>CM028344.1:35925873-36617873 GCA_016618105.1 Dendrobium huoshanense
CCTATAAATATGGGATAAAGTATTTTTTTAATTTTATTGATGAATGAAATATTTTGGTGGAGAATTTCTCTTCATTTTATTTTACTTGGTGCTTAGTGGCTTCAAATGATTTGCCTATCTTTGGAGTGTTTGGTAGCTATCTAAGTATTTTCTTTAAGTTATTTGTTACCCCTCTTAAACACCTGCTCCAACCTCTTCTTCCACTTCATAAGTGTCATTTAAGACCAATATAAACAACCAAAATCTTAAAATCATTCTAAACACTTGCACATAACCCTTGGCCCAACTAGGGAATATTTGGATCTAATCTTACTCATTATGCCTCGACATTCTTTTAAACTCTATCAAACTCCGCCTTTAGTTCTGAATCATAAGTTCACATCCTAAGCTAACATTCAACCATCATTACCAATCTATTATCCTACATTAAAGCCACTCCCTAAAGTAACCTTGAAAACCAGCCCAAATTGTTCTAGTTTTAGCATTCCGTCTAATATACCCTTCCAAATAGCTCATCATTCCACCAGAAACTCCATAACACCTCTCAAAATATCAAATTGAAAAATTCATAACATTTTCTATTCATTAATTACACTAGAAAAGGCTACCCACCACCATCATATTTGGTATCAGAATAAATATGGGGAAGAGATATCTGGTCATAACTTCTGAAAAACTAAGAAGAATTTTCATATAGAGGACTTGCCTCAGAGTTACTCCAACATATTTGAGGTTATTAAGTGACTTCTTATGATAAATTTAATTCATATTAGTAGCTTAAATATATAGTATATTTCATGCAAGCCTATAGTGACAATACAAAAATCCAACTAATTAGCTCCACATAAAGCGTAACCAATATCCCCTTGTGAATCTACCCATAAACTTATGTCTTTAGTGAATCTTGGTAGGTAACTAAAACATTATCTTGATATATGCAAAATCTTATGTAACTTTCTTTTTGTTTTAATTGTTTATGGTAAAATTAATGATTTATTTATCAAAATTTGAATAGTTTGTAATCTTAAGGACTTGAGGCTAATATATCTAGATAATTTTTGCTTGCATAACATTGATAAAAACAGTGTAAAAAAAAAAATTGTCAAAGAGGTATAAACACCTAAGGAGAGATTGGGGTAAATATGTGCTTGCATAACATCCTAATGAATATTGATCAATTGCAAATATCAGGCAAAGTTAGTCATTAAATATCTGGCGTTGTTGGACAACAGCATTGATGAAGGGCACTGGCAGTTTGATTTTCACTCTCAAACATCAGTCAGGTAAGCACAAATTTGGTCCACTTACCAAATATGTCCACTGAACTGTTTATAGCATGTATTTAAATTAGTTTCTCAAAAATTTAACTGGAATAGCTGATTCCTTAGATCAAGAAACTATTTGAGGAGACTAGAACTCATATATAATGACTAAATAACAAAATACAAGCTTTTCTAAATCATCTGCAAAATAATACAAATCTAGTCCTATGCCCTACCCAAAATCATAATATACTTTTAAAAGATAAGGGAGAAGAGTAATCTAATATGAGAACCAAACCTTACGAATGGAGTAGGAGAAACTATCCTCATAGAAATACTGAAGATTTTGATGATCCCTTCAGGAGAGTTAAAGTTGAAGCTCCCACATATGATGGTACTTATAACCCCAATAAGTTGTTTAGACTGATTAATCAAAATGATTAATTTCTTTGATTAGTATAAAATAGACGATAATGATCGAGTTAATTTTGTCAAAATGAAATTAATTGAACATACAAAAATTCTTTGGACAAACACCTTTGCAAAATAACAAAGCCTACGAAGAATCACCCTCACATGGATAGAAATGGGTCAAATATTGCCCAAGACATCATGATATGAAACTACATGGGCAATTATTGATTATAAGGCTAGTATTCTAGTTATTGAATACATGAACAACTTTGAGGATCTAATTTTTAGAATCGGTAGTTATAATGATTGACAATTAGCCAATAAATTTGTCTTTTGGCTTAGGACTAATATCAGGAATGAGGATGAACTATTTGACCGCCACATTTTAGAAAAAAAACCTTTGATTATGCTTTTTGGTTAATCAGCAAAAGAAAATTAATGTCACTCTCTAAATTTGACTCAAGCCCACTCCACTTCATCTCACAAATCGACTACCAGACCCACAATATCTATTGGTTCAACCTAACTAAATAAAACTTCTGCTGAATAAACTTTCAAAAATAATCAAAAAATAATATATTTTAAGTTCACAAGAAGGATCACATGCAAAAGTAATCTAAAGCACAAATCTTATTCTTAAAATAGACTTAGGCTCATTTGGGACTGGTTTCTTACTGTTTATCAAAACAATTTTTTAATATAAAATTTTTTATTTTTAAACTAAAAAGTTGTTTTAAGAAGCAATAAAAAACCGTCCGAAACGAAGCCTTAGAATCCCATCGATGATGATTTAGAAGAGGTTTATAATGAAACCACATTATCTGATGAAGAATTAGAGTATATAAATAACCCTCATCTCAATGTAGTGAGACGTATGATTGTAGTAAGAATGAGATAGATGATTAGAGAAGGAAGAATATTATTAGTATGTATATGAAGTGTAAAAATAAAAAATGATAGAAATAGGAAGAGCAATGAATGTCATCTAAACTCACACCATCATTAGAGCAAATATCAAGGTTGAACCACACCCGAATCTTTTCATATCAGTTGGTCCAACTATACTTTTCTCTCCATCACGCATAGATGCCTAGTTCTTATCAAGATTATCCTTCTCATAGACATTACTCATATCTTGCTAGGAAGACTTTGGCTATTTCACATGAGTGTCACTCATTATGGTAGTCAAAATAATTATATTTTCAAACATAATAATAAAATAATTAAACTCCTACTCATAAGATAGCCACATAAAGTCAAATCTTGCGTGTGTGGATTTGCATTAAATGTCCCCAAAAAAAATGTAACCATAAATAGCCACAGAAAGTCTGGCCATATCCATAGGCACAAGAACAACCAACCGAAACTCATCTTTCAGAATTCCATATACAAGCAAGCAGCTGGAAAAACCTTCCATGCAGGCATCATAGCAGTTTAACTCCAACCAATATCTACAGTTCATTACGCTTTGGAATTTTGAAAGTCATCAGCCAATCAAGAGTATATTTCAGATGAAATTATGGAATAGCACATAAAATGACCCAGTTTAAACTGACCCGGCTCTACAGCATCAAATAAATAAAGAATAAATCTAATTTTCATAGGCATTTAGTATAGACATGGTTCAAATAAAATGAAATAATTGTACCAGAAAATAATAACTATCAAATAATAAAATTAAGCTTGCTTGAATTATTTATTTATTCAATGTTTCAGACGAGTATATTACTATCTTCAACACCAATATCTATGTCACGGGAATTAAATTCATGAACCTTCTCTCTCTCTCTTCCCTCCTCACACCATCCCTCTCTTCAATCATTAAGTGCAACTCATCCCAACTTGTTCCAATTCTCTCAACTCTCAAGCTGTGCAGTCTCCAAATCAAGAAAATGCATATTACCGAGAAGCTCTCTTTCAATTTCTTCTCAATTGACGCCCCTTTTCTCCTATTCTCCATTCACTCACATCTAAGAGAGAAATCAAGCTAATTTAAACACAAAAAAGATGAACAAGAAAATCTACAGCAAGAGCACACCATCAAATCAGCATCAAATCTTATTTCTTTCTACACCAGTGATAATTGTCATAAAGATTAGAGCTCACTGAAATACTGACATGAAGCAAAAGCATGAGATACTCCACTGAAACATACAATAGGCCAAATAATGGCCATGAAAATTTTTATCCATAGAACTTAGAGTTCGTTTGGTGCGGCTTTCTTGCTGCTTCTTAAAACAGCTTTCTAGTATATAATTTTTAATTTTTGTACTAAAAAGTTGCTTTAAAAACCTTCATCCCAGCACCTAAAATAAGTTTGAGAATGAAGGAATGTATATTCATGGAAAAATCAAACCATAGCTAGGAGGTTGGCGCACTAACTTATTTTTTGCAAATTTATCAAGTTAAATGATCAACATAAAAATAAACACCTAGAACCTCAAATCATAATGCCAACACCTCAAATTCAAAGCTAAGGTCAAAAACTATCCTTCATAAGTAGAGTAGTCCAAGAAACCACTGAAATTCTTGCTATAAAATATGAAATAGGCCCTTGCATTATAAAGGACCTTATGAAATAGCCCTTGATAATCCCCCATATTTACACTTAAAGGGCATTACAAGCCGCTACAGAAATTTACAAGCATTACAACAGATATGATTCAAGAGCACGAGTAAATTTTTGCTTTACTTCGTTAAAATGCTTTTGTTGCAGTCCTTATTTTCTGAAAATCTCTTTTATCCGAGAAATATATTATAAGAAACAATAATGATACTAAAACCTATGATAAGGTCCTTATATAGAAGCCAGCCAAAAAATCATGAAAAAGTCTGCTTCATGAGTTTTTTGGGCTAAGCATCTTTGAAGTCATCATGGTCAGCTGCACGACCTCTTTGCATACAATAAAACAAAGAAAATGTGTGGCAAGCACATCAACAGACATTTTTGCACATTGATTATGACATCAAGGAGAATTTAAAAATTAAAATTGGGTGAAGCTTCATTCTATAATAAAAAAATTTAAGAGGAATTTGACTACTTTTTTAGTAAATCTTCACATGATGAAAGATGGCAATCGTGCAATGTATTTGCAGCATATCAATGGGTATCACAGCCGTACCATATGTGGGAAAATATCAATGTTATATGGTATTGTGATTATATATTTCGGACAACCGTGCTATTCACTATTTTCTTGCGAGGGCAAAATCCATTTTTATGCTATGTTCAAGCAATAAAAAATTTCTTCTTCAATCTGTGGATGTGCTAAAAGATGTCAGCTGTGTTGAGAATGAGTGTGTTGATTCCTATCTTTAAGAATAAAGGTGATGCACAAGATTGTGCAAATTATAGAACAATTAAGTTGATGTGTCATACTTTAAAATTATGGGAGAGAGTTATGAAGCATAGTTTACGACATGATACTAATGTTGCTCAAAATCAATTTGGATTCATGCCGGGCAGAGGTCTACTACGGAAGTCATATATTTATTGAGAGGTTTGATAGAGAAGTATAGAGAGAAAAATGAAGATCTTCATATGATATTTATTGATTTTGAAAAAGCATATGATAAAGTTCCAAGAGAAGTGTTATGGAGAGTTCTAAAAAAGAAAGGGATTAATAATGATTATATTCAAGGCATTAGGGATATGTATGCTGGAGCTATTACTTGTGTTCAAACACAAGGTGGTTTGACCAAGTATTTTCAATTTTCAGTTGGATTATATCAAGGATCAGCCTTAAGCCCATATCTTTTTGCTTTAGCCATAGATGTTCTTACTAGAGATTTGCAAGAGGATGTTCCCTGGTGTATGATTTTCGCTGACGATATTCTTCTTGTTGATAAGACTAAAGAGGGAGTTGAAGGTAAGTTTGAATTATGGAGGTCAAACTTAGAGTCTAAAGGTTTTCATTTGAGTAGATTTAAAACCAAATACATGGACTGTAATTTTAGTAGTAGTAGATCTAGTGGAGGGTTTGTGACTTTGAGATATCAAGTCATTGATAAGAGTACATGTTTTAGATATCTTAGGTATATTGTTCAGAGTGCTGGTGAAATAGATGAGGATATTATTAGTAGAATTCAAGTTGAATGGATGAAGTGGAGGAATGCATCGGGCGTGTTTTGTGATATAAAAGTACCGCTCGAACTTAAGGGAAAATTCTATAAGATGGTGGATAGACCTGCAATGCTTTATGGCGCATAATGTTGGCCATTAAAAGAGAAGCACAATATTAAGTTAAGTGTGGCCGAGATGTGGATGCTCAGACGGATGAATGGCTTTACTCTTAGAGATAGGATACGAAATGATCATATATGTGAAAATGTTGGAGTAGCTCCAGTGGCATATAAGATTAGAGAGAGTCGCCTTAGATGGTTTGGTCATATAAAACGGTGGCCTTCTACATTATTTTTTTTATTATATTTATATAAGTTTAATTTTCAATTCCATTTTGAGCACATCAGCCTCTTTCAACTTATGTTAGCAATCACATGGCTTGTAGCATGCTAGGTTTAAAATTGCGCAATTGGGTATTGAAACATTTTTCGTTCGTGAGGCGAGGCGCAAGCCTAAAGGCGTTTTGAGGCGTAAGCAAGGTTTAAAAATTGCGTAAAATCAAAATAAATGTTAAAAGTTGTTTTTTATATAATATCCAAATAATATGTTAAAGGATGACAAATTAACTTTCTATTGAACTATGAAGTAACAAATTTACATACATATGAAATAAAAAATTGTATAAGATGAAAAATTTATAAAAGCCGAGAAGACTTACTAAGAGGAACTCAAGCACAGTATCTGAGATTCTAACCCGAGAGTCGAGTAACTTTGTGACTAAGAAGATTGTTGTCGAGAGTTTACAATGTTAACCCGACACCATCTAACCACGAAATCGGCATCGAAGTAGGTACAGCCTCCTTGTTGCTTTCACAAGTGTAACAAGGATTTCTTGTAACAAAATTTGCTGCTCTTTTTATTGTAGCTAGCATGCTCTATTTAAATGAAGGGTTGTTATGTAAGAACTTGAGGGTGAGATTCTATAGAATAGTGAATTCATAATCCCAGAGACTCAAAGAAGTTCGAGAAGACTGGAGATAGAGGAGATTCAACAGGGGAGTTTTGTTCATCGTCCTTTGTATTGGACTAGTTTCTCCTATTAATTAAATAATAGTTTATTTCTCCCCAAAAAAATCTAGATTAATTTTCATTCCACCTACTTGATGTAATGGTCAAATATTCTTTGTGTTTTGCAAGAGTTTTGAATTAAGTAAATATCAATGAGTTAGATTTGGAAGAACCTTTGTGCATTGTATTAATAAAAAGCATCTAAAAGTAGGTTGGCAAAGTACTTTTTGTCTTGGATCATCCATGAGGATAATGGAAAGCTATTATGGCAACTCCAAAGGGAGAAACCTTCGGTGAACGGCCTATCTAAGTTGCACTCTTTCAACAGTAGATAGTTGTGATAATGGGCATATTGACCAAGCAAATCCCAACAATAAATCAAGAACCAACTTAACAGGTCAAGAAGGATTGATTCCAAACAAAAATCCCAACATTATCACAACAAGAAGCTAATAAATATTTTGGAACGCAAGAAGAGGACTCAGACAAGGATCTTAAGCTCTATTTTGATGGGTGGCTTCCAAGGTAAAAGCCAAAATCAATATCTCCGCCTTTGTCAAGTACATTAACAATGAGGCAATCCATGCAAAGGTGGATTAGCTCGAAGCCCCTTTTTGATCTTTATCGTATTCTTCCCAATAGAAATTTTCCTACACCCAATGCAAAGGTGTCGAACGTTTCTATGTTATATGTATTAATTTGACAACAGCAAGAGCACACTAGATATGGAATATTTACCAAACATTCTTAGCTTCTTTTAGCAATTCGAACTGTAATTGGATTGGACTTTACCCCACGCAGTGGGATAAAGGCTTGATATTGTTGCTGTGTAATAAGCTGTGCGAGGAAGACCTTGGTCAGGATGCCCTCCGATTTCAGTACCAAGGCTCGGTAGCAATATCATTTTCTCGACCAAAGAAAGGCTGATAAAAGATATATCTTTCATCTAAATAAACAGATGTCGATGTTATTTTCTTCGAACCCTAGAATCTCAAGCATCAAATTAACAAATTACGATAGATAACATTATTTCCCCCTCAATACCAAGGTAATGCAGGTTTTCCACAGTGAAAGAAAAGATATTATAAAGAAGCAAGCAGAATAGTGGATTTGCTAAGGCGAGAAGAAGAAGCAAACTTTAAAGACCAGAGTATAGCTTTAGTCGAGAAGGCAACAAACTGAAGAAATCCGAGCAGAAAATCATACGCGTCGTCCATTTTTGTCCGTCTTAAATTGTAATTTCACTACTACAGAAAGGTAAAAGTAAGAAATTTACTTCTGGAAAAAAAAATTCCAGGAAAGAAAAATTAAGGAATCAAACAAGCTTCAACTAATTCCAAACGTAGTTCAGGAAAGAATGAAAAGTTCGGATAAGTAGAATACACCATAGAAGGATATGGTACTGGAAAAGTAACAGAATTTACAAAATCTATGAGTCCGACCAGAGCTCGGAGTGAGCCTGTTGTTCTTCCTGCTGCCTCCTTTTCATCTCGTTCTGGTATCTCCTTATCTCCTCATTCCTCCTCTCCTGCATCGAGAAAGGAACAAGAATTAGGAGGCAAACGGCGTAGGGAAGGAGAGAGAGCGCGCGCGCGCGCTCGCGGAGTTGCCTTGTAGCTGATTTCGACACGGTGCATCACGTAGAAACCGAGGACTCCACCGAGTATGGTACCCGTCACTATTCTTACGTACGCCCACCGCTGCGAAACCATTGTTGCCGCCCGTCGTCGTCGTCACCGTCGCCGCCGCCGCCCGAAAGTGAGTTCCGAGCCTCGTACCCTTACGCTGACCTGTTAACGGGTCGGTGACACAAGCAAAGTTAGAATCATGGCTTATGTCTCCTTAGGATGACCTAAAAGAAATGGTTTTTTTTTTCGATACATTAAAATGCATATATTTAATAATTTAAATTTTACTATTTATTTAATATTTTTTTTCTTTAAACATTTAGATCAATTAAGATAAATTCATACACATATTACATACACAAAATTAGAACTCAAAATATATTAATTGGTAATCAAAATTCGCATACAACAAACCAAAGTAACATACATCATTTAATATAGTTTATTGTTAGTAGAGTTCATGAAAATCGTGACGATCTGATTAGGCACCAAAAAAATTTCAATTGGATCACATGGAGGAGAATATCAAAACACGACTCCAAACGCTCCTAGTTCTCTTGTGCACCTATGCTCGTCACTCTCTCTTTCTCTCTCCACCCTCTATCCCTAGTGCTCCTACTCGCAAAGATCGTCGACATAAAAAGCAAGGAAGCCACCATAGGAGATTGTAAGAAGTGCACATCCCCTGTGTTAATTTATTAGCATGATTGTAACTAAAAGGATGATCAAAGTTTCATTTTTAATGTTATTTAAAATTTTGAAGGCTTTTTATATAAATAGTAAATTTTAGATGTTAAATACATAAATCTTATAATATTGAGTGTTATGTATATAAATCTTTTTTTTTTGTTAGAGTTGTTAGAAAGTTGTATAGTTTATTTTAATTTATTTTGAAGTTGTAACCATTTCTACTTTGCATCTTTTTGTTATTTCCTTATAAAAAAAATATTATTAAATTATTTCATATATTCAATATCCTTTTTCTTCAATTTAATTTTTTTTAAGTAGCATATGATTAGATGAAAAGATTGAAGTAGCTTCATTGACGAATAAGATTAGAGAGTCACCTAAAATTATGTGTACACAACATGTTGATCTTCTAATTACCCAGTTAGGAGAGTAGATGTATCAGATCTGGTGTATGTTAATAACGATAGAGGCAAACCTAAAAAGACAGTTAAAAAACATTAGAAATAACATTTTTATTAGATTCAAATAAGAATTTGACTCTAAATAGAGCACAATGGAGAAAAAAAATATTCATGTAACCGATCTCACATAGTAGGACAAAGATTTGATGTTTTTTTATTATATTGTTAGACCATATTGAATTTTCATAATTTGTTTATTTTATTATGTTATCTTGCTATTCAAAATGAGATATTTGACTTTATATGCGTCGTGATGGCAAAAATTATAAAAGTATGCTTGTTGCTGTTTTGTAAATATTTTTGAAGTTAGTTTTATACCAAAGCATATCCTCTTGTATAAGTGGTTTGTTTATAGAAATCCACAATTTGGTTCAAATTGGTTATAATTCAAACCACACTCGAACCTATGTTTTAATCTAATTTGAATTTAATTCAAACAAAATCTAACTTACTTCAAACCTTGTTTGAATCTTAATTCAAACGCAGAGAACTAAATGTTTGTGATTATGAATGTCGTGAACGCATTAATGGTGCTACGATAGGAAAAATGAAGATCGACTGAGAAGGGACCAAAGCTTGTTTGGGATGCTATCGACAGGACCAGTAGCATGTGAACATGAGAGATATTTACGATGAGAACTTGTCGGGGGAAGGCATCAGTAGGATTGGTAGTATGTGTGAAGGAGAGGAGTGGTTTATGATGGGAACTCGCTTGGGGATGGCATCTACAAGATTGGCAATGTGTGAAGGTGATAAGTGTTTAAGCCTATGGAGACAAAGTAAAGAGTGGGATGAGGGAGGAGAAGAGTTCCCAAAGCTTCTCGATGTGGATGATGATAAAAGGACCTTTTGGGATGAGGGTGTTGATTATGAAGTTTTTTAATAAAGCATGGATGTTAATGGCATCGATGAAGCTAACAATAAAGAAGATTGTTAGAATGGCGCATATTAAGGATTCTATGACTAGTTTTCCAAAGAAGTGTCAATAGACGAAGGAGGGGAGAAGAAAGATTGTGGCACCAATGATGAAAGATGCAGTAAAGAAGATGACCTAAAACCTAAAGGATGCCTAGAGGGGGACCAACGTCAATGAACAATTTAGCTATGAAGTCATTGATGCAAGCATGGTGTATAAAGGAGAAGAGAGCATCCTGATATAGTCGAACCTAATTCCAACTATTTAAATATTATTTGAAGGAGGTTGAAACAACTTTAAATATGGTTCTTATTTGAATCGAGTTCAAACTTGGGATCTAACTAGTTTAAGATTTGAACCAAGCTTAAATTTGAATATATTCAACTTCTTCAAAAAATTTTCCTCAATTGGGGCTATTAGTGTGAATTAAAGGGTATTTCCTAAAAAATTTGAACAACGAAAATATGTCTACAATTTTTGCCATCATGAGGCATATAAAGTGAAATTTCTCTTTAAAATATTTATATTATTATTAATATAAATATAGTAAAAATTTTATGTAAGAAAGCCAAAAAAAAGGCTCTAAAGAGGAACTAGAATGTAGATGGTGAATGAACTATGTGGATAATAGCAATGGCTTGTACCACACAAGTGAAAAGGAAGATGTTGATGTATTTCTTATTAGATATAATTATTTAATAAAACTAAACAAGTAATTTTTAATAGAAATGTAAATAATTTAAAAAAAATCAAAATAATAAGAATTTAATAGGGATTTTTGGACCACATAATAATCCCCTTTTTTCAAGGCTTAGAAGGTCATACTAAAATAGAAAATGAGTTGATCATATCATATACTACATAAGAAAGTCCTAATTCATTATTAAAATATCTAATTAATTAGAAGGCTTAGAAGGCCATACATCCTTTTAAGTTAATTAATTAGTGTGCCTATGTAATAAATGATTTATCCAACTAGCACCAAATTATATTTTTCTCCAATTACCACTTATCCCAACTATGAAATTCACATGATGGGTTGAAATAAATTCTACTTTAAAAAATCACTCAATTTTTTTAAATATGATAGCAAGAGAGAATTTGACTATTTACAACTACTCAAATTATTAAAATCATTATACTAAACCCTAACTTTTTTTTTTGTCTATGTTCTATCCAAGCATCCACTTAATCATACTGCATAAGCATCCACAAACAAAACTTTGGTAACTAACATAAAATGATAAAGCTAACCTAATGTTTTCAAATGTTACTGAAAGATCAACCAAAAAATGAAAGCCAGTAAAATCAATTAAGACTATGCCTCATAATGCTATAATTGGGTGAAGGGGATTTGGAGGTTGATTCATTTTATGATCCAAGCAAAAACCTAAGATCAAATTAAAGTCCAAAGAAGAAAAAGATAATAAAAAAAACATTGCATAGTTATGTTTTCCTAGATTGTCAAAGTTATGGTCTACTTAGTGAAGATTGTCAACTCATACTTACTTGAAGATATTTGTTAGTAAATATAGGTTGCATTATCTAAAGGTATATTATATATTTCACAGATCGACCCGATACAACCCACTATCCCAAAGTAGGTCGCACCATGTTAACACTGCAATAACAAACCTAAAATTGCATAAGACCTCATTAGAATATTTTTTTTCTTATTTTATTTTCATTGACATTTACAACACAAAGGCATCTAATTTATCAAATATAAATAAAATTAAAGCATGAATTTCATTTCATTTCATAAAAGTGTACTTTCAAAAGAATAATATACACCAATCATGATTAAACTTCCTTTTTCATTAAAATATAAACATATTTATGACTAACAAAAGAATGCCCATACTGAAATACCTAAATCTAGAACTCAATTTAGGTTAACGATCTTTATCAATAGAAACTCCTCAATTGGAGTTTTTCTTGAAACATATACAAGTACACAAGGTGAGTAAACCACTTTCTCAGTGCATTATATGAAACGTACTATTGCAGGGGTTTAATATACTAGTATATGCTCGTTTAACATTATATCTCTAAGAGTAAAGTCACTCACCCACTTGAGCATCCTCATCTCTACAACATTTTGTTGATTCTTGTTGAATATAGATTAGCTTGTTAAACATAAACTAATGTCCCAAGGCTAATCAAGAGGGGGTGGATTGATAATTTAAAAATTCTATTGGATTTAAAATATGAAACTGATTGATTCACAAAGCAAGTTAATTAAAGTTTCAAAATAAAAATTTTCAATCACAGAAAATAACTTGCAGTAAATAAAATGCGAAAAATAAAAGACACCGAAATTTATAGTGGTTCGGTCAAACACAACCTACATCCATTCCCTGAAGCCTACCACTTCATGTATTATATTATTACCAAAGTGACTCTCATTTTACTCCCACAGCAAGGCGGAGAAGCCTTCACAAAACTCGCTTCCACCAATTCCTAGTGTGGCAGAGAACTGTCATCCTTTTACACCCTCCAAGTGTAGGCAGAGTACCTTCGGTTGTTCACACTCTCCAAGTGTCGGCAAAGAACCGTCGTCCTTTCACACTCTCTAAGTGTTGGCATAGTATCGTCGTCCTTTCACACTCTCTAAGTGTCGACAGAGTACCGTCGGCTGTTCACACTTTCCAAGTGTCGGTAGAGAACTGGATCTTCTTCAAAAATCTTCTCACGAGCAATCTAGAAAGACAAGAGGAAGAGTGAAAACATAAATCACACTCACATATCCTTACCTTTAAGTAACCTTGTGAACTCTTCACACTCCACTAGGAAGAAATCTCTCTCAAACACTCTCTCACACTCTCTCCTTCAATTGCCCTTGAAAAATCACGAAGACGACAATTTTTAACGTTAGTTCTTAATGGATCTTTTATACAAAGGACACAAAAAACAATCCAAAAAACTGAATTTTTGAATTTATAGCGTACACGATCGTACAATACGATCGTATGTTCATACGTACGAACAGTTCAAATACTATTGCGTGCGAACCTGTTGTGAATCGGTACGAAATCACTTCATATGTGATCATCGTCCGATACAAACCAAATTCGTCCGGGACAAACAGTATGCAAATTTTCAAATTTCATCTGTACGAAACGTTGAGATGAAATGAGCGAGAACGGACCCGAGATGTTCGTCCTTGTATGAAACTAGAATCATCTCGTACGATCCATACTTAGAAAAAAAATTTGTGCGTGAACGGACCCGAGACATTCCTCCTTGTACGAAGCTGGGATCGTCCCGTACGATCTTCATGTCTTCGTGCGAAAAAAACCCGGGACGTTCGTCCTTGTACGATGTTAGGATCGTCCCGTACGATCTTCGTACGAGAACAAACCCAAACGTTAGTACTTGTACGAAGCTAGGATCGTCCCATACGATCCATACTTAGAAAAAAATATTTTCATTTCTATTCGTTCAATTGCTCGTAGGGAAAAATAACTGACCAGATTGTCCCGTACGAAGTGATATCGTATAGTACGATCAGTTTAAAAAAATAAAAATTTTAAACTCTCCCCCGGTGTGTGTGCGCTCAGTTACTCAATTACAATCACACTCAATAAAATGGAAAATACATACTTCAATTATAACAAACTCTAAATTGATCTTGATTTGAAGTCTTCAACAATCCGGAGTATGATTTTTCTGAAATGTTAGTACACACAAGAGCAAAATAATTTTTCCAAAATATATTAAGAGAAATAATAATAATCAAATCAATAATATTTGGAATCATCAAAAAACATACAAGTTGCAAGAATATAAAACATGCAAGAACTAAGTAGCAATTATCTCAACACATTTAACTTAATTGCATGCTTCTCTTTTAATGGCAAACAATTGCAAATCTCACCTCCGTCTTATAGGATTTTCCCTTAAATTTGAGGGTTACTTTATAGCACACAACAAACTCAATGAATTCCTCTACTTTAACCATCCAACTTAAATTCTACTAATAATATTGTAAAAGCTCTATCTTCTTAAACATCTATCCCTTTTGGATAGAAAAGCCAACACACACTCTTAATTATTTACTGTTTTAAGCTTCATTTGGGAAAGCTTTTCTTGCTGCTTTGTAAAGCTACTTTTTAGAACAAAAATCCCTTCAAAACAAGGAAAAAATAATGGTCTAAAATTATCCCAAACAAAATCGTAGCCTTAGAAGATATTAAGATAATTTAATATAATTAGTAAATGATAATAACCTTGCCAATTAATCAAGATTATCACACTCATGAGTATGGATGTTATGTTAAGGTATATGTGCATTTATTTATTTGCAAACAGAATGTGAGAGAGTTAACTATATAGTAATCAACAAGGCAATGCATATGTTTTGTTGCAAAATTCACCCATTTATATTTCAAGATGTTTGGCCATATGCCAATAGTGTATTTACTAATACATAAAAGGACAATTTAATTTAATTTAAAAACTTTAATCAAGAAAATCTTTTTTATTAATTTTATATATTATGTATTTTTTGTATTTTTTTATATTTAATTGAAGAAAAAGTATTTTATTTTAAGAGTCACAATATGCATATCATATATTTAAAATTATTTCATACTTTCTTTAATTAATAAGAAGACTAAATCTAAAAATAATTAACTCTTTTAATTATTAAAAATTAAATTATTTTAAATTTTTATGCATTTAAAATCACTTGTTATAGTTTATTACCCACTCCAAAAAGCTTAGTAAGCAAGGATTTATATATACTATAAAATCTATTTGGGATACATTAATTTTTTTATAAAGATAATTGTAAAATTAGTATTAAAAAAACATTTTTAAAAGTTGTTATGATTATTATAAATTGTCTTAAAGTTTGATAATAATTTTTTCATTATTTTCAAATATTATTAGATATAATTATAAAAATAGTTTTTCATAACAAATTTTTTTAATGAGCAATAAGAAAATATGAATCAAATAAAAGAGTGATTAAATTCTAAAAACAAAACAATAATAAAAAAAAAAACTATACAAATTAAATCTTTAGTAGTATATACCATCAATCAGAACTCAAAAATATATCCTAAAATTGTTCGAAGAATACCAATTAAATCTTTAATAGTAGTATATAACATCAATCAGAGCTCGAAAGTATATTGTGAGACTATTTGAAAAATAGGAATTAAACTTTTTAAAAAAAATGTTGAAATGCTAACTTAGGGTCCATTTGGAATAGCTATTAACCATAGATTTTTTTAATGAATTTAGAACGCAGAAAGAAAACTATTGTAAACAAAGCCTTAGAATCAATTTTGAGCACAAAATGGGCTCAAAATAGAGTCAAATTGAACATAAGCACAAAATAAAAGAAATATAATGTTCAATTGTACCCTAGATTTTCAAAACTAGGCCTTTTATTCTTCACATTTTTTATTCACTAACCTCTACTTTAGTTTCTTGCATTGAAGACTACTCTCATTATAGAAAAAATAAATCTAAGCTTGAAACAACAAAAAAAAAGGGATATTCACCATTAATAAACCACATGAAAAACAAAATGCTTTGTGAAAGCATGAGCCCTTAACCAAAATTCACCCAAAAAAAAAAACTAAGTAGACCATATACATACACAGCTTGACCAATGTGAGTTCAAGAAGAAATCACAGAAGAATAGGCTCATAGTACAGAGCAAAATGTGCTGGAATGATCAACTTGAAGTGTTTAGGTATACAAAACCGATGGGTAACTATCAACTAGGTAGAGCTTACTGCATTTCCACTTCCATTGCCATCAACTAAACAGCACTCAGTTTACTGTAAAAAGATGACAAATATATAAAAAGATAATAATTATAGACTGACCAATTCAAAATAGGCCTCTAGCTGAGAAAGAATGCTGTGAAATGAGAGCAGAATTAGTACCTTCTGTCAAGCAATTTTGGGATTCAAAGTTGTTAGAAGGATCTTCCTTTATCGATGCAGTACCCTTTAGTATATTTTTCAGTTCCTTTTGCTTCCTTGCACTTTCAAACCTGAACCAGAAATCAAGGAGAATAGTAGGCCATTTGACTTATTGGCAACAGTTAATAAAAAGAAAAGATTAATAGACTGGGTCAGACCAATTAGTGAGTTGGCTCAAACCCAAGTTAATAAATGACTCATTAGCTTAGCTTGATCAACTAACAAATCAAACTTGAGCTAACTTCAACTCAACTTGCTAATTCACAAGCTCTCTCATTTTTTAGAAATATGAATATAAAATGCACTTATAATATTTTAAAATTCAATGATTTTAACATAAATTTGCTAAATATATTTAAAATTATATCTATATTCCTTATTTCGAATAATTTCTTATTATTTATCATTTAATTTAATATTTTTTGCAATATTAATATTATTATAATAATACATTAAAAAATGATATTCTCTTTTATAATAAATAAATCGGCTCATCAACTAACTTGAACACACAAAATGAAGCTCAAACTCGATTAACTAAACAAGCTCAAGCAATGAATGGCCCAAGCTTGGCTGGACTCATTTTCACCTCTAAATTCTATGATTGCTCAGCTTTTATTTACAAAATAAGCCTATAATGTAAGGGTTTATATCATATAAAAGCACCTGAACATTCTACTACATTAATTACATTTGTAATGCTATGCTTGTATGGTATATTTGTAAAAGGGGAGTTACAAGGACAGTTTTTAAACAACTAAACAAACCGTTAAGTAGGGGACGAGAAATATAACTTAAGCAAATATTCTCACACTGCAACCAGAACATTGAGGATTCAATGCTAAAACTATTTATGCATGGAGAATTAATATGTTTTAGTAGGCCATCCATATGGACAAATTTCAAGGCCAAAAGCATATTTCAAGTTTTGTCATTGCCAAAGATCATAAACGGAACAAACATTGAAGATTTTACTGTATCAAAAGCACATTTGGTTCCAAAGTTCAGAGTATAAAAGAGACCACTGAAAATTTGAGATAAACAAGAGCTTTTTAAGGCGAAATGAAAGGTTTCATGTTTTCTGTACCTCAAAAAGGAAAGATATTGTTCCACCAGTTGTTGATCATCATCAAATATGAACCACTTCTCTTGAGGTGTAAACACACTCCAATTCTCAATATCTGAAAGGAAAATTGCAAAAATTCTGTAATTGCAAAGAACAGGTAGAAATGCCAGGGCAATATACTTGGCCATCAATGGTGGGCAAGTAAAAGTCAAGTATAGACCTTGGACCATAATGCTTGAACTTCTTTCATAGCTTTTTAATCTCCAGAACACAGTTCCATCCTTTTCTAGAAACAGGGGACTAATCCGAACAGCATCTGGTGCTTGTTTCTCTTGATAATTGTTGAGATATGAACAAAGAACAGCAACTTCATAAATATATAGGCTTCTTGATGTTTCTTAGTAGTCTTTCAAATAACTCTTAAAAACAAGTTGAAAACAAGAGAAAAAAAAAACTGGTACTAGAATTGCAATAAAATACATTAACGCACAATGATTTATTTAAAAAATATAAACTACGATCATAGTGGCAAGGTAAATGGTGTGTAAACAATGAATGCAAGTTATTGATGTACTGTAGCATACTCTTTGGCAAAAGCTCAATCGACTCTAACATTTCTTGATGAGCTTTTTCTGTTTCATGTCGTATTTTTGAAATAAGTTCGCCATGCTCAGATATTGAAAGTTGAGTGGCCCCTTCTGTTGGGAGCATTGCTTTGGCAAGATCATTTTTAAGAGTTTGCTTGATAAGTTTTTCCTGTAAACATTTGAAAGAAAAGGTAGATCTTTAAGTGGCAGTTCTCCATAATTCTAACAAAATGGATTATTTAAACTGCATTTCCATTTACCCACCTTTGTTTTAGCAGCACCAATCTGTTCATTCCTTTCCTTCTTTTCTTCTACAAACTTCGCATACTCTTCATCAAGAAATGTCCTCAGTGCTCTAATGAAAAGAGTACACAAAATTGAAAACTAATATGAAAATTTTAAGATATAATCAAATTTCAGAAAGAAAAATACTTACTCGGTGCCAAGAGCCTCGTCACAAAGAAACACTAAGATCCTTAGTTTTCTTGATGAATCCAAATTGTTGTATTTAGAAGGGTTGTCAATAAAATCTAAAGGCAACCCTGTTGCAAGATGTTTATATTGGTTGAGGCATTTACCAAGAGCTTTTAACCATGAATGTTCACCATTGGTTTTCAAGTAGTGCCTTCAGGATTAATTACGTAAAAATAAGTCAATATCAGTGTACCAAACAATTGTGATATGAAACTACATAGCATACTTTAAAATGCATACCCTTCTCCCATGTCCTCTAGGATGAAGGAGAGCAATCTGATTTGAAATTGAATGATTGCCGATGCTGTTCGGCAATGGCGAAGTGAGATAGAGCCTCTTAACAATCCCCTGATAATTGCTTCAGGCTGCCCTTTCTTTATATCAAGAACCTAGAATCGAATAATGTCATTATTTTAAACAAATTTAAAAAAAAAAACATTATATAACCAAATACAGACACAAAAAGGAGGAATTTTGTGTCCAATCCAAGATTTGTTTGGTACAAACCAAAGATTTAACAATGCCCAGTGAAGCTTAATTTGATTTAGTATGCTAGTTAAGTATAGATTAATTTATTTAATAACTTAATTAAAAATGCCTAAAGATTTCTTAGGTAATTTTAATTTTAAGTGTTTGATCATAAGAGAAAATATAATCAAGTAAAATTATAATTTGGGGTTAATAAAAATTAATGCATTTACTTGGGTTATGTACAAATTTTTTAACTAATAGATACCAAGCCTTCAAATAGTTATAATTATTAGAATAAACTCTTTATTTATATTATTTCAATAGATGTTTTATTTTTAATAACTTGATCCTAAAATAATTTTTTGTTTCATTCCTCTTTTAACAACAAATCAGAAAGAAAATAAAGAGAATAATTCCCTTATTTATAACCAATTTATTTTAAATTATTTAGAATTAATAATATTTGAGTTTGAAAGATGGATTCTGTTGAAGTTAGTGTAAAAACTAACCGCTTACAAACTTGATTTTTGTGTTTATTTAGATTACAATGATTTTATTTTTACCCGCCCTCAAATTAACTATTTACTAATTTAATATATTGTAAGTGATATCAAATCATTACTCCATTATATATATACATATATAAGATGACTCATAAGCCAACGTAATTTAGAACTACCATCTTAATTTTATGGAAGAGAATTCTAATCTGAGAAACTCCTTTCCTTCATTTTAATCTTCCTTAAATAGTCCCCTAATGCTAATACATATTGTAGAACATACTTTATTCATTCACAATAGTTTTTTTTTTTTTCAGATCAGTTTGATGTAATACTTGGTTAACTTTATTATGTTAATTATTACATAAATTTATGTTGTTTAACTGTATTGCTTTAATTGATGTGAAATAAATCTTGATTATAACACTTCGATCATAACATGGATATCAAAAACATACAAGTAAATAAAATAACAGCAAAAATAGTTATGAATCAAATCAATTCAAATTGCAGCAACAACAACAAGTCTTTATCCTACTACGTAGAGTCATCTACATAAATTCTTTTTTTATCGTTGTATCTACTAAGAGTCCAATTCTCATTTAAATCTACTTTAAAAATAGATCATTTTTAATACTTTCTAACTATGTCTTTTTATATCTACCTCTACCTTTAACATAGGTCAAATCTGATACATAAACTCTCCTAACAAGGTCGTTAGAAGGTTGACATTTTACATGACCAAATCATATAAACGACTCTTTCTAATCTTATTTGCCATTGAAGCTACTTCAATCTCCACTCATTTTGTTTTTTATCTAAGTGTAAACAAACTCATCCACCTGAGCATCCTCATCTCTACAACACTTAACTTAATTTTATGCTTTTATTTTAATAATTAACATTCTATACCATAAAGAATTACAAGTTTCACAACCATCATGCAAAATTTTCCCTTAATTTGTTGGGATACTTTTCTATCACACGATAGGTCATATGCATTCATCCACTTCAATTCTACAAATAATATCCCCATCTATTTCACTATCTCGCTTTTAGACTCAAAATATCTAAATCGTGCACTCTTTTCAATGGCTTGATCACCCAATGTTAATATCACACTACTAGAATTATGACTACTTAAATTACACTCCCTGTATCCAATTTCAAATTTACTCAAACAAAAACATTTAAAATCTAGTCTTATCAACAAGAATAATATCATCAAAAAAAAGCATACACCAAGATAAATCCTCTTGCAAATGTGCAGTAAGAACTAAGAACATCCATGACTAAAGCAAAATGATATAGGTTTAAAGCTAGCTAATCCTTGATGTAATCCAACTTAAATAAGAAAATACTTGGTCGAACTATTTTGTGTTAGAATATAAGTAACAACTCATGTATGCATATCCATAATGACTTGAATATAAGTATTATTAACTAATTTCTAAGTAGTAAGTAGTGGTGAGACCTACAATGCTCTATTCAAATTGCCACAAACTAAAATTTTCTGATTTGAGCGAAATCAGCTCAAAATTGAATCAATTTAAGATATGAGCCAATTTTAAAGGCAGGGAGATTCATTATTAGGACAACTACGATATGTCATCAAAATGAACTAGAAAGTTTCAAGTATTATACCTTGGAAAATACGTTGCAGAATTCAAAAAATTGCAATGCAGGTCCAACATCTTCAGCAGGCAGATCAAAACCTGCAACAGTAGTCAGAGGTTTCCCTGGAGGTCGAACAGGCATTGTAGCAATCTTTCGAGGCCGTCCCCTTGGCTTGAGAGGTTTTTCCATGGTCTCGTCCATAGTAACGTCATGCAAGTTTTCCTTGTTATCTGCATGTCCAGGCAAACCTTCTGCTGGACTCTTGTACTGCAACGTTTTCTTATTTTGATCCTCGTGAATCCTTGCACATTCAACTTTAAGACTCGTCTGTTTTAACTTTTTCAATGGTTTTCCATCATTCTTCTCTACGAGCGCACCCTTCTTAACACAATCAGCTTCCATGCTCACAGTATCATTATTTTCGAACTTGTAATTTTCCTTATCCCTGCATCTTTTTGATGCCACTTGTCCCTTCCAATGTAGATCATGCAAGTAGTAATAATAAAGAAAGCAATTCCGACACGAAAAAAAAAAAAACTTAGTTGCAGAACCGGCAATTCAATCTAGATAAAAGTTACCATTTTTGACGCAGGGGATCCCTTCGGTGAGGCGATAGCCTCTCTCGGCACATTCTCTCCTCCGTGACTTAACAAGTCATGAACTGACGAGAACCCAGTAAGTTTGGCTGTATGGACGAGAATCCCAGTTGGCTGTTGGCCCTTCTTCTTCCTACAGTGTTAAAACAAGAATCGAGCCACAAAATTATGGAACGAAGGAAAAATAAGACGAAACATCCGCCTAGAAAAGTTAAGAATAGGCTACATGCAGAAGCTACAGTTGCAGACTCCCCTGCATTTAGGGCACTTCCAGTCATCCGAAGTAGAAACTTCCTCGGCCTTCTCACCATACCTGGGTCAACCAATTCCTTAAGTATACAACATTAGATTGATACGAAGTTTTGAAAAGAAAATACCTGTTAAGGAGACACTTGTGGCAGAACTTGATAGTGCAAGGCTTTTCCCTTTTCATCGCCTTGCAGGAGGCTGAGAAGTCCATAGTCTTTTGCCGGCACTGCTTACATTTCATAGGAAGTGAAATGCAGGTAAAATTAGAAAAATGCGGGAATGGGTTAGCTAGGTTTTACCTGGTGACATGTCTTCCCGTTCTCCGAGTCGTAGATCCGCCCTCCCTGAACTCGAACTCCGGGGTTCTTAGAACGCTTGACCGGGGACATGGCGATCTCCTTCTTGTTCTCGCTGTCATCCATCTTTCGGCGGCGGCTAACTGGCGAAGCAGGAGGGACGGCCATGGACGAAGGCGACAACCTTCTTTGATTCCAAATGGGATTGTTGAATCTGCGGAGGTGAGCGCGAAGAGAAGGTGACGTTAAATTTGTTGAGCATTTTCGCTTTGGCGCCAAAGTTTTTTTTTTTTTTTCCTTTATTTTTCGAATGACCGACGTTTTGGAGGGTCCTCGTTAGCGCCACTGTATTTTTTTGGAGGGTCTCAGAGCGCCAAAAATATGAAATTAAGTTGTAATTTACAACTTTACCATATTAATTTTATTATTTACATGCATGATAATCCAAATATTAATAAAAGAAAAGATAATTGTCACATCCCGGGTTCAGAAGGAGCTACACTCCGCCAATTAGGGCTGCAACGAGCTACTCATTGCTCAGATCGATTAAAGCTCGTTTGTGATTGTTTAATTAACTAAATAAATAAACTTGAATAATATTTTAAATATTTGATTATTAAATAAAAAAGCTTGAACACTAATGTGTTCAGCTCATTTATATTCGTGAACAACATCATTTAAAGCTCGTGAATAAGCTTGATATTAGGCTCGATAAGAAGCTCGATTCGTGTTAGATTCATGTACAAGAGAACTTTCACATTTGTCCATGTTTTCTTGATTGTTTGTTTAAAAAATATTCATGAACAAATATAAGATGAATCATAAATCACTTATTTGTGAACGAACTTATTTGGTGACTCAAAAAAAAAAAAAAAACTAGTTATGTATGTTCATAAATTTGCTCATTTGATAGCTTAAGAATACTCGTTAGATATGTTCATGAACGTGTTTGTTTGATATTTTAAAAAAAATTCACTAACTATGTTCACGAAAATGCTCGATGTAATTATTTGTTATGAGGCTCAATAAAACTCGTTTGTTAAGTTAATGAACATCTAGAAGTAGAGCTCTTTTATATTTCATTAAAACTTGTTTGTTTAAAGCATGATAAGCATAAACGAACTGAACATTAACCGAACATGAACACTCATTAATTTAAACGAACCAAACATAAACACAAACAATAAAACTCGAATAAAAAACAAACCAAACTTGAACAAAATGATAATAAATGAACACAAACATGAACACTCACATACTCAGCTCGGCTCGGTTCGTTTGCAACCCTACCGCCAACACGTATGTGATGCCATTAAGAGATAATAAAACATATTTCGTATTCACAAAGAGAATATGCATATACAAGAGATACAACATGATATGTATATATGCATTAGAGTAAACAAAGGAAGTGAAATAAAGCCAATCCATTAATAAAAGTTCAATTAACCAATTCGTTCAAATGATAATAATTCATAAACAAGCAAACAAGAAAAATATAAATATAGCAAAAACATGAAAGAAATTTATTCAATCCTCAAAATACATAAACATAACAAAATACTATAAAATAATAAATACAAAAAACAATTAACTACTGATAACCTTGTTCATGAGGTGGCGGTCCGCCAAACATATCTGTAAAACCTACTGAAAAAGACAACGAGTGAGTTTGAAAAATCAAACTCATCAATTAAGTATTATATATCAAAGTATAAATGGCAGAGGAATGGGCATACAATATGGACAACTAAATAGTAGAAATAATAACCTAAAGAGAGGAGTAGAAATCTATATTCCCAAAATCGAAATAACCATGAGATATGTTATGTTTCATATAATAGAAATCTAATATGTTTGTGACATTAATATATGCAGCAAGTTACTATTAATATAATTATTTTAAATGCTAGAAAATGATATCACACTAGGTATCATCATACCTCAAAATGACCTATATTCATTTATTACTTGCAATTCAGGTTTGCTTATATATATATATATATATATTATATATATATAAACCCCAACCTAAGGAAATCTAATTATTTCCTGTAGAGTCGTCACTCTAGAGGTCTCTCAACCCTAGCTAGTCAAAAACCAATAAGGTTATACTGGCAAACACCCAAATATACAGCGCAAGTACTATTTCATCGAATCGTCATATGTTATATAAATCAACATGATAATCACAATTTATATAATCAACATGATTTACAACATGAGAATAATAAACTACATTAAATACAACTAATGTATATGAATTTAACATTTTACAACAAAGACCATTTTAAATGCAAAAAAACTCGTATATCAACAAATAAAATAATATTATTTCTATCACATGATGATTTCAGTATGATCCATAATTAAGATTACTGGCATGCACAATACTAACATATATTAGAAATAAAACTGGCGATCTAAATAATTATAAAATTGGAATTCTATTACAAATATCATGGATTATGCCCATAACAAAGAAGGGTATGTTCACACCAAAGATAAATAACAGTTACTTACTTTTAGGCTAGCGATGAAACTCTAAGCCTATTCAATATTGAATCATCAAGGCTACAAAGACAATGCACCAAAAGTCCTACAAGAAGAATCCTAATTTAATTTACAAATTAATTGGAAAAAGACTTCAATACAATAAACATAAGACTCTCACACAAATAAAAGCACAAAACTATATAGGTATCCTTAATCAAGATCTAACTCTCCAATTCCAATTAAACATCCAAACAACAACAATAATAATAATAAATTGATAATGATAATCAACTACTCAACTTGTTCGGTAGATAAGGATGGAGGAAAAAGAACAAATCTTAATCCAAGAGAGAAGGGAGACTCCACCTTGCTTGAAGAGATAGAAGATGGAGGGATATTCTTTGCCAACAATGGCGTTATTCGTAGGGAAGAAACCATAAGGAGGAAGAGGGAAGAGGTTCGACGGCTAAGAGAGGGAGGAGGACTTTTGGTGGCTGCTACAAGGAAGAAAAAGAGGAGAAATAAGCAATGATGTAGCTTCCTATCCGGTTCAAATGGCTAGAGGGAAGCTATATGCGGGTGAATCCATCGAATATGTTAAGGAATCACGATTGGAGAGAGATTTGAGGTTGAGGGAAGGCTGTTCGACCTACTCGCATAAGAACGAGGCGAGACATCTTTGGTTCTAGCAAAAGTGAGGAGTCGGGAGGTTGCTTGCGTGTGCTGGAGAAATCCCTAACCGAACCGGTCTGGGTCAGCATATAACAATAATATCTCTCATTATAATCCCCTCATTATGCTATCAATCCTCGTCACCCTTCACACATAGTCAATCACCCTAACTCTTGTATTCTCACATTTTCTTGACCTTTCATCTCTTTTGTCCTTCACTCTTATTATCGTATTTGCACATTGCCTTAACCTTCATCGTTGTCGACCTCCTTCTGTCTATCTTATATCTCTCTCAAAAAAAAAAAAAAACACTTGCTTGCTCCCAACTTCTCTTGCACAACCCTCTATTATTTAAGCTATTATTTAAGCTATGTTGACACTCAACCTATATAGCCTCCCCTGACTCACTACCCACAACTCTCTATGACCTCTATGTTCTCCCAACAAGCAATAGCTAGAGGTAAGACCTAATCATTGATCTCATTTATTTGTGTTTGACCATATAGTCATATACGCTAACTTCATTAACATAGTACTAGATTAAATAAATAATAATAATTTAAAATCTAAATATTTAGGGTATTATATCTTTTTTTTTCTTGCATCAACTTGTTTTGATTTCATGGATTGACCCATGCCAACCTTTGGACCAATTTGTTTTGGCCTAAGAGCACATTTGATTGCTTGAACATATCAATTATAATTAAAAAAAAAGGATAGTCATTTTTATTTATTCATTTATTTTGTAAATAAAAATAAAATTTTCTATATTTTTAAAATGATTAAGAATTTGAAAATAATATAAATACCTAATTATATCAATCAAATAACATAATCTAAAGTTATTAATCTTTTTCAATTAGAATCAATCAAATAATCCACTAAGTGTATAAAAGTTGCTTTTATGGGTTTTATTTTATTGAGATTGAGCAATATCTATTTTTCCCCTAAATTGTATATTATTTTAATTTCATAATAATTAATCCTTATATTCTTTTTATTTAAAGGGAATTATGTGCATAACATAAAAAACTTTCTTATTTACAAAACTAATATTTAAAATTTATAATAAATTATTGAATATATTTATACGTAAGTGATAAGATGAAGTAATTGAGAATTTAATGAAATAAAAATTTATATAAATTGATATTTCATTATGCACTGTAAACTTATATGATATTATTATAAAACATAATCAATTTGAAGTTAATTTGGCAAATAAACAGTATTTAAATATTATGTATATGATTGCTTCATCATTTAATTAGATAATTTTCATAAATTTTTTATAACAGATTAAAAGAAAAGAACCTAACAATTTATTGGTTAATTAATATTTTTAACATAATTAATTCATTAATTAATCCTTCTATAATTTTAGCCAAATTCATATGTTTAATACACACTTTGCAAAAATAATAGGAGCCTAAGGAAGCCATTATTTTTTGAATATTGTGATTTAATTTCTTACTATTGATTATTTATATGGTTCGAGCCTAAGGAAACTATTATTTTTGATGTTTTGATTTAACTTCTTATACTATTGATCATTTATATGGTTCTTTAGGAGCACATAAGCTAAAAAAGCAATCAAAGAACATGACCATCAAGTGGCATGACATGAGTGAAAGTGACTCATAATATTATATAAGTGATGATGATGAGAAACATCTAGGGATATGTTAAAATTAAGGAAAATTTTTAGAAGAAACTTACATATATGCAAAAGTACAAGTTTAAATAAAAAAAATTTAGAATAAATTAATAATTGACATTGCATGTGAAAAGAAGGACACTCCTTTGTAGGGGTGTTAATATTATACACGACTAGAAAACCTGACTCGAACCTGACACGAAAATTTCGGGTTTGGGTCAACTCAAATCGGGTTATGTTCGGGTTAAGATTTCGACCCATTTGTAAAACTTGGTCGGGTTTGGGTTGACCCAAAAAGTCGGGGAAAAAAGAGTTTACTCGCATATACCCGCGTCGCTTACTTGTGCTTGCCCGTGTCTGCCCGCATCCCATCGAGTCACATCACAGCGTCATTCGGTCAGTCCGATGTCCGTGTCACATCGAATCATCAAGTGATTGAGTTGATGTTGCTATCGGCCTGCCGCTGCCTGTTGCATCGCTATCACCGCCTACCGCTGCCTTACGGGTCAGACGCCGAGAAGATTTGGCTGAATAAGCACGCGAACTGATGCTACTGCCGCTACCGCGCTGGGCTCATTTGAACTTTGCTATGTAGAATTAAAATCCTAGTAGTTTTTAATTAGGTGAGTGGCAAGCTTTTTTAGATATGCTCAAGTCATCCAAATATCTTCTATAGGAGGTTTATATTTCCATTTAATTAGAAATTTGTGATTGTGTGTTAGATCTATGGCCACTTCTTCTATAGTAATGCACTAAACTTCAAAGAAGATGAGTAGCATGGGATTCTATAAGTGGTAATCACCATCCTTTGCTAAAGAGTTAGATTGAATAAGTGGGAATTTTCTAACTACTTTATGTGATAGAGTATATTCAATATCAATAATTAGATGAATGAGCACATTAACAAAAAAAAATTAGGGTGATAAGCATTTGATCCATCTTTTTTAAGAAATTTGAAAGGATCATAATCCCTTTCATGTAATTTCTTATATTTTATGATTTGATAATGTTCAAGAAACTTTTGAATCAAAATATAATCACCTTCTTAATATTCTTGACTTGATTAATTATAGTTTTTCCTAGAAGTATTTTTTTTTTTAATATTTGAACACCTCATTTTAGTGAGGGCTAGTAACATCTATTTTCCATCAAGAATACAATTTTGTATTTCCAAAATGACCAAATATTCCTCCAAAATATAATTCATTAATGAGAAAATATCTCAAAGAAGTCCTATAAATGCAAACTTATTTTCTCTTATATAAATATCCATTAATGATTGAGATAATTCCTTGTAAATTTAGAGGTTTGTCCAACTATTCATGATGAAGCAAGTGAATCTAAGAACACTTGGTATTCATCTTTACTTCAATAAAATCTTGAGATTTTTAGTTTGAAGGAAGAAACCATTAAGTTCACCCAAAATAAAGCATCAGTAGGTTTAAATTTAACCCATTTAGTATATTCGTGACGATAAAATTTAAAGCATGGTAGTCTGAGTTGAGAATACACTACAGGAAAACCCCTTATTACCGGCGGACAAAATCCGCCAGCAAAATTAGAAATCCGACGGAAAATATAGTTTCCGTCGCATGTTTCGGCGTATATTTGTCCGCCGGTTTAAGTCGCGTCGATAATTTCTTTTCGGCGCATAATGTGCGCCGAAAATTTCTCCGGCGCAGTTTCCGACGCATTACCGTCGAAAAAATGGATAGTTATTGACGTCAAAAAATGTCTTAATTCCGGCGCCAAATGCGCCGGTAATTAGCGTCGCATTATGCGCCGGACCTTACCGGTGGATAAAACGCCGTAAAGTGTGACGTAGAAACCCCACGATTTCGCTTGCGAAGCAAAGTATACGCCGGTAAATACCGGCGCATATGACGCCGGTACTTGCGCCAGTAAGTTCCGACAAAACAAAGACGTCGGTACGTACTATACAATTTCCGACGAAATTCCGGCGCAAAATCCGCCGGAAACCTGTAGCATTGACAAAAAAAATTCCTTCCCAGCCAACAATCAAATTTTCACACATGCAAACCTATACAAATATTAATTCTACAACATTTCAATTGTAACATTATAACAGATCAACAATTTCACCACAGTTTCACAATAGTTTATAACATTAAAAGAAACAGTTCAGTACTAACAATCAACTAAAAACATCACATTAAAAGAAACTGTTCAATAAAACATATTCACAGAAATAAACAAGTTCATATAAACTAAATTAAACTACTCTGACTCCGTGGACTCCTCCTCAAGTGGAGCTACGTCTTTTCCACTCAGCTGCTCCCTCATCTTGCGTATTTCATCCAACAACTGATTGTGTTGCTTAATACTTGTTTGAACATGTGCTTGCAGCTGAGCTTGAACCTGTGCTTGCAGCTGAGCTTGCCAATCAGCTTGTGATTTTCTTACTTGTTCTAGCTCAGCTTGAAGGGCACTTATTTGTTGAGCTTGTAAGGACTCATGCGAACTGGATGTGAAGCTGGATGCAGTAGAGGATGTCATCCCCTCGTATGCCTGAGCTTGCGCACCTAAGCCATATACTCTACCATGCTGCATTCCTCTGACGGCCTGCGACCAGATGCGATACTCAGAATACTCCACAGAGCCGCCAGAAGAGCCCTCACCTGATGCGGCATGAGTCTCTCGAAGCCGTGTATAATCCTCCTGTGAAAGTATAATATAAATATATATAGTTAAACTAAAACTTAGAAAATATTAAACATATATAAAAATATACTTACATAGGCTTTTCTTGATCTCTCATCAATCCACTATTGATTCTCCTGTCGCTTATGAGTGCGACTATGTAATTCAACAGAAGTTGGTTCTCTACCAAGCATCGCTTTCTGTTTGAATTAAGAGAATTTTATTAATATATATTAAAGAACAATTTTAAAAAATATTTAAAATTCATTACCAAATGTCGCATGTGCTCAGTATGTGGAACAGAGCCGCCTGTATGAAGTGAACTTCCCAACCCACCAACATCAGAAGCTCTGTTATGTCGATTCTGATCCCTCTTCCTACTGTACTCTTCTCTGCCCCAAGTTGCATTCAACTCAGCCCATATAACCTCTCCAATCCACAATGGTCGCTTCCCAGACTTTCTAATATCTGTGAACATGTCGCGTATCCGAGTAGACCCACGCTTCTCAAATTTTTTTCTAATCCTGTCATTGTGTTGGGGCAGCCAACAAAACTCTTTCTGCAATCAAATACATATGATATATAATATATAAGATTATTAGCTTAAGTAAGAAAGAATAAATCATTTAAAATAAAAACTAAAACCCAAAAATACCTCAAACTCTCTAAACCATATCTCCCGGACTTCTTTCGGGACTTTCTTCCAAGAAACATAAGGAGCGTCAAACCTGCTCCGTATGATGTATCGTATTTTATGTGTCGGTTGTTTTGATGGGTAGAACCTACAAAAATAAAGTTATATGAAACAAATATAAAATATAAAATAAAAATATTTGTTAGTTTAAATAAATAAAAGAGAATGTACGTATGTGTCACCCTCAGGTGCTATCAACATTCTACCATCTATCTCCTGCTCTGCTGCAGATGCTGTCGAAGGTCCAGCTGTTGTCGAAGGTCCAGCTGTAGCGGGCTGATGGGGTGGTGGGGGATAGTATGATGGAGCATATGGTGGAAATAGATAAGTAGGAGGGGCATCAGCATACGGTGGGGGTGTGTAGTATGGGTAGAAAGGAGTACTCTGCCCAGGATCTGGTGAAGGAAATCGGGGGTCTGGTGAGTAAAACTGTGGGCTACCGCTTTCATGAGTGGGTAAAGGCTGTGTATCAAGCTGAGGCTGTGTAGTAGGAAGAGGCTGTGTAGTAGGCTGAGGCTGTGTAGCAGGCTGAGCTGAGGTGGTCCTCTCAGTACGTATTGGCCTAGGTGGTCCAGCTGTAGTGATCTTCTTAGTGCGTCTGTTTAAAATATTTTTTATCAATTCTCTACTAGGCTCCTCACCTGAAGCCATCTGCACATAAATAAAAAAATATTAGAAATATGAGTTATAACAAAAATTTAATCAAAAATAACGCAGTGCAGTAGCTCAAAAAATATAGTCAAGTAAAATGCAGGGGAGTAAAAAAAAAAGCAGTGCAGTAGCTAAAAAAATGCAGTAAAGTAAAAAGCAGGGAAGTAAAATAAAATGCAGTGCAATAGCTAAAAAAAAATTTAAGTTACCTTATGTTGTTAACTCATCATTTGTTGATTCACTTGCATAAGATGATACACTCCCATTACTATCAGATTCATCATTACTTTCCTCTATGGTTAGATCTACCTCATCTAACTGCAACTCGCTATCATTAATTCTGATTTGGTCATCTACATTGATTGAGAGATTTTTCAAATTATACATAAACTCTTATTGATGTGCTGATGGTATTGAGGTGGTTTTCTCAATTACTCCCATTGGTTTTGTCTTCATAACTACCAGCCAATCTTGTTTGCCTCGTATTCCGCTTGGATAGTTAGCATAATATACTTGAGTGGCCTGACTAGCAATTATGAAAGGATCAAACTTTGCATATCTCCTAGTCCACTTTACTTCTATTATACCGTAAATTGGATGAACTTTCGTGCCTCTATTTGGTACTAGATTAAACCATTCACAATTGAAGAGATACACAGTATTCCTCTGACCGAGATATTCAACCTCTAATATTTCTTGTAATACCCCGTAGTATTCAGAATCATCCCCTGTATGGGTGTTCCCTCTTACACATACGCCTGAATTTTTTGTCTTCCTTCCTTCACACTAATTTTTTGTCTGGAATTTATAACCATTGACCTCAAATAATTGATAACATTTTACTAATCTATTTGGTCCCCAAGCTAACTCAGATAACCTTGAATACTGCGAACTGTCTTCAGTGTGTACCTTTAAATGTACAAGATGTTATTGTTACTAATATTAATTGAAATAATTAACTCATTAAGTAAGAATAATTATTCAAAACATACCGTATTTTTAAACCAAACAGTGAATTCTTTTTCCACTATCTTCTGGACTTCTCCTTCTTCTGATGTACTAAGACCATCAATGAACCTCCTACAAATTTTTGTCTTGAGTTTAGAACAAAGTCTAAAAGAAAATAGAAAATATAAACAACTTAACTCATACTTACTCGAGATACGGCTCAACTTCATCACAGTTAAGCAAGATGTAAAATGTGATAACTGTCATCTCCTTATCGGTCAAATAGCGCATGGTGCTAGTGCCTAAAGGTTCCCCAATTCCACTGAATATATATATATTAGAGGATTTACCAACATTTTGAGATGTTGAACTTTCACCTGATTGAGATATTGTTTCAAAATAATACGAGCAAAACTGAGTTGTCTCGTATGTTAAATATGCTTCACAGATAGAGCCTTCGGGTCGTGATTTGTTCTTAGCGGTCTTCTTAAGTTTATTTAAATATCTCTCAAAAGGATACATCCACCTATACTGAACAGGTCCACCAACCATAGCCTCATATGGTAAATGAACAGGTAGATGCTCAATAGAGTCAAAAAAGCCTGGAGGAAATATTTTCTCTAGTTGACACAAAATGAATGGAATTTGCTACTCCATAAGAATCAAATTCTCCACATTTAATTTAGAAGACCATAAATCTTTGAAGAAGACACTTAGCTCGATCAGGGGCTTTAAAATCTGATCTAACAGATAATTAAAAGCAGTGGATAGTAGACATTGCATGAAGATGTGACAATCATAACTTTTCAATCCGAATAATCTCCCTGATCTTATGTCAACACACCTGCTTAGATTGGAAGAATATCCAACAGGTACTCGTAGAGTTTTCACCCATTCACAAATTGCTCGTTTTTGCTCTAAAGTTAATGTGAATGGAGCTTTGGATTTGAGCCGGCTCCACCATCCTTCAATTCCAAAGCTTTCCTTCTACAAATCTCCTTTAAGTCCATCATTGCTTTTGTATTATCTTTCGATTTCTCTTTGATGTCCATAACTGTATAGAAATATTATCAAAAACATTTTTCTCTATATGCATAACATCCAAGTTATGTCTAATCAAGTTTGTTTTCCAATATGACAACGACCAAAAAATACTTTTCTTGGTCCAATTATGGTTGACACCATATTCTGGCAATCTGATCTCAGCTAATGTTGGAGATTCCATTATGGTGGGCAAGAACTCTACTCTTTCAAAAATTTCTTCACTACTGAATCTTGGAGGAGGTTGAAACATCACTATTTTATTTTTAGTAAACGCTTTTTTATTTCGCCTGAAAGGATGACTTTGAGGCAAAAACATTCGATGACAATCAAGCCAAGTGTTCTTCCTACCATACTTTAAAGTGAATGATTTTGTATTTTTCATACAATATGAACAAGCTAACTTTCCTGAAGTGTTCCAACCTGAGAGCATACCATATACAGGAAAGTCACCAATTGTCCAAAGTAATGCTGCTCTTAGTATAAAATTCTATTTGGTGGAGATATCATATGTACTTACTCCATCTTCCCATAATAAACTTAAATCATCAATCAGAGGTTGTAAGAATACATCAATCTTTAATTTTGGATTATGTGGCCCTAGAATTATAAGTGATAGAAACATATAAGGAGTAGTCATACATAACTCTAGAAGAAGATTGTAAGGAGTGAGTATCACAGGCCAACATGAGTACGGTGTAGCCAACTGACTGAATGGAGTAAAACCATCTGCGCATAAACCTAATATGACATTTCTTGGTTCTGCCGTGAATGTGGGATGTGTACGATCAAAGTGCTTCCAAGCCTCTGCTTCTGATGGATGTGTGATAACACCTTCTTGTGGAATGTGATCATTATGCCATCTCATATGTGCAGCAGATCTCATGGGTACATATAGCCGTTGTAGTTTCAGAATTATTGAAAAGTAGAACATCCTACTAACAGGCACATCCTTCTGCTTCCTTCTATTTCTAGATTTGGGTTTAAATCTTGGTGCATTGCAAGAACGACATACAATTTCTGCGATATCTTCTTTAAAGTATAACATGCATCCATTCATGCAATAATCTATCTTTATGTATGTCAAACCAAGTTTGGAAACTAACTTCTTTGTCCGATATAGATCTGTAGGAATTAAATTATCTGTCGGATTGGTTTCCTTAAACAGCCTAATGAATTGATTAAAACATTCACGAGCAACATTATATTTAGCCTTGATGCTTAACATCTTCACATCAACAGATAATTCTGAGTGAGTCATGCACCTTTTCCAGATTGGTTGCTGGGCAGCATGCAATAAATCATAAAAATTTTGTGCCTCCATATTCGGTAACTCTTATGTATTTTGTTTAGTTTGAATTCCAGTTGCATCATGAACTAATTCCTCAAGATTTGGACGGATGTTTTCAGCCTCAGCAACATTACTACTTGTAGAAGGACCGCATTGATAATCAAATTGTGGCTCATACTCACCATGAGAAGTCCAATACCAATACCGTGGCATGAATCCTCTGCGATACAAATCAATAGTTATATCATCTGGTTCTAGGTGCACTAGATTTTTGTGTTTAGAACATGGACATCGAAAGTTTCCTTCTGATATAAAGCTGGGCAGCTGTTTTGCTTGCTGAATGAAAAAGTTCACCCCATTAATGAATTCATCTGTTAATGTCTTCCGACCTTGAGATAATCGGTTATACATCCAACTTCTTTGATTTCTAATATCCATGACCTATATATAAGAGTAAAAAAGTAATGGATATATATATATATATATATATATATATATATATATATATATATATATATATATATATATATATATATATATATATATATATATATATATATATATATATATATATATATATATATATATCTAATTAAAAAGACATTATATTATCCATATCTATTTCACCATCACTTTGAATAGTAGATCCAAGATATTTAAAACGTGTTACACTTATTAATGACTTGATCGCTCAAAGTCACAATCCCCTCTATAGGTCTACTAACTACTAAAGCAAAAAGATATGGAGTAATGTTGATCTCCATAATCCAAGTTTACCTTCAACTCCCTCTCTAGTCTTATCAAAAAGAACAATATCATCAACAAAAAGCATGCGCCAATGTACATCCTCTAGCAAATGTCTAGTGCTAACAACCATGACTAAAGCACAAAAAAATAGACTAATGTTGATATCCATAATCCAAGTTTACCTTCAACTCCCTCTCTAGTCTTATCAACAAGAACAATATCATCAACAAAAAGCATGCACCAAGGTACATCCTCTAGCAAATGTCTAGTGCTAACAACCATGACTAAAGCCAAAAGATATGGACTAATGTTGATCTCCATAATCAAAGTTTATCTTCAAATCCCTCTCTAGTCTTATCAACAAGAACAATATCATCAACAAAAAGCATGCACAAAGGTACATCCTCTAGCAAATGTCTAGTGATAACAACCATGACTAAAGCAAAAAGATATGGACTTAAGACTAATCCTATATGTAATCCAACCGAAATAGGAAAAAAAAATGAAAACAAATACCTTCGGTCGTTCTACGACCCTCCTCGGCGGCGCGCGACTAGGAATGAGAGAGGCTCGGCGAAGTCCGGTGACCGTCGACTGCGAAGTCCGGTGACCGTCGGCGACGTCTAACCACGGCGAGCGACGAACGGCGACGGAGGGCGACGGGCAAAGCAGTCGAAGTGAGAGAATGGAAGGAAATGAATGACAGCCAGAGGGGTTCGGTTTTGGAAAATAGGGCTTTTACCGGCGAAAGTTCCGACGGTTTCGACGCTGGTGACGTCGGTATCATTTTCGACGCATTATACGTCGGTAAGATTTCGTTGAGTTTAAATACGCCGGCGCAATGTCCGCCGGTAACGTACGCCGGAAATGTTCCGCCGTAACGTGCGACGGAAATGGTTCAGATATTCCTATATCGTCGGATTGGCCGGCGGAACCGGCGTTAGTAACTTTACGGCGTATTTTGCACCGGAAATGTCGCCGCAAGATTTTCGTCGAACAATTCCGCCGTTGCCTGCGCCGTTATTACCGGCGCACAATTTTCCGCCGGAAAAATCCGACGGTAATCGCGTGTTTTCCCGTAGTGGTAAACTCTCTAAATAAAAGATATTATCTCTAATGTCTCAAAAATTGAAGTATTGTTTAAGATTGCTTAGTTTCAGTCAACATTTCATTAAAAAAATAATACATGGTGATTCTCTTGACTTAAATTCCTCCAATTCCAATTCCCAAAGCTTGCAAGTTTCTTTAAGGCATCAGCAAGTTTCTTTAAAGGCTTCAAAAAAAAGTTATAAAGCTAAAGGAATTGGGTAGAAGTAATCAAAACCTAAATTTGATCTAAGGTTTTTGTGTAGCGGGGATCTAACAAAATTTATCTAATTTTATCAAATCAATTATTAAGGCAATGATAGTTTTGAAATTCTTAATGAATCTCCTATAAAATATACTGAACCATGAAAGCTTCTAACAGTAAGAAAATTCTTAGGTGATGGGTAATCTATAATTACTCTAACTTAGAAGGGTTAAGTTTTAGTCTAATAGTGGACACAATGAATCTTAAAAGAATTAGTTTAGTTTATAAAAATAAATATTTTTTTTAAATTAATGTACAAATTTTTTTGCCTAAGTATTTCAAATACAATTTAGGTGTTTGATTTCATTTAAAAAAATTTAGGATATCATTATTATATACTACCAAAAAAAATTACTATATAAAATTTAAGAATAGTATACATCTATCTTATGAATACACAAAGAATTTGAATGTCCAAATAGCATGAAATGCCATTCATAAAATCCACTAAAGATCTTAAACGCCATTTTCCACTCATCTCTCCTTATGCAATTCTAAATTGATCATTATATTGATTTTCCATATTTTCTTTTTTGTGACATTTAAAAGTAAATTAAGTATCTAGTATCTTTACAACCCCCTTAAATAGGAGCTTTAGGAAAATGGATTGGGCCATTGCACACCAAAAGGCAGGGGGGCATGAATTAATTATTAAAAAAAAAAACTTATGAGTACAAACTAATAAGCAACGAATAATAACTTAGGATATCAATAACAAACTTATCAAAGAAAACAATACAAAGTTATACTTTTTCACATATAACAATGGAATTTCTAAAAAAAATGATTCAAAGCAAATGTTTAAACAAACTTAGGAATGACCGTAAGCACGCTATGATCAAATCATAACTCTCAAAGTAAAATATTGCTAAAAATAGAATGCAGTAAAGTAAAAAACAAAAATAAACCATAATTTTATAAGGGTTCGGTCGAACTCAACCTACATCCACTACCCAAAGATCCTCCTCTTTTTGTATTCCACTAGTAACTTTTCTTCTGCACTCAGCAAGGTGAAGAAGCCCTTCTCTATTCCTAGGTGGAGAATTACCTTCACAAATCTCTTCCTCTCGAAAAGCTTAAACCCTCCTACTTCCCACAACGATGGAGATGCCATTCCCTCCTGCTCCTTACAATGGTGGATATTTTGCTTCCTCCTACTCCTTGTAATGATGGAGATGATGCTCCTCTAATTTCTTAGGCAGTAAAGTTTTTTGCCTAAGGACTTCTTCCTTAGAGCTCCTCTCAAAGAGTACCTACACCACAACTCAGGGGACCCAAGGTGCAAGCTAACATGGAAAACCAAGTGACTCCCTCACACCCCTTGAATCCTCAAGGAAACACTCTCTCAACCTCATCTCCTCTCTCTCCAAAGTGGTTTGGACTCTCTCTCAAGCAAGGATACACTTCTCCCTCTCCAAGGTTCTCTCATATAAGATAAAAATCTCTAGATACTCAACTCAACCTCTCAAGCTTTATATGAAATAATTAAAGTGGGATATTTAAATAAAACCCTAATTTTTAATATAATGCTTTTGATCGTACAATACGATAATAAGTTTATACTTTTCAATTAGTTCAAATCCCATTTCAAATAATCATATATAATATTTTATCATACAATATGATTAGTTATATCAAATTAAAGATCATCCAGAATGAACTAGGGTTTGTTTAGTGAAGGTTATGTTAAACCATATGATTTAGATCATATAATATGATATTTACTTAATATTTGATCCTTATTTAATTCTTTGATTTACAAACAAAGTTAGATAATACTCATTAATAATTGTATGATTAAATCAAATCTCAAAATTCAAATTTATCTAATTTTGGTAATGGGTTTTATCAAAATAATTGATTATCTTTTATGATTGCATATCATACAATACAATTAGTTATGCAATTAATTAATTTAATTAAACACTTGGATTAATATATCATACAATTTGATTTAACGAAGGATTAAAGTTTTTAATTTTTATTATCTATTATGAGTGTGTGCTCAATTATCCTGCCAACATACACTTCATCACATAAATGACTCAAGAAAAAGAGAATATAGACTCTTGTTGCACTTTCTTGAGTTTGCTTCTTTGATCCAGCTTTGTGTATGTTGCATCTAAAATATTAGTGGCACACAAAAGAAATATGTAATATATATAAAGCAAAGAATAGTAAATGATGAAACCAGTAATATTTATAATCATCAAAATATTAGTTCAGACTCCCATATTTCAATAACTTCCCCTTTTTATAATAACAAATATTGTTGGCTGTAATTTTTAATTTGCAAGTTGGTATTTAATTTCCTGCCTACTTCTCCCCCTCACTAAATGGGCTCTTTAGAAATGACTTGGAGAACATCTGAGTTTCTAATTAATTTTAATTTTTGATTTGACATTTTTTAAAATTTTAATTTTAAACAATATAAAAAAATATAAAAACATAAACACTTATATGAAACGAAAACACTAACAGTTGAATTTAAATTCAATGATATAAAAAATAAGTACAATATAATACCTAATAAAATAATAAACACTACTACTCCCCTTTTGACATCACAAAAAGGAGCACCACATAATATAAATATAATCAAAATAAAAAAAAAACTACATAAGGCATCAGATGTGTCCACCCCTTGTGATGCCCTACATCTCTCACTATATACAATATTGAAGGAGTTATCAATGCATAAAGTGGACTGGTGGTCTAGTGTTGCAGGATATGTCAGGTTATATTTTGATTTTAGGAGAAAGGTAATAATGTATCCTAGGGCTAAGTTTCATTTTTAATGGCCTCTAGGGTTCTTAATAGAGGTCAAATTCTCTATATACCAAATAAATATATTCATAGTATTAAACTATGTGCTAGTCATGCAAAATATAAAACTATATAGAGTTAAAGAAAATTAACGTGACATCCAAACAAGCTCTTGAAGATCCACTAGAGAAAAACCTTGGTGTGACATCTAGAATAAATATCTAGAGATCCATAGGGTCAATCATCTTGTAATAAACGTGATTTGTTATAGACGCATACTACATTTGTTGGGGGGTATTTGTTGAACTTTAACATGTGCGCAAATATAACAAAAAAGATTGCAAAATCCCACGTACCTGTCTGGCCACGAACCCATTACATTGATGATGTGCTCTGCACGTCTTCAACACTCCTCCCATGATGTGCTTCTCACGACTTGATGTCCTAGCCTTATCGTAAAATTTGAATGAAATAAGAGGCATTTGCCTCATTCTCTCGCACTCACAATTCCTCTTACGACCAAGCTCTAGTCGCAAGCCTCCTTCCACGACGTTCCCTTTTGGTCTGATCCAAAGTTACGACATTTTGATCGAAAGCAAGACGGGAGTTTGCTAGCAGTGAAGGTAACTTTTGCCTTGTCACGTGCTTCTTCACCCCCTTCGTTGCTAGTCGACTATGCTTCTTTAGGGGTGCAACTGAGTCAAGCTAGCTTGCGAGCTGAATCAAGCTTGACTCAGTAAGAGGCTCGATGAGTCGAGCTTATCGATCTCATGAGTCGAACTAGAACATGAATTTGAGTTCAATAGCTTATCGAGCTTGAGCTCAAATAAACATCCGCTTGACACAACAGCTTGTTGAGTAGTTCGTAGAGATTGGGTGGGAAAATAAATAGTTGATTTGGGCTGGCGAAAAAATGATTCGGAGGCTCGATTTGGATGGGACGAAATGATGAGGATGGAGACTGAGATGTGGACGATGGAGGTTGAGAGGACAATGAGAGAGCTCGAGATGAGTGACAACGGAGCTAGGGAGGTCGACGATGGAGGTTGGGATGTCAACGACGGAGGTCGGGAGGGTGATGACAGTGCTCGGGACGGTTGTTGACCTCATTTTTGTATGAGGTCATTAGTGACCCACCCAGACTCCAGATCAATCCTGACTCCTATTCAAACCTGATCTCAATTCAATCCAATCCTTAATCAAAATCCAGACTTCAATCTAGTTGAGAATCTAGACTTCAGCCTATATCATACTTTTGATCTAACATCAATCCTATCCAATCAATTATGATCATTTAAATGATCATGAAGGATTTAGATAATTCAAATCCAATCAATCAAGCTCAAAATCCAGACTCAAAACCTAAGTCCAAGGGCCTTGTCCTAAAGGTCTTTTCCAGTGAATTTTCAAACACTTCAAAACCTTATCAAATGACCTCTGATTCAGGGTCTGTCAGTTGCATACTGATGGGACATGTCTCTGGAGGCAACCCTCCAAATTTGATCCCATTCTGAGGTCTCTAGCCCCAGAAACTTAATCAAAATCCAAAGGCTGTAAAACCTTCAAATATTTACAGCCCATGCCACTGGACTTGCCATTAAGAAGATTTTGATCTTAGAGCTTTCCCCAAAGCCTCTAATCACCTCCAGACCCTTGATTATGATTCATTGAACATTAAACTGCATTTTTCTAAACCTATTTTGACCCCAAGTTGACCAGGGGTCAAAATGACCAAAATACCCCTTTGGGGTTCAAATAGAGATTTCAAACCAGATGAACTCTGAATTGAACGCAACCACTTTCAACAAGTTTCAAATATCAAACCCAACCTGTCAAACCCATTCTCAGGCCCTTGGTCAACCTGGTTGACCAAGTCAACTGAGCTGACCTAAGAGGCTCTTTAAGGGTCCAAACAGGTGTTTTGACCCAAATGACCTCTTTGAGCCATGAAACCACTTCTATTGGTTGCCAAATGTCATTTCAAATTGATTGAGCCCATTTCTAGACCCTGGGTTAACCTAGTTGACCAAGTCAACCTAGGTTGACCAAAATAGGCTCTTTAAGGTCAAAATAGACATTTTGACCAAATTGACCTTTCCAAACCATAGAACCACCTCCAATGGACTCAAAACATCAAACCAAACTTGTTGAGCCCAAACTCGGGTCCCGGGCCAACCTGGTTGACCAAGTCAACCTAAGTTGACCTAAATGCCCTTTAATGTTTAAATAAGTTATTTTAATATATTCGAACCATTCAATCCCTTTCAATCCTCAAATTACCTCCATTAGTTTAAACACCCTCAAATGCCATGTCATCAGTCAATTTGACTGGTTGACTAGTCAACATAGTCAACAAATTCACTTAAAAGAGGCTTAAATCCTCAAATGGGCTTGACCCAAGCTAGCCCATCCTATATTAAATAATTCAAATAATTCCAAAATACTTCTCACATGCCACCTCAGCACCCCTTGACCCATTGACTGGTCAAACAGTCAATGGGTGGTCAAATGAGCCTCTTAAAAGCCTTAATTAACCTCTTAAAATTAATTCTACCTAATCTAAATCCTTCTAGCTGTTAATACCTCTTTTAGAAGCTTCCTATAACTCATCTTAGCCTTTGGATGGAGATCTAATGGCTCTTGATCAAGCCATGTGTCCAAAGGGGCAAAAAGAAGATTTAACACCTCATGCCACCTCTTGTCCTTTGATCCCTTGATCCCATCAACTCCATGGCCACATGGCATGCATCTAGGAGCTCATGCAGTCAATCCCAACCATCCAAAATCCACTAAGATAGCTTGAATAGGGAAATATCTTAAGACATGCATTTAACCCCTAAGCCTATCTCACTCAATCTCTCTCTGATCCAGAATGAATCTAGCCCTCAAAAACCCTCAAAAAATTCCTCCAGATCTTCCTCTAGAACTACCAAGCCTTCCCCCACCGAATTCAAGCCTCCAAAGCCTCATTGGTGAAGAGAGAGGAACCTAGAGAGAGAAAGTGGAGTTTCAAAGATAACTTTCGATCCAACGCGATCTAGCTCTTGGTGTCTTTATAATAGTTGGAGAGGATCACTGCAGCTTTCCAACAAGCCAAAGAACATAAAATTCCAACGGTTGGATAGTAAGTTATTCCCATTTGAAGTTTAAATTTTAATTTGAAACTGTAGCAAATCTACAATGCATGGAGCCTCCAAACTTCAGGAATTATTAGATTATATTGCCCTCTAGCTACAGTTCAAATTTCATGCAATTTTGTTGAGTATTTTGAAAGTTATGGGCATTTGAAGTTTTCTAGCTCTTGTTCAACCAGAACCGTCCGATCGCGCCTTCAGCGTGATCGGACGGCCTAGATCTAGCCATACCACGTGAACATGGGTGCTGACATGGTTAAGTGGCGGACCAGGTCGCCATGTGGCGCGTTCTCATTGGGCGCCGCCATTCGGCGGTCAATTTGACCAAAAAAGGTCAAAAATAATTCAAAAAAATGCCCAGATCTTCCAAAATTCATAGAAAATCGAATTGTTCACCAAATTGGCTGTTCTTGGGCTCGTTGGAAAGATAAATTCATGTAGTATTTAATAAAATTACAATCAAGTTGACTTAGTCTCTGAATTATGAGATATTTCTATTTGTTTGAATTATGTTTTTTGCAAATTTCTCACAATCCAGTGATCAATTGGAGCCCAAATTTTGGTGGATGATTATTGGGTATCTTAGTCATGTTCACTGATTTTTCTAGGGTCAGATACCTAATAGATTTATGTGATGTGAATTTTCAAGGTAAAGGGTCTATTTTGGACCCTAAAGTTTGAAAATTCATAACTCTTTAGGTTCTTAGTGTTTTGCTGTAAAATTGCTGTGGTGTGGATGCATGTATGCCAGGGTTAGACACACCAAATTTCAAACCAATTTGAACAGTAGAGACACCTAGGGAAAATATTTAAAACAATGTCTAGAAATTTTAGAAAATTTCTAGGACATTGTACATACATCCACTAGGGATGAAACTTAAGCAAAATAAACATAGTGAAATTGTACACCTTAGGTTCCAATTTCATCAAATTTGGAGGTCATTAACTTAGAAAATTAAGCAAATCAAAATTAGCCTTATTAAAGACTTTAAAACTTCCAAAACTTACAATAAATGCAATTTATATCAAAAAAATACAAAAAATACCTCTAACTGACCATCATTAAGTCCTTTATCAATGAAAATTAAAACCCCCTTGATCTGACATGAAATCAAACCTTAATCTAACTTTAATTGAAAATTAATATTTAATTAAAATTAATAATTAATAATAATTAAAAAATTCAAAAAAATTTCCAAACACTTGAGAATCACTTCTTAGGTTATCTCTGAGCTTTGGAGTTGATTTCAAAGAGTTTGGAATTCATTTGGAGCAAAATCAAGAAAACCCTTCTAATTAAACAATTTTATAAATTCAATAAATACATCAAACTTTGAAAAATCATAACTAACTTTAGAAAACTCCAAATTGACCAAACTCACTTGCATTCAACTCAAACTCAAGTCTAGTATTTATCAAAAGTTACAATCCTTCAAAAATCAGTCAAAGTCAAAAAGTCAACAAATCGGTCAAACCTATATCAAATCAACTCAAATCTTCGAACCTTCATAACTAATTGTAGAAAATTCCAATTTCAGCGTACTTACAGTCTAACTGATCGTATTAAGGTCTAAAATTTTAATAAAATATTAAATTTCTAAAAAACACTCATAATTAAAAAGTCAATTTTTGACCCCTTGATTAAGTGATTAGAATAATCCAGAAGATTCCTAAAACTCGAAAATCACTCTAAAACTTCAGAAATGTTTATTCAACATTAAAATTATCAATCAAACAATAGTTAAAATCAATCTTAAATCATTAATACTTGAACTCAAATTTAAATCTTTCCCTGAGCCTTTCAACCAACTAGAACTTCAAATAAATTTAACAATTTGCCCTCCTTAGGACATATCAAAACCACACGGCCTATCTCACACACTTTAGATGGTTTGCTAGGACAACCAACTCTAGTTTTAGGATAAGCCGATGTTTACTTTTCTGTTGTGTGCCGGGTTTTCGAGCTTTCAATGCATGCTGGTTGTTAGCTTAGAATTGATTGAATGTCTGTTTATTTATTTACTGCACTATGTGCTGTGAGTAATTGAGAATTTTAAATTTCAAATATTAACTGCTTGGGATTGATTATATCTGCTTGAGATTAAATATTAACTACTTGAGATTATTTATATAATTGCTGATTATTAGGATAACCCTGCAGGATCGAGTCTAGACTTTTCAATTTTGATTAATGTAATTTGATATAATTTGAGTTGTATTTAAAGTGATTTGAGTTGGGATGTTTAGATCCAACTTGAATTCCAAAGAGGATAAGACATCCCTAAAGGGGAGAGTTTTCGTCCATTTGGAAGATCAAGTTTGGATGCTCTTCGCCTATCCAAAGAGAAAAGATAACACCCCGTTCAAGGGGGAGTTTCTTTTCATTTGGATATCCAGAACTGACAAATCAAGATGTTTGTGAGAAGACAAAGAAATGGACGACGAGAAGAATCCCAAATCTCAAAGTCACTTGAGTCATAGGATTAGAAATCCGGGTTGTTGGCAGTGGTGCCCGGCCACTTTATTTTCTGCAGACCCTGGTTTGTAATAAGCAAGACAACTTTGCCTATGGACTTTCAATTTGAATATTAATTTAATTAATTTGATTGATGTTTGATGTGATTGCGTATAAAATTATCTGCTTTTAGTAGTTTTTTGGCGTTTGTGTGCCGCTTTTGTTTTTGCCTGGACTCGTGAGACTCGTGAGGGTGTGAAAATTTTTATACTCATAACCTTAAAGTTCAAGATTCTAGTGAGTCTAAACAACATAGAAAGATGACGAATTTAAGGAATTAGCCGGGGATCGACCCCGGGGTCGCATGCATATTTTTTCACTTCTTCTCTCCTTGCTTTAGACCCTTCCCCGCCTGCGGGTAGAGTCCGGATAGTCTGACCTATGAGGATGAGGTGCCGGACCTGGAGAAGTCAAGTCTACTAAAAAATTATTTTCTAAGCCTGTTTTTAACTTTCAAGCATATTTAATTTGGAGTTGTTAATTAGCATGCATTGTATTAGAAACAGATTTAAAAGAGTCAAAATTTTAATTGCATTAGTCCTTAGCATTTTGCTCCCAGCATAAGTCAAAGGGGCAAATTAGAAAAATTTCTAGATGTCGGCCCCAACTCTCCAAAACTTTAAATAAAACGTCCTTTCCACTCTTTCATAAAAGACTGGATTCATTTATTTTAAATCGATTAGGTGGTTAGCTGGCTCCCCAATCCAGGCCGGGGTAAGTCCAGATTTGCACTGCATTAGCTAGGTTCAGGTCACTTTTTAGTACCCAATTTAGATTTAGGTTCTGAGGCTAGCTCGGGCTATAAGAACTCAACCTCTGGGAATTGAATCCCAACTTTCTAATAAAATTAATCACTTAAACCTTAAATCACTTTCAATCTAATTCGAGCCCAACACTTAGGATAAGCTGGAGTGTTTCTGAAGTGATTCAGAATCCCAAAACACTCCCTACTCCTCTTCCTTTGACTATGAAAATAAGTCTTCAATTTTGATCCAATCCCACTTGAACTTCTAACCTTTATCTCCTTTGACGTATAGCTTTGAAAATCTTAAATAAAATTTACACCGCTATTTTAATCGAGAGTTTTCGTAGGAAATTTTGATTTCCTACGATGTAATTAACTACGAGGGTTTGCACTCGTAGGAGATTTAGAAACTCAGAATTGATTTTCAAAACCAATTTTTCAAAAACTCTAATTAATTCTCTTTGGGAAATTTAAATTCAACGATCATTTTCAAGCGATCAATAGTGATTGATAATTTCTTTCATCGGATTGATATATCAATTACTATCGTGATTTTGATTATGAAATTAATGATCTTTTTATTCAAATTAGCGTAGTCAAATAATTGATTAAATTCCATTTTGATCCTCCGGGGTCAAATGTGATTCTCCCTTTGAGTTTGACTACGATAATCCGGATAAATTTGAAATTCTGAAATTTGAACCCATTAGGGAATGATATGATCATCTCCCGAGATGATATACTGTTCATAATGACGTGTTCAATTTTAAAATTCAAAATTAAAATATTCTCAAAGAAAATTAATATATTTTTAAAACTATATATACTTAAATATTTTTTTTTCAATCAAAACAAAAATGGCGACTCCGCTGGGGACTAAGTCTCACTCTCCATCTTTAATAGCGGTTCAAAATTTTATTCTATCGGTAGTTTTGACTACCTTTCTTTCTATTGGTCCCTCTACCCATTTCTCTCTTTGGTGAGTGTGGCCAACTCAATTAAGACGTGTGAAAAGAGAGGTGAGCGTAGGAATCCTCTATTGAAGTCGGGCTTTGACATTTTGCCTCCAACTTGATTGGTAGAGCGAGAGAGTCAAGCCAAACTTCTCCTGTTACTTGAACTCAAATTTAAATCTTTCCCTGAGCCTTTCAACCAACCAGAACTTCAAATAACTTTAACAATTTGCCCTCCTTAGGACATATCAAAACCACACGGCCTATCTCACACACTTTAGATGGTTTGCTAGGACAACCAAATCTAGTTTTAGGATAGGCCGATGTTTACTTTTCTGTTGTGTGCCGGGTTTTCGAGCTTTCACTGCATGCTGGTTGTTAGCTTAGAATTGATTGAATGTCTGTTTATTTATTTACTGCACTCTGTTTTGTGAGTAATTGAGCATTTTAAATTTCAAATATTAACTGCTTGGGATTGATTATATCTGCTTGAGATTAAATATTAATTGCTTGAGATTATTTATATAACTGCTGATTATTAGGATAACCCTTCAGGATCGAGTCTAGACTTTTCAATTTTGATTAATGTAATTTGATATAATTTGAGTTGTATTTAAAGTGATTTGAGTTGGGATGTTTAGATCCAACTTGAATTCCAAAGAGGAGAAGACATCCCTAAAGGGGAGAGTTTTCGTCCATTTGGAACATTAAGTTTGGATGCTCTTCGCCTATCCAAAGAGAAAAGATAACACCCCGTTCAAGGGGGAGTTTCTTTTCATTTGGATATCCAGAACTGACGAATCAAGATGTTCGTGAGAAGACAAAGAAATGGATGACGAGAAGAATCCCAAATCTCAAAGTCACTTGAGTCATAGGATTAGAAATCCGGGTTGTTGGCAGTGGTGCCCGGCCATTTTATTTTATGCAGACCCTGATTTGTAATAAGCAAGACAACTTTGCTTATGGACTTTCAATTTAAATACTAATTTAATTAATTTGATTGATGTTTGATGTGATTGCATATAGAATTATCTGCTTTTCGTAGTTTTTTGGCGTTTGTGTGCCGCTTTTATTTTTGCCTGGACTCGTGAGACTCGTGAGGGTGTGAAAATTTTTATACTCATAAACTCAAAGTTCAAGATTCTTGTGAGTCTAAACAACATAGAAAGATGACGAATTTAAGGAATTAGCCGGGGATCGACCCCGGGGTTGCATGCATATTTTTTCACTTCTTCTCTCCTTGCTTTAGACCCTTCCCCGCCTGCGGATAAAGTCCGGATAGTCTGATCTATGAGGACGAGGTGCCGGACCTGGAGAAGTCAAGTCTTCTAAAAAATTATTTTCTAAGCCTATTTTTAACTTTTAAGCATATTTGATTTGGAGTTGTTAATTAGCATGCATTGCATTAGAAACAGATTTAAAAGAGTCAAAATTTTAATTGCATTAGTCCTTAGCATTTTGCACCCAACATAAGTCAAAGGGGCCAATTAGAAAAATCTCTAGATGTCGGCCCCAACTCTCCAAAACTTTAAATAAAACGTCCTTACCACTCTTTCATAAAAGACTGGATTCATTTATTTTAAATTGATTAGGTGGTTAGCTGGCTCCCCAATCCAGGTCGGGGTAAGTCCAGATTTGCACTGCATTAGCTAGGTTCGGGTCACTTTTTAGTACCCAATTTAGACTTAGGTTCTGAGGCTAGCTCGGGCTATAAGACCTCAACCTCTGGGAATTGAATCCCAACTTTCTAATAAAATTAATCACTTAAACCTAAAATCACTTTCAATCTAATTCGAGCCCAACACTTAGGATAAGCTGGAGTGTTTCTGAAGTGATTCAGAATCCCAAAACACTCCCTACTCCTCTTCCTTTCACTATGAAAATAAGTCTTCAATTTTGATCTAATCCCACTTGAACTTCTAACCTTTATCTCCTTTGACATATAGCTTTGAAAATCTTAAATAAAATTTACACCGCTATTTTAATCGAGAGTTTTCGTAGGAAATTTCGATTTCCTACGATATAATTAACTACGAGGGCTTGCACTCGTAGAAGATTTAGAAACTCAGAATTGATTTTCAAAACCAATTTTTCAAAAACTCTAATTAATTCTCTTTGGGAAATTTAAATTCAACGATCATTTTCATAATTTTCAAACGATCAATAGTGATTGATAATTTCTTTCATCGGATTGATATATCAATTACTAACGTGATTTTGATTATGAAATTAATGATCTTTTTATCCAAATTAGCGTAGTCAAATAATTGATTAAATTCCATTTTGATCCTCCGGGGTCAAATGTGATTCTCCCTTTGAGTTTGACTACGATAATCCGGATAAATTTGAAATTCTGAAATTTGAACCCATTAGGGAACGATATGATCATCTCCCGAGGTGATATACTGCTCATAATGACGTGTTCAATTTTAAAATTCAAAATTAAAATATTCTCAAAGAAAATTAATATATTTTTAAAACTATATATACTTAAATATATTTTTTTCAATCAAAACAAAAATGGCGACTCCACTGGGGACTAAGTCTCACTCTCCATCTTTAATAGCGGTTCAAAATTTTATTCTATCGGTAGTTTTGACTACCTTTCTTTCTATTGGTCCCTCTACCCATTTCTCTCTTTGGTTAGTGTGACCAACTCAATTAAGACATGTGAAAAGAGAGGTGAGCGTAAGAATCCTCTATTGAAGTCGTGCTTTGACATTTTGCCTCCAACTTGATTGGTAGAGCGAGAGAGTCAAGCAAAACTTTTCCTGTTACTTGAACTCAAATTTAAATCTTTCCCTGAGCCTTTCAACCAACCAGAACTTCAAATAACTTTAACAATTTGCCCTCCTTAGGACATATCAAAACCACACGGCCTATCTCACACACTTTAGATGGTTTGCTAGGACAACCAACTCTAGTTTTAGGATAGGCCGATATTTACTTTTCTGTTGTGTGCCGGGTTTTCGAGCTTTCACTGCATGCTGGTTGTTAGCTTAGAATTGATGGAATGTCTGTTTATTTATTTACTGCACTCTGTGTTGTGAGTAATTGAGCATTTTAAATTTCAAATATTAACTGCTTGGGATTGATTATATCTGCTTGAGATTAAATATTAACTGCTTGAGATTATTTATATAACTGCTGATTATTAGGATAACCCTGCAGGATCGAGTCTAGACTTTTCAATTTTGATTAATATAATTTGATATAATTTGAGTTGTATTTAAAGTGATTTGAGTTGGGATGTTTAGATCCAACTTGAATTCCAAAGAGGAGAAGACATCCCTAAAGGGGAGAGTTTTCGTCCATTTGGAACATCAAGTTTGGATGCTCTTCGCCTATCCAAAGAGAAAAGATAACACCCCGTTCAAGGGGGAGTTTTTTTCATTTGGATATCCAGAACTAACGAATCAAGATGTTCGTGAGAAGACAAAGAAATGGACGATGAGAAGAATCCCAAATCTCAAAGTCACTTGAGTCATAGGATTAGAAATTCGGGTTGTTGGCAGTGGTGCCCGGCCACTTTATTTTCTGCAGAACCTGGTTTGTAATAAGCAAGACAACTTTGCCTATGGACTTTCAATTTGAATATAAATTTAATTAATTTGATTGATGTTTGATGTGATTGCGTATAGAATTATCTGCTTTTCGTAGTTTTTTGGCGTTTGTGTGCCGCTTTTGTTTTTGCCTGGACTTGTGAGACTCGTGAGGGTGTGAAAATTTTTATACTCATAACCTTAAAGTTCAAGATTCTAGTGAGTCTAAACAACATAGAAAGATGACGAATTTAAGGAATTAGCCGGGGATCGACCCCGGGGTCGCATGCATATTTTTTCACTTCTTCTCTCCTTGCTTTAGACCTTTCCCCGCCTGCGGGTAGAGTCCGGATAGTCTGACTTTTGAGGACGAGGTGCCGGACCTGGAGAAGTCAAGTCTACTAAAAAATTATTTCTAAGCCTGTTTTTAACTTTCAAGCATATTTGATTTGGAGTTGTTAATTAGCATGCATTGCATTAGAAACAGATTTAAAAGAGTCAAAATTTTAATTGCATTAGTCCTTAGCATTTTGCACCCAGCATAAGTCAAAGGGGCCAATTAGAAAAATCTCTAGATGTCGGCCCCAACTCTTCAAAACTTTAAATAAAACGTCCTTACCACTCTTTCATAAAAGACTGGATTCATTTATTTTAAATCGATTAGGTGGTTAGCTGGCTCCCCAATCCAGGCCGGGGTAAGTCCAGATTTGAACTGCATTAGCTAGGTTCGGGTCACTTTTTAGTACCCAATTTAGACTTAGGTTCTGAGGCTAGCTCGGGCTATAAGACCTCAACCTCTGGGAATTGAATCCCAACTTTCTAATAAAATTAATCACTTAAACCTTAAATCACTTTCAATCTAATTCGAGCCCAACACTTAGGATAAGCTGGAGTGTTTCTGAAGTGATTCAGAATCCCAAAACACTCCCTACTCCTCTTCCTTTGACTATGAAAATAAGTCTTCAATTTTGATCCAATCCCACTTGAACTTCTAACCTTTATCTCCTTTGATATATAGCTTTGAAAATCTTAAATAAAATTTACACCGCTATTTTAATCGAGAGTTTTCGTAGGAAATTTCGATTTCCTACGATGTAATTAACTACGAGGGCTTGCACTCGTAGGAGATTTAGAAACTCAGAATTGATTTTCAAAACCAATTTTTCAAAAACTCTAATTAATTCTCTTTGGGAAATTTAAATTCAACGATCATTTTCAAACGATCAATAGTGATTGATAATTTCTTTCATCGGATTGATATATCAATTACTATCGTGATTTTGATTATGAAATTAATGATCTTTTTATCCAAATTAGCGTAGTCAAATAATTGATTAAATTCCATTTTGATCCTCCGGGGTTAAATGTGATTCTCCCTTTGAGTTTGACTACGATAATCCGGATAAATTTGAAATTCTGAAATTTGAACCCATTAGGGAATGATATGATCATCTCCCGAGGTGATATACTGTTCATAATGACGTGTTCAATTTTAAAATTTAAAATTAAAATATTCTCAAAGAAAATTAATATATTTTTAAAACTATATATACTTAAATATATTTTTTTCAATCAAAACAACGGTGACAACGGAGCTCAATAAAGTCGATAGCAGAGCTAAGGAGGGTAAATATGGAGGCAGTGATGATAACAATGGAGGCTGGGATGGCGACGATGGAGCTCGAGACGACGGAGGTCGCGACTACTAACCTGTTTGTGATGACGCTCGATGAGCTGCTCAATGTGAGACAAGTCGAGCTCGAGCTCATCTTTTTGAGCTTGACTCAAGGTCAAGCTCAAGCTCGAGCTCGATATTTGATAGACTAGATCAACTCGAACACCCCCCAGCTCGAGCTCGACTTGACTCATTTTCACCTCTATGCTCCTTCAGCGACGTTCCCTTCTATGTTGGATCGGAAGCAACGATTGGAGCTCACTTGCTGTGAAGGTAACTTCCTTCCTTCCGTGCGCTTCTTCTCCCATATCCCATAAATCTGCCGAATTACAGGGTTCAGTAAATATAGGATTTACGGTAAAATGAGGGAAATGGAGAATTTATTCGGCCATGTGGTTCGTTTGTCATGACTTACGCATAATCCTACTCAAATACTACATAAATTTTATTGCCAAACAGCCCTTCAGGCAAAAAAAAAAGGAATTAATTAACTAGAATTATAATTAGTTATAGTTAATTTTTAATTAATTATAATTTTTAATTAATTATACTTATTATAATTAATTATGGTTTTTATTAATTAATTATAATTAATTTTTCAATTTTAATTAAAAGTTATTTATTATAATTAATTAAAGTCAATTATAATTAATCATTTTTAATTGGAGGTAATTATTTAAATTAGTTATATTTAATTAATTATAATTACTTTTTGAAATTATAATTAATTAAAGTTAATTACAATTAATAAAGCAGGGGAAAGAAAAATACCCTCTCTTGCCTCGATTTGTGTGCCAACATCGTGGACACTACCATCCTTGCCCTGACACTATCGTCGACACCCCTGCGTGGGTATAATGTTCCAAATCTCATCCTCGGTATATGTGATACGCTAGTGGACCCCCTATACGCGCACTTGTAGCACGATAAGGGATACTCAAGTGCGACACATGTGATGAGATGGGTAGGCCCTATACGCGCTCTTTGTAGCATGGTGGGGATAACTTTAAGTACTCGTATGCACCTCAGTGCCTACGGGAAAAGCAAACTGTGCATTTTTAACTAGTGTCTTGGAGACTCCATATACGCTCTTGTAGCATGGTGGGATTGAAGACTACGACAGTAGTGTCTTAGAACACCTACTACACACGTTCTTGTAGATTTGTGGGAAGGCCCAACTCCCCTATATTTCCCCCAAATGGGGTTATGCTAGGATGCTACCGAAATTTACAGCAAATAGAGGACATATACTTGAGCACAAACGTATAACTTATATAAATGTACAATGAATTTAAATGAAGCACAAGAAACCATACTCAAATTGAATAAACAAGTGGTACCTCAAAGAGCCCATACATGTTCTTGTGGGATGGTGGGATTGAATACTACGACCGCGGTGTCTACAAACACATTTTTTATACACGCTCTTGTAGCATGGTGGGAAGGCTCATCTTCTCATATTTTCCCCAAACATAAGGATATGCCAGGATGCTGCTAAAATTCAAACTGAAATGTCCAACACTTGAACAACAAGAAGACTTCATTTGAGCAACAATATAGAGGACCTATATCTGAATATAAGTACATAGAACTTAAACAACCACCTAGGGGATTGAATTTGAACTGAACATACATAGGACTTAAACTGAACTACAAAAGGTTGAACATTGAACTCTAAAATGCACATTTAATTTAAAAGTATAAATCTTAATGCAGTTCAAGACATTCAAATAAAAATACACAAGCAGGGGACTTGTTTCAAACAGAACGCCAAGCAATGATCAACAATGACCAAGGAGGATATGTACTATACTTGCAAGGAAATGTAACAACCTCCTATAGCTGACGTCAAATAAATATATACTTTTAGCGAGTAGAAGAGATTAACAAGTAATGAAGGAAATGACCTGATGGCCAACATACAAATGCAACACTTTCAATGCATATAACTATTGATATTCAATCAAGTTTAAATAACGCAAGTCCATTGTAAAGAGTATAAATATCTTCTATATGCTAGCAACAATGAACTACTGAATGCATGGATGTCTCCCACATGCATTAATGAAATCCCCAATACAAGAGACAACACTTGTAGATTGAAAATGCGACATTGGTAATTGATAGTGGAAGACCCATCACTGCAAATAGGTACATCAAACCATCTATGAATGATGAAGGTGGATATGGTGCAAGTATAATAGATTTCCTATAAGTATATCCAGGAAATTGTAGTGAACATGAATATTTCCTGTAAGCAGTGATAGTTGATATGATACTTATGGATAACAACAGCGGGCATATCACAAGTATGACGAATCTCTTGTGGACATAAGTACATATAACACATACAATAACAATGATTGATATGTTGTGAGTACAATGAATCACCTGTTGAAAGTACATACAACTCCTATAACAGTGGTGAGTGAGAAGCTGTAAGCATGATAGGCCCCGTACAAGTATATAAGTGCATTCACCTCGTCGAGGCTGGGACCTTTTTTAATTGGGTATAATTAAAAGTTCTCTATTTAATGACTTCAAAGAGTCTAATAGTCAGATATGAAGGTGACCGAATGAACCAATTTATACACCATCAAAGAAATATTTTGACGGTGGTGGCAACTAGTCAAATTTTAAAGAACAAATACCCATCCACCTTCCATAAAGGTTTTCATAGGTGGACAAATTTGAAAACTACTCTAGTTCATAAAGAGCTAATGTCTAGTCGAGAATATCACTAGGATTCATTATCAATCTATCTCTTGCTAGTAAGGACATGACACATGTCCTCTAACCGGTGATTTTACTGTCAAATAACACCAAACTTACGATTTTGCCGTCAAGTGGCATCGCTGGTAAATGGTTATAACTGGGAATCTCTGAACCGGGTGGTGTGTCGCCAAATAGAACCACTATAATATGGTAATGGCCAGTGCCCATATGCTCCCTAATGACATTAAATTGTTAAGCAATGAATCAATATGATATAATCAATAGGGTACAAAGCTCTCTGTTAGCTAAGGTGAATTCAAATTTATCCCCTTAAATAAACATCCAACCCATATTTATAAGGTACCATTGGACGACGTAACCCAGGCTGCTGACAAGAATCTTTCTATTAGGTTGGGTCGACTACCTCCTCTAACTAAGTAAACTAGGGATCACAACGGCTCAGGATGATGGAACCATTGGATCTTGATCAGGTTCATCATCACTCCCCTCACCATTCACTTTAAGTGCAAGATGGTGATTTTTAATTTTAAATATTTAATTCTCACATACCTAAACCCATGTTGTCACCATACACCAGATACTCTATATTTTTTTATGACTAACCTTAATCAAAAGTTCTCTCTCGTTATCGAGAAGGGTAATTAATCATAGGGGCTAGGGCTTACGCCTATAGGAAACCAGAACTCATATAATAAAGTCCTCACAAAATGAGGGCGAAATCTCTGAGTAGTGACTTATTTACATACCCAATCTATCTTCTAAAAATTTGGCTCGAAATGTAAATGTCAAAATGGGATATGGTGTTTGATTGCCAATATAGTTCTTATGTAGAAGTAGGCCTGCTTTCTCCTGAGTAACTCCCTAGAGGGAATAAAAAATTTGAATAGAAGTGAGCATATTATAACAGTAAGATTATGAACACATCAAATTGCATATTCTACTTTGTGTAGAGAAGCATGTGTACCTAGCTATCCTCCAACTCATCAAATAATTGGAAGACAAGTTGGGTAGTATAAAATATGTGACTACCCCATTGAAGGAAACATTGTCTTGAGTTACCCATCTTAGGGGCAACAATTGATGTGTGCTCAAACAACCAAACCTATATAAGATCAAATGTAGGTAATAAATTTTTTAAATGAATTAATAATTAGAGAGATACTTGAATGCTATTAGTACTCAATATTAGTAATGATACAAATTCAATTATATAACCTAGTGAGTTATCCTCAACTAAATTTTTGGCAATCCCATTAAACTGAGAAATTAAGAAATCTTTAATGGCTTTTGCCTAGTTATAAGATGGGAATTCATCTATATTTTAAGAAACACTAATAAGCTTTTTTGGAATTTTATAGTTATGAATGAAAAAGAATAAATTGGACAACAGAAACATGATAAATTTATTTATAATAAGGGTAGGGTGAGTTGCTTTGTTGATGCTTTTCATCTCATTTTTAATATCAATTGTGGAATATATTATTAGTATTTCATTTTCCCAGTTAATATTATCACCTCTATTTGGCAATTCTGTAAGTAGAGTTACTTCATCTGCAGTGAATTATAGCTCATGCCCCTTGATGATAAAATATTGTCTGAGTATATTCCATAATGATAACATTATGTATAACAAGGGAACATTCTGTCAAAATGAAGGGAACTCCAAAAATTAATATATATGAAATTTTTGTAAGGTGTCCTTGACTTCCTTGCTAAAAAATCCAAACCAATGAATCACATATATCTCTAAATATTCATGCTCTACAACGAAAAGTAATCTTTTGAATGTACATATGCAAACATATGTAGAATGATATCGTTATATCTTAATGTTTCACATGAAATACATAGTGTGTATAAGGAAAAAACAACAGTTCAAAAAATTTCTCTTGTACACACATTGCGTACAATTTCAAAAAGCAATAAAATGAATAAAAAATAATACTATTGCGGACTAGAATATACGCGGCGGTAGAGTTAAAAGATTTTCGTCACAGCGTTGCATGGATATCTAGCACACAAACATGGGAGAAACAATAACAAAAGAATTTTTACGTGGAAACCCAAAAAGGGGGAAGAACCACGGGGCCTCGCCCAGTTGAAATAATTCCACAAGTGTTTTGTTTGATATACAAGAGGATGATTCGTCCACCAAGTTAGGACGATCAGATTACAGTGAGTTTCTTCTGAATTGAAATTCAATTACAAAATTGAACAGAGTTCCGACGTCACTAAGGAAACTGGGCAGAACTCAGGTGTCGTCCAGAAGTTGTAGTGAATTCTGGCGTCGAGCAGAGTTCCGGCGTCACTCAGGCGTCTAGCAGAATTCTGGCGTCATTCAGGCGGCGGGAAGAACTCTGGCGGTGGTCGAGGAGGAGCTATTCCCTCCTATCCTTCTCTTCTCTTCTTCTCTTCTTCCTCTCTTCTTTTTCTCTTCTTCTTGCTTGGGTCCCTTCTCATGAGAAATGAGGGGTCTATTTATAGATTTTATGGAGTGGCATAGCTCGTAAATAGGTGTGAGATCATGAGCAAATAGGGAGTGGTCGAATGGACGACTGATATTGAATCCCTTGATCGTTCACCGTTAGTCAGACATTTGAAGGTCTTATTGATGTCAGAATTTGACGATCTTGGGCTCGTTGGATTCATCTTGTCGAGCCGTTTGATTCGATTATAATCTCGTTAAAATCGAAGACCGTTTGATAACTCAAATTGTGGTACGAGCTTTCCAACAGCACTTCGGGTGCTTGATTTGGGCTCATTTGGGTTCGGATTGAGTTGAATTTGGTGTTGTTGGGTTCGTATTTTTGAGACACTCAGTTTGACTATAAGCTCAATGAAATCGGAGTTCAGGTACTCCCGAATTTAATTTTTGAATTTTTTATTCGGTTTTGCCTCGAGATTCGTGCTCGATCAAGATAATTTTTTGAGGATATATCAAATACATAAACCATTGATGTCTTTATATCTAAGCATTTCACATGCAGTACACATTATATGTATAAAAAGGAAACCAAAAAAAAAAAAAAACCCCTTATGCACACACTGTGTTAGTTCAAAAAGCAACAAAATGAACAAAAATAATACATAAACTATTGATATCATTGTATCTAAGCTTTTAACATGCATTACACAATGTGTGTATAAGAAAAAAATCACAATTCAAATAAATTTCTCTAATACACACACTATATATTAGTTCAAAAAGTAACAAAAGGAACAAAAAATAATATATAAATCATTGATATCATTTTACATAAGCTTTTCTCATTTAATACACATTGAGTGTATAAGAAAAAAAAAAATACAATTAAAAAAAATCCCTTCTACAGACACTATGTATTAGTTCAAAAAGCAACATAATGAAAAAAAAAAAAAAAAAAAACATAAACCATTGATTTGGTTATATCTAAACTTTTTACATTTAATAAACAATGTTCATATAAGAAAAAATTCAAATTAAAAAAATTTTCTTATACACACACTGTGTACCATTGATTTCGTTGTATCTAAACTTTTCACATGCAATACACAGTGTGTGTATAAGGAACAAAACAAAATTCAAACAGTGTGCAAGTGCAAACAGCATTAAAAAGAGAAAAAAATACATAATTAAGCATGCCACAATATTTATACAATTGAGAGAATTTTCAAATTTCTAAAAATTATAGTTTTACATATTTGTTGTACAAAAAATATGCCTCTTCCCATAATTAAAATATACATAATTCAATAATACACCATAACAGTTTCTAGTCGATTGACATTCGTCGATTTGTAGTAGCTGCATCATAGTGGAGGGAAATGCAAAATGCATTTTTGTTTGATGTTTGTTGTATGCTTGCGATAGCTACAAACATGCGACAAACGAATGACCCAAATTCTAAACCCTAACAAAATTTTGGAGAGAAACATCAAACATAATATGTAGCTTCGTCGTTCATGCCTTCAACAAATCTAGGGATAAAATACCACCTTAATCAAACTCACTATGAGATTAAATTTGACCTTGAGAATCTGGCTGCTAGATGACGCATAAAGATGATGAAAAGAGTGATCCTTCTTCGAAGATGAACTCAAGGAGATGACAAACCGATTCTAGTTCGAAGACGAAGAGCCCCTAAATTGAAATGAGGATCGAAGGAGGGAAGAGCAATCATTGTTCGACGATAAAAATTTACCCTACTCCGCACTTCTGGGAACTATTAGTATACTGTGATTGGAAAATTTCATCTCCCGATCGGGTCGGGTCGGGTCATAAATAAATATATATATATAATTCATATGTCTAAGTTTAATTGAACATAGAATTATATCAGGACTGCACCAAATATTTTCTCCGCCTTGCGACACCAAATCTCAAATCAAATGGGTGGACAGCAGATCAGAAACGTGTCCCAAGCCTGATTCGAGCCATGCAGATCCTATTAACGACGAATGTGTTCTGCGATTCAACAACCCGTCTTTACCTTCCGCTTTTTTTTTTTTTTACGGTCTTCGCTCTTTTCCATGGTGCTCGCCGCCCTCTCTTTCGCTCAATTACCGGGCATCAGCATCAGCAGAGCTTCTCCCGACGCCTTTCCGTGTCATCCTCCTTCTTCTCTCCTCTTTCCTCTCGGTCGCCGCCGACTCACACTCCACTCTGATCGAAACCAAAGCCTCAAGGCCTCCTCTTCTTCCTCTATCTCCAGCTCTACTCCTGGAACCAAAGCTGACGCCTTTGAGCTTACCTATCTAGAGGTTCGCTTCTTATTTTTCCTTGCTCTCTTTTACCTTAATCGCCCCATGTGAATTTCTTTGAACGAGTTGAACGCATTCCTTATTCTCAGGGAAACAGCTGGTTATGGAATACGGACGGAGTGAACGTCTTGGTAGATCCCATCTTGGTGGGAAACCTGGATTTTGGGGTGCCGTGGCTGTATGATGCCGCCAAGAAGGTTTTGACCACCTTCCGGGTAATTGATTCTCCTATTTTGTTGTTTTTGGTTTCATGTGGATATATGGATATTGCTGTAGGGGAGTGATGTGAAACCAGTCTTAATTGTGTATCAATACCTTGAAGGTAGCTCGAGAATCTCCCTGCGGTGGACTGCCTACTGATTACACAGAGCCTTGACGACCACTGCCATGTGAAGACGCTGAAACCCCTTTCAGAGAAGCTTCCTAACCTTCCAGTATTCTCCACTCCGAATGCAGAATCTATTTTAAGATCACTTTTTAGAAATGTAAGTTAGTTGATTAATCGGTCCTTGTCGATTTGCTGGAATTCATATATGAACATTCAACAACAAGTATTACCTTTTTCATGCCTATATGTTCTTGCCTTTTAACATGTATCATTGAACCTCCTGTAACAATGGTAACAAAAAGAATACATAAATGAGAAAAAAGGATCATTTTTTTTCGTTTTGTGATGTTTGTGTTGAAATTGAATAATTGATAACTTGTTTTTGTTGATTTGTATCAATGTTTTAAAAGTTTTGTCAGTATTAGCTTTGATTCTTCTAATGAATTGCGGTATTGGTAATGTTGCAGCTTCCCTTGTGGTTCCATTATGTTTAAAAATTGAAGTATGTTACTGTTATTTATATATTGGATATGTTAATTGAAATAATTTTAATGGATTGTAAGAGTTTAAGAATTAAAAAAATATAATTATAATTTTTAATGTGAGCGTACATTAATTTTAGTTATGATCAGATGACTGTCATAGTTCAAGCAATGAATTTATTATTTAACGGGCATTAAGGCTTTGAGATTGCTATATTTTAGCATCTCTTCAGAATAATTTGATGCTTCAATCAGAAATGCTTAAATATTATTCTTTTATAGATATTAAGAAGCTATCTATGCATTAGGGGCTTTATTATTTAACGAGCTTCAGTGGATTTAAGTTTGAGGTTGATATTTGATATTTAGTTGAGAGTTTCTGCTATGACTGATGTTGTGAACTCTTTGAAGGAAGATAGATCTTGAATTCACCTTCTTCTCCTACACCTCTTCCTTTCTTCGTCAACCACAAGAACAGTCGCCAAGTGTCCTCCTTCCTCTATAACAGCCTTCTCCTTGGCTTTCTTCTCTTCATGGACCGCCGGCCACCTCTTGGCTGCTCCACCGAGAGAGAGAACATGGAAGAGATTAGAGGGAGAGAGGGAGAGAGCTGACAAATATGTATTGATTTGTTCTTTAGGATTGACCTTGCTTGATCAAGCTCTGATTTAGGTTATAGTTGTTTTGCAAGACACCATATCAGTGTCAAGTTGCTAATGTCTATATAGGCTAAAGAAAGGGTTGTATCCTAAAGAACAAGTCAATACAGATTTGTGAGGTCTCTACCTCTCTTCCTCTATTCTCTCCCCTCTTCTCTCTCTCTCTCTCTCTCTCTGGAGCAACCAAGAAGTGGCCAGCAGTCCAGTCAGAGAAGACAACCAAAGAGGAGGTTGTTCTAGAGGAAGGAGGAGACTGGGCGCGCGGCTGTTCTTGTGGCTGACCGAGAAAGCAAGAGGGGTAGGAGAAGAAATTGAATTCAAAATCTATCTTCCTTCAAAGATTTCACAACAACTGATGAGCCAAGGAACAAATTTTTTTAAAAGAAACTGCTTCTTTTGGTAACCTTTATTATTAACTTTTCTGTTCGCTGTACCATAATTTATTTAACTGAGCTAGATGCCTGAGCGGAGACAATGAAATAGCTGAAATTGATGATGTTTTTTTACAAGGCTTTTAGAGTTCTTCAAAGAGAATTAAAACCATGAACTTGTCTTGTTCTGTATCAGAACTATGTAACGGAATTCCTTAAATTCATTTGCTTCTGACATGGTGTATTCTCATTAAAGTTGTCTTTCATATTCTTTAAGTTTATTTGTATGTTTTAGAAATGGATGTGCACAAACGCATACAACAAAATTTGAATTGAATCCACTTCTGCTTTTGGGTAACTATTTCTACATGTTTTTTGGTATTGTTTAATAATGTTCCTCTCATAATTTTGGAGTCACAGAAACTCAGTGCAGAAAAGATGGCAATTGAATGCATCAGTTCTATTCTTAAATTTACCAAGTGATTAAATTAGTTTCCAACTTGATATAAACTTAGCAAGTGATTAAAGCTTCGTTTGGGACAACTTTCTTTCTACTTCTTAAAGCAGCTTTCAAGTACAAAAATTTTAATTTTTGTACTAAAAAACTGCTTTAAAAGAAGCAGAAAGAAAGCCATCCCAAACGAAGCCTAAATTAGTTTCCAACGTGATACTTGAAAACTTTAAATGCTTTACAGGTAACTTATCTAGAACCTGGCCAAACTTCTGAATTTGAAGGCAGAAATGGAGGAAAGCTCAATATACTTGCTACTGCAGGACCTATATTAGGTCCTCCTTGGCAGAGGCCAGAAAATGGGTAAATTGATATTGGCATTTGTTTGAGCTGCAGGTTATTTAATTGAAACTATGACAATATGCTAGCAATGCCCTTTTGCTCTGATGGATTAATTTGTTAGTCATTTTGGTTCTAATGATTCCACTCCAGGCACATTTTTATGTGCCCTCGTTAAGAGGTAGCTGATCAGACAATTCACTGGCAGGTACATTATCACATCAAGAAGAAGTAATCTGAAACTCTACTATGAACCGCACTGTGTATACAACAAGTCTTTTCTAAAAGAATATAAGGTGGACATACTCATCACGCCAGTCATTAAACAGCTACTTCCTTCATTCACCTTGGTTTCTGGACAAGAAGATGCAGTTCATCTTGCAAAGTTACTGCAAGCAAAGTATACACTGTTGATTTATTGGTTATGAATCTGCATATCTAAACATATATGGCTTGATTACTTTCGTGTTTCTAGGTACATTGTTCCAATGAAGAATGGTGATCTTAATGGTAAAGGGTTTCTCTCAAGTATCATTCGTTCGGAGGGGACGGTGGAATCTTTTAAGGTTTGGATTTGCACTATTTATTATAATATTGATTGTTGGACACATTTTAAACATCATGCTGTGTGCTTGAGGTGACATCTTCTTCCTTAATCAATTCTATCAATGGACTATTCCTGGGTATTTTTGGAAGGCTAATATCAATTAAAAATTAAGTTGCACAGTAGAATTTTATTTTTCATCTATAATGGAAACATCATAAAACATGCATAATGATGAAACAGCCAGAAAGTTGGCAATAAATTTAATAGAGTAGCTCACAATTTTAGCAAATCTTGTATGTGCTCCGAAAATTCGTGCCTCGGCTTCTCTGCGGACCCCTTTCTCTTTATTTACTTTTTTGGGTAGTCGAGGAGAGTTTTAACATTTAAGTTATGAGGCAAATTTTCAGAAGGCGGATTGGTTTTTAGACAAGTCATTACCTAGAGATTTCGCCCTCATTTTGTGAGGATTTTATCATCTGAGTTCTGGTTTCCTATAGGCGCAAGCCCCTATAGTTAATTACGCCTTCCGATAACGAGAGGAATTTTTTATTAACACTAGTCATCAAACATATACAGAGTATTTGACGTATAGTAGTCGCATGGGTTTAGGTATGTGAGAATTTAATATTTAAAATTAAAAATTTCACAATCTTGCACTTAAAGTGGTTGGTAGGGCGAGTGATGATGAGCCCGATTAAGATCCCATGATTCCATCATCTCGGGTCATCATGGTCTCTGGTCTTCTTAGTTAGAGGATGTAGTCAGCCCAACCTGATAGAAGGATCCTTGTCCACAACCATGGGTTGCTTTGGCCAAGAGTACCTTGCAGACCTGTGATGAATATTTGTCTAAGGGGATAATTTGAATCCACCTTAGCTAACAGAGTGTTTTGTGCCCTATCGATCATATCCTATTAATTTGTTACCCAATGATTTGGAGTTGTTGGGGAACATTCATGCTCTAACCATTACCTAACATAATGGTGCCATTTGACGACAAAACCACCTGCTCAGCAGATCCCGGTAATAATCGTTTATATATGGTGCCTTTTAGCGGCGTAATTATTAATGTAGTGTCATTTGGCGACGAAACTACTGGTTAGAGGACACGCACCACGTTCTTACTGGCAAGAGACAAATTGAGAATGAATCCTAGTGATATTATCGACTTGACATTAACTTTTTGTGAGTTGAAGTAGTTTTCATATTTGTCCACCTTAACAAACTATTGCGGAGGATGGATGATTATTTGTGTTTTAAGTGTTTGATGATTAGTTTTAATTTTAAATATCTTAGATCCTGATATTTTTAAAATTTTAAATATTTATGAGCTTTTGCGAGAAATTTTAAATGTTAATGTTTCCCTCTGGTTGAGATTTTCTATCAGCATGACTATCATCGGGGTGTTTATGGTTTTTTATTTTATGAGTTTAAACCTTATCGACTCTGTACACTTGCCTACAAAGGATCAAATTCAAACTCAAATTCTGCAGCGTCCTCAGACGTCACATGTGTACTAATAACACGCTCGTCGAGACCCATGTGGGTATATGCCTGTTCAATGCACGACATGATGTATTTGCATAACAACTGTATGTATGCATGTATGATACATTTTACACATACTTGAAAGAAATCCTCAGCACTCAGGAGGTCATTTAAAATGTGATTGCAATGTCAAGCAACATTTGAATGAAATCCAGGACATCCTACAAATACATATTAGAGGTCATTTTTTGGATGCAATAGCAATGTTGGAATGACACAGTAGAATGAAATCCTAGTCATCCTACAAATATATGCTAGAGACTATTTTGGAAGGCAATAGCAATGTCGATGCAACATGCTTGAATGAAATCCCCGGCATCTTACAGATATATATCGGAGACTATTTTGGAATGCAATAGTAATGTCGAGGCGATATGCTAGAATGAAATCCTCGGCATCCTGCAAATGTATGTGAAGAGGTTATTTTGAGATATGAATAAAGTGTCAAATGACATGCCTTGAATGAAACCCCTTGCTTCCTAGCGATACATGTAGGATGTCATTTTAAAATGCAATTGTAATGTCGGATGACACATTTGAATGAAATCCTCGGCATCCTACAGATGCAAGCAAAAGGTTATTTTGAAATGCAACAACGATGTCAGATGACATGCTAGAATGAAATTCTCGGTGTCGTACAAATACATGCCGGAGATTATTCTGGGGTACAATAGTAATGTCAAACAACATGCTAGAATGAAACTATCAGCATCCTGCAAATGCATGCCAGAGGTTTTAAATATATTTGCAATATCTGATGACATGCTCACATGATGTATTATGCAAGTTATGATACGTGCATATACAACATATTAACATGTAAATGCAATGCACTTGTTACAACTAAATGCATCTCATGATGTTGTATAACATGTTTAAATAAATTATCATGCATGTTGCAATGCATGTATGAGAGCCATTTTAAATATTTGCATGCAGTGCAAAGGGGTTTTTCTGATTATCGACTATGCAAATAACCACTTTTAATAAATGCGTCGAATTTCATTTAGAAATCTTCAAATGAATTATGCCCGCTTGCATGAATATTGCGACTTTAGTGGCATTTCATTGCGCTATAGTGGCCCATAATTTTTACTACTGATTCTCTGCTTTTGCTTACAGGTGGATCATAGCATTGCATTCATAATAGCCATGAGATATTTTATTGTTTTGATGCAAGCTCCATTTTTTCGTCCTTTGAGAGATCAAATCCATAAATCATTCAATCCTTGCTCAGGCTAGATGACGATATTCAACTTGTATGAAGTCATTTTGTGGTAGATGATGTATCATAATCTGATAGGACTAAAGGCTCGGCTGATGCGTTGTTGGCTCTCCTCGTCTTTAATTTGCCACAAGATATTCTTCACAAAGCATGAGCAGGACAAAACAAAGAATAGTTTTTAGTATCCCAACGACATTCTAGCATCTGATATGCATATGGGATGTGGAGGCTTTTCTTATTGTCCTTGACATGGCAATTAAGAGCAGCTTTCTTCAATCTGTAGCTGCAACTTTAAATGGTGCACATGTAGGACATTTGGTTGTGAGGTTTGATCTCCTAATATTCGTTCGAATAATACAACATTTCTTTAGAAACCTCAGTATTTCTGAAGAGGTGTTAGAATGAGACATTTTTTTCTCCAATTGCTCATTCTTTGACTCTACGAAATCATTCATAGAATCATTCAACTTTGTATGATTAATTTCATAATTGGAGCCTTCTTCTGATAGCATATCAGCGGGTTTCTTATAACAGTTCATAGATACTCGCGGTTGCTGAAAGTCTTCGGTATTTCTACAGAGATGATAAGATTAAATACATCTTCAACTGATCATTCTTTGACTCTACAGAATCATTCAATTCTGCATGCTTCACATCGCAGTTGGGGTCTTCCTTTAATGACGTTTCAACGAGTTTCCTCCATACATCAAGTTGTCTTTATACCTAACTGTCAATATCAGTCTGTTTGAATTATCAATTGGAGGACTTAGCTATACTTAATCAACTAAACTTTCAGCTCTAGTATGAAGTGAATACTTTTCTTCTTATCATGGCTGTCGCATCTGTCTTTTATGGCGGTTTTTAGGCATTTGCATTCAAACGATACTAATTTGCATATAAGTTGTATTTACCTTGTACTTTGCAAGTGCACCTTAATTGATCATTCACCGCATGTCACCCATTGTTGCTTGCATGGTTAAATGTACTTATAGGGTACTATTGTTGTCGACTGCTTGGACACTCTAGTGTTTGTTGCATTCTACATGTACTTGTATCATGTCCACCCCCGATGTCCACCGCCTCCATTCACAGGTGGCCTAGTGTGCTTGTTTGTAGTAGTATTAGTTCATATGAGTTATTGGTGTTGACTGTGAGGCATTAGTACATTTATTAAAGGTTATTTTACATTGATCAGAGGGATGGTATAATATTCACCGCATGTCAGAATTAATTTCCAAACATTGCTACATTCCCTACTAAATCCTTTTTATGTATACTGGCTGGCAATTGATTGTTTGATGCATGTTTATCCCTTCTTGCAGGGTACTATTTATATAAACATTGTACATTGGTCACGTGATCTCTGTTAGTACACAAACGGTATTTGAAATTTCAGCCATCGCGAGTTCCCTGTTATTCATTTATGCTTGAATGAATGGCTTGAATTATTAATTAGCACTTGCATTTTTAATTCAATTATGCATTTAAGGATTTAGGGTTCTGTTCCATGATGTTTAGTTCAAATCTTTGTTCCCCTATTGTTCAAAGTTGATATCTTGCTCTTCATACAAGTCCCATGTGCTTTTGTTTAAATTCAGGTCCTCGGTCATTTGAAATTTCAGCATCATTTAGCGTCTCCCCCGTTTGGAAAAACTTTGGGGAGCTGGGCCTTCCTACCACGCTATAAGAGCGTGTGTGATAGTTGTTGTGCGATACTGCGGTTGTGATCTTCAATCCCACCGTGCTACAAAAGCACATATGGGTCTTTGAGGTACCTGTTTGAATATATACAGTTTCTTTCCCCACAGGCACTGTAGCTTATACTCGGGTACTTAAAGTTGTCCCTGCCACACTACAAGAGTGTGTACAAGGCCTACCCACTTCGCCGCAAGCACACACCAGGCTCCCTCCTATCTGATTTATAATAATAATAATAATTATTAAAATAATAAAGATCAAAATAGAGATTTTCGCCTTAGCTTTCGTGCATTTATCTAAAATTCGTGCACAGCTGCCTTGAAAACAATGTCAATTTCGTCGCGCGATTTAGTTGAGCGGAATTATAGTCATTTTTAGATGACCCGGGCATTCCAAATGCAACGACAAAGTCCGTTTTTGGATCGAACGTCATTTGGGTGACATCGCGCGTCATTTTCAGGTGTTAGTCGCCGACTTTGATCGATCTCGACCAATTCAACTGCGTGGGGCTTTCACTTAGGGGAATTCGATGTTATGATATCAACGACATAATTCGTTCGACGATTGAACGTCATTTGGGTCGCTGACTGTCATTTTTGTCACCGATTTCACCCCTCTACGTGCGCACTTGGTGTGTAGGTCAACATCTTGCTAAGTTCATTCTTTCCATATAATAGAGGCATACTGATGCTGATTTATGATGAATGCATTACATTTTCTATGATTTCATGCTGCCTTTGCTTCATTTATCATTTTCCATTGTCTTTTTGCTTGAACTATGAATTCCTAATTTTTTTCCAGGAATTGTTGAAGGAGGAGCTTCCGGATGCACATGTACTTGAACCTCAGCCAGGGGTGCCTCTTGAGATTTCAATGTCTTCGAGTTCCCTTTAAAGTGAGTTTTATTCTCTAAGGCATGTTCCCTCTACACCCTTGAGAAAAATTGGGGGAAAAACAAGCTATTCTGACGCAAAGACATCATGGGTTTTGGATAAAATTCAAAGAGACCATACAAAGAACTTTCATGTTATAATGGCGAAAACTTCTCATAAAATAAAATTTATGCTACAAGTTATGTTATGGATGGTTGTCAGAACAAAATGATTGTCTATCTTCTTGACTTCCCAGCTAAAACTCATCTATAATCATTCTTTTTTTTAACAGTCAAAGTAATCAAGATGATGAATTAAATCTATGCAAACACGAATTGGAAGGCTTGCTATAAGTTTTTTCAATCTTGGGCATAGCAAATTTGCTTGAGATGAAATTGTTTTCGCTTACAACAAATCTATATGCATAAATCATGAGGATATTCTGATGTGTGGCATATTGGAGTTCTTCCACACAAAGCAATAAACTGGTAAGCAAGAGACTAAGGCTTTGTATGGGATGGCTTTTTTCTTGCTTTCTAAAACTACTTTTTAGTACAAAATTTCTTGAAGTTGAAATTTTTGCACTAAAAAGTCATTTTAGAAAGTAGTATGAAAGTTGTCCCAAACGAAACCTTAGAAAAAGAAAGGCCAAATTTTCGTAAGCAGCGTGAAGCATATTAAATTTTGCGAAAAGAGCATATTTTTGAATTAATTTTAATAGAAGCCAATTCGCCAAAGCTTGCAGCGCAGTGTGAGAATGCGCGAACCTGTTTCGCGCATTCAGAAGAATGCGCCGAACGCTTAAGCGCATTCTTAGAATGCGCTTAACTGTTCGGCGCATTCTTTTGAATGCGCCATGCTTTGAGGCGTATTCTTCGCAATCTTCGCTGGCGATATTCGCTTGCTTCGCTGGCGTTGATTGGTTTGTTTGGAATTCAGCGCTGGCGAGATCCGGTTTTTCCGCGGACGGTTGCGGAATTGAAGAGGGTAATAATTGAGGACGGATGGAGGTTGAGCAGATGAGAAGGAAATTTGGCTTATAAATAGGAGTACCATCGCTCACAGCAAATCATCCCTTCGCAAGTTCCTGCTTCTCTTCTCCTCCAATTCTGTTCTCCCGTGAGCTGAAGGTGAGTTTTGTTTATTAATTTTTTTTTTTCAAATTTTTCTGTTAAATAAGTTTTGGTTAGATTTCTATAGTTGTGGCCATTATGTTTTGAACGACTTTGTAATATGTAGTAAGTTAGTTCTGTTAATTTGTAATTTTGCTATCATTTTGATCCTGTTAAGTTTGAAGAATCAATTTTCATGTGTAGATAATAATTTGTGGCAAACTTATTTTTTTTGGTTTGTAATTGTCGGCAGTTTAATTTTGGACGTACATACATTTGCACTCAGTATATTTTTCCAAAAAATAATATAGGCGTTGTAAATGTCTGATCCCTAAATGAAGTCGGATTTAATGTTATGTTTGAATTTTTTTAAGGTTTTATAGATTTCATAAAATATTTAGATCTTGTATTATAATTTTGTACCCAACCTTTTTTTTTTTTTAGGATTTGAAGAGATCCAGTAGAGAGTTATAGTTAAATTTGCAGGATTTATTTTTGTAATTAATGTTAGATGACTTATATTAATATTTATATGTTTTGAACTTAAATTTGTTTGCTTGAATCTAATTGTATTTGATGTAGTAAATATGAATAAATATGGTTTGTTTCAGTAAATATTCTCATGTTAAAAATTTGATACAATGAGATGTAGCATATTATTTTGAAAGTAAATAGAGTATAAATATAATTTATGTATAATACGACAGTTACTGTCACTGGCGGAGGCAGTGTGGGGTTACTGGGGGCATGTGCTCCCACTGGACATTAAATTTTGTGTTAATTAGGTAACTTATTTTATATAAGTGGTTAAAATAAAATTATTTCAATTAGCTTTATCTTAAATCCTTTGGTTGCTGCTGTTGTTTCTACGCACATGTTGCCAAAGGGCTGAAGCCATCTGTATCAAAATTAAGTTTATTTCTTAATATTAACATGGCACACACTCTCTCTCTCTCTCTCCACGGATTTGTTACCTATGAGTCCGTCTTTCTATCAATATTTTTTTTCTGAAAAAATAAATTTAAAGTTATTATTTTATTTGGTATGAATGTGTAGCATACTGTTAGATTTTTACCTTAAAATATATAATAAAAACATTTAAAAATCTTATAAAAATGAAAAATATTATAGATTTTTTTTTTGTTAAATTTTATATTAATTTTTTCGAATGGCAGGACGGTTAGGGAAGAAAAATTAATATGTGATAATTATATATATTGTTGAGAGTAGGATCCCAAAGCCGAGTAAAGTAATTATTTTTTCATTTAAAAGTCATGATAATTGTCCTATTATATCAAATCAGTTGCTACAACAATGGCCAAATGAGCGTACTCTATCATGAAAAATCTAAAGAATGGTTTGTTTCATTAAACCATTAAAGTGTTAAATCCAACCATTATGCAAATCTGAAGTTATAATTTTTTTGATATAATCTACTTTCGTATAGTTATTTGAATATGAAAATATGTTTTAAATTAACAAAATGAAAATATAGAATACGAACTTTGCGGATAAATTTTTTTATTTAAAAAATCACTGTATAAATTTTTTTTTCTAAGAGTTTAACTTATTTAAAATTTAAATACAAATTTAGAATAATTTGAAAATTTTTAATTTGTGCCCACACTCAAAAAAATTTCGCCACTCTCTACTGTTAAAAGCATCTAAGAAGGAGTGGAATAAATATTATAAACTTCAATTATGTTGATAGTTTTTAATTTTCATATTTGTTGACATGCAAATATTAAGATGAATATTTAATTACAATATAATTATTAGGTAACATTGAATTGTTGTAAAGCTGTTATGATTTATTTATTACCTATTATTATTAAAATAAAGCTATTTGTTTATTTCATGAGTTGTTTAATTTGGAGCAACATAAAAGAGAATAGTCCAAAAAATATTGTTTTTTCTTTGGAAATTTGTAAATAGAAAAGAAATAGTAAAACTCCAAAAAAAATTATACTGTATGGTTAGTCAATGTTGAGTAATTCCTATTTATAGGAAGTCGAACAACTCCTTTCTAATAGTATCAAACGATATGATATTAATTTTGTAAAGTATATTTTCCATCCCCAAAAAAATAATATTCAAGATAGTACAAAATAATTAAAGATAACCCAAACAGATAATTGATTGTGATCTAAAAAAAAAAACAAAAAAAAAAAAATATCCCATACAGTTATATAAAAAGAGAATATCATGCCAACTATACTATATTCGAACACAAAATTAAAGTGATAGAAGTTATAGACTAAGCAATGAAAACCTTTTTGAGATTGATTAGAAAAATTCATTAGTTTGACTTTAATGTTCGGTAGAGCGATGGAAGTATAATTTAAAGCCTCAAAATGCATTTACTCTCGTTATGTTTTGACGACTATGTTAAGTACAAAACTACAAAATAATGAGGCATTATTGGCATTAACCCATAAATTTGTGTTATTTAGGATAGAATGTCACGCTTAATGTTATTTTTCGGTGGAGAGCTACGCATAGGGGATGAGTTCACAGCGACATATATTGGTGGACAAAATCGACCAATCATTGTTGATCACGATATTTCACTTGCAATGCTGAAGGAAAGAGTTATGAGTGTGCTTAGGATTAATCCTTCAACAACTACTGTAAACCTAACTTGTCGACTTCGGCATAATGGTGGAAACTGCGCAACACCTGTGAACGATGAAGAGGTTTGTGAGTTCATGTTGTTGGAAGCAAGAACTGATCCTGTCGTTGTCTACGTTGAGGCGAAACTAATCAATCATGGTGACGTTGCTGGTCCTTCAACGGAGATACAAATGTAAGCATGCAAAACTTTGTCTACACAATTTCTAGTAATCACTTTACTTAATTTAAAAGTTAAGCATTCTTAATTTTTTTAAGGTAGGCCTAGCACGTGGTATGGTGTTGGAGTCAATACGATTGAAATGCAGAACAACTTTTACGGTCAACTGAGTTTGTTAGAGCGTCCAACTATTGTGCAGCAACGACTGTCCCCACGACCTAGCGTAACCGAACCTTCTATAAGAAGACGTAGTAATAGATTTGTAGAGAACCTAATCTCTTCTTCATGCAACCCTCAATCAAAACAAAACGAAAATGTTTCCTTGCACGGAGATGACATAGATAACAACGATGTGGATTCATACCAGACTATGGATATGTGGACCTCCGAAAGAGCACCGCGCGAACGGGTCGATTGGAAGGGACAGATTGGATCGCGCATACGACTGACCATTGAGGATAGAGGCTGACGCCAACACACCTCGATGGGTAGTAATATACATGACCAAATCACGGGTTTCCCCCATCCGATGCAAGAGCTCGAATGGGGTTTAGTAGATTGTGGAGACCAAGTTTCCCACGGGCGCAAGCCCCCGTGGTTAATTACATCTCAGGCCGGAGCCTGAGAAAACTCTCGATTAAGGATCATACATTATCCTCTCCTAAAGTGGGATTGACACATGGGTATAAACTAGGAAATCCTACTCAAAGGGAAGAAATGTCCGAAGGGCTGAATCGACATGCGTGGCTCATACCAGCACTCGGAGGCTCTAGGGTACTAAAGAGGAACTGGAGAAAATCAAAGTCAAACATCCGATCACATGCGTGAGAGAAGGATGGAGGTGGCGTCATCCTGTGACGAAGATAAGTAGGATTTAGGGTCCCTGAAAAGAAAGGACTTACCTACTATTTAAGGCCTACTACGAGACCGAATGTAGTAGCCTCGAATCCTAAATCTAGGTTGGACTTAGTGTTCGACACACACTAAGACCAGTGTCCTAGCTAATGCAATGCAAAACCTGGACTTATCCCGGCCTGGATGGGGGAGCCAGCTAACCACCTAATCGCTTCAAAACCATGCTATCAGGTCAATTATGAAAGATGGGTAGGAGGTATAGTTTATTAGAAAGAGGACCGACATCTAGAGAATTTCCTAAGTGGTCCTGGACTTATGTTGGGTGAATGCCTCTAACTAATGCAATTAAATTTTAATTAAATTGATTTCTAATGCAATGCATGCTAGTTGAATTGTCAGCTCATGAATGCTATAGAACTTTAAAAACAGGCTTATAGAAAATATTTTTTTGAAAAGACTGAGTCTCCCTAGGTCCGGCACTTCATCCTCATAGGCCAGATTATCCGGACTCTACCCGCAGGCAGGGAGATGTCTTATAGCAAGGAAAGAGAAATGCAGTAATATGCATGCGACCCCGGACGATTCCGGCAATTTCCTAGGTTCGTTAAGTTTCTATATTATTTAGAACTTAAAATTTTAAGAGTTAGTTACGAGTAGAAAAGTTTTATAGTCCTTAATGAGCCTAATACGATCCAGGCGAAAACAAAAACGGCATGCAAGAAAGAAACCTAGAAAAAGCAGATATTTCTAAGCACAATCAGGTAAGCACATCAATATAAATCCACAAACTAATCAAATAAATGTCCATAGGCCAACTGCCCTTTAATTACAACCCAGGGTATGCAGAAAAGTAAAGTGGCCGGGCACCACTGCCAACAACCCGGATTTCTAAGCCTATGACAGACGCTAACAACTTTGAGTGGGATATTGGGTCTTCAAATCTTCAATATCTTCAGTCTCCTGGGTATCCTCTCCTTGGACTCCTTGGATCACTCCTCCTTGGACTCCTTGGATCCGTCGTGGCTTGAATATCCAAACGAAGAGACAATTCTCCCCAGTAGGGGTGTATTGTCTTTTCTCTTTGGATATCTAAAGCCATCCAGCTCGATCTTCCAAATGGAAGAAGACTCTCCCCTTAGGGATGCCTTCTTCTTTTGGAACCCGAACTGGATAAGAATATCCCAACTCGAAGTTGTTTTCGCAACTCTTGACAATATTACAAATTTTTACATTAATTGAAAAGCATAAAAATCTAAAAGGACCTGCATGGTTATCCTAATAAAAATCCCAAGCAGTTTATATAAAGAATGAAAATGCTAACACCATTGACCCTCTGCCAAGCCATGCTCTTAATTATGAGGGCTAAGCAGCTCCATCTGTGCAGTTATAATTATTAATTTTAGCCCTCATTTTTATTTAGGGGGAGCTGAGCAAGCACCTGCATAAAATATTATTAGAAATAATCATAATGCTCCCCCCCTTTTTTTTATTTGCTTGAGCATGGCCACCTGCACGGAAGAACAGTATATATATAGCGCTCCTAACCTATGGGTAAGTCTAACGTTCACATCCAGAGTGCAGAAAAAGTAAGCAAACACACCAATCATTTTTCAAACAGCATGCAGTGAAAACCACGGAAAGCTCCGGCACACAGCAGAAAAATAAATCCCAGCGGCCTACCCTAGGTCTAGAAGTGGTGCCCTAGCAAACCATTATATGTGTGTGTAAGGCTTGTGTAGTTTGGATAGATCCTAGGCAGGATAGTTAGTTAAGATTATCTAAAGTTCAAATCTGTTGAAGGCCAGAAAAGGAAATTTTTGTTGAAATTCGAATATTAGTGAATTGGGGTGCATTTTTGTTAATATAGTTTGTTGATCAATTTTAAGAACTTAGGGTGATGATATTTGAAGTTAAAGTTATATTAGCCAATTTTGGAAAGTCCTGGGTCCTCCTAGGAACTAGACTAAGGGTCCAAAAAGTCGCTATGGGAAAAAGGCTAAGTCTGAGTCTCCTATCACCTTAGGAAAATACTAGACCTTAATATGAGTAGTTAGACAGGTAGTAGGCTGGAATCGGAGTTCTCTATCCAAAGTTATGAATTTTCTAAGTTTCGGGCAATTAAGGGAATTTTCTAAATTTCCTAACGAAGGGCCCTTTTTACTGTTTTGCTCCAAACAAGCTCCAAACTGATTGGAATCACTCCCAAAGCTCAGGGATGACCTAAGAAAGTGTTTCCAAGTGTTTGGAGAAAATTTGGAATTTTTAATAATTTTTAATAATTTATTAGGGGCAAAATGGTAATTTCCACCTATGGTCAAATTATGGGTCAACCTGGAGTCAAACTAGGGAGTCCTATTTATCTAAGGTCAAGGGTCAGATTCTGAACAAATCAAGCTATTATAGGTAATTTTCTGACCTAATATGTAATTATTGTATTTTCCGGAAGGTCTCGGGGCCTTAATTAGCAGGTTAATTAGGGCTAGTTAACTAAGGGGTCTAACAGCTCCTAAAAATTCCTAGAAAATTCTGAGAGGTTTATGATGTCACTAAGTTTAAATGTTGAAGTTTTCATGTCGTTCTGGGATCTATCCTAGCTCCTAGAAAACTTCTAAGTTCGCTAGACAGGTCCTTAATTTTTGTCCTTAGGGTGTCACTACGTTGTAGGAGTTTAAAGTGGTGTTTACACTGACCCTCAGGATAATAAATGCATGGGAGTACAGTAAATAAATAAACACACCATGTCCTTAGATCTAGGAGAACCTAAACTAAGTGGTGGTAGTGCGACGACCTACACATGCAATCTACGAAAGATAAAAAAGTAAAGACACCTAAAGAGATGATTAGTGAATGATTGGGACTCAACCATTCACTAACCCACTCCCCCATGATTGCTCTTCATATCCAGAATCCATATCTAAAATTTCACACGATAGCGGGTATCCCAAAGTTAGGATTTATGTATAAGTAGTTTTAAAAATAGTTTCAAAATACTTATAAATATAAATATATATTTTAGAAAATAAAATAATTAAAAGGTAGATCAATTCATAATACATAGATATAGGGAGACCCACTAAACACTCTCACCAGTCCCAAAACGATTTAAAAATAATTTGTATCCTGAAAATAATTATCGTAATTAATATTTAATATCAAAAATACTAGAATAATCGAATCCAAATAATGATCTGTCAAAACAGCCAAAATCAAGGGCTGGAAATGGTTCCAAAACATAAAGCTCGTCTTGCTGAAAAGAACGAGGGGTTGCACATCGAAATCCGACTTAAAACGGCGAAGATACGAAATTTACAAGTTCAAATACAATAAAATAATATTTTAAAATAATGCGGTTTCACTGTTTTTGAAATGACAGAAAATACATACAAAATTTTCATCTGGAAATAGTTTTAAAATATGCAGAATTCAGAGTACATCCAAAACATGATGCTGTGCGTCGACAGCGGACTTAAAACGACAAAGTTATGTGATTTCAAAGTTAAAGAGGAATAATTAATTAATTTTAAAATAGGGCAGCTGGCTGTTTTGCAAATAATTGCACACAGACCCAAAAATTTCAAATAACACTAATTCCAGAATATGCATAATCTAAATACGTTCAAAACAAGACGTTGTGCGCAAAAATCCGACTTGAGACGGAAAAGTTATGCATTTTCAAAGGTTTAGAAACAATAAATAGGCTTGAAAATAAATGACATTAAAAATAATTATTAAAAATAGTATAAAATAATATTTTTTATAGTTATGAAACTTAAAGTAATCTAAAACACATAACACTAGCAATAGCTTAATTATTAATAATATTTTCAAGTAATTTAACTAATAAAATATTTAAATGATATTTAATTATTTAAAAGAAAATACCTTTTTATATCTAAATAACTATTGTAATAATAATAGTAATAAACAAGTACAAAAATAGTGGCAAAAGTAGACTAAAATAACATAACTATTAATATTATAATTAAAATAATAATATAATAATATAATAATGATAAAATAATTTAACAAAATACTTAAAAAAAAAATACTACTTTTACTGTTTTTAAAATAATTTAAAATACATAGGCCATTTTTATAAAAAAAAGTTTTTATCATGTAGAGGACGACGATACGAATCCAACGAGGTATTATGCGTTGAAATCGGACAAGAAACGGATTTTCTACGCATTTTAGAAGTTTCTGGATTTAAAAATAATTAAAAAAAAAATTTCAAATCGGCGGCGACACGTGGCGGCCTCGGGTTCGTCCACGCGGTCGCGGCAATCATTGCCGATGATTGCGCTGTCGCCGCAATCATCGGCTGATGATTAGAGGCGGCGGTCAGGCCACTTGCCACGTCAGCGGGGACTCACAGCCGTCGGATCCGCGCGGTGCCGAAACGGGCGGCGGAGATGCAGCTGGACGAACGCGCGGTTCGACCTGAGCTCCCGCGGTCGGACAGCAACGCGGTCCGACCGGATCTGCACCGTCGATCGGCCAGATCAACGGTCCAGAGAGCGCCCAACCTGGAACAAGCCGGACCGAGAGCCCTAAACAATATTTTTGAAATTTCTCTCGATCGGGTGGATCAATCACAATGAAATTTTAGATACGGCTTCTAATAATGAAGAGCATCTATGGGGAATAAAAAACTCGTCCTAAAACGCGTTATAAAAAGAGCTATTTAGATCTAAGTGCGCTAGACTAGGGTTTGAGATATACCTCAATCCACAAGGTGGATTCGGGAGATCTTGGTCTTGTTGGACTCGTGGGATCCTCAAGAACAAGTTCCTAGTTGACGTCGAGATCCAAAGCACGCTCGATCATCCGGGATTAGTCCTGGAACGCGAAACGTCTCGGGTTCGCCGGAGGATCGCCGCCGGCGGGGTCTGGACGTCGGGATTTGGTTTGAGAAAGTAGAGGAGGTATGTGGGAGCTCTCACCGAAAACCTCAAGGCCTCAGGCGGTTTGGAGCAAGAGCAATTGTCAAAAGATCCCTAATTGAACTTGATTTTCGCTATTTAAGGCTCCTAAACCTAATACCAACGGCTAGGATTGAATCAAAACAAAATTAGGAGGGAAATAGGTCGGTTTAGGCCGTGGAATTCAATTCAAAACGAAGGGAGGCTTTAAATTCCATTAATTACCCATTAATCTCCTTCAAATAGGTGATTATAACCCATTTATGACCTGATTTGACCAAGTCAACGCTTGACTTGGTCAAATCAGTCAATTAGGTCCAAGGGGGGGGGGGTGAGGTTCGAGCCATGAAGCCATGAAATTAATTTAAAAATTGGTCTTAGGCTTAAAAGGCTCGAATCAGTCAACCCTAGTTGACTTGGTCAACTGGGTTGACTCGGGGTCCAAGTCAGGGCTCAACAGACCCAGCTCGACTCACTGAACCCATTGGAGAGGGTCTTGGGGTCTGGCTCGGTCAATTTGACCAAGTCAACTCTCCAAGCCCAATTCTGGGCAAAATCGAGGTCAACAAACGGACCCCCAACAGGAGTGGCGAACAACTAGTGAACCGCTCGTGTTGGCGTTGACCGACTAAGCCACAGAAAGGAGAGTAAAGAGTACAAGAGTGTAAGGGTACCAAAAAGGTGAAAGAAAGGTAGAAAACTCATCCCCTGACCTTATCCTACAACGAGGGTAGAGCCTAGGGGAGAGTGAAAATAGCAGTGCGCAGGCAAGGTATCACTGAAGCAGTGAACCAGTAGAAGGGTCTCCTCCCGGCCTTACCCCTCGATACGGGTAGAGCCAAGGACAGAACCAACGGTAAAGATCACCTAGGAAGGTGAAAACAAAGTAAAGGGATTCTCCCATAGCCTTGCCCTGTAGCGAGGGCAGAGCAGAAAGGAGAATCAAAAGTGGAGATCACCACTGAGGTGAAAAAGGAAGGTGGTATCTCTCCTTGCCTTGTCCTATGGAGTGGGCAGAGCTAAAGAGAGAACCAAAAGTAAGGTAGCAAAAGCATACCAACTATCTGTCTGACTATATCGAATCAGCAGAATAGAAGGTGAAAGGGCTCCAAATCCTCCTGCCTATTTCAGGACAGTGGATTGGGGTGACTCAGTATCTGCTTGACCAAATCAAGTCAGCAAACCAAAGAATCACGAAGCCTGGTGTCGGCCTAACCGGAACAAGACACTCAGGGAAAAAGGTGGCGAGGAGTTCCTAGCAGGTGCTCTGCCAGGCCCTCTCTACCAAGCAAGTCGATGTCCACTTGGCGCATATGCCTGCAGTAGGACAAAAGAAAAAGAAAACCTCTGCCCGGTGTATGTTCCTGCAGCAGGGTCTCTATTTGGCGCATATGCCAAAAGAAGTGTAACGGAAGAACACTCAACACAATCATCTGGCGCATATGCCAATAATGATGTGGAGAGGAAAGAGTCACCTCTGCTCGGTGTATGTGCCGATGGCAGAGTCTCTACTTGGCGCATATGCCTATAGTAGAATAAAGACAAAACACTCAACACAATCATCTGGCGCATATGCCAGCAATGATGTGAAGAGGAAAGGGTGGTGAGGAATGCCTCCCAGGGACTCTGTCGGGCTCCCTCAACCAGAAACCTAATATCCTCCCGACGCATATGCCGGCACTAGGATAAAAAGGTAACAAAAGGTCATCTCTGCCCGGTGTATGTGCCGGTGGCAGAGTCTCTACTTGGCGCATATGCCTATAGTAGAATAAAGACAAAACACTCAATACAATCATCTGGCGCATATGCCAGCAATGATGTGAAGAGGAAAGGGTGATGAGGAATGCCTCCCATGGACTCTGTCGGGCTCTCTCAACTAGAAACCTAATATCCACCAGACGCATATGCCTGCACTAGGATAAAAGGAAACGAAAGGTCACCTCTGTCCGGTGTATGTGCCGGTGGCAGAGTCTCTACTTGGCGCATATGCCTATAGTAGAATAAAGACAAAAACACTCAACACAATCATCTGGCGCATATGCCAGCAATGATGTGAAGAGGAAAGGGTGATGAGGAATGCCTCTCAGGGACTCTGTCGGGCTCTCTCAACTAGAAACCTAATATCCACCAGACGCATATGCCTGCACTAGGATAAAAGGAAACGAAAGGTCACCTCTGTCTGGTGTATGTGCCGGTGGCAGAGTCTCTACTTGGCGCATATGCCTATAGTAGAATAAAGACAAAAAGCTCAACACTATCATCTGGCGCATATGCCAGCACTGATGTGAAGAGGAAAGGGTGGTGAGGAATGCCTCCTAGGGACTCTGTCGGGCTCTCTCAACTAGAAACCTAATATCCACCCGGCGCATATGCCGGCGCTAGGATAAGAGGTAACAAAAGGTCACCTCTGCCCGGTGTATGTGCCAGTGGCAGAGTCTCTACTTGGCGCATATGCCTATAGTAGAATAAAGACAAAAAGCTCAACACTATCATCTGACGCATATGCCAGCACTGATGTGAAGAGGAAAGGGTGGTGAGGAATGCCTCCCAGGGACTCTGTCGGGCTCTCACAACTAGAAACCTAATATCCACCCGGCGCATACGCCGGCGCTAGGATAAAAGGTAACAAAAGGTCACCTCTGCCCGGTGTATGTGCCAGTGGCAGAGTCTCTACTTGGCGCATATGCCTATAGTAGAATAAAGACAAAAAGCTCAACACTATCATCTGGCGCATATGCCAGCACTGATGTGAAGAGGAAAGGGTGGTGAGGAATGCCTTCCAGGGACTTTGTCGGGCTTTCTCAACCAGAGACCTAATATCCACCAGGCGCATATGCCTGTACTAGGATAGAAGGAGAGAAGGAAAATGTACATGTAAAAGTTCTAAGGGTAGAGTTACTTAAGGAATCTCAAGCTAGCGTTCTGGTAACCACATGGTAGAGGACAAATCATCGTGGCCACGAGTATCCAAATGCCGTCAAGATCTCTTAAAGAGCCCTAACCCTACGCGAAAGGGGAGGAAGACATCAGAACGACGTCTCCCAAACAAAGCTGGAAGAGATACACCCTCAGTCGAGGACACAAAGGGGTAATCTCATTCCAAAGGAGTAAAGAGAACTGAGTAGCGAGGGGGCACCTCTACTACGAAAGGCAGGACTAAGCCTAGTAAAAACGATCCTCAAAGAGGCTACAGTGGTGAACCCATACTAACTGATGGGGACCCTGTAAGAGATAGAAACAAGATCAAAACATCCAAAGGACCTCTCCGGCAGCTAGGAGTCGGATCTCAATGGGAAAACAAGTGGTAAAAGTATCTGAAAGAGCTGACTCTCTACTAGAGGATCAAAACTCAAGAAAAAGGTGGTGGTAGCATCTAAGGTGTGATGCTCCACATCACCAGGTAAGAAGAAAAGAGCCAATGTAGCGAGGTAGCATCATCTCCACTAAGGGCAACAATTCTTAAGTAAGTAAAATCTCACAGTGGTAACACCCACACAAATTAGTGGGACCCTGTGGAAAGTAGAAGTGACCTCAACACATTCATAGGACTAATCTGGCGACTGAGCCTAGCGCATGAATGGCAAAATGGGTCACGAAAAAGGAGTAAAAGAACTGATCTTCTGCTAAAAGATCAAAGTTCTCAAAGTGGTGATGTTAGTATCCTGGGCAAGGTATACTACAACACAAGGAGAAAAGTAGCTCTAGATAGTGAAGGGGACACACCTACCACCTGAGTACGGTGATCATATATCGAAGTAAAGTATCATCAGCAGGATCACAGTGGTAACACCTACCCTGATCGGGCAGGACCCTGTGGGGAGAAAAAGCAACAACACAACACCCATAGGGCTACTCTAGCAGCTAGGAGTAGAGTATGAATGTGGAGAGTAAGGGTGCAAAGAAACTCGGGAGCTGATCTTCTACTGGAAAATCAAAGCTCCTAAAGTCGTGGTGCTAACACCTGAGAATAGGTGTACCACACCACAACTAAGAAAACAACTCTAGGTAGTCAGGCGACATCCTCACTACCGAGGATAGTAATCAAAATAAATGATTACTAGACGGGTCATAGTGGTAACACCTACCCCTAATTGGGTAGGACCCTGCGAGAAGTGAAAACAACCAAACAACATTCGTAGGGCTACTCTAGCAGCTAAGAGTAGGGAACGAATGCTAAAGTAAGCTGGTGAAAGAAACCAAGGAGTCGGTCTTCCGATGGAGAATCGGAGCTCCTAAAACTGTGGTGCTAACACCTGAGAACAGACGTACTACATCACAGCTAAGAAAATAACTCTGAGGTGACAAGGGAGCACACCTGACACCTAATCTGATAATCATGAGTGAGATCTATGATTATCATAAGACCACAGTGGTAACACCTACCCTAATCAGGTAGGACCCTGTGCGAAGTGGAGGTAACACTGTCACATTCATAGGACTACTCTGGCAGCTCAAAGTAATTCATGAATGGGAGGTAGACTGCCAAAAGAGAGCAGCCGGGGGCGATCTCTTCTCAGAAAGACCCAGGCCCAAAAAGTAGTGATGATTATATCTCAAAACATAATGTACTACATCACTAACGAAGAAATGCATTTAAAATCATATAAGCTCATCGACCAACTAAGTGGGAGCTCAACCTTGAAGAGATCGTCAAAGTACTCTCAAGGGAGGATAAAGAGAAATTTTTGGAGAATTTGAGCTCTTAGGGAGTTTTACCGGGTTCCTCCTATGACAAGGGCAACCGGGTTTTTTTTTTTTTTTTTCCTAAGAGCTTTCCGTTTTTTTTTTTTTTTTTTTTTTTTTTAAATCCAGGTCACATTAAAATCATCTGAATCAGCTGACGAGCACAATCATATTGAAATAACAAAGATCAACATCAGGATAGAGGATCAACACTACCACACCTGACTAGCATAGGATGGTGTGGACCCAGTATCGTACCTCCAAAAGAGTCTAAACTAATGACTCATGCATCCCTGATCACATTCAACTCATATGAATGGACCGGGTGCTACATCTATCAGATCAAGACTGATAGGAAGAAGAGAATCTCATAGGGATAAAGGATCAATATCACCCCACCTAACTAACATAGGTGGATATGGACCCAATATCCTCTCTCAAAAGAGTGTAATCTAAAAAGACTACGATATTCCCGATCAAATTCAACTCATGTGAATAGACTGGGGGGCTTCAATTATCAGAGCAGGACTGATAGGAAGAAGAGAATCTCATTCAAGTAGAGGATCAACATCACCAAACCTAACAAACGCAGGAGGGCGTGGACCTAGTATCACATCTCTAAATGATCTAAATCAATGATTTAGACATTTCATATCACATTCATCTCAAATGAATGGACTGAGGCCTTCAACTATCAGAGCAGGATTGATAGGAAGAAGCCATTCACTTTCTAATAAAGGATCAACATCACCAATCCTAACAAGTATAGGAGGGTGTGGACCCAGTCAAAAGTGATAAGTGAGCACATATTCCAAAGGAGTTTAGTACCTAACTCCCTCTAATTTTAAAAGGAACCTCAATTTAAATTTACTAACTCAGATCAAGCTCCATACTAGCTAAATCATGACATCTCACTTATATGAGTAATTTTCTCTCTTGAATTGAAATCTAATCCAAAAAGGAATTTAAATTAGAGAAAGAAATTTAATTTTCTTTATTTCTTGTATGCGAATACACTTCCACATCTTATAGGATATCAATGTATAATGATGATTTCAAAATCATAATTTTCAGAATCAAGTATCAAAAATATCAAAAGGATATAGATTTTCTGAGATTTAGAGATTTACTAGAAAGGGAAGCCATTTACTTATAACTTTTGGGCTCTTTGAGCCACTTTCTCAACTTTCATGTGCTTTGCACAAATTTAAATCACTTGATACACTTTGTGTATCTTTCACTTTTGGCGCTTTGCGCATCTTTTCATTTTTTGTAACTGGCTTCCTTTTCCAAATCTCTAAAAGAAAACTATTTCTCAGTTGTAAGATCATCTTCCAAGTATAAGAGAAGAAGACTTACTTCTCTTGGACGAGGAAGAATGGTCTACAAAACAAATCCTATCCTCTGATAAGAATGAATAACATGATTAAGAAAATTATGAAGTTTTATGCATCAATATACTATAGTTATCTATGAGATAGAGAATCACAAGATAGTAAAGAAAATTTTCACTTCTAAATCCAATTTCAATTTGAAAAAAGATTTCAGTTCAAAAGAAGAAATCTCTCCACCCCTAAGGTGAGATAGAGAGATCATACTCTTTCATGAGTCATCACTACAAAGCTAGTAGAACTAAAAGAAGTGAGAGAGTCATCATAATTGCGAATCATCATTTTTTTTTTATTGATTAATCATCAAAATAAGGGAGAACGAGGTCCTCCAGCCCAAGTGCTGGAAGGGGGCCTGTCTTCCCTCTTGAGGTTACAATCATTTTTTTTTTAACATATTTTTTTAGTACAGCTAGAAGTAAAAAAGGAAATGTGCTTATCTAGCACTACAACAGAAGAAATAAAAGCAAAACTAGTGCTAACGAAGAAGCTGGAGTGGCAACTGTCGACTTGGCCTTGGGAGGCCTCATCTCAACTGCCTCTAAACTCTGTACAGCTTACTCAATCATCTGCTAAGTCTCCTTGGAGAGTGCGAACTGCCACTCTTCCTCAGAACTCTGGGGTAAACTGCCGCTACTGTCTTGACTGTCACTCTGGCTGGGACTGTGGCTGGGGCTGGAAACCATCTGAACTGTCTGAGGGCCCTTGGGCTGTACTAGGTCGCTGTCTTGGAGGTGTATCTGTCCTGTGGCCATCAACCTCTCGACCTTATCCTTGAACACAAAACAATCCTCTAACACATGCCCAATGCATCTATGGTAAGGACAATAGAGTGGGTTCTCAGTCTGATCCTCCTCCTCCACTCTACTGCTGCTGGGAAAGGTAAGTATGTTCTTCTTAGTAAGGAATTTAAAAATTTTCTTCACACTCTCCCTTTTAAAGGGGTATTCCTTACTAAGCTTCTCCTGCAAGGACTGCTGACTCTCTGGAGTCCTACGGGAGGTCCTGGGCTGTGCTGCTGTCTGACTAGCTGAGTGTGACTGACTAGCTGAGCGTGACTGCTGTGGAGGTGCTGAACTGCCTAAGGGCCTCTTGCCCTTATCTGCTGGTCCCTGAGTACTGTGTACTTCCCCTCTCCTGGGCGGAGGTGCCCCTGAAAACTCCTGCCGCTGAGGTCTGCGCAAAGGCTGACTCTCAACCTTAGGAGGGACTGCAGCGGGTATGCTGTCCTGTAGGCTAGTGACCTTAGTGAGGAGCTTCTGAAAGGTTCTAATGGTGAAACCCTTCAGGTATGGTGCTATCGGACCATCTATGTTCTTCAACAGGATCTCAACTGCATGCTGCTCCTGTAACTGTGGCTCGCACTGCAAACTGAGATTTCTCCACCTGACTATGTAATCTGTGAGACTCTCTCTAGGACGCTGCCTGGTGACTACTAGCTCTCCAACTGTGACTCTGTGCTCAGTGCTGACAAACCTCTGGATAAACAACTGCTCCAGCTCTGCAAAAGTCCTGACTGAGTCGTTGGGAAGGTCGGCGTACCAAGAAAACGCCACCCCCGCCAAGCTGCTGACGAACAACCTCAACATCAATGGATCACTCCCTCCTATATTGCAACATATGGCCCGGTACTGGGCCACATGCTGCCTCGGATTCCCAAACCCGTCGAACACTCTGAACCTAGGAGGGATGAAACCAGGAGGGTAGGGCTCCTGCTCGTACTCTACCGGGTAAGGCCGTCCTCTACTAACTGACTCTCCAGTCTTCCTAGAGGAAATGGCCTGCTCTACCTTCTGGGCAATCAGATCCTGAAGCTGACCCGCTGACAACTGCGCTGGCTGACTCTGAACCACTGGAGGTGCTGTAGGCACTGCTCTCTGGACCCTGTCCATTCTCAAGGGGTCTAGTGCAACTGGGGGCACAACCGGCTGCTCTCTGGAGGTACTGGTAGCTACTACACCTGTCACCTGAGGCATCGCCCCCAGAGCTGTCAACTGTGCTGTCATGGCTGCCATGGCTCTGGCCATCTCCGCCATCTGTGTCTGTAAGTGTAGAACGGTAGCATCCGTGTCAACTGATCTGGGAGATCCACCCACCTCGGGCTCTCCCTGCTCATCCTGGTCCTCGGGCTCTCTCTCATCCGAGTGACCTCGTCGGGTAACCATACATACCCGGTGAACTGGTATCTCCTCCTCCAACTCATCTACTAGTGTGTCATCATTTTCCAAGAAATGTTGTTGGAGGGCTGCTATGTACGGACTCATAGGAGAACCAATCCTATGAGGGCTACGGGCTAGCTGTGTCTCATCCCGCCCTGGGGATCTATCTGGAGTAGGTACAACATCCTCATCACACATCATCGGGACCGGCTCGGTCTCGGAAGGAACTTCTACGTCCATCAAATCATCTACATCGCCAAACTGCTCTGCATCTGACGGTGGTGCTGCCTCTACTGGCTCAACTGGGTCGACAGGGGTGTCCGCCTGCCGACGCCTCCAAACCCACCTCCTACGGTGGGGTGCTGCACGGGCAACTGGCTGCTCTGGGACTGCAACCTCTGAACTGACCTGAGGCTGGGCAGGCCTCCGCTGCTGTCTCCGTCCTCGACGACGTGGGCGTCGTCCTGCAGCAGGAGTAACCGCCGGGGGTCTGACTACTGGAACTGTGTCCGCAGGCTGCTGGGGTGCCTGCCCCCTCTACCAACTGTAGAGTCTCCTCGCAGTCTGTCGTCGTAACTGGAAGGTAGCCCGAGAAATCTGACGGAGTAAGCCCTCCCGACTGACGGACCCTCTGCCACGAGTTAGGCGGACGATGTTCTGAATCCTCTGGGTGAGGGCTCGGACACCAGCGTCCCTGGGTACCCTAGCTCGGGGTAGAGTAGTGACGACAGGAGGAGCCGCCGCTATGCGGGCAACGTCCTCCTCATCACCACTATGCGTCAGCGGAGAGAAGCGTCCTCCCTGAACCGCCTCCAACTCGGGGGCTACCACCACCTCTGGAGCAGGTGCAACAACAACTGGCCGTGGCCTCCGCTGCCTGGGAGCCACTCTCCTCTGACTCTGAACGATCTCATCGTGAACGATGGCATCGGCCATCCGCTGCCTCTCTGCCTCTGACGCAGCTAAACGAAGTCTCCTGTTCCTATTCCTCCTGGCCCTTCTCCCAAGGCCGGAGGTGGAAGAGGAAGGAACATCAGAACCGGGAACAGGAACAACGGGAACTGTCGGGGTCTGCCCAACATCCTCAGGGTGAGAAAGTCGGGCGAAAACAGAAACCCGACCAGTGGAAGGCGAAGGCACCTCGGTCTGGGCACCCCTCTTCCTGGTGGAAGTGGGAGGGGTGACCCGAACACGAGGTACTTCCGCTGGAACAACGGAAGTAACAGTAGTCGCAGGCTGCCGGCGCTGAGGGGCCGGAGCAACCTGTGCTGTAGGAGTGGCAGGCACTGGACGCCGGACCACTGGACGAACAGGGGGAACTACAGCAGGCTGCCGGCGCTGAGGGGCCGGAGCAACCTGTGCAGCAGGAGCGACAGGCACTGGTCGCCTGACCGCTGGAACAGGAAGTGGCCTAGGCACTGGTCGCCTAGCCACCGGGCGCACTGGCTGCGCAGGAACAGGAACAAGACGTGGTGCTCGGACTGGGCGCCGAGCAGCAGGACGTCCAAACGGGCGCATGACTGCGCGTCCTCTCCTCTAGGGAGGAGAGAATGCCGCAGCCTCCGCCGGGGTCGGCCCGCCAAGGGTGACGAAAGCCGAGTCAGTGAAGGAACCAAAAGTGATTCCTCCCACTAGCGGACTAGCGAGCAGGGACTCAGGGAGAGTCACCCGCGCGTCCGAACTAAAAGCGAACGTAACTGAAGGTACGAAAGAAGTCATGGCACTGCTGCCAAGAAAAGAAATTGAAAAGTTAGAAATCAGAAATCATGAAAGAATGAAGGATTTGATAGAGACAGATAAAGATAGATAGGAATTGATAGAGAAAGGAATAGCCTGTAAGGCTAGAAAGAAGTAGAATAGGGGGAACCCTAGCTAAGGAAAAGAAATCCTAACTAAGGAAAGACCCTAACTAAGAGTGGGACGGACCTAATCTAAGGAGTACCAATCCCTGGAGTACACACAAAAAAGGATAATATAGAATCCAAAGATGGAGAGAGAAACTGGTCCCACCGTGGTCGCCAGAAACCTGTGGACCTCCGAAAGAGCACCGCGCGAACGGGTCGATTGGAAGGGACAGATTGGATCGCGCATACGACTGACCATTGAGGATAGAGGCTGACGCCAACACACCTCGATGGGTAGTAATATACATGACCAAATCACGGGTTTCCCCCATCCGATGCAAGAGCTCGAATGGGGTTTAGTAGATTGTGGAGACCAAGTTTCCCACGGGCGCAAGCCCCCGTGGTTAATTACATCTCAGGCCGGAGCCTGAGAAAACTCTCGATTAAGGATCATACATTATCCTCTCCTAAAGTGGGATTGACACATGGGTATAAACTAGGAAATCCTACTCAAAGGGAAGAAATGTCCGAAGGGCTGAATCGACATGCGTGGCTCATACCAGCACTCGGAGGCTCTAGGGTACTAAAGAGGAACTGGAGAAAATCAAAGTCAAACATCCGATCACATGCGTGAGAGAAGGATGGAGGTGGCGTCATCCTGTGACGAAGATAAGTAGGATTTAGGGTCCCTGAAAAGAAAGGACTTACCTACTATTTAAGGCCTACTACGAGACCGAATGTAGTAGCCTCGAATCCTAAATCTAGGTTGGACTTAGTGTTCGACACACACTAAGACCAGTGTCCTAGCTAATGCAATGCAAAACCTGGACTTATCCCGGCCTGGATGGGGGAGCCAGCTAACCACCTAATCGCTTCAAAACCATGCTATCAGGTCAATTATGAAAGATGGGTAGGAGGTATAGTTTATTAGAAAGAGGACCGACATCTAGAGAATTTCCTAAGTGGTCCTGGACTTATGTTGGGTGAATGCCTCTAACTAATGCAATTAAATTTTAATTAAATTGATTTCTAATGCAATGCATGCTAGTTGAATTGTCAGCTCATGAATGCTATAGAACTTTAAAAACAGGCTTATAGAAAATATTTTTTTGAAAAGACTGAGTCTCCCTAGGTCCGGCACTTCATCCTCATAGGCCAGATTATCCGGACTCTACCCGCAGGCAGGGAGATGTCTTATAGCAAGGAAAGAGAAATGCAGTAATATGCATGCGACCCCGGACGATTCCGGCAATTTCCTAGGTTCGTTAAGTTTCTATATTATTTAGAACTTAAAATTTTAAGAGTTAGTTACGAGTAGAAAAGTTTTATAGTCCTTAATGAGCCTAATACGATCCAGGCGAAAACAAAAACGGCATGCAAGAAAGAAACCTAGAAAAAGCAGATATTTCTAAGCACAATCAGGTAAGCACATCAATATAAATCCACAAACTAATCAAATAAATGTCCATAGGCCAACTGCCCTTTAATTACAACCCAGGGTATGCAGAAAAGTAAAGTGGCCGGGCACCACTGCCAACAACCCGGATTTCTAAGCCTATGACAGACGCTAACAACTTTGAGTGGGATATTGGGTCTTCAAATCTTCAATATCTTCAGTCTCCTGGGTATCCTCTCCTTGGACTCCTTGGATCACTCCTCCTTGGACTCCTTGGATCCGTCGTGGCTTGAATATCCAAACGAAGAGACAATTCTCCCCAGTAGGGGTGTATTGTCTTTTCTCTTTGGATATCTAAAGCCATCCAGCTCGATCTTCCAAATGGAAGAAGACTCTCCCCTTAGGGATGCCTTCTTCTTTTGGAACCCGAACTGGATAAGAATATCCCAACTCGAAGTTGTTTTCGCAACTCTTGACAATATTACAAATTTTTACATTAATTGAAAAGCATAAAAATCTAAAAGGACCTGCATGGTTATCCTAATAAAAATCCCAAGCAGTTTATATAAAGAATGAAAATGCTAACACCATTGACCCTGTGCCAAGTCATGCTCTTAATTATGAGGGCTAAGCAGCTCCATCTGTGCAGTTATAATTATTAATTTTAGCCCTCATTTTTATTTAGGGGGAGCTGAGCAAGCACCTGCATAAAATATTATTAGAAATAATCATAATGCTCCCCCCCTTTTTTTTTATTTGCTTGAGCATGGCCACCTGCACGGAAGAACAGTATATATATAGCGCTCCTAACCTATGGGTAAGTCTAACGTTCACATCCAGAGTGCAGAAAAAGTAAGCAAACACACCAATCATTTTTCAAACAGCATGCAGTGAAAACCACGGAAAGCTCCGGCACACAGCAGAAAAATAAATCCCAGCGGCCTACCCTAGGTCTAGAAGTGGTGCCCTAGCAAACCATTCTATGTGTGTGTAAGGCTTGTGTAGTTTGGATAGATCCTAGGCAGGATAGTTAGTTAAGATTATCTAAAGTTCAAATCTGTTAAAGGCCAGAAAAGGAAATTTTTGTTGAAATTCGAATATTAGTGAATTGGGGTGCATTTTTGTTAATATAGTTTGTTGATCAATTTTAAGAACTTAGGGTGATGATATTTGAAGTTAAAGTTATATTAGCCAATTTTGGAAAGTCCTGGGTCCTCCTAGGAACTAGACTAAGGGTCCAAAAAGTCGCTATGGGAAAAAGGCTAAGTCTGAGTCTCCTATCACCTTAGGAAAATACTAGACCTTAATATGAGTAGTTAGACAGGTAGTAGGCTGGAATCGGAGTTCTCTATCCAAAGTTATGAATTTTCTAAGTTTCGGGCAATTAAGGGAATTTTCTAAATTTCCTAACGAATGGCCCTTTTTACTGTTTTGCTCCAAACAAGCTCCAAACTGATTGGAATCACTCCCAAAGCTCAGGGATGACCTAAGAAAGTGTTTCCAAGTGTTTGGAGAAAATTTGGAATTTTTAATAATTTTTAATAATTTATTAGGGGCAAAATGGTAATTTCCACCTATGGTCAAATTATGGGTCAACCTGGAGTCAAACTAGGGAGTCCTATTTATCTAAGGTCAAGGGTCAGATTCTGAACAAATCAAGCTATTATAGGTAATTTTCTGACCTAATATGTAATTATTGTATTTTCCGGAAGGTCTCGGGGCCTTAATTAGCAGGTTAATTAGGGCTAGTTAACTAAGGGGTCTAACAGCTCCTAAAAATTCCTAGAAAATTCTGAGAGGTTTATGATGTCACTAAGTTTAAATGTTGAAGTTTTCATGTCGTTCTGGGATCTATCCTAGCTCCTAGAAAACTTCTAAGTTCGCTAGACAGGTCCTTAATTTTTGTCCTTAGGGTGTCACTACGTTGTAGGAGTTTAAAGTGGTGTTTACACTGACCCTCAGGATAATAAATGCATGGGAGTACAGTAAATAAATAAACACACCATGTCCTTAGATCTAGGAGAACCTAAACTAAGTGGTGGTAGTGCGACGACCTACACATGCAATCTACGAAAGATAAAAAAGTAAAGACACCTAAAGAGATGATTAGTGAATGATTGGGACTCAACCATTCACTAACCCACTCCCCCATGATTGCTCTTCATATCCAGAATCCATATCTAAAATTTCACACGATAGCGGGTATCCCAAAGTTAGGATTTATGTATAAGTAGTTTTAAAAATAGTTTCAAAATACTTATAAATATAAATATATATTTTAGAAAATAAAATAATTAAAAGGTAGATCAATTCATAATACATAGATATAGGGAGACCCACTAAACACTCTCACCAGTCCCAAAACGATTTAAAAATAATTTGTATCCTGAAAATAATTATCGTAATTAATATTTAATATCAAAAATACTAGAATAATCGAATCCAAATAATGATCTGTCAAAACAGCCAAAATCAAGGGCTGGAAATGGTTCCAAAACATAAAGCTCGTCTTGCTGAAAAGAACGAGGGGTTGCACATCGAAATCCGACTTAAAACGGCGAAGATACGAAATTTACAAGTTCAAATACAATAAAATAATATTTTAAAATAATGCGGTTTCACTGTTTTTGAAATGACAGAAAATACATACAAAATTTTCATCTGGAAATAGTTTTAAAATATGCAGAATTCAGAGTACATCCAAAACATGATGCTGTGCGTCGACAGCGGACTTAAAACGACAAAGTTATGTGATTTCAAAGTTAAAGAGGAATAATTAATTAATTTTAAAATAGGGCAGCTGGCTGTTTTGCAAATAATTGCACACAGACCCAAAAATTTCAAATAACACTAATTCCAGAATATGCATAATCTAAATACGTTCAAAACAAGACGTTGTGCGCAAAAATCCGACTTGAGACGGAAAAGTTATGCATTTTCAAAGGTTTAGAAACAATAAATAGGCTTGAAAATAAATGACATTAAAAATAATTATTAAAAATAGTATAAAATAATATTTTTTATAGTTATGAAACTTAAAGTAATCTAAAACACATAACACTAGCAATAGCTTAATTATTAATAATATTTTCAAGTAATTTAACTAATAAAAATATTTAAAATGATATTTAATTATTTAAAAGAAAATACCTTTTTATATCTAAATAACTATTGTAATAATAATAGTAATAAACAAGTACAAAAATAGTGGCAAAAGTAGACTAAAATAACATAACTATTAATATTATAATTAAAATAATAATATAATAATATAATAATGATAAAATAATTTAACAAAATACTTAAAAAAAAAATACTACTTTTACTGTTTTTAAAATAATTTAAAATACATAGGCCATTTTTATAAAAAAAAGTTTTTATCATGTAGAGGACGACGATACGAATCCAACGAGGTATTATGCGTTGAAATCGGACAAGAAACGGATTTTCTACGCATTTTAGAAGTTTCTGGATTTAAAAATAATTAAAAAAAAAAATTTCAAATCGGCGGCGACACGTGGCGGCCTCGGGTTCGTCCACGCGGTCGCGGCAATCATTGCCGATGATTGCGCTGTCGCCGCAATCATCGGCTGATGATTAGAGGCGGCGGTCAGGCCACTTGCCACGTCAGCGGGGACTCACAGCCGTCGGATCCGCGCGGTGCCGAAACGGGCGGCGGAGATGCAGCTGGACGAACGCGCGGTTCGACCTGAGCTCCCGCGGTCGGACAGCAACGCGGTCCGACCGGATCTGCACCGTCGATCGGCCAGATCAACGGTCCAGAGAGCGCCCAACCTGGAACAAGCCGGACCGAGAGCCCTAAATAATATTTTTGAAATTTCTCTCGATCGGGTGGATCAATCACAATGAAATTTTAGATACGGCTTCTAATAATGAAGAGCATCTATGGGGAATAAAAAACTCGTCCTAAAACGCGTTATAAAAAGAGCTATTTAGATCTAAGTGCGCTAGACTAGGGTTTGAGATATACCTCAATCCACAAGGTGGATTCGGGAGATCTTGGTCTTGTTGGACTCGTGGGATCCTCAAGAACAAGTTCCTAGTTGACGTCGAGATCCAAAGCATGCTCGATCATCCGGGATTAGTCCTGGAACGCGAAACGTCTCGGGTTCGCCGGAGGATCGCCGCCGGCGGGGTCTGGACGTCGGGATTTGGTTTGAGAAAGTAGAGGAGGTATGTGGGAGCTCTCACCGAAAACCTCAAGGCCTCAGGCGGTTTGGAGCAAGAGCAATTGTCAAAAGATCCCTAATTGGACTTGATTTTCGCTATTTAAGGCTCCTAAACCTAATACCAACGGCTAGGATTGAATCAAAACAAAATTAGGAGGGAAATAGGTCGGTTTAGGCCGTGGAATTCAATTCAAAACGAAGGGAGGCTTTAAATTCCATTAATTACCCATTAATCTCCTTCAAATAGGTGATTATAACCCATTTATGACCTGATTTGACCAAGTCAACGCTTGACTTGGTCAAATCAGTCAATTAGGTCCAAGGGGGGGGGGGTGAGGTTCGAGCCATGAAGCCATGAAATTAATTTAAAAATTGGTCTTAGGCTTAAAAGGCTCGAATCAGTCAACCCTAGTTGACTTGGTCAACTGGGTTGACTCGGGGTCCAAGTCAGGGCTCAACAGACCCAGCTCGACTCACTGAACCCATTGGAGAGGGTCTTGGGGTCTGGCTCGGTCAATTTGACCAAGTCAACTCTCCAAGCCCAATTCTGGGCAAAATCGAGGTCAACAGTGGTAGTTCTGATACAGGAGATAGTTCTAGTGAAGCTGATACTGAAATACATGAGTCAATGTATAATTATACGAATGATGAAAATATTGGTGTTGAGTTCATTCAAGATCATGCACGAAGAAACGTCGCTGGACTACAATCGATGGATGCAAATAATAATTTCGAGGAAACCATTAGAACAACTGAAGATTGGGATGGTAATGATCACTGTGATCCTCCTATCATCAATATTGCTAGCTCTACAGAAGTGACCATTCCATCAGAAGTTTATGAAGGACAAATCTTTCATAACAAAGAAGACTTACAAGCTGCAATAAATGCTTGGTCAATCTCACAGAATGTTCAGTACATAAATTCAACTTCCAATAAAACTCGGCTCACAATTTTATGTAGTCAACACAATAATGTGCATAGGCCCTGCTATTGGAGACTACATGCATCACGAAGTAAAAGATTATGTGGGCTTTGGAAAGTATCATCTGCGGGTCCACCTCATACTTGCACTCAGCCTGTTATACCTGGCGGTCATCACAATTGCACCTCTAAATTTATATGTAGGCATATAATGCCCATTATAAAACAACAACTTGACATGAAACCGAAGGAGATAATTGCAAGAATGGAGTCGAAGTTTGAAATGAAGATTTCGTACATGAAGGCATGGGATGCACGGAGAAAAGCCATCGAAGCCATATTTGGATCTTATGAGGAATCATATCGTTCTCTCCTACGTTTTATGGAAGTGCTACGTATGTCCCAACCTGGTACAGTATATAATGTTGACTTAGTTGGAGGTTCACGATTCAAAGCTGTATTTTGGGCGTTTGGCCCTTCTATTTATGGATGGCAACATTGTCGGCCAGTCCTAAGCCTTGATGGAACCTTCTTGCTTGGCAAATATCGTGGGACCCTTCTTGCTGCTGTTGGAATTGACGCGAATGGTGGATTATTCCCGTTAGCTTTTGCAATAGTTGAATCCGAGAGCAATGATTCATGGGTTTGGTTCCTTCGTAACCTACATGACTTGGTTGAAGTTGTGAGAGAACGTCAACATTTATGCATCATCTCAGATAAGCATGCAGGACTAGTGAGAGGGTGCCGAGAAATTTTTCCAGAAGCTGTTCATAGACACTGCCTCCGTCACTTGCGTGAGAACTTCAAGAAGTTTTTACGTCGCCAAGGTATTGTTGATGTTAAAGGCCTTTGCAACAATATGTACTTGGCGGGTAGTACAGAGGACAATGCAAGCTTCACTCGTATGATGGAGCACATTAAAAATGCTAAGCAAGAAGCATATGATTGGTTGATCCAGCGTGATGTTAGCAAGTGGTCTTTATTATTTGACAATGGATGTCGATATAGCATCATGACAACAAACGCTTCAGAATGTTTTAATGGTGTTCTAAAAACGTGCTCGTGGTCTTCCGATTCAAGGACTAATAATGTCAATATACTATAATCTCGTTTCTTTATTCATGAGGCGTTCGACAGACGTTGATAAGTGGATGATGGCTGCAGAATTTGAATTTGTTCCTCGAACTATGGGTCTGTTACATAGAACTGAACGCGAAGCCCGACGATGCCATGAACCTATTGCCATTAATAGAGGTGAATTTGAAGTTGTTGATACGGCGTGCAGAACGCAAAAAGTTGATGTCCTTACACCCGAAAAGTGTGCTTGCACATGTAACAAACCACAATTACATCATTTGCCATGCGTTCACGTGGTTGCAGTCGCAGGATATAGGCGATGGAATCACAATGCTTTCGTGTCTCCGTACTTCACACTAAACTCATATAAAGGAACATACTCCGGGCTTTTCCATGTTGTCCCTCCTAGAGATGTCTGGCCTAATTTTAATGAACTAGCAGGAATCATTCCTTTGCTTGCACCGACTTTTAGGAGACGTGCAGGTAGACCGAGGACAACTAGATATCGTAATACGATGGATGAGGCACAAACAAGCTCAAATAAACGGTGTGGTTATTGTAAGCGAAATGGTCATAATAGGGCTACGTGTCCATATAATCCGGCATCGTCGAGGTATTATAGATAATTCATTGTTATATCATTTTACTTAGAGCTTCATCTGAATGAGAAACTGAAAAAATTCATTTAATTTACTCCTTGAATTGAAGGTACGGTCGATAGATCAAGCCATATTGGTTTGGATCTGCTACGCAGGAAAGATGTCGATTGCTCCACCTCGTGATGTGTTATGGTTGTGAGGTTTTTTAGATATTCGATGTTGGACGATGTCTTGGTGTTTGAAATTTGTAAGTGTTGATATATGTATCATTTTAATATATGATGGCGAAGTTGTGTGGGGACAATTTTTTTTTTCAATTATGTTAATTGTAGCTTCTGTTGATTAGTTATCAACAGGCACAAATCTATAAAATTTTTAAAATATTGTAATGGCCAAAATATCAAGGTAGCAACGTAGTTTGTTTTTTTCAATATCTTATCTGCCGCTTGTGTTGTTTAATTGACAACTTGAACAATTCTCTAAAATTTTGGTAATATAGCTATGGCTGAAAGAACTAGGCGTCGACGTGGTGGCCGTCGTAGCACCCATGACGAGAACTTGGAGGAACCAATTCGAGAAATGAGCATAGCATCGCTGGGGGCATCTCATAGGGCGCATGATCCAGACCAGGTATAAATTTCATTCGACTGTATTTTTGGTATATTCGAAAGTGCATCAATCATAAAATTTCTTTTAATTGATTCTTCTTATGTCGTTGCCACAGGCCTCTCCTTTAGTTGCTTCGACCCATTTACGTACTGCACGCGAGTGGCCGGTTGAGTGCCCCCGCATGATTTATGTTCTACGAAATCTCGGACTACATAACATTCGGCATCTACAGTTCATACGTTTGGATCATAATCTGATAACAGCACTTGTCGAAAGATGGTGTCCGCTTACGAACACTTTTCACTTCACAGTTGGAGAGATGACAATAACGCTGCAGGATGTGCAGGTTATACTTGGACTGCGCATTGATGGGCCAGCCGTCGTGGGCCCAAATGTTGTTGGATTAGGGCGCCGTTGGGAGTCATGGCCAGATTGTTGTGATGAACTACTTGGCACACATCCAGGCAGAGAAACCGTGTACCATGCACCGGGTGATGAAGATGAAACGACACTTTTAGAATGGGTAGTTCGCAGTTCGAGTCCATGCTACCCTTACGTTGGCTTCGATGGACTTTCTACAGAGATTCATATGAACAGCTAGCTCCTGGACCATTTCTTTATCATGTCCGGGCTTACATCCTGTTCATGATTGGATGTTTTTTTATCCCTGACACATCGCGGTCACATGTCTCCTTGCAGTGGTTGCCCTTGCTTATGGATGTGGACTCATTCGGTCAATTGTCTATTGGAAGTGCTGTTCTTGCGCATCTATACAGAGAGCTATGTCATGCGACCAGGCCCACACGTACTTATATTGCCGGATGTGTTGCATTACTACAGGTTTGGTCGTGGGAGAGATTGTACATTGGCAGACCCACACTACGTATACCACAAATACATGATTTAGGTGGTAGACCTCTTGGTTGTAGGTATTATGATTTAATTTATGCAAGAGCTTAAACCTTTAAAACATTTACTTATGATATTTCGTACTTAATATAGGTGGGCTGAAGATCGGATACGTGAGCTCCCCTCTGGCAACACGTTGACATATCGTGATGAGTTTGACGGTTTACGACTATCTCAGGTATGACAAAATTTTGAACATTAACCCTTATCAATTTATTGCCATATGTCAATGTGTAGAAATCCTTGATTTGTATACATGTAGGTGAGCATGACTCCATACACGGATGACATTCTGGCTACTTTGCCAGCCGAATGTTTGGAGGGGATCGAAATATGGCGTGCTAGAGTGCCCCTCATTAGCTGGAAGCGTACCGAGTGGCATCTTCCTGATCGTGTTATGCGACAATTTGGGGGAATACAATTCACAGATGTTCGACCGATGGAAATAAATTTCAGAAGGATTGATGGAAGAGGTCGAGCTGATTTGGACTGGACTGTTCAGTATAGAGATTACCTGGAAATATGGGAAGATAGGAGAGCATATGTAGTAGCAATTACCCGGCCAGAAGGAACTGGTAATCAAGAGTTAGGTACTTACCTACGGTGGTATAGGTCATGGGCTTCAATCCATTTGTTACAACCTCAAACTGAGCCGCCAAAAACTTTCTTTCCTCGCTCCCCAGGCGAACGATTAGTGGTACGTCGAAATAATACTTTTTTTTAGAGAATTTGTTATAAAGCATATTTTGATAATCATTTTAAATCGTGTAGGCTGACTACTACATACGTTCAAGTGCAATTCTTGAGCCATTGGCGGGGGGTCAAGGACAAAATGCCAGTTCATTACAGTTAGCAGTTGACCAGGTTTCCGAGCTTTCCGCCAGAGTGCAGCGATCTGTTTATATCGACTATACTACTTTTGACACCACACTACCTGAGATGAGTCAAACCAGGGACGCAGGAATAGGTTCTCATGGCTCTCAAGGGCCAAGACGATCAACTTCTGATGCTCCATCTAGATCCAGGAGAAGTCGACGACAGCAGCAAACTGAACGAGAACCACCACGACATTCAATGCACATTCCATCGAGCGCCTATGACATGTCCGGGGCTGGACCCTCCACACAGCATTGGAGCCCATTGGCAGCACAAGAAACCAGTGCACATGAAATATTTTATGGTACACCATCCCAACATCCCTCAACACAAACATTTAGACCCATAGCAATACCAGAGTGGATGTCAGGGGTTGGGTTACCAACCTCCCCCTCGCAGCAAGATTTATTACTAATGGGAGGACAAACTTCTGAACAATATACTGATGTGAGGCAACATCGACCAGAACTTCCACCACAAGATGAAGAATTTATTGAGGAAGAGCAACAGCTACAACGACGTAGAAGAAGAGCTCCAGATAGATATACTCCTGGTAGTAGGGCTCTTCCTCGGCATCGATAGATGGTCTGGGTTAAAATTTTATCTATCTTATGCTTACTACTTTATGTATGCTAATGTTCGATGATCTGTAAGACAACATAATACCTCCTATTCATGCTCTCTTATTTATATTCAGTATCCAAATTATTGTATTCTATACGTTCTTTCATACTTGAGTTGAATATTATTCCAAGCCATTTCACAACATTTTTCGCTCCTTGTTCATAGGAATCCACATTTAAGGCAAGAAGAAGTTTATTATTACAAAATATTCTCATAGGTCAATGAAAATATGAGAGGCGCACCTACAAACCAACTAATAGAAGAAGGAAGTAGCCGTATCCATGAAAGTTTGGCTTATAGCCCAGATGAGATCCTAGAAGCAAAAGCAACTACAAATGAAATTTTTAGGTGTCTTCTGCATACTTGGGGGGAAGACGAGGATGTTGTCCTGTGGCATGAAAATGATGAAATTATGAAATTAAGGCAATATAGGTCTGGCTATGAACTTCGAGCAAGTGGTTGGAAGTTGTTACAAGAAAGATTTAGCGATATGAACGGCCACCTAGTATCATTAAATTTTATAAAGGATCGTATTCGAGAATTGGGGTGCGATAGACACGGTAATGTTGAGCCGGGGATAGGAATATCAATGGTTGATATTGATCACTGTATTCTATATCAACATTGGTCGCACAAAGAAGACAAATGGCTCTTAGATAACTACAAATTGCTAATGCAATGTTCTCAGAGCGGAAAGGAGAGAAAATTTTTAGATGGCGAAGATTGGAACCACCTGCAACACGGATTTATGTACCACTTCAAATGTTGCCCAACGCAAACACAACTTCAAGGTCGCGTACGAAATCTGCTAAGGAAATGACTATGATATGTTCTGAAATGTAAGCAAATATTAATATTTTATGTATAAGATTAAGGTGCTATCTATCTAAAATTCTTATCGGCCTTTACATATGAACTTGTATTATTTTCATAAATTATAACTCATTTCGCGATTTGCTTAAAATTCAGCACAAAATGTTATCATCTTCATCAAAGACCTCAGCAATAAAGCGCTCACCAGCTAGGGATTTCCTTCATATAATTCCTAGGAAGAAGTTGATATATGATGGAACAATTCGATTGTCAGAATCAATGTCGTACCCTATGGATGAATTCTTGGAGGAAAAAGCAAGAACAAATGAATTTTTTCGATGTTGTTTACATGAATGGTCTTGGTATGAAGACGATAGTTTATGGGATACATATCACGAAGTTATCAAAAGTCGTCATCCCATGTATGTGGATGGAGAAACAATTACTGATATGGGCTGGAAATTCGTACGACAAAGGTTTACGGATCACAATGGTCATTTTGCTCCTATAAATATTCTTAGTACAAGAATTACTGAAATCACACAAAAAAAAGATGGTTCCGTAGTGGTCAATGTTGAGAATCCAATAACTGATGTACAACATTGTATCCTTTATAAAAGGTGGCATACTAATCAAGATGGATTTCTATCAGAAAAATATAAAGAGCTGAATATTATAGATGGTAAAAAGAAGAAGGAGTTTCTTGACATAAAAGATTGGCAATACATCCAACATCAGTTCACAACAAAATTCTTATGCTGTCCAACTCTAACCCAACTTCAAGCGCGTATGCGCATTGTTCTGAGCCAAATGTAATAATACTTTGTTTACCATTCCTCAATTATTATGATATGTCATCCATTTTATTACTGAACTAATCAAGTATTTTCTAGAATTTGTGTTAAAGGCTTTTGCCACTTTCATTTTCCAATTATAAAATGTGCTCCAATCTAAAAAAAAAATTAAATTTCTTTTAAAATACTGCTGCATAAAATACAAGTACATAAAAGTTCTACATTTTTAAATTTTTTAAAGAAATAAATAAATATTAAAATGATGAGATAACAAATTTTATTTCTCAACTTGATTTCACGTAAATTACTTCTTAATATGATTGTCGCATCTATTTTTTAAATTTATACGTATAAGATTAAGAAGATAAACTCTCCATACTTTCACAAAGAAACTAACTAAACTTGGCCAAATATTTTAATACATTTCAACATAACTACAATTTATTTATAAGAAATTTTAATATATATAATTTCACTTTTTTTCTCTCATTTGCTGACATAAATATTACCCTAATTTATTCTAATTATTTTTTTTATGGAAAATAAGATATTTTGAGTAATGTTATCAATCCAAAAACAAATAATTTAAATTATGTTTTCTACGAAAAATTAAAATAAAAAAAATTTCATAAGTTACTTCTTCTAAATCTCTTAATACCAAAACGAATTATTGTATATAATATCAAAACTATTTGTAAATTTGAAAACTTTTAATTTTTAATATTTCACGATAATTTCTTCTTCCTCAAGACAAATTGGATTTTATTTTTATATAGGTCCAATCTTTAAATTCGATACAAATGTTTTATTCTTTAAGATCTCAATAAATCCACTCTTCTAAATATTATATTTATTAAACAAACTTAATTTTAATTTTTAAATTTCACTCAAAAAACATTAAAACCCAACTCCCCTACACAACAATCCAACTCTCAGCATAAAATTATCACACTACATCATCCCCTGATTTTCAAGTGAAATAATACAGAGGCACAATCATGCGGAACTGAAAACGAAAAAAAAAATTCCTCATACGAGAACTGAAAACGAAAAAAAACATACATCATACGATAAAAATTATAAACACTGAAAACGAGGAGAATGCGCCGACGGCTTTGGCGCATTTTATGGAAAAAAAAATTAATCTGAAGAATGCGCCGAGCAAGATGGCGCATTCAAAGAATGCGCCGAACAACACGGCGCATTCTTTGAATGCGCCTGCCTATCTAGCGCATTGGCTCTTTTTTAAATTTTTTTAAAAAACTGCTTGAATCGTTAAATCTCGCATATAAGCTGCTTGTTCCGAAAATTTTGCCAAAAAGAAACAAAGAATTTCAAATAGGAAAGTTATATAAGAAAGTCGCTCCCAAATCATGAAGCCATGCACTTCTGTCTCTTATAATCTTTATTTATCTATAAAGACAAACTTAAGAATTGTAAGATATGTGGAGGTTGGCAGTAATAATCTTATTTTGTTGTTTCGATTGTTTCTAAACTGTCAGTATTTCTTGCAAATAGTTGTGTTGTTTCTTCCAACAGACCCAGATGCCAGCTCTCCTGAACTTTGGAAAACTAACCTTGATGGATTTTGGCTTTGGAGTGCTTACCGAGCTTCAGTATTTTGCAACTGCTTTGCCCACTTCAGCTAGAAATGTTGATTTCCAGGTGTGTAATTGGAAATAATACGCTCATCTAAGATATATTTTGGTTGTAGTTGTTGCTTTTGTCTTTGCAATTGTGCTGTAGAATTCTAAACAAAATATGGTGAAAAAATCAGAAGAACAAAAGGAGAAAGGAATTCTATATTTTTGATAGATAGAATGTCATTAGTTACATTTGCATGGGCAAAGATCACATCTTTTGGTAGGTTTTTACTAGCTCTTAAGCATTGGTAGCAATCCATCATAGGTCTTTTTTGCATATGGAAACAATCTGTATATTCTGAAGTCAATAGAAACCTTCCTTTTGGGTATGCATTCCATAACAATCATTTGTTACCATATAACCAAAAGAAAAGGCTTCCTTAAGAATTCTTAGTTGATCTACAACCTTCTTTATATATCTTTAGAAGCTTAAACCTCAACTTGTTCCTAGCACACCCTAATAGACCCTAGGGTGCCTAAAGTTTAAGCCACCTATGGTCCTTTTGATCTGTTATGCTCAATTTATGAATGAAGAAGACGCATGCATTGGATTATCTCTACTATACTTTCTTGAATATAGGGCTAATACAATAACAACAACAACATTAAGCCTTTATCCCACTACGTGGGGTCGGCTATATATAGGGCTAATGAGATGGAAATTTCTTTTAAAGAAGAAATTATTATGTGCGGACACCGGACCGTCTGTAGGCGAATCAGAATGCATCATATCACCCGGTACATAGCAAAAAAGTGATGTGGCGTGTTTTGATTCGCCTCCAGACGATATCTGTATCTGCACAGAATAATTCACTTAAAGAAGAGCCATTAGTTGGATGAGTGGCTACACTCCTAGAAGTAGAATATTAAATGAGTATATATATGAAAATGTTGGAGTAGGTGCAAAATTAGACAGAGTTGTCTTAGATGATTTTGGCACAAAAAATTTCGACCTCTCGATGACCCGGTTAGGAGAGTAAATGTATTGGATTTGAGTCATTTGACTTATGTTTAGAAATGTTGAGGCAGATCTAAAAAGTCTTGGCTAGAAAATGTTAGAAATGATATTTTTATTGATTTTAAATGTGAATCTGACTCATAACATGACATAATGGAGAAAAAATGGTTCATATAGCTGACCTCATATAGTAGGATAAAGACTTGATGTTAGTGTTGTATTGTAAGGGTGAAAAAGTTTAAATAATCAAGTAATAAAATATAATAGAAATAAGAAATAGACACCAAGTTCAATTTATTTGATTCAATATCATTTCTACTAGATAAAGACTCATTCATGACAATCAAGCATACATTTTAATTAATTTCCTACAAAAATAATAAATTATAATTTTTCTATAAATAAAAAAAGTACCAAAAAAAGGTGGTAAATCACTAGAAAAAAACTTAAATTAAAAAAAAAAAGCTCCATTGTGTCTTAACTAAAAAAATATGAAGCATAAAAGATAATTAGGATAACTTTGTTTTGATACTAATTATAGGTTAAAGAAACTTAAGTTTAGTTTGGAATGACTTTCTTACTGCTTCTTAAAGAAGCTTTATAGAAAAAATTGCTTTAAGAAGCAATGAAAAAGTTGTCCCAAACAAAACCTAAAAGAAGAGGCGATGAATTGAGTGTGCAATGAAACTCTTAAACTTTTTTTAAATTCTCCAAACAAAAGCCCTTATAAATAAACACATATGAAAGTTAATAAATTAAAAATCAAATATATACTAATATGATTACATGAGATAAGATTTAATTAATACATAAGAATATTCAATTACTAAATAAAATAAAAATAGCTACAATAAATAATATTTGATTACACACTTATAATAGCATAGATCAATCTAATGAGGCACTACACATGAGAACTATTGTGTAATTTGTATGATAAAGCTAATGAGTGAACGATTAACTATTATTAATCTTTATGTTAAACCATTCAATTACATACACAATAAAAATAAATTCACTAAACCCTAAAATCACATAAATGCACAATAAAGAAATGTTTTTAAAAAAACATATCTATTCTTCAAATGAGAAAACATCCTAAGCACAAATCCATATATTATGTACAAATGCACAATTGTCATGAATTCTAATAATCACTATAATAACAATCAAACATGTAAGGTAAATATACAAATGTGTAAGGAATGTAAATCAAAACTATTAAGAATTAGGATTTCACTAACCGACTTACTAACATAAGCTCAAGTTTCTTTTCTCAGTGAATAGATGGAGAAGCCTTCACAACCTCGCACTCTTTTTAATAGGCGAATGCAATCCAAATGCTTAAAGCTAATACAAGAATTTTTTTGGAGACATTTAGGCCAATTAAGGCAAACTCACAGATCACACATGCACAAGACTCGAACTCAATACCTCTTGGTTGGTAGCCAAAGCTCTCAACCTACAAACCAAGGTGAGTTGCATAACGTAATACAAGACAAACTACGAAATTTATTATTTCAATCATATATACGATTATAAATCATACACACAATCCCAATAGATAGTATATTTAGGGTTTTCAAATTTTATGTAAGATTACAAATTGTATGTATGTTCCTTTTTTTTAATTAGTAAGCAATACATGGCTCAATCATCCATGCAAAACTCTACAAATCCAAGGAAATCAGTGGAGAATTTAAGAGAGAGGATGTGAGGGTATATGTGCTCCATATATCCTATGTGTTTATATGAATAAATATAATTTTTGAAAAAAAAAAAAAAAAATTTGCACCCTCTAAAAGTTTATGTTAATATTTGTAATAGATATTTAAAAATATTGATGATATTTTTAAAATTAGTCAATTTATTGCACATTATAAGAAATTTTCAGCTCCCCCACTAAAGGTAAATGTAAGATCTTGAAATAATGGTTAAGACATGTGTTATACTTCAACCAAGATTTATCATATTTACAACAAGCAATGGTTTTGTAATATAAAATTTTGGTGGAATACTCCTAAGTCCTAAGTAGGAGATAAGCCCAAACTAGGATAATAAATTGCCTAACAAATTTAATCCATTGATCATCTTTGACTTCCTACAATTCCATGAATCTCTTTGTCAAACAGAAATGCTTAGAATAGTGAATCATTTTTTCACAATTTCTAAGCCTCTTAGCTTTTATATCCTCTCTCAATAAACATCATTAACGAAGGTAATCAAAGTCTTGACGGATTTGGCTATAAACAACTAAGTTATGATACATATTTCTTGCCATGAAGAATACCGGCACGCAACTCATGTGAATCCCTAAGGTCCCTTGTGTACCTTTGCCAGCCTCTCTCTCTCTCTCTCTCTCTCTCTCTCTCTCTCTCTCTCTCTCAACCTTCTCTCTATTGCGCTCCTACTTGCAAATCATTGACGACAAAAATAGAAGGGAGCTATCACTGGAGAGTGTTGTTGAATGTATCAATGAGCTTAGTAGAGTGTAAAGGAGAAATCATGATGGGAGCATGTTGGCGAATACAATGATAGGATCACAATGTGTGAAGAAGAATAAGAATTCTTTAGATATGCGAATCTACCCAACATGTGATCAAACAAATCCAAGACTTAGGCTCCTTTGTGAATTTCACAACTAATGGTCTCTCGCCAACCACTGATGACAAGAATATAATAAAGCAAAGTGTTATTTTTTTGTTATTTAAAATTTGAATTTTATTTATGTAAATAACAATTTTAGTTGTTAAATATATAACTCCTACAAACTTTTAATATTTTATTAGTATAAATCCCAAAAATATTAGATTAATTTTGGTATGAGTATAATACACAATTAATAAATTAATAATTATTAAAATAAATATAATGGCTTAAAATTTATCACCATTCAAATTTAAATCCAAATATTCCGACTTATTTTTTTCAAATAAATTAACCTTAATTAATTAAAAAATAAAAAGAGAGCGAGCAATTTTGTAACAAATCAAAGAAGCATTACTGTTTTTTGAAAAAATTAGAGATTAATTACTATTTGGCAAACTCGCTCCCTTCCACATGCATTTTCCATGCAATTCCACACCACTTAGGGCATCTCTAACTGAATGTCGGTGAGTTTGCAATTCCGGCGAGCGTCTAAGGCTTCGTTTGGGACGACTTTCTTTCTGCTTCTTAAAGCAGCTTCCTAGTACAAAATTGTAATTTTGTACTAGGAAGCTACTTTAAGAAACGATAAGAAATGGCATCAAGAAAAAAACTATCATATCATCCGGGAAAGGCATTTCCGCGTTTTGAAACGCATTTTTGAGGGAAAAAAAAGTTAGAGAAAAAATATACAGATAATATTTCTTTCTTGTGTACTGTTTGATATGTCTCATTCTGGAGTGAAAAATTAGCTTCTCTGTTGGAGATGCCATCAGCAGTGTTGTAAATGATGGAGAAGCATTGTCTCAACAATTATCCCTTCCTTCCATAGACAAGAAGAGTGAAACCCCCTTCACCGGAGCTCAGCAGCTCCGCCTCGCAACAGCCCAATTCTTCGACCGAGGAGCCCGACGACGACCCGCTACTACTATCGCTCCAATCCCTCTTCCAAAAACACCATCGTCCTTCCCAGAATGCGCGTCGGCCCCCTTTACCAATCTGCCCCTCCCCTCCCACTCCCCTCTCGAAACGCAAGACGAACACAGCCTCCCCTGCTTCTCCAACCGCCGCTGGCGACCTCTCCCAACCGGCCTCCTGTTGGAAAAGCCAATCGTGAAGGTCCCAAGACACCTGAATCCTCCCACCGCTCTTCAATGCCACCGCTTCGCTCCCCCTAAACTTCCAACAAAGTCTTGTCACCTCCAAAACATTCTCACCGTCAATCCCCAGCCTCATTTCTTCCCCCTCAAGATCGATCGAAATTGAGATCGCCATCTCCTTCCCTTCAAACTTCCCCTTCGTCGCATACGACATCTCACCTCCGAGTCCCCCAAATCTTACCCGTTCCCTCCGCGAGATAAGCTCCGATCCCTTCTCACAAATCCCTTCCTCTCCCCGATCTCCAACAATGAGTGCAATCTCTCCGTCCACAGCAAAGGAGACGAAGAACCCGCCGGTGGGCTCAGGTCCTCTGCCGCGGGAGAAGGTAGCAAGGGAAAGGTCCCAAGCCAGCTCGACTACACGGCGGCGGCCAGTACCGGATGTAAATTGGTGCAGCTTCGAACCCTTTCGCTTCCACGTAAGATATGGACGGAGCCGTAGACGGAGATGGTCGGCGACCGCGTTATCATTGTCAGGCGACGGCGACGGCGACGTCAAAGGCGTAAGGCGGAGGTCAGCTCGGAGATAGATCCCGAGAGAGGCTCGGCTCCATCTCAGAGTGATGGTGCCGAGACGAGTGGCGTAGACTGAAGTGATCTCGCCGGCGGCAGCTCCGCTGGCCGTAGTCGGTAAACACCGGACCATTAGGTTATGTATTGAGTTCACATTTTGCAGTGAAACAACGAATTGAATTTATAAATCAATGCCAAAAGGGTGTTCTTGTAAATATAAGAAATATTAGTATTTTGATAAATAAAAATAGTGCTGAGTCAGAGGAGTACTGTTATAATTTAATATTTATAGTTTTGTCCGTTTGGGGCATTTGGGAATTCGCCCTTCCTTCTACGAGTCAGAGGATAACTGCGCGCAGAACGTCCCCTCCACTTCAGCGCCAACGTGTCGAGAGGAAATTTTTTGTTCTTTAAATACTATTTTTACTATTTATTATTTAATAATATTATATTACTACTTTCATTTTGTAATTTTTACATACATAACACTTAAAAATTTCTTATTTACTCATCTAACACCTAAACTTATCTTTTACGCACATACCACCTAAAACTTAATTTACTTTCTAAAATACCATTCCCTCTCTTCTACGTTAAAACCAGTCCGATACCGCGTGAAACTCATCATCCTGTTCATGAAAACCGTCATCCTGCTCCATTTCTTTGGCTCTCGGAAATGGGATTCGGCTCGCTACTCCTTTTCCCGCTCAGATCAGATGTTTTCTTGCTTCCCGTCGTCGCATCGTGCCTCGAACAAGGGAAATCACGGATCATCTGTTTGGCCGACCCTATTTTCCCCTACAAAATCGACCTTGTTGCGTGTCAGAAAATACGCGGCGGTAGAGTTTGTAAATTCGCGTCCGAGCGTTGCACGTAAGTTTAACACACAAACAGAAAAGAGTAGTGAACACCAAAAGTTTTTACGTGGAAAACCCAAAAATGGGAAAAACCACGGGGCCTCGCCCAGTTGCAAATTTCCACTAGTGTTTTCGTAGATTACAAATGGCGGATTTCGTCCCACAAGTCGGGATAATCTAAATACAACTTGTTTCTTCCACGAAATTCACAAAATCCTGCGAATTCCCTGCGTTTCCTGAAAATCCGGCAGAGCTCCGGCGTCTTCAGGCGGCAAGAGAAACTTCGGCGGCGGTGGTCGAGGAGGTGAGGAATCTCCTATTCCCCTTTCTCCTTCTCCTTCTCTCTCTTCTTCTCTCTCTTCACTTGAGTCCCCTTGGTGTAGAATGAGGGCTCTATTTATAGTTTTTCTGGAGTGGCATAGCCCGTAAATAGGCGTGAGATCAAGGGCGAATTGGGAGTGGTCTGAATGGACGGCCGATATCGAATCCTTTGATCATGCACTGTTCGTTGGACATTTGAAGGCCTTAATTATGTAGGAATTTGATGATCTTGGGCTCGTTGGATTTGTCTCGTCGAGCCGTTCGATTCGAGTATAAGCTCGTCAAAATTGGAGACCGTTTGATAACTCAAATTGCGGTTTGAACCTTCCAACAGCGCTTTGAACCCTTGATTCGGACTCATTTGGGCTCGGATTGGGTTGATCTTGGTGTCGTTGGGTTCGTATTTCCGAGACGCTCAGTTTGAGTATAAGCTCGCTGAAATCGGAGTTCATATGCTCCCGAAATTAATTTTTGAAGTTTCCAACTATCTTTCGCCTCGAGATTCATGCCCGATCAAGATAATTTTGAGATGACGTATCAGACCTGTTTTCTGCTATTAAGGAGTGTTCTTTCTTGATCTCTTCCTAAGAGCTAGAGCATTATTTGGTATGGTAAGAATTATGATCATATTTAGATTAAAGATAGCAAAGCAGGTATGCGAGTGATTTAGAATTTGAGCATGTGTCAAGCTTTACTAAGTCAACTGTCTTATTTGGCTAGCGAACATGCTTATACAAAGAGATTTGTAGAGAGGGGTAATGGCGGATCAAGGCTTGGAGGAGAGCCAGCCGGTTGATCTATCTAAGCATCCGTCTAATATTGTTTTTGAAGAGAGGGAGCAGGAGCATGCGAGAGGCAAAGAGAGAGAGCAGGTGGACGATTTGTGCGGCATCAAGCGGATTTTGAGAGGAAGACGAGATGATATTCTAGAAAGTCAAATAAGTTTTAGGTGGTATGCGTGTAAATAGATAAATTTGGGTGTTATAGATGAGTAAATAAGAAACTTTTAAGTGTTATATATATGTAAAAATCACTTCATTTTTTAATGAAATTTATTTTGTATTAAGAATTAATTAAAAAAATTGATAATATTTTAATTTAATTTTAATCATGTTGAACTTAAAAAACTAGTTACTGATTGATATTATGTGATTTAAAGATATAAATAAATTCAAAATAATGAAAATATTTATTGTATAATTTATGATAAAATAATAAAAACTATCATTTATATAATTATAGATTTCATAACCCTATTATAAATTTCACTTCTTTTTTACAACTTAAAAAAATTACTAGAAAACTATTTTCTACAATAATTTTAAAAGATTATTTTCTCTATAGCAGCTTTATCAAATATAAGAAAACTATACTAAACAAAGTCGAAGATGTAAAATAAATTATCAACTGGCAATAATTGATGATGGACATTTATGGCGGCAGCGACACGGGCCAAGATGGGTAGCGACATTGGGCGAAAAGCAGCGAGCCATGATGGCTAGCTCACATCACTTTTATCTGAGCTATATATTTATAATTCATTCAAATCAAACGAACTCCAAATACACGTAAAATGAACTGTAGAGTAATGTTCAAATATACTTTCAAAATATATTTCATTTGAAATGCAGCCATCCAAATCTCCAAAATTTTAAAACCCCCAAATTTATTTTATTGTGTACTCAAATCAATAGCCCCAAAATATAAATGAAATTTTATTTATTTTAAAAATTGAGATAAAATTTTAATATAAATGAGATTCAAATTTTAAATCTTAGAAATAATTTTCTAGCCTTTTAGGAATTAAATTAATTATCACACAAACAACATTTTTCTTTAGTCATGAAGTGTAAGTACTAAGAAAAATTAATTATGAATAGGTGTTAAGGCAATTATTTCCTTTTTATGAAGAGGAATAGAATAGGAGATTAAGGCTTCGTTTGGGACGGTTTTTTTACTGCTTTCTAAAATGGAGTTTTAGTACAAATTACTGCTTTCTAAAACGGAGTTTTAGTACAAAGTTTTTTATTTTTTAACTAAAACTCCGTTTTAAAAAGCAATAAAAAAGCCGTTCCAAACGAAGCCTACAATATTTTTTAATTTTTGTACTAAAAAGCTTTTTTTTTTTATTTTTTTGGACATTTAAACCATTTAAGACAAACTCACACACACAACGCATACACATAGACTCGAACCTTGGACCTCTTGGTTGAAAGCCTTAGCTCTCAACCAATAGACCAAGGAGAGTTGTGTCTAAAAAGCTAATTTAAGAAGCAATAAGAAAGCCTTCCCAAATAAAGCCTAAGGTAAAATAATATAAGCAAAAAAGTGAATAAAAAGTGGGTATCCATATAAAGTAACTCTTAAAACTCGCTGCCCTGCCCGCGCGCATCCGTGCCATCGCGCACCCTCGCGTCTGCCGCTTGCCTTGCCAGCTCGCGTGCGTCCAGCGTCTGAGTCCGAGTCCGTGCCATCGCGCGCCCGCGTGCGTCCGAGTCTGTGTCGGGTCGGGCCAACCCGACAACCCGCCAGGTGGTTCGGATTTCCAACCTGTTTTCCTACCTGTGTCGAGTTAGGGCCAACCCATTTGAACCCGGGTCAGTTCGGGTTCGACTCGTGACCCGAATTTGACACCCGTAGGTGTTAAGGCAATTATTTTCTCTTTATGAAGAGGAAAAGAATAGGAGATTAAGGTAAAATAATATAAGCAGAAAGTGAATAGAAAGTGGGTATCCATATAAAATAACTCTTAAAACTCCATTCCCTATTGTTTATTGACTCAACCGGCTTTAATCCCACGCTACAAAACTTTCTAAAGACTTTATTACTCTATTTTTACAACGAAAATATTTATAATAGTGTTGATTGCCCCGTTGAAGAATATAGTCATTGAAAGCTGTCACATTTAGGTTTCTTTTGGGATCATTTTTGAACTATTTTTTAAAAAGGTTTTTTTTTTAGTATAAAAATTTATTGAAAACAACAAAAAAGTGATAACAAAATGTCCCAAAAGCAATAAATTACTCTGTGCAGATATCGGACGGTCTGAAGACCAATCAGAATGCAGCACGTCACCCAATTCACAACGGTACTGAGCAAAAAAATGACAACGCATTCTGGTTGGTCTTCGGACACAATCCCGGGTGTGCACAGAATATTTTTTCCCAAATGTAGCGAAAATTTTGTTTGAAATCGCTTTCTTATTACTTTCTAACAAATTTTTTTGACTTAAAATTTTTGTGCTACAAAATAATTAAAAAACTATCTCAAATAGAAGCTTAATCTTTAGATTTCTATTAATGTAAAATGATTGCTTAACGTATAATTATAGGGTTATCCCTAACAAATTCCCTGTGCCTTTGAGGTCTTTCATAGTAAATATAAGGTTTTTTTTTTTTTTTTTTTAATTCAATTTACTATAGTTAGACTGTTTAGTAGTTCAAAGTTCACAAAAGGTGCATTCAACTTGTTGGGAGATAATCAGGGGCGAAATCAACCTCTTTTTATATGACCGACATAATTTTAAGTAATTAATTAATTAATTAATAATAATTATTATTATTATAATAATAATATGTAAAATTATTATTTTTTTTGAGAAAAATACAAAAAAAGCAAGATAATACCAACAAAGTATATAAGAGTAAAAAATTAAGTTTTTTATTTTAATTAATTAGCTATTCCATTTAAAGTAGGAGATATTATTAAGTGAGGAGTGCTGACGGGGAGAACCATCCGCACAAGTATTGGGTACCTAGCGGTACCCGCACTCGATACTGCTGGGTACCGCTAGGTACTTAGCGCTTGTGCGGACGGTGCGAACTCCGCACCTAACAATTTTTCTTAAAGTAGAGGGGTTCGTTGGGCGTTTTTCGATGCGAATTGGGCAAAATGATAAATTGAGGGTAAAATTACTCCTAAGAAGTAGCATATTCTTAAGATTTTTTTTTTTAGGGTAAGCATTGGCCCACTTTGGAGCCAATGTGGTTATGCCCATAGAAATATAATATGGAGCGAATTTGAAATATTACATTATATAAAAAATAATAATTAACTACAAACAACAACAATCACAACCACAACCCTTCATCCTACTACATAGGATCAATTACATGAATAATTTTTCTCGATTATGTCGTGTTAAGGTCAATTTCTCATAATATTTATGAATACTTCTTATTCTATTAAAAATGGTGTTGTTCGAATATTTTGGTCAAGTGATTGAGGAAGCAAAAGAAAATTATTGCGTGAATTATAGGCTTCGTTTAAGACAATTTTATGATTGTTTTCTAAAGCAACTTTTTAGTACGAAAATTTCTTGAAAAAAAAAAATTTGTACTAAAACAATTGACTTAAAAATCACTAAAAATATTGTTCCAAATGAAGCCATAATAGATAATTGAATATTGGTAATGCGACGCATTAGAAAGTTGAAGATCTATAAAAAAAAATAGACGTGTGAGCTGACTTGTGAGCTAACTCAACCTGGACTAGATTAATTGCTCTTGAGCTAACAAGTCAAACTTGAGCCAAGCCAACTTTGTTCAGTAGCTTAAGGCCCTCATGAGACGGCTCAAACTTGTTAGAGCTCCAACACGAATTCCATTAATTAATCAAGCTCATACTCAATTCAAGAGTGACTATGTTGACCTCTACACATCAAAACACGCAAAAAGGAGTAAAATCGACGAATTAAATGACACACAAATATATGTGGCACGTCACTTGAAGGGTCAAACGGCCTTCAATTGCCAACTAGACTGTGTCGTTGCAATCAGAACATTGAATTAGCGTAAGAGGGAATCCCTCATAGTCAAATCCGATGAGATCGATCAAAAAGGATGACCGACACTCAAAATTAACGCACGACGTCGTCTAAACAACTTCCGATCACAAAACTGACTACATCGTTGTTCAAAACAACAACAACACTTAAAAATGACTGTTAATTTGTTCAATTAAAATTGCCTGAAGAAATCAACACGCATTCTGAGGCAATTGCGAGGAAATAAAGGAAATTGAAGCGCAATGTTGCCCAAACAATATCCGATAGTGAAATGGACCGCGCCATTACTGTCGTAACATCGACGATACAAAAAATAGAATATGATATTGCCCAATGAAAGTCTCATGCGCAAATCAATGAAAATTTCAAGACGTAAAAATTGCACATGAATCAAGGTGATTTTTTGTGATTGGCACTTTGTTCTCATTTTAAATTAATAATAATATTAATAATTATGAATCATTATTATATTACAATTAATTTAATTTAAAAAAAAACAAAGCCAAATAAAACGTCAAAATCAAAATCAAAATCAAATTTAGCTCGTATCAATCGATCTAATCCCCGGATTTCCGCTGAAACCTATGCCTGCTTAGCGTCTCCTGGCAAGATTTTCCGAACTGATATCTTCGATATAGCTCAATCCCAGCTCCCCTTCGTCTCTTCCTCAGCTATGGCCGAATCAACAAAGCCTCTCCTTTACAATCTGCTCGCCTCCCTCGAAATCCTCCACGCAAACAAGTAATCTCATCACGGGGAAATTATTGGGTTTGGACACCAGACAACGTATGGAGCCCAATGAAAATGCTCTACATCACTTCCTGCTCAGTATTAAGCTCGATACTGTGAAGTACCGAACATAAACTGTCTGATGTCCGAACCCAATAATCTCTCCTACCTTACGACCCTATGCTCGCTCCGATCCACCCGATTTCCTCAGCCCCTCGATGTCTCTCAGCTGCATATAGCCGATCTTCACACCAAACTCCTCTTCCCGTAACTGTGCCGCAATACCTCTCGCACAGGCCGCCAACCAGCCCTCTTGCCAATCCCAGCTAGCCGTGTGAATCTCTCCACTCAACTCCCTTTCTATAACCGGATCTACCTGAAAGCTTCTCTGCTCACACAAACACAAACCTTTCAACATAGTCAGCCCACCATTACTACTACTATACGAGTAGATAGTCAACAGATATTTGTTTTAATACATTCATATTAGACTTTCAAAGCTTATAACAAGAAAAGTTCACTAATAAAAAGTATAAAACCAATAAAGAATGCAATCCTCTATCGGCAAATTGGCAGAGTCAATAAGATTTAATAGACAAAATAAAAATACCCAAAGTTACCCCAATGATGATTTTGTTGAACGTAGATCTCAACCAGTTAGATTAACTCCAAATATTTATGAAGACTTTCCAAATGTCCATAAAAATCCAAATTTCCAAAAATCATCAAAATCCAAATTTTCAACAATACCAAATCATGCTGCTAATATATGTCAGATACCCTGTATATGTTTGACGACTAGGCTTAATCGAAAGTCCTCTCTCATTATCGGTAGGGGTAATTAACTATAGGGGCTTGCGCAGATAGGAAATCAGAACTAAGATCATAAAGTCCTCGCAAAATGAGGGCTAAATCTCTGGGTAGTGCCTTATTTCAAACCCAATGTCTTCAAAAAATTTACCATGAAACTTAATCTGCTAAAACTCTCCTGAAAGAGGGGAGGCCGGTGCACGAATTTTCGAAGCCCATAGACTTAAACTTGACTCGACTTGTGTTACAACCCTGCTAGAACTATACAGTCATAGCCAAAATTCTATTAAATATCATATGTTATAACTTAAATTTCAAAAGTAATTTTTATCAATTTGTACTATATTTTTTTATACTATTTTATAATAAAAATAACTAAAATCACAAAAAAAAAAAAATTTATATGAAACCCCGAAACTGATAAAAATATCAAAACTATACAGAAATGATGAAACTGAACAGAGTTTGTCCATCACATGTTCACCTGTAATAAAACAAAAGCTGCAGAACTTAAAAATAACACAACCTGATTGAGATTGATATAGTTTCCTGAAATAAATCAAATAAGCCACATAGAAGAAGAAGAGAAAAAAAATCATATCTGTTGTGTCAAGAACATTCCTTAACAAGAGAAGATCATAGCAGATGTAGAATGACTTAAGCTTGCTGCTCACGCATCCACTCCACAAAATTGTCCAATATTATAGGCCAAGCAAGGTCAGGGTCATAATTATCAAGTGATGGAAAGTTTATCTGTCAAGAAAGTAGAACTGGATTGGTCATTCATGAGATTTAGACTTCATTTGGAATAGCTTTTTTACTGCATTCTAAAACAACTTTTTAATACTTTTTTTTTTTAATTTTGTACTAAAAAACTGCTTTAGAAAACAGTAAGAAAGCTATCCCAAATTATCAAACGAAACATTAGACTTTGTTTGAGACAACTTTCTTATTACTTTCTAAATCAACTATATAATATAAAAATTTTTGAACTAAATTTTTTTTACTAGAAAACTGCTTTAAAAAATAGTAAAAAAACTACCCCAGACAAAGTCTTAAACTTCTCTCTACAGAGAAAAAAATACTGACCTCGTTGCAAAACCTGAGAATGGCCAACCACTGGTCCATATTTACTACCTTGTACTCGTGTTGTTTCTGCATTACATGATGATCCAGAAACTCATTAGTCTCAGTAGGAATTCACAGCATTGATGATAAATGTCTACCTTCCTAATAGATTTTTGTATTAGATACCGATACAATTTTTTCCTGAAATATGAAGCCTTTGCTTAAGAGACAGTTTAGCAGATAATGAAGAGAAGTAGTGCTTGATCCATACCTTAAGATATTCTCCAAGTCTGTCAATCTGAGGACGAAACTTCAAGCCTAATACAAGATGTAGTAGTTCACAGGCAATCTCGATGTCTACACTTTTCTGCCTTTCCTCTGAAAAGACAAGTTGGTACCAGAGAACATTAGTAATATAGAAAGAGAGGATTTTACCAAGTAATTAAAAGGTTAGAAAATGAAAGAGTTGTGCTTGACCAACCTGTTAAGCAGTAGCGAAAAGAATAAGAATAGAAGTCCTGGAAATTTTGAGGTCTCATAACCTTCAACATGTGAAGAAAGATTTATAGTGCATGCACAACAACAGAAGAAATTTAAAAAGAAAGATCTTTGCACGATGATTCTACATTTGCTGACCTCTTTCTCCAATTCGGATAGAGCCTTCTTAAATTTACTTATAGTGTCAGCTCGTATGGCTTTCAGACCTCTTCGCCATTCCTCCTGTGATAAAAATTGTCAGATAGAGATTTATTGCTAGAGCAATGCTACTCTGTGCATTTTGTGGCCAAAATAAAATGGGCAAATTTATACTTTTACTTGCGATATATTTTTAGCCGGCAAAAAACTTGGCCAAAACAATAAATTTTTGTCCAATTTTGGCCAAAATTGTAGCATTGCTCTTATTGCTATAGCATTTTTTCTTGTTGCATTATACCCAAAGGATACAGAGCAGAGGCAAGCTCATAATGGAGGAATGTCCAAAGATTTATGTTAGCTTACTAGGGTAAAATATCCTTGCCTTTCAGCTTTCATCCTCCTGATAAATAGTTTCAGTCAAACAAATCGTGCAATCAATAATGGACATCAATGAATAACAAACATCAAGACATATATAAAACCATACCACGCAAGCATCAATATCCTGACATCAGTATGATCTACTTCCACATCAGAACAAAAGGCCTCAATCCCTTCAGGGCTGAGTAGTCAACAAAGTAATCAAGTGTTAGATTTTGAAGTAGAAAAAGTGTCCCTGAAGTATCTCTTTAGAAATTACACCAATTTCATGATGAGGCAAAACAACCATTAAAATTAATTAACAGATAGATTAAACGTTTAAACAAGCCCTCAACAAACGCAAAGACAAGATGAATTTGATGCATGACTAATTAAATGCAATGTTTATGAGTGTCAGTTAGGCATTGCACAATTCTTTGAATAGAATAAGTTTGAAATAAAACTATTAGCAATTATCCACGGCGAGTAAAACAATGAAGGAGTTAATCTTGCATGGGCGAAATCACATGCACCAAATTTTGAACAATCAAAATAATTAAGAAAATAACAACAACACAGAATAGTAGCTTTCAACGTAATCCCTAATCTAACAATGAAACGTAGGATGCATAGAAGATTACACTCAATTCCTAAAAATGACTAAGCTTGGCAAGAGCAAGTTGGAGGAGACTTTCATGATTATAATCTAACCAATTGAGAATTTAGAGTTAGAAGAAATTGAATGCAAGTGACAAGGAGAACCTTTGCTAAGGAAACGTGATGATCCTCCACTCTATGCCTTCGAAGTGCTCGTCAATGGATCTCGTCATTCATTGATGCTTGGACGTAGAACCTCCTTAATATTTGGTCCGCCTCGCAAGTGGGTACCAAGAGAAAGAAGTTTTTCCTTGCAAACGAAGAGGAGACAAGACCTCAAGGTTTTTTTTTAACCCAAATTCTGAAACAGTTTCAGATTTTAAACTTAAAATCTGAGAAGGTAAATCTCAGATTTTGGATATAGAGGGTGGGAATTAGTGAAGAGGGCTAGGCGTGATTTGCTGTTGGAGTAGTTGATGATGGGGCGGCTAAGGAGGGGAGGCGGGATGTGAGGATGGGGTTTTGGGAAATCCCTAAATCAATTACTTGATTTAAGAACTAATTGACGTCATGAGGAGATTGGGGAGTTTCGGCCATGTGGGGGAATTGGAGTTTTGAAATGTTTCCTAAGTATGGTATTGAGATTAGGAAATAATTGGAGAAATAATTAGTGGGTGAGGCATGAAACCGGCGGCATACAGGGAGGATGGGAGGGAAAATTGGAGAAGTAAATAAGTTTCCTAATTGAAATTCATAAGATTGGAAAGTAGTGATTTATTCCTCTCTTAATTAAAATTCAGATAGGGTCTCAATTATGAACTTTCCTAGAATGGAATTTATATATTAGGAAACATTTTGAATTTCAAATATTTGAAATTTGAATTCAAATATATCCCAAAATATAATCAACCATAATAGGAAACCAATAAAATACGGAGGGAGGAGAGGTGGCAGCCGGTGGATTAGGGAAGAGGTGGCCGGCGGTTAGGGAAGAGGTGGCTGGCGGTTTAGTGGGGGAAAGGGGATTCGGGTAGGGAGGCCGTGGAGTTTGGAAGGGGAGGGGGATCAGGTGAGGTGGCTGTGGGTTGCGGTGGTGGAGGGTGGGTGGTTGGCTGTGAAGATGGGAAGAAGAAGAAAACAAAATAATTGAAGAAACCACGAACCCGACTTATCTAGGTTGGTGGGTATTGCGCAAATCTTCTTCCTCTCCTAGGAAGCTCTCCCCATTAGAACTCTCACGCTCTTAATGCTCATGCAAGAAGTAATTTTCATCATCAATAATTCATTACTTGAAAATAAAACAAATGGGCTTTAAATAGCCTCATACAAAGACTCTAACTGACATGACACAATTGCCCTTAAGCTTACACATGACCATTCTCATACAAAGGGGTACAAAGGGAAATAATAAAATGCATGAAAACAAAATACATCGACTCAAAAATATAACGACTCGATCGTGGCCGTAGATCGGCGGCCACGCCGCTGGTAAACTCTCCATGATGATCTGATGTCCCCATCATTCTCCTGGGGTGGGAGAAAACTCGACTCCGTCGAGTAAATATCTCTGGCGCTCTCGTAGATCTCAAGTGCATCTGGGTCAATCTGCTGTAGCTCCTCACGCTCTAGCCATGTATCCTCTGACTCGGGCTTTCCTTTCCACCTGATCAAATATCTTCTTTGTCCTCATTCTCTTGTGGATATGATCTCATCACTTAAGACTGCCTCCACTTGCTCTGCTCTAGGAAATTTGGGAATATTTGGTAGTGGAGGTATGTTTGGGATCTCACAGGTTGGGTTCACACAAGGCTGTTTTGATAGTGGATTTTGTGGGTTAAAATCAATACCTTCATATGCCACTAAGTCTTCTATGTTAAAAGAGGGATTTATATTGAAATCTGCAGGCAGATCCACTATATAAGCATTGTCATTAATTTTCTTAAGAATCTTGAAAGGTCCAGCACTCTTTGCATGCAATTTATTAACTGTTCCAGGAGGGAACCGTTCAAGACGAATCCGTACCATAACAAAATCACCAACCTCAAAAGTTTTAAATCGGCGTTTTAAATCTGTATGTAATTTATACTCCTGATTATTCTTTTCAATTTGTTGTGCAATATCTTTATGAAGTTCATGCAAATGAGATGCAAATGCTGATGCAGACTCAGAAATCCTATACCTAGAACTCATGGGTATCAGAACTAATGGCTATTTAGGTTTGAACCCGTATACAATTTCAGAAGGACTTAAACCCGTGGTTCGGTTAATTGAATTATTATAAGCAAACTCAGCAGTAGGTAGAATGGAATCCCAATCTCTAATGTGTTCACCAACCAGGGATCGCAACAAATTACCCAGACTCCTATTAACTACCTCGGTCTGACCATCCGTCTGTGGGTGAAAGGCAGTGGAAAATTGAAGTTTGGTGCCCATTTTCATTCACAGGGTTTTCCAGAAATAGCTAGTGAATTTCACATCCCTATCCGAGACAATGGTTTTGGGCAAACCATGTAAACGGACGACCTCATTGAAGTACAACTTCGCGATGTGGGAGGCATCGGATGTTTTAGAACATGGAATGAAATGTGCCATTTTGGAAAACCGGTCAACTACCACACAAATAGCATCATGCCTATGGAGTGTCTTGGGCAGGCCTAAGATAAAGTCCATACTAACGTCCTGCCAAGGACAACTGGGAACAGGTAAGGGCGTATAAAGACCAGTGTTCTGCTTACGTTGCTTGACCAGTTGGCAGGTGTGACACCGTCTGACCAGCCGACCAACATCTCTCTTAAGGCTGAGCCAAAAGAAACGGTACTCCACGGGTTCGATAGTCTTGTCCCGTCCGAAGTGCCCAGCGAGGCCTCCAGCGTGGAGTTCCCAGACCAAAAATTCCCTAAGGGAGGTACTCGGGATGCAAAGCCTCTCTGGGCTTTGAAAAGATAACCATCCTCCAGTAGGAAATCGTCCACTAAGCGCGTGCTGCCAGTGGACAAGAGAGTGTAGGTCTCCTTGAAGTCGGGGCATTCCAAATAATCCCTCTTTATTTGGTCAAAACCCACGACTTATGCTCTCATCTCGGTGGTGGTCATCATACGACGACTGAGAGCATCGGCAGCTTTATTTTCAACTCCCGCCTTATGTCTAAGGGTGTACGTGTACTCCTGAAGGAACTCAACCAATCGACCGTGGCGTGCATTCAATTTCTTTTGAGAGTTGATATAACGCAGAGCTTCGTGATCCGAGAAGATGACGAATTCTTGCAGGAGCAAGTAATGTCGCCAATAACGAAGTGATTGGATCACAGCGTAGAACTCTTTGTCATAAGTGGAATAATGCTGCTGGATATCGTTCAATTTCTCACTGAAGTAAGCTACTGGGTGACCTTCCTGGGAGAGGACTCCTCCAATGCCGACCCCCGAAGCATCGCAAGTTACTTCGAAGACTTTGGAGAAATCAGGAAGTCGCATCACTGGGGCCTCCACCATCTTTTGTTTGATCTCATCAAAAGCTCGGGTGGCAGCCGGGGTCCAGTGAAAATCACCCTTCTTCAGGCAGTCAGTAATAGGAGATACGATAGTACTGAAATTTCGTATGAATCTCCTATAGAAGGTGGCTAATCCGTGAAAGCTGCGGACCTCCCGGATAGTCTGAGGGATAGGCCACTCTACAATGGCCCTCACCTTCTCGGGGTCTGCGGAAACCTCTTGGGCTGATACGATGAAGCCCAGGAAAATGACGCGGTCTACTAGGAAGGTGCATTTCTTAGGATTGGCATATAATTGCTCATTCCTTAAGACCTCACAAACTTGCCTTAAGTGGTCCAAGTGCTGACTAATGGAATGACTGTAAATAAGAATGTCGTCAAAGTAAACGACGACAAACTTTCCCATAAATGGACGCAACACTTGAGTCATGATTCGCATGAAGGTGCTAGGGGTATTACTGAGCCCAAACGGAATGACTAACCACTCATAAAGACCTTCCTTGGTCTTAAAGGCAGTTTTCCACTCATCACCGGGTCGGATCCGGATCTGGTGGTACCCACTTTTAAGATCAATTTTGGAGAACAATGTTGCACCCGTCATCATATCGAGCATGTCATCGAGCCTCGGAATAGGGAATCGATACTTGACGGTGATCTTGTTGATAACATGGCTATCAACGCACATTCTCCAAGTTCCGTCCTTCGGTGTGAGAAGGGCCGGCACCGCACAGGGACTAAGACTCTCCTTAATGAAACCTCGCTGCAGTAACTCGTCAACCTGCTTTTTAAGCTCAGCATGTTCCGTGGGCTTCATGCGATAGTGTGGCAGGTTTGGAAGGGAGGCTCCAGGGACGAAGTCTATGGCATGCTGAATGTCTCTAAGTGGAGGTAACTGATCTGGAAGATCATCGGGAAAGACATCAACATACTGACTTAAAATAGGCTGTACCTCCTCAGGAATGGGCTCGTTAGATTCAATGGGAATCTCACGGCCGACTAAGGCAAACAGAGGGGCGCCTTGGGCAAACTCAGTAATCGGAACCTTGGCGGTGACAAGGTTCATGCCCTTTTTAGATTTGGCTGGGTTGGATTTCGTGGCATCCGTAACCCGGGGCTGTGATGGCAAAAGCTTAATCTTCTTGCCAGCATGTTCAAACACGCAGGTGTTCGAACGCCCATAAATGTGGACATTGTTATCGTAGATCCAGGGGCGACCTAGTAAAATTTGTCCAACATTCATAGCAAACACATCGCACTAGACATTCTCCTTATAAGTGGCAAAGGAGATGGGTACGTGGCTTCGTTCCTTCAACTCCAAGGCATTGGAGTTGACCCACGATACCTTATACGGGCTGGGGTGAGGAACGACAGACAGACCTAACTGGGATACCATGCTGGAGGAAACAACATTAATGCAACTACCACTATCCACTATGACTTTGCAGTTCTTGTCTTTGATTTTGGTGTAGGTATGGAAAATCGTGGTCCTACGCCAGTCATCAGTGGGTGTCGGGTGTGATAGGCGCATCTCACCACGCAAATGGGAGAGGTATCCAGCTTTTGAAGGCAATTGAGGACCGTAGTGTCGTCCTACTCGAAGTATTCGCCTTCTTCCTCAACTTGATGGATTTGATCAACCTCGGGCTCGAGATCGTCCTCAGTCATCTCCTCAACGATCGAAACCTTATAAGGACCGGAGCACTGAGAAGCGATATGCCCATACCCCTGGTATCAAAAGCACTTGGTCCCAGGACTGGACCGCGGGGCATCCGGGGTGGGAGGTTTACTTCTAAAATCAGATCTAGGTGCAGGTGGACCCGTGGGTGGTTGGGTCGTGCTCCCCGGAGTAGGTCGTGAGGCAGGAGTGTGCGGGGTGGAACTACCGGTTGATCTAAAGGAGGGTCTAGAATCATGAGATCGACTCGGGTGCTGAGAACGGGACTCCTCTAGATCAAGCACTAGGTTGTAGGCATTCTCCAGTGTAGTGACGTTCCGGGCAAATAACTCATTGCGTAGATCCTCACGCAACCCGGTATGAAACATAGATAAGATCTACGCGGGGGTGGTAGAGGTCTTCCCTTTGCAGCGAATAAATAAGTCATCAAGCAAGGCGATGTACTCCTTCACTGGTTTGTTGCCTTGGGTCAACCTATTCCATCTGTCCAATAGGCGGGGGAAGTACGACGAAGGCAAGTACTTTTGTTTGAGTTCCCGCTTCATGGACAACCAATCTACAATAGGGTACTCATTCCTATCTTCCCTGAGACTCTCTAAGTTCGCCCAAAAACTGACTAGCCCTACCCGTAAGCTTCATGGCAGCAAAACTAACCTTCCTGGACTCAGAAATGTCGTACCACTTAAAGAAACTATTCATACCTTTGACCCAGTCCAGGAAGAGCTGGGGATCGAGGGTGCCATCAAAGGTAGGAGCATCAACCTTAATGTTTTTCATAAGTGGTGCATCGGGATCATGGCCGTGGTAGGTAGTACGATGATTGGCACGGTGATGCCTCTCATCCAAATCAGGATCATGACGTGGATCATGTCCGTGGTAGGGAGCTCGATGATTGGCCCGATGTGGCCTCTCATCCGGGTAAGTTTCATCCCCATACATAGAAGTGGGTCTAGATGGGGTGTAAGGAGTAGGGTGGTCTCTAGCTCGCTCAAGTGTATCGAATCTCTCGGTGGTGTTCCTACGAAGCTCAGCTAGATCCGACTGGTTTTCCTTGAGTTGCTGACTAATAGTATTCATTTGACCTACCAAGAGGTCTAAGGTCCTTCTAGTTGTTCTGGGTCCATTCCTAAACACAATGGGGTACTTGGGTGGTTTCCTAGGAAGTGGACAGCAAGCTAGGGAGTGAAAAGACACTCTAAAATGACCCTATATGGTGCAGGAAATTCAGGGACAGCAAACTACACTCAAGTATTAAGTCACCCTAACAAGTAATAGAGATGGCGAAACTAAGGACAACAAATAAACACTTAAATGGAGGTCCTAAAGCTTGCAAAAAGTTGCAGGAATTTTCTGGACAGCACACTAAACAAGGGTGTATGATGAACTTAAGATGTTTTATGCTCACAAAATGACATACAATGCTATAGAAGCGCTCTAGGGATGATATGAAAAAACTTTCTAAAAAATAAATATAAAATGAAAGCACAAAAGGGAAAACTACCAGGAATCCTAAAACATGCAAGAGCATACCATGCTCTGATACCAGATGATGCAGGACTAATTAAATGCAATGTTTATGAGTGTCAGTTAGGCATTGCACAATTCTTTGAATAGAATAAGTTTGGAATAAAACTATTAGCAATTATCCACGGCGCGTAAAACAATGAAGAAGTTAATCTTGCATGGGCGAAATCACATGCACCAAATTTTGAACATTCAAAATAATTAAGAAAATAACAACAACACAGAATAGTAGCTTTCAACGTAATCCCTAATCTAACAATGAAACGTAGGATGCATAGAAAATTACACTCAATTCCTAAAAATGACTAAGCTTGGCAAGAGCAAGTTGGAGGAGACTTTCATGATTATAATCTAACCAATTGAGAATTTAGAGTTAGAAGAAATTGAATGCAAGTGACAAGGAGAACCTTTGCTAAGGAAACGTGACGATCCTCCACTCTATGCCTTCGAAGTGCTCGTCAATGGATCTCGTCATTCATTGATGCTTGGACATAGAACCTCCTTAATATTTGGTCCGCCTCGCAAGTGGGTACCAAGAGAAAGAAGTTTCTCCTTGCAAACGAAGAGGAGACAAGACCTCAAGGTTTTTTTGTTTAACCCAAATTCTGAAACAGTTTCAGATTTTAAGGTAAATCTCAGATTTTGGATATAGAGGGTGGGAATTAGTGAAGAGGGCTAGGCGTGATTTGTTGTTGGAGTAGTTGATGATGGGGCGGCTAAGGAGGGGAGGCGGGATGTGAGGATGGGGTTTTGGGAAATCCCTAAATCAATTACTTGATTTAAGAACTAATTGACGTCATGAGGAGATTGGGGAGTTTCGGCCATGTGGGGGAATTGGAGTTTTGAAATGTTTCCTAAGTATGGTATTGAGATTAGGAAATAATTGGAGAAATAATTAGTGGGTGAGGCATGAAACCGGCGGCATACAGGGAGGATGGGAGGGAAAATTGGAGAAGTAAATAAGTTTCCTAATTGAAATTCATAAGATTGGAAAGTAGTGATTTATTCCTCTCTTAATTAAAATTCAGATAGGATCTCAATTATGAACTTTCCTAGAATGGAATTTATATATTAGGAAACATTTTGAATTTCAAATATTTGAAATTTGAATTCAAATATATCCCAAAATATAATCAACCATAATAGGAAACCAATAAAATACGGAGGGAGGAGAGGTGGCAGCCGGTGGATTAGGGAAGAGGTGGCCGGCGGTTAGGGAAGAGGTGGCCGGCGGTTTAGTGGGGGAAAGGGGATTTGGGTAGGGAGGCCGTGGAGTTTGGAAGGGGAGGGGGATCGGGTGAGGTGGCTGTGGGTTGCAGTGGTGGAGGGTGGGTGGTTGGCTGTGAAGATGGGAAGAAGAAGAAAACAAAATAATTGAAGAAATCACGAACCCGACTTATCTAGGTTGGTGGGTATTGCGCAAATCTTCTTCCTCTCCTAGGAAGCTCTCCCCATTAGAACTCTCACGCTCTTAATGCTCATGCAAGAAGTAATTTTCATCATTAATAATTCATTACTTGAAAATAAAACAAAGGGGCTTTAAATAGCCTCATACAAAGACTCTAACTGACATGACACAATTGCCCTTAGGCTTACACATGACCAATCTCATACAAAGGGGTACAAAGGGAAATAAAATAAACACTCATAAGCAAATAATAAAATGCATGAAAACAAAATACATCGACTCAAAAATATAACGACTCGATCGTGGCCGTAGATCGGCGGCCACGTCGCTGGTAAACTCTCCATGATGATCTGATGTCCCCATCAGAATTCCACACTACTTACGAAGTTGTCTAAAATATGGAAAACCAGAATTTAAATCAGTTAATCAACTTTAATATGCATTTTCTAGTCCTTTAAAACAAGCTTATATTTACAACATTTCCAAAAATTTCCACATTCCAAGATTTTACACCCGGAAATTACTGTGTATCCTTTCCAATAAGTTTCCATATTATTCTTCTCAGAGCTGAGAAAAGCATCTACTCCAAAGGCTCAATGGTCGTTCTTAGCCTCAAGAGAGATCAGTTAAGCAAATTTCCAAGTAACAACTCCTAAGACAAAGCATACAAATAGAAAAGAAACTCACCCTATCAAGCCAGAAGATTTATCATAGTAAGTGTAAAATAGTTGATCAATTCGTTCTGTTTCCTTTGACACCGCTTTATTTGAGGCTGGAAAAAAGAAAAGACCAGATCATCAGCATGATGCAACAGAAATAACACATATCATGGTCAAGTGGGCAATAGTTGCAAGAATTTAAGAACTTATCATGCCTTTCCAATAAGAATCAAAATAACGGCAATAAGCTATATCACGTATTTAAAACTTAAAAGTGCAAATTTACACCAAAATAATCCAAAATGTTGTTACATAAGTGAAATACCTTTTGAAGAGTGACAAAATGTAAATACAACAACAACAAGCTTTTGTCCCACTACGTGGGGTCAGCTACATGAATCCTTTTTTGCCATTGTGTCCTATTAAAAATCAAATTCTCATTTAAATTTAATAAAGAAAAATCATTTTTAATATTTTCTAACCAAGTCTTTTTAGGTCAACCTCTACCTTTTTTAACATAAGTCAAATCTAATACATCAACTTTCCTGACAGGGTCATCGGAAGGCCTTCGTTTAATGTGGCCAAACCATCTAAGACGATTCTCTCTAATCTTATCTTCCACTGGAGCTACTCCAACCTTTTCACGTATATGCTCATTTCGTATCCTATCTCAAAGGGTAAAGCCACTCATCCACCTAAGCATCTCATCTCTGCAACACTTAACTTAGTATTATGCTTTTCTTTTAATGGCCAACATTCGACACCATAAAGCATGGCAGGTGGTCTCACCACCATCATACAGAATTTTCCCTTAAGTTTGAGGGGGACTTTTCTATCGCACAACAAGCCTGAAGCATTCCTCCACTTCAACCATCCAACTTGAATTCTGCTAATAATATCCCCACCTATTTCACCATCACTCTGAACAATAGATCCAAGATATCTAAAACGTGTACTCTTATTAATGACTTGATCGTCCAAAGTCACAATCCCCTCACTACGTCTATTGCTACTAAAATTACACTCAATATATTCAGTTTTAGATCTACTCAAACGAAAACCTTTAGACTCTAAGGTTGACCTCCATAATTCAAGTTTTACCTTCAACTCCCTTTCTAGTCTTATCGACAAGAAGAATATCATCAGCAAAAAGCATACACCAAGGTACATCCTCTTGCAAATGTCTAGTGAGAAATCCATGACTAAAGAAAAAAGATATGGACTTAAGGCTGATCCTTGATGTAATCCAACCGAAATAGGAAAATACTTGGTCAAACCATATTGTGTTTGAATATAAGTAATAACTCCTGCATACATATCTTTAATGATTTGAATATAAGCATTATTAACTCCTTTCTTTTCAAGAACTCTCCATAGCACTTCTCTTGGAACTTTATCATATGCTTTCTCTAAATCAATAAATATCATATGTAGATCCTCCTTATTCTCTCTATATTTCTCCATCAAACCTCTCAATAAATGAATGACTTCCATAGTAGATCTACCCGGCATGAATCCAAATTGATTTTGAAAAACATTAGTATCACGCCGCAACCTACGCTAACATAACTCGCTCCGATAGTTTTAAAGTATGACACATTAATTTAATTCATCTATAATTCGCACACTCCCGTGCATCACCTTTATTCTTAAAAATATGAATTAACACAATCTTCACTGATCTGACATCTTTTTAGTCTTTAAAATAGTATTAAAAGTTTAGTAAGCCAAGAAATTCCTTCATCTCTTAAGCATTTCCACATCTCTATTGGAATATCATCTGGTCCAACAACTTTTCCACACTTCATTTTCTTTAAAGCCTCTCTAACTTCAGTTTTACTAATACGCTGATAAAAACAAAAAACTTTATTTTCATTTAGGGTACTAAAGTCACTAAAGTCAATCGTATTTACTAAGTACAAACAAGTTTGAAGTCTTACAAAAAGGGTAATGGACAACTATGAAAGCTCTAAAAAGTAGGAAAAGAAAGATAAAAACATGGAATCACGAAGAGAGAGATCTAAAAATCTATTCAAAGTGTGGTACTTTGATGTATGCTTTTGCAAATGATATTATTTTAATCTATTAGACCTCTATTCAGGTGAGAATTAAAAAAAGAATGGTGTATATATTTAGAAGATAAAGGGTGCAACAACATGGAAGTGAAAGAATCTACAAGAATAGAGAAGTACATGTAGGTGGTAGGAAATGTCTCTAGATTAGATTTAAAGCTTTTTAAAAAATTTTAAAGGATTTAGATTGCACAAATGCTCAAGGGAACTAGACTAATTACTGTTTGCTCAAGCATTGGCCAACAACCCTCCTAGGTGGGAATTGGCTTGTCAGAAAAAAAGAGAAAAATTATAGGAAAATATGTGGAGAGGTAGAGGAAGGGTAGATCTGTAATAGCCAAATTCCTATTCTGAAATTTTTCTCTACGAGCGCAGTGGCGCCCCGACATTGAGCTCTCAAGTTTTTTAACAAAAAAAAGTTTTGAGTTAGCACCGCGGCGCCGGAGCTCAAGTAGAAAGATTCTAGAGGAATTTGGAAGATTCTCTAGGAGCCCAACAGACCTGGGAAAGCAAGCGGCGCGTTGCTAGGTCAAGTAGTGCTTTTTTTTAATATTATAATATCTAAATCTATTTTACTTAAGCCATCACCCCAACCATTTCCCTCTTCAACTTAGCTTGGTCAGGAGAAAAAGAGAGAAAGGGGGAGAGAGGAGACAGAAAATCCATTGCGAATCGTTTTCTGCCATCGCTCCAGTTAGAAAAAAGTGTCATGATCATGATAGGTAAACTAAAACCTATTTATGCTTTTAGTGATTTTGATTTCTTGGATTTTCTCTCATAAAAAAATCGATTTAAATGCAATATCTCTTATTCTAGTGATTTTCCATTGTGCAACTTTTGAAATGTGATAGATATCATCGTTCTGAGGATTTTGACTAGTTAATATCAAAATTTCACAGGGTTGTTTTACTTGTATATCATTTTAACTGAAATGGTTAACATAATATTAATGATAAAATGATTAGGAAGCAATGTACTGCATTTAGATATGGAATACACGACATGCACATAATTACCGTTCATTTAGTTCAACATGCATTTTTGGCATACTACAGGCATATAGATGAGTATAATGATAGTGCACTGAATGTATATGATATTTGCTATATGCTTTATATGATATGAAATGTATGTAAAGGCAGGAATGACTAGCTGGAAATGATAGACTGATTCAAGATAGGTGGAGACATATTACGTTATACAGCAATGTGGGTCAATGCGCTTCCCTTTAAATAAAGTTTATGGCATAATTCTAAGTGATATAAAAAGGGAGGCATAAGGAGATTGATTGATATGCATGACATGCTGACGGGTAGGAAGTGACAACTTCTAACATAAAAGTCACCTGACTAATAACTTATGAAATTTGATATGATTGAGATTGATACTTGTGGGGTTGACCTACAAGACTAGATATAAGAAAAACACATGTAGTCGGATGCCCAGTCTTGTTTATTATTTAGATTGTTTATACATGCATATGACATTCACAAACATGATAAATTGCATAAGTGACACGATCTGATATGACATGCATATGATATAGGACATGACTAATAAAGACAAGTGTATGGATTTTATAAAGCAAGGTATGAACTATTTTATACCTTATACGCATAGAAATGTCAGAATCTACTGACCCTTAACCTGGTTATTGATCACTAATCAATACAATTGTACTAAATTTATTGCTCATATGACATAACACTATTCACATTGATTGCTACTTGCTTTTACAAGTTATATGTTCATACCGATATTAATTGAACGATCACATGCATACTGTTTCTACTGCTTTGCATTGATTTCAGTTGTAGGTTCCCGTAACCTACTAAGTAGTTAGTTCACTCTATGATTTTTACATGATTTTAAGAAGGGTCAAAGATTCAATGTAATGAGATAAATTAGGCTTTCTCAAGTTTTCATTTATCCTATATTTTGTTTTATATTTTTGTAGTCAGTAGTAGAAAAATAAACTAATATATTGATTATCTACTAACTATTATAAATAAATTTTGAGCAATGAATATAGTTGTTTACATTAATGAATATGATTTATAGTTTCTTCCATTGATGATTATATTAATTAAAAGACATTAGTGACTCTGGTAGATAAATTAACAGATAAATATACAATTTTTTCCAAAATTTGACCCTTGGTGTTACATGATCTATGATTCTACAGCAAGAAAATAAAAGATTGCACAAAAAAAAGATAATCCTATAACTTAAAAGTATAATGATTGAAAGAGATCACCAAAATCCCTTAAAGTGTGGTCGACCATCAAGACTCCACATTTTTGGAACAAAATCAATTTTTTTATCATATAATAATCATCTTTTAATTTAGCAAATCAATAAGTATAAGTGCCCAATACAAACCCTAAATGCAACTGCGAAGCAAACAAAATGAGGGAGAGGGCAACGGTTGGCCCCCTTGTTTTCGAATTGTGGGAAATTATTCCCCTCTAGCCTACCATCATTTCATGGAAAAAAAAATTAAATTGCTTAAATGTATTGTGGGCTCCGAAAATTCGGCCCCGACCTCCCCACGTGCTGATTGATTTGCTTTTTGCTCGGTGAGGGAGTTTTAACGAACTAAGTTCCGGGGTAAATTTTGGAAGGCAGATGGGTTTGTAGATAAGACACTACCCAGAGAGATTCTCGACTAGGCATTTAGCTATTTGTGAGCTGAAGTAGATTTTGATTTATCCATCCCAATAAACTGTTGTGGAGGGTGAATGAATTTTGCTTTAAGCAATTGATGGATTTATTTCAATTTTTAAATATCTTGAATTTTTGGGTTTTTGGGAGCTTTGAATTTCATAGGCATTTGAGTGGAATTTGAAATATTTGGAATTAACCTCTCCGGTTGAGATTTTCGTTCAACACGGCCATCATCGGGGTATTTGGGATCATTTCCATTTGATTGAACCTTGTCAACCCTATCAACTTGCCAATAGGGGATCGGGTTTCTCGTAGCTTTGTGCCTTTGTTTATGATTTTTTTTTGTTGAAGGCCTTGAAGGTCTGATATGGATGTATAAAATAAACATTCCAGTCAACTTCGTGACCGCATGTTTATCCGATGATTTGAACCCTGTCCACTCCTATTTACCTGCTTAGGAGGATCGGGTTTCGTAGGCTTCGTGCCTTTGTTTAGTGAATTCTTTTGATTATTGGCCTTGAAGGCCTAATATGAATGTATTAAAACAAATACACTGGTCGCCACAACCATGTATTTGTTCGAAGGTTCGAACCATGTCGACTCATATTGATCAGTATAGAAGGATCATGTTCGAACCTGAATTCACTTATTGACCCGCACAACATCCCTAGACGTCACATGTGTACCAATAACATGCTCGCCGATGCCCATGCAGGGCGAGATTGCATTTACCCCTTTATGTACCTATGTGTATACAAATTATGGTGCACGTGTACATTTCATTTGAGAGCTTATACACGCCTTCTGTCCGCTAGTACGAGTGTTGCGGATTCAGTGGCGTTGCATCTGGATGCCCTGAGGCATCTTATCATCTTGATGTTGATTCCCCCTTTCTCATTCACTGGGGAAACTTTCTTGAAATTCGTGGCCGTTGTCTTGAGAGGAACTCTTTTCAAGATCTCTAGTATAATAGAGTTGATATTTCTGATATTTGTGGATGTCAGAGTTGTTTTCCTTCATGAGTACATGATCAAGAAAGAATTTTGGAACACCAGGAAGTTTAGTTCAAATTTGCTCAAACATCTCTTCCATTCTACCAGGGGGTGTCCTTTTTCGTACATAGAGTCGCCCTTGTACCCGATGTACTCATAGCTCTTAATCACCGCTATCGTAGGTGATATTTGTACTTGTGTCCACAAAGGTTCGTTGTACTTACGATGTATCCACTGTTGTTATCCACAAGTGGCTTGTATTTGTTTGTAGGGAGTCATTGTATCTACTACTACCTCCTAGAAGTATTTGTAGAAGAGCCGTTGTTTCTGCATCATACCCACCTTTCACCAATCTCGGGTGGGTTTTTGTGTTTGTACTTGTTTGTAGGAACGGATCTTCCACTATCAAATGCCAGTTTTGTCATCTCAATCTACAGACAAACATGTAAGGATTGTTGTAAGAGTCCACTGCATTCATCAATATCGTCCACTATGTATTTTGTCTCATGCATTCATAAGCTTTGATAATTGAGATTTGTTTGTGATTATTCAAATAAAGTGAATATATTACTGTTCATTGCTTGTATGCATTAAGGTCCTGTTCACCACGAGTCCCCTACTGTTTGTACAAGTCCTCTGCACATTTTAGTTCAAGTTCTGTGCATTTCTGTTCAAGTACAAGTCCTCTGTATTGTTGCTCAAGCGAGGTCTTTATATTGTTCAGACTTTGTGTACTTCAGTGAAAATTTCGGCAGCACCCCAACATATCCCCCGTTTGGGGGAAAGTAGGGAAGCTGGACCTTCCCACCACGCTACTCGAGTGTGTATGGTAGGTGTCCTTAGACACCGCGGCTGTACAAATTTTCATCCCACCACGCTACAAGAGCGTGTATGGGGCCTTCAGCAGTACCCGTACGAGAACACTAGTGACTTCCCCACCACACAACAAGAGCGTGTATATGGCTTACCCACCTCGCTGTATGCGTCGCACTGGGCCCCCTCCTACCGTGTTACAAGAGCGCGTATAGGTGGTTCTCCGGTCTGCCGCAAACATCGAGAATGGGATTTGGAACATCAACCTTTGCGTAGCAGTCGTTGGCGCCAATGTCGAGGTCTAGGGTTGTCCCCACCATGCTACAAGAGCGCGTGTAGAGCTTACCCGCCTCGTCGCACCTGTTGCGCCAGATTCCCCCCCCCCCCCACTACAAGAGGGTGTATAGGGGAATATGTATTTTGTCTCATGCATTCATAGGCTTTGATAATTGAGATTTGTTTCTGATTGTTCAAATAAAGTGAATATATTACTGTTCATTGCTTGTATGCATCAAGGTCCTGTTCACCACGAGTCCCCTACTGTTTGTACAAGTCCTATGCACATTTTAGTTCAAGTTATGTGCATTTCTGTTCAAGTACAAGTCCTCTGTTTTGTTGCTCAAGCGAGGTCTTTATATTGTTCAGGCTTTGTGTACTTCAGTGAAAATTTCGGCAGCACCCCAACTTATCCCCCGTTTGGGAGAAAGTAGGGAAGCTGGACCTTCTCACCACGCTACTCGAGTGTGTATGGTAGGTGTCCTTAGACACCGCGGCCGTACAAATTTTCATCCCACCACGCTACAAGAGCGTGTATGGGGCCTTCAGCAGTACCCGTACGAGAACACTAGTGACTTCTCACCACACTACAAGAGCGTGTATATGGCTTACCCACCTCGCTGTATGCGTCGCACTGGGCCCCCTCCTACCGTGCCACAAGAGCGCGTATAGGTGATTCTCTGGTCCGCCGCAAACATCGAGAATGGGATTTGGAACATCAACCTTTGCGTAGCAATCGTTGACGCCGATGTCGAGGTCTAGGGTCGTCCCCACCATGCTACAAGGGCGCGTGTAGGGCTTCCCCGCCCCGTCGCACTTGTTACGCCGGATCCCCCCCCCCCCCCCCCCGTGCCACAAGAGGGTGTATAGGGGGTTCACCGGCGCCTCAAGGGCGGGATTTAAGTTAGAAATTTATACATTGGAGACCGGGGGTGAGGCTCGTGGCACGAGGCAGGGAAGGGCACTCTTCTCTTTTTCTCCTTTTTTATTATTAATTTTAAATACTATTTATTAATTCTAATTAATTAACAAATAATTTTTAATTAATTATTTATAACTAATTATAATTAATTAAATTTTATTAAAATTAATTTAAAATGATTAGTTATAATTAATCTATAATTAATTATAACTAATTACAATTAATTAATCTTAAAAAATATAATTAATTAATAATAATTAAATTTATAAATTATAACTAATTGAAATTAATTTTAATTAAAATTAATTAGATTAATTATAATAATTTTAATTAAAATTAAATATAATTAATTATAATACTTAATTAAAAATAATAATTATTAATTAATTAGAATTAATTAAAATAATTATAATTAAATATTTAAAATCCTTTGCATGGCAGATTTGCGGGATTTGGCCGAATAAGCGCTCGAAAGGTAGAAAGTTACCTTCACAGCGAGGAGCTCCCGTCGTTGCTTTGGATCAAAATGTTGTAATTTCCGATCCTCATAGGAATGGAGAGTCGTGGAAGGAGCGAAGTCGTCCAGGCACAGTGGAGCCAAAGTAGCGATCGAAAGGGAGAAAGCTGTCTTCACTGCGAGCGGCTCCTATGGCCGCTTCCGATCAAAGGTTAAGAACTTCTGACCGAATAAGAAAGGGAAGTCGTCAGAGCAGCGAGAGGGAGATCGGAAGAAGAGTGGGAGCGATAGAGAGAGAGTGGGAACGAGAGAAAGAGGCCGAAGGCCTCTTCTCTTTGGCTCTTTATTGACGCACGGAGATCGTGTGAGCAGTTTCGACGTGCGACGTGCGACGTGCGAGTCGTGTCGAGGGCTTGCGGGAAGAGGCGGAGCAGGTACGACATTTTCTTTTCTTTTCTTTTTTTTGTTTTAGGTGCAGCAGGTCAACATGTATGCAATTAATTATTTCACCCATGATTTTAATATTTTTCCCAAATGACTTGAAAATTTGAACTCTAATGAAATTTAAATTTTCAAAATTTCCTCACTCGATTTCATAAACTAAAACATACACATAAAGTCTTACAAATTAAAAATAAATATATAAAAGACTAAAATCCAAGTAGATAATCTAATGTAAGGTCTTCATTGTGCTCCTTATTATTGGTCTACATTTCTTTTTGCTCTTACTCCTTATAGTAGTTGGCCCAAAAACTTCATGTGTTACATAATTTTCTCTAGCGCTTAAAAGAACTCTTCTTTGAAGAGTTGAAGTCCAAATAATCTTCAAGAAGATCAGGTGCCATCTTCTCCAAATCAATCATCATAAGTCATGTGTCAACACTAGATGGTTTGTCCTTCCACCGCACTAAGAATATGTGTTCTCCATTATCATCCACTAATTCTTCATTTGTTAGTATGATCACTTCTAAGCTGTTCGAATGAATGTTAGTAGCATTTGGTTGCTTTGTCCACCAGAAAAAGGTTTAGTCTTTATATTCCCATGTAATATACTTTTCTAAAATATTAACTTCAATATTAAATATAAGAATTATATGCATGTCATATAGTAATTCAAGAAAATATGCTTCGGGTATAATTTTCCTGAGAATTTTACATGAGCCACATGCCATTACAGGAAGTGTTTTGAATTTGGAGATATTTCTTTCAAGGATATATTAATCATTTCATAATCACCTTTCTCCTATTCTATTGCAAATCTAGTTTTATTTACATATTCAATATACTCAATGTTATTTGATTCAATTTGTTTCTTAACATTTCATGTAAGATTGTAAAATCTTTAACCTAAGTAAATGCAGAATCTGAAGATGCATGTATAGGAACATCATCAACTATATCAGAAGCTCTCTTGAGGTTAAAACCAAATACCATTGCCCTAGCAATAGGAAATTCAATCCTAATCAATCAAATCTTGGAACCCCTTCTGTTGATATTTAGGTTGTATGTTTAATGTGGGCCTATGTAAAGGAGTTGGGTTGACCTTTTAGTTAAATTTACAAGATAAAATTTGATAGCATTGTCATTAAATTTAAATACAAGTTTTCTATCTCTCCTAGAGAATGACATTCATATCAAATAATCAAGATATCCCAAAAAATATGTGGGTTAAATCTATAAGAAGCACATCACACTTGTCTCTAAGTGTAAAGTCACTCATATGCCAGAGCATCCTCATCTCTACAACATCCAAATTAATTTTATGCTTCATTTTTAATGGCAAACATTCTACATCATAAAGCATTATAGGTCTCGCCGCCATCTTATGAAAATTTTCCTTAAGTTTAAGGGGTACTTTTCTATCACACAACTTGAATTCTACTAAAAATATCCCCATCTATTTCACCATGGCTTTAAACAATTGACCCGAGATAGCTAAAACATACACTCTTTTTAATGGCTTGATCATCCGTTCATTCACTTTTGGGATTTCTTCTAATCGCATTAGATAGCAAGAATCCTGCCTTTGATTTCAATAGTTTTGTATTTGATGAATTTTATCTTCCCTAAATCGATAAAAATGTATTTTCTACTAATTTACCGTATTTTCACCGTTTAACTTTTTGTATATAATAGATATAGATTTTATGAATATTTTGTTTATAATATTATTAAATTTCACCGAGTAAATTGATAGTTAGAATTTTTTGAAATAAATAAATAATGTAAAGATTTTTTTTATATTTTATAGATTAGTGCATTTTATACATGTTATTGATCTATATTGTATAGAGAAAATGATTTGACTGACATAAGATAAATATGACATTTGCATGTCAGAAAGGAATGATGACTGTCAATACTATAATTAATATGGGTTGGCTCTTAAAACATAATATCCTATATAAGGGGGTGACCGACGGACTTTCTTTTAAAGATGATTTGTGGAGTAATCCCAAATAACATATTACACCAACGGGCAAAGAATGACAACTTTTTATAGATTATTGAAAGCCACTTGTAATGATATAATAAATAATTGATAAGCCTCACGGATGATAGATGAAAGAATAAAAATATCACATTAAAGCTGGTTGTCATATTTTTTTATTCATAATTGCATTCATGATCGCATTTATATGATATCATATAAATTGATTGATAAATAGAACTAATAAAACTAACATTGAAATGAATGTAACATGATAATATCATATAACAGATACACTTATACATACTGATACATAGGTACACATGACATATCATTGATAAATAACATGTGATGGAATCATTGGCATGAATATAATTGATAGAAAATCGACGTATGTTTTACTGTACGACACCTGACATTACTTTATAGACTTTTATTGATACTTATTTGTTGACAAATTCTTATATTTCTTGAGATACTTTTATTTTACTTATCATGTTGATTTTTATTTATGTATTAATATTGAATGTTAGCTTAATTGTGATAATTACTAATTTTAATTGAGATAAGTATGCATATTTATATTATTATAGTAAATTGAAAGCTCTAGTACTTTTGGTTGTTTGTTACAAAGCTCATTACGTAGATTTAATTGATTTTAGGTCATGGAAGAGGTCAAGATCCCGTGGAGTGAGGTTGTCAGTATCTTCAGGGTTTTCTTTGGATTTTTATATTTTGCTTTATTCCTTTGTAGTCAAGAGTTTTGAGATAAATCAATGTTGCAGTGATTTCCAGACTATTATACATTGAATTTTATTGAATGAATATGTGAAAGATTTTGATGTGTAAGATTTAATGAGTTGCTTCCGCTGGACTGATTTATATTAATGATTTAATAAAAACTCTGATTGATTAAATAAGAGATAAAATATGCAATTTTTTCAATTTTGGATTATGGGGCATCAAAAAAGGAATCCTGATCGATTTGCCAATTGAACCAGTAGTTTTGACCGATTCAATGCAAAAATGGGTTTTATAATGGACCAGATTGATCATCAAACTGGTTCACGGTTGAATTGGTCGGTTCGGTCCAAATTTTAAAAGATGGCTTCTCATATACTTTTGTTTAGTTAACTTACACATACATCTTTTGTCATCATTAATTTTTAATCTATTATATAAATCACCAAAAATTAAATTCTTTGCATCATATTATTATTTTAAACTCTATACAGACCCATCTACATCTTTCCTAGTTTTTTAAACTTTTATATCTAAACAAATTTTTATAACAAAGCTTATTATTTTTTATCTTTTCTCACTTATTTTGAGTATAACAACAATTATTTTTACTATTATAAATATTTTCTTTTAATTTTTTAAGCACATACTTTATAATATTCTTAAACTCACTAGTTAATTTTTCTTACATAATATTAGTTTCCTCATAAATAACTAAAATCTTAAGATAATAAATTTTATTTTCAAAAATATTTTATTAATATTTCTAAATACCTCTATTTAATCCTAAGATAATATATTACTTTATTTTTTACTTTACACTTGTTCATCTTAAATTCTAAAATTAATAAGTGATACTATGTACATAAACTTTCACTAATAATGACCTTACAATTTTACAATCTAAACGATTTATTTTTATTAGTAAATAATTAATCTGTTTTAATATATCCTTTCTTATAAATGATGAGATGCCCTTCTATTTTTTTAAATAAAGTATTACTAATTACAAAATTATAAGCTGGAGCAAAATCTAATATGATCTTAACACTTTTAATAATCACTCCAAATTCATAACCATTATGAATGCTTTTAAAATTTTCTACCATTTTACCAACATGTTCATTTAAATCACCTCCAATAAAAAAAAATTTTCCAAGAAGGTATTCTTTATATCAAATTTTCTAAGTAATTTTAAAAATTTATTTTTGAACACATCCAATTCTATTTAAGGAGTATAAACACTTATGATATTAATAATCTTAAAATTATAAATTTTTAGAGTTATTAATTTATACAACATTATCCTTTAAACAATTAAAAAATTAAAAAAAAATTATCCTTTAAACACTCATTTATAATCACACCTACATCATTTTTAATTTGATTCAAATCAGAATAACATAGTTTCAATTATAAACTTCAATTCTCCTTAACATTTTTTCCAACTCCTTTAGTTTCATTAATATATAGAATATTTATCTTCATATGAATTATAATATATATTAATTCTATTAATTTGCCTTTAAGAGACCTATATTCTAAATTTCTATCATAATTTAATTTCACAAACTAGTTTCTTTGCCCACTTACGTCCCTAATGTGGGAACCCTTGCTAATTTAACACTATACCCGAGCGCTGCTGCAAATGGCCCTTGTATAATTTTCGTTGTATTTAAGTCATACAGTCGTTTCTAAGGAACAACCTTACATTAACACAATGTATTAAAGGAATCATATCATGATTATTCGATAATTTTTACGTAGGTTGTTGGCAACCTAGCACAATTCTTCACTTTTCTCATCCAGGTCTTGGGACATTGCATCAATAAAATACCCTAAAAAAGTTATTGACTTTAAAAGTCCTTTAAACTATCTAGCATAATTTCTTTATAAATAACTTCATCTAAAAAAACTTAATCCAAAAATATTTGTGTGCATTATTATGACCATATCCAGAAACAGCATAAGGATAAATAAGTCCTAGAGTCCTCAAAAGTGTCTTTATTAAATTTTTTCCTAACTTAAAAAAGGTACAAGTGTTATCATTCTATCACAGGAAAATTTCTGACCTCAAAGGATGTCACTTGATGAAAAGTAATATTTTATCAATCAAACTCATCTTAAGAGGTAGAACTTCAAACCGGAAGGTAAGTTTGACAAAATATTTATCTTTCATCTTGAAATCCCTATAGCATAAATGTCAAAATATCCAAGCTCCAATCAGCTCAAAACTTAGAATCATAATCAAATAACAATGATCAACCCATTACTACTCTGGCGTATCCTATCTCCTAGTACACATCATATGACAATTTTTACCTTTCACATAAGGCATTCTTGACAAATATTAACTCCAGTTCCATTTCGATATCGCATTCCTTATTTGAGGCACTTGAAAAATAAGAATTGGAAAAAATCCATGAGATGAGAAAATATATGAATGCCCTAAAAAAATCACACAGGAAAAGTTGTTGAACTACTGAAATGAAAGAAAATGGTAGAATGCAAGTAAAATTTTTATATAAAATATAAGGCGAATGAGAGTATAGAATGATAAAAGGCAAGATTATTGGTCAAATGATATAATCAGGAAATTTTTGTTCCAATTGAAAAATGAATATATTTCTCATATTGATTTTTCAAGCTGCTAATCTTGAATGGTTTATGCGATGCTATGATGTATAGAACACATTCTTATATGAAGTTGTTAAAGAAAAAGTCAATATGGATTCTACATCAGGGTTTTGATAGCTCCTTAGTAAAGAGCAAGGTGCGCCAATTGAAAAAAAAAAAGCTCAATATGAACTTAAGTAATCCCCAAAAGCCTGATTTGGTAGATTTACAAAAGATATGATTGAAGCAAAATTGAAATCAAGCCAAGTGGACCATACCATCTTTATAAAACACTTCAATAATAATAAAATCTTAATTTTCATTGTAAATATTAATAATATAATGGTAACATGTGATGAAAATAAAGAAAAGAAGTTGCTCGAAAGAAAACTTGCTAAGAAATTTAAGAGGAAGGAGTTGGACAAACTCAAATACTTCTTGGGCATAAGTGGCTTAATCAAAATAAGAAATATTCATCTCTTAATAAAAAGGTTGTGAAACCTCAATTGAACCAACTCAAAAATTGGAAGCCGATAACAAGGAGCTAAAGTAGGTATCAGATAATATAAAAAATTAGTTGAAAAACTAATCTATCTCACACCAGTCTAGACATTACTTTTGCAATAAGTCTCATTAGTCAATTTATGCACATACCTAAACAGTCTCACCTTCAAGCTGTTTATAAAGCCCTCAAATATCTTAAATCAAAATCTTGGAAAAGGAAATCTCTACAAAGAGTAGGATACTTTACAATTTTAATGTTATGCTAGTACAAACTATGCAAAATGACTTGTGCATAGAAAATCCACTTCAGGATACTAAATATTTTTTTGGAGAAAATTTCATAATATGAAAGAGCAAAAAAACTAGTTGTTTCAAGATTAAATGTTGAATCTGAATTTAAAGCAATCGCCCAAGGAATCTATGAACTTTTATGAAATATTTAAAAATCAAGTGAGAAGAGAGCTAATGAAGATATACTATGTTAATACATCGGCTATTAATATTGCTCATAATCCAGTACAGCATGACTGTACCAAATACATAAAGGTAGATAGATATTTATAAGATATTTATAAAAGAGAAATTAGATAATGAGGTTATTTGCACTCCATATATACAAAAGGAAATTAACATGATATATTCATCAAAGGACTCTACAACGCGACATTCAAGAATATTATAAGCAAACACAAAATAATAAATTTATACAATACAATTTGAGGAAATGTTGAAAACTGTGGGTTCCCACACCGTGAGAACCACTCCATCTCCTTTATGCATTCACCTAATCCAAGTTTTTACCCTAAGTAGAAGAGTCATTGGTCCAACCAAACAACCAATTATAATTTGATATATTGAGCACACAATAGAGGAGCTTTACCATTTGATCTTCTCCCTCTTAGACCTCATATTGCTATCCAAGTGCTCTGATACTGGAGGGGCCCGACTCAGCTAGCTGGTCCTGCAAGAGCCAGACTAGCATAACTAGACAGAAGCAACATCAAGGGTTTATGCCTGGGGTCCATAAAACCTATAATTTCATATTTAAGGAAAAGGAGTAAGGAAAGAATTAATGTGGGGATTGAATCAAAATAGGAGAGGGAGATATGTAAAGAAACTTTCCTAATTGTGTTATTATATATTAGGAAGGATTTTATTTAGCGAGATTTTAATTAGGAAGTTTCCTAATTGTGCTATTATATATTAGGAAGGATTTTATTTTGGGTAGATTTTAATTAGGAAGTTTCCAATTACATTCTTAAGTGTTGTGGCTATCTGAGGAGGAGTTTTCTAGGGTTTAGCATGTTTTATGTTAGATTTCCTGCTGTAGTTTTTCTTGGAGGTTTCCTAGCAATGTCTAGGTTGTTTTGGAGAGCTGATTTGCCTCTCGAATTGCAGATCACATGTATCTTGTGTTTCTTATTGAAGTTTTTAATAAAAAAATCAGCCACCATTTTGGTTTCACTGCAGGTTTTATATCGTTGTTTGTTGTTTTTGCTTCTACGGCGTATCAAATTGGTATCAGAGCGGTGTCCTGGACTAATTTCCTCGCTAATTTCTAATGAGTTTTTCCTCTCCATTTACTGAATTTTGTTATTTGGAGGCTAGATTCACCTCAAAGTTGTTGATTTGTTGTTAAAGCCTTGATCCGAGTATTGATGGCAAGAAGAAGAGTTGTGACGTTGGAAGAAAGGTTGGTAGGGGAAGTAGGGCAACTACTAGCAGATGTGTGATCGATGAATGAACGTATTTCAATGATAGAAGAAGGTTTGATAATATGGAGGAGATGATGAGCAGATGTTGGAGCTTCATACTAAAACGACTCTACCGAAAGCAAGGAGAAATCAAGAAGATGACATATCAAGGGAAGATAGGTGAAAATTTTAGGAGGGGAGGAGGAGCCTTTACTGAAAAGGGGGATGAGTAGGGAATATGCAGGTAGGAGGGAATGAGAAGAAGAGAACAAGCGAGCTGAATTTGGAGGAAGGAGGGAATATAAACGAAGAAGGGAGGAGAGGGAACCTTGAAGAGACCCCAATGCTCACATCATGGAAGGCATGCGGAGTGGAAGGGGATATTGGGGCAGGGGGATAAAAGGATTAACAAGCTAAAAAAGCCTGTATTTGAAGGGGAAGATGCACATGGATTGATATATAGGGTGGAGAGATAATTTGCAGTGAACGGGTTGACAGAAGATAAGAGATAGATGGCCGCCGCTCTATGTCTTGAAGGGAAGGCACTGAAGTGTTACTAATGAAGAAAGACGAGGTACCCAATTCGTTCGTGGGAAGAGTTCAAGGAATGTTCGTTGGAACACTTTCAGGCCCAACATGATGGGGATTACTTTGAGCAATTATTTGCATTGACACAAGTCGGCACTATGATGGAGTATCAAAGAAATATTTGAGGTTATGTCAGGACAAATAGGGCAGTTATCAGAGACAATGTTGGAAATCAATTTCATGAAAGGCCTCAAACCAGAGTTGAGCGCAACAGTGCGGGTGGCAAGGCCCCGTGATTTGGGAGAGGTGATGGAGTTGGCTCAGATGATTGAAAACAAGAAATCACTATAGAAGAGTTGTAAAGGGTCAATGAAGGAGATTCTTACCGCACGACGACCACTTTTCTGGCATCTAGGGTGCAGATTTGTGCCACTTAAACAAGAAACTCCAAAGGAAGGCAGTTCGAGAGTCCGATAGGGAAGGGATCTCAAGAGGTTGATTGATACTGAATTGCAAGACAAGAGAACTAAGGGATTGTGTTTCACATGCGACGGGAAATCTACACCAGGACATAGGTGTAAAAATTGCACCCTACATGTTCTCATTGTGTGTGATGAGGAGGAGGTGGATGAGGAAGAGGCAACGAGGGAGGAGGAAGAGGAAGAGGAGCCCGTACATTTAGAGGTGACAGAGGTTTTATTGAACTTTGCAGTGGGATTCACCATGAATCACACTATGAAAGTGAAAGGCATATGGGAGAGGTAGTGACTATCCTGGTGGACGGTGGGGCTACCCACAATTTCATATCAAACAAGATGGTAGACAAATTGGTGTTGATACTGGTAGACACGGGAGGATTTGGAGTGATGATGGACACATGAAAGGTAGAGAAGAGCAGAGAGATATGTCAGGGTTTGTTGGTAGAGCTGCAAGGGATTCACATCAGAAAGGATTTCCTTCCATTAGAGTTGGGAAGCACTAATTTGATTTTGGGAATGAAATTGGTACAAACCTTAGGATAGACCAAGGTGAACTGGAAGGTATTGGCCGTGAAGATCCAGGTGGGGGGAGAGAAATGTGGTAATTAAGGGAGACCCCAGCTTATCCAAGGCAATGATTTCTTTGAAAATCATGGTTCGTGCCCTACAAGGGGAAAGAGGGGGATTCTTCATAGAGCTCCAGAGTCTGGAGGGATGAAAGACAAAGGATGGAGAGGATATTACAAACATTTTTCAGCCCCTTCTTAAACAATTCAAGAAGTATTTCAGCTTCCCCAGGAATTACCATCCCCACGGGAGCATGAGCATTCTATTATTTTGAAGGAAGGAGTCTCCCCCATTAGTGTATGGTCATATTGCTGCCCTCATATCCAAAAAGATGAGATTGAAAAATTGATTCAGGAGATGCTTGAAGTTGAAATTATCAAGCCCGGTGTGGATATTTCTCTAGTCCTCTATTGTTGGTGAAGAAAAAGGATGGAAGCTGGAGGTTCTTTGTAGACTAATGTTCCCTAAATAAGAAGACGGTACCTGACAAGTTTCCCATACCAGTCATCGATGAGCTGTTAGATGAGCTGCATGGATCTGTGATATTCTCCAAGATCAACTTGAAATATGGATACCATCATATCAGAATGCGACCATGAAACACCCATAAGATAGCTTTTCGAACGCACAAAGGACACTATGAGTTCTTGGTGATGTCGTTTGGCCTCACTAACGCACTGACCACTTTTCAGTCACTGATGAATATGATATTCTAGCCCTACTTGCGAAGGTTTGTGCTGGTATTTTTTGATGATATATTGGTACACAGCAGGCATGCGAGGGAGCACTTGGAGCATCTGGGAGTTGTGTTAAGAGAGCACTCTTTGTTTTCCGATCAAAAGAAGTGTTCTTTCACCCAACTTAGAGTGGAATAATATTTATGGCATTGGGTATCTTCGAGAGGGAGCGGTAGCTAATCAGGGCAAGATTGAGGCCATACTCAGGTGGCTCATACCCAAGACTTTGAAGAAGCTGAGAGAATTCTTAGGACTCACAGGCTACTACCAAAAATTCGTGAAATGATACAATTCTATAACAAAACCATTAAAGGAACAACTCAAGAAGGACAACATCAATGAGGAAGAGTCAGCCACCCAAACTTTTGAAGAGTTGAAGACTATGATTAGTGTGCCAGTTTTAGCTATCCTAGATTTTAGCCAGCCCTTTGTAATTGAGATAGATGCCTCCGAATTTGGGTTAAGAGTGGTACTCATGTAGAACCAGAGACCAATGGCCTATTTCAGTCAGGTGTTGACAACTATTACAAGGCTTAAGTTAGTCTATAAGAGGGAGCTGATGGCAATTGTGTTTGCCATACAAAAATGGCGATCTTATATATTGGGAAGACATTTCATCATCTGAACTGGCCAGAAGAGTTTGAAATATTTGTTGGAGCAGAGAATGATCATTTAAGAACATCAAATGTGACTTTCCAAGTTATTAGGCTATGACTTCAAGATTCAATATCGAGCTGGGATTGAAAACAAAACAACAAATGGTTTATCTATATGCATGGGGAGCCTTAGATGATGGCATTATCTGTGCCCTTAGTGGTTAACTGGGAGCACTGAGGAGAGAGAGTGAACATGATGTAGGATTGAGGAAAATTAGAGAGCTGGTGAAAAATAAAGACAGCCATCTGGGGTATTCAGCGGTGAAACAGAAGTTGCTTTATGCTTCCAAAGACCTCATCTTACATTCCCTGCTTACTTCAGGAGTTTCATCAGAGGGCCATTGGGGGACATTTGGGTCAAAAAGACATCGTCAGTTTTTTGCATAGTTGTATTGGGAGGGTGTGCATAAGGATGTCGAAAAAATGGTGGCTATTTGTGATATATTTCAGAGGCACAAGTACTTGACTATGTCTCCATGAGGGCTCCTCTAGCCATTATCTCTGCTAGAAAAGGTGTGGGAAGAGGTGAACATGGACATCATTGAAGGACTGCCAAAGTCAAAAGGATACACTACGACACTGGTGGTAGTGGATAGGTTGAGTAAGTATGTCCATTTCATTCCCATTCACCGCTCCTATACAGTAGTATTAGTAGCGATAGTTTTTATGAGGGAGGTGGTAAGATTACATGGGATACCAAAATTGATTGTATCGGATTGAGACAAGATCTTTATAAGCCAGTTTTGGAAGGATCAAGATGCAAGGGACCATTCTGAAAAGGAGCACTGCTTATCATCCTCAGATGGATGGACAGACAGAGGTGGTCAATCGTATTGTGGAGACTTATCTTCGGTGCTTTATATCAGATACACTAAAGCTATGGGCAAAATGGTTGGCATACGCAGAGTATTGGTATAACGCATCCTTTCATTCAGCAACTCAGAAAACACAGTTCAAAGTGTTATATGGAAGAGATTCGCCTCAATTGATATATTATGGACAAGGCAGTACACCACTGGCATTAGTAGTGCAGTACTTAGAGGATAGAAATAGGATTTTGATGGAAATAAAGGGGCATTTGTTAATTATAAAGAAGAAAGTACATACACAAATGAGAGACATTCAATTTGAAGTAGGGGACAAGGTTTACTTGAAGCTTCGACCCTACAGACAGAAAACCTTGGCACGGAGAATGAATGATAAGTTATCACCCTGTTATTTTAGTTTTTATGAGATAGTGGAGCACATCGGTGTCGTGGCATATCGCTTATAGTTACACCCATCATTAGCCATCCACCCGATGTTTCATGTGTCCCGATTGCGACGTGCAATAGAAGAGCACATTCCGTCATCTTCAATTCCCTCGGCATTGATGAACAACATGGAGGTGTTGTTGGAACCATTGAAGGTCGAAAGAGTGCGCCAGGAAGCAATAAGAGACAAAGAAGTGTTGATCAGGTGGAAGAACCAACTGGACTACAAGACCACGTGGGAGTCCTATCAGGTTATTTAGCAGCATATCCCTTCATTCCACCTTGAGGACAATGTGACACTTTTGGGAGGGAGTATTGATACGCAACGGGGTCAGCTCAGCCAACCAGTCCAGTAAGATCCGGACCAACATAACTAGGCGAAAGAACCATCAGGGGTTTCAGCCCCCATTGTGGGGCCCATCAAACCTATAAGTCCATATGTAAGGAAAAGGACTAATGAAGGAATTAATGTGGAGTTTGAATTGAAATAGGATAGGAAGATATGTAAGGAATGTTTCTTCATTGTGTTATTATATATTATGAAAGATTTTATTTAGGGAGGATTTAATTAGGAAGTTTTCAATTACGTTCATTGGTGTTGTGGCTATTTAAGGAAGAGTTGTTTAGGATTTAGTATCATATTTATGTTGGATTTTCTGCTGTAATTTTTCTTGGATGCTTCCTAGCAGCATCTAGGTTGTTTGGGAGAGCCGATCTACCTCTCGAATTATAGATCACTTGTATCTTGTGTTTATTATTGAAGTTTTTAATAAAAAATCAAGCACCATCTTGGTTTTACTATGGTTTTTATATCTTTGTTTGTTGTTTTTGCTTCAACGATGTATCATGCTCCTCTCTCTACACTTTCTGGTCGGCCTCCCTTCTTTGGATTTTTTATTTTGTGTAAAATGCACTTACCTTTTTCCATATGTAATATCGAGCCTATAAATACCTCCCATCTATGTACAAAAAATTAAGCAATAAATTACTATCAAAAGATTAGGAAGAGAAAATAAAATGGACAAAGGTAACTTCAATAGAATTTATGCAAAAAATAATAATTCAAAATAGGTTTAATACAACGTGGTATAATCAAATGGATAATACGGATTTACGAAGCCACTAAATATTTAAGATAAGGCTAATGTTATTGTTATTAACTTATTATTGATAATGATATGATGATGACCACTCAAAATCTTTTAACTCTTTCAAAATCACCAGACTAGATTAAATTCCATCAAAGATTTCAAACATATTCCATCAAGATTTACTAGCTTTACCTGTTCTATGCCACCACAAATCCCAGCATTTTGTTAGACTTATTGAACCATAGTTGGAATTTGTTGGATTGCCTTTGAACTTCATGGAACCTCTATCATACTTCAGTTAAAGCATCAATAGACCATCATCTGACCTCATCAGGCAACTATTAGCTTATATCAGATAACTAATAGATCATATCAAACTTCATCAAAAATAATTAAACTTCCACTAGATCTCACAAAGCAAGCACAATATCTCCTTAATAGTTGTTGCACCTTGTTGCATTGTCATCGAAAGTCATTACCAACCACGGTTAATTGGAGTTAACACAGTGGCATTTTTTGTAAAACAAATAAAACATGAATAGTTTGTCATTAATGCACAAGATTTTGCGACCTTGCTCGTCTGTCTTCTGAAAAAGAAATGGCTCATATATAATATGCAATCAAAGAAAATCATGGAGACCTAAAAGATAACTTTATGAAACAATAATTAGACCATGAATGTAATTTAGAGAGATTGCAACAAAGAAGTCAGTGACACCTATTTGATTGTGAAGAAATGAGAATGCTCATAAGAAGTTGATTAAGGGTGTCTAGTGGAGCTAGTTTAGCATGCAAAGACTATATTTCATATACCTAGGACACGTTTGGTTATACTTTTTATTTTCTTAAATGATATCATTTATTGGACCCTTGTGTTGTCGGGTTTTTGAGCTAGTTGTACTTTGGACAATTTCTTATATGTTTGGGCCTTACGTTGTGAGCCATGAGTTCTTATGCCATAACTTTGTGAATGTATAGACATAAGGATTGAGCTAACAGAAGCATTTTTCCCCTTAGTCTAGCCTAATAAGAAAATTTTGGTCACTTTTGACCATCCATAGACCACCATCACCTAAGTAAACCTCCAAATCATCATTTGGCCTTGCTAACACTCTTTTGAGTTACCATGCCACCATCTCACATAGCTTGGCTGCTCCCTTCCCTCTCTCCTCTCTCCTTTTTAATTTAAAAACTTTGAAACTCACTCTCATTTGTGACTTTGACCCTGGAACCTTCATGAATGACTTTATAGCCTCACGAAAAACTTTTGAAATCTTCCTAGCCCACAAAATGTTATTGCAATCAACTTCCTTGTGCATGGCCAACCACTCTCTTCCCCTTCTATTTATTCAACAACCAGTTGCATATATATATATATATATATATATATATATATATATATATATATATATATATATATATATATATATATATATATATATATATATATATTATCCCTCATATATTATCCCTCATATTTCATGTAATAATGTTGAACGTTGAATGAAAATACTATTTGAGTTCTACTCTATTATTGTGTGTTTTTCATTCATAAAAGGCTACTTGAGTAAGTTCATCGCTCTTAAAAGGACTTCTTAAGAAGGAAGAAAATCGTTGCAAAGGACTATTCAAAGAGGTTGTATTCAATTAAACTAACCTCGCAAAAACAATTCATAAATCTATAAATCATCAACAAATTAACTTAATTCATCATCATAAACCACAACCACAATAAGAAAAAAATAAGCAAAACTTATTCTAATCTAAAGTACAAGCATGCAAGAAAACTCAAGATCAACACTCATGTAAAATTTAAACGCATCATAAGAATCAGCCAAATTGTAGTCACATACAATCTCAAATCTCCTCACTCGCATTCAAATGGTCACACACAGTTGCTACCCTCTTTGCTCACTGCTCTCCCCCTCCATGTTGTGCTTCCTATCGCTCGTAGATTCCCCGCTCACTTGCTACTTGCTGAACTGTAACCCCCTCTCTCTAACTTGACTCTGACAATTCTAGACTTCTAGTCATAAAATTTAAATTGGAATATAAATTATATTAGGCATATCATATAATAAACGAATTTTTTTTTATTTTGAGGGTGCGCTCAAACACCTTTTTAAATCATGATTATAATTATAAAAACTCAAAATAAGAGAGTGAAAAGTGATTAAATTGGAGGTTAATAAGGTTAGCAGCTTTTTGAAGATAAAATTAGAAAAAATAAGGTGATTTTGAAATGCACAACAAAGCAAAAAGGATATTTGCAAGTAGAGTAAATGGAATTAATATAGGATGAATTAAGCAAGAAAAGTAGCAAACCAAAGGTAATGACGCTACAAGTTATGCAAAATAATTTGCATAAAATAGAGTAATAACCTCATGTAAAAAACCTAAGGTAACAGTCAATTAGAATTAATGAGGAATATTCATAAAATAAATTACAATAAGCTAGGATAATGTTAATAATGCAATAAAACTACTCTCAAAATTACATATTAAAATTAAAAAAATAATAAGGAAACATAGGAAACAACAATGCAGGCATGGGTTCGCAAGCCACTCTTCACTTTGGTGCTTTCATTTAGACAATATATGTATAATGCATAATGCATGGTTCCTTTGATATATTCAAAATCATTATTTCTATTTGTATCATTAGGGTAAGGGTGGCATCGAGTTAGTTCTAGACTTCTAGCAAGTTAGATTTGACTTGAACTCAAAAAATTTTAGTTTAGTGTGACTCAAAGTTGTCTTAAACAAAAAAAAAAAAAAAAAAAAGTGAAGTTGAGTTGTGCAAACTGAACTTAAACAACAACAACAACATCAAGCCTTTGTCCCACTACGTGGGGTCGGCTACATGAATCCTTTTTCGCCATTGTGTCCGGTTAAAAGTCAAATTCGCAAACTGAACTTCAAATGAATCAATTCCAATTGACTCAAAATTAATTCAAGTTGACTCAAAATCATTAACATATAACTCATATGATATTATTTTAACTTGAACTTGAATGTGATACATTTTGAAATGACTTGAAATTAAACAACACATAAAGAGTTAGACTGCTGTTTATTTAGAATAACATAACATATTTTCCTTTCACATTTTCACTCTTCATAGCAAATTTTAGCAAATTTTAAATGGCAAGAATTCAAAGCTAAAAGCCAAAAAGTTGTTACTTTGAATCTTAATCATTCAAATCTTGTGGTGGATATAGTGAAAAGGAATGAGAATAAATGCTCTTATCCTCCTAATAGGGCGGTAGACTAATCCACACATAACAAAGGTTATTTGTATAAAACTCTATAGTTGGATCATTTTTCAGATTGAAAATAATTTTAGAACCTTACAACAAAAACAATAGTTTAACCTATTTTTGAAACAGGACAACCAACCCCATTTACATGTCAGGGTTTCTTAAAATGCTAGCAATTATTTTTTATTTTCTTGAAAACCTTGTATTACTAAGTAATTTAATTCTAGTGTACAAACAAAGAATTTCTTTGATAATACCAAAGTTGCAAATTAAACAATAGTAATAATATTGGGATTTCAAGAAACCTGGGCATATATGCCAGGATAACAAAAAAACGTGCCATTTAAACTAAGTTTAGTTGTTCTTATTTACAAAATATGTTGAACTATTACCTTAGTTTGTAAAGTTTTGAATTATTGTCCTTTTCACAAAAATACCAAATTATAAGGAGTTATCCACAAATAAAACTAAAAAAAATATTATAATTTAGTATAATTAATATTTATCTTTATAAAGTGGGCTTCCCTTAGCTAAAATCAGCTCAAATTGTTTTTTTAGGCCAAGAACATGGGACTTAAATCAATTGGAGTAGATTTCGATTTGATTCAAAGTTAAAATGAGTTTTGACAAATATTACCAACCTTACTGTAAGAATAATATGAATCCAAAGAAACATATCAACAACAACAACATCAAGCCTTTGTCCCACTACATGGGGTCGGCTACAGGAATCCTTTTTCTCCATTGTGTCCAAAACCAGAGATTAATAATTCTTTTTTTTTTTTGAACAGAGTATCCACCCGCTGCCACCCCTGAAAGGGCGCTTGGCAGCTTGATTGGGCCCCACTTAAGAGGCGCTGCCGTTCGAGGGGAATCAAGTACGGGTTGGGGGTTCCCAACCGTACTCGCCCACCAACCAAGCTAAGCAACGGTGGGTGTGAAAAAAATAGATGGAAAGAGAGAGATTAATAGAAAGTTATAAAGTTTAATTACTAATGCATACTAGGGTATACACAAAGAAGGTTTCATATAAGTATGAATATATATAGATGTGAATGTGGGTGTGAAAGAAAGAGATGGAAAGAGAGAACCCTATATCAAGCTTACTTTCATGAACCAACGACCATGAATATCTCAAATATATACAATTTATGTGCATGAATTAGTTCAATGATATACTCAATTTAAAACCACAATAGTTTCACAAGTACAATAGCATATCACAACTAGATAATATTATTCCTTAGGATTATTTTTTAGGTAAATAAACATCATCATCATTTAAGTATCAAGAGCTGTTTGATTTAAAATTAATTTTCCTAATTATTAACATCTTGGTAATGTAGAATCAACTATCTCACCACTATAACATCGTACAAAAACCCCATTCAACACTTCTTTTCCTTGAAATATCAACTCAATTATTTGGGCATCAGGAGCAACTCTTACCTTTGTTGAATGCTAGAATGTCATTTGGATAAATAATTGAAACTTTCTCTAGAAAAGGGTGCAATGACACATTTTTCAATCTCATGAAGATTGCCAGCACATTACAAAGTCCAAATAGCATCTTTCGTCATTCATACAATCCTGATCTCATCTTGGAAGCAATCTATAAAGTATCTTATTCTCAAAATTAGATCTGCTGATAGATAGATTTAAAATCCAACTTGGAAAATACTTGGTCAGTGGCAGTTCGTTAATCAATTCCTCGGTCAATGGCAATAGATAACAGCTTTTGATATTGATTTTTCTCAATGATCTGTAAGTAAAATAGGCATATGCCATCCCCATCCTTCTTTGAAGCAAATAGCATTGATAATCCAAATGGTAAATTGCTTGAATAAATCGTTCCCTACTCTGTCAGGTTTGCTACCTTGTGCCAATCTCCTCATATTCCAATGGAGAATAGTCCTACAAGAGTTGATTTGATAGAGCTCCGTCAATCAATGGTAGTTCATGCTCTATAGCTCTCTTAGGGGGGAACACTTACTTCCTAAAAAGGGTGTAAAATTCTCTCAAGAGTTGATTAATCTGCTTACCTTGGGAAAGGTCAAGCATAGAGGAAATAAAAACTGTCTTATCTTGATGTGAAACATATATGGAAACAAGAATTGCTTAGGAATTAATAAGTTGTTAAGCTTTGCTACTTTTAAATTCAATGTTTCACCAAGATTTGATTCTAGGAGTTCGTAGTTGTAGTTATGCTTTGGCATGTTACAAGAAAGAATAACAGGACAATTTAAAATAACAACAAACTTAAAGTAAAGCTAAAGGCATAAAGAATAGAAATCCACCATTTAACAAATAGAAATTTCACCTGGAGTTCCCCTCACTTTCACTCTTGAGGTGGTTTTAGCGGAATAACAATTTTAGCAAACTTAGAGATGCCACCAAGAGACAGGAAACTTCTATAGTAGTGCTCAACGAAAAGTAAGCCGGAGGGAAAGAAGTTGGTGGATGTCCGATAACTCGCCAATGTTCGGAAAATTGGTGTTCCTCGACGGTAGACGTCAATGTGAAAAGGATTCGGTCGACGTAGTCGTCGACGGTGTCGTTGATCTCTAAGTTGAGGTTGAAGAAGGGAGAGTGGAGAATATCTACTCTTCCTTGAAGATCATACACGAATCCATGATCGTGTTCGGGATCAGCCATTCATGGGGGAGAGAAGTCTCTTCAATTCCGAGATGGCCCAAAGTAGCCGGCGGTTTGATGGAGAGGAAGAGAGGTCGGCCAGCTTGGAGAGCCTTGGGGTTAAGGATTTAGGTAGCATGGTTTAAAATTGCGCAATATGAGGCTCGCCTTGAGGCCTGCCTTTGCGCAATTCCAGTAAAAAACGCCTCGATGCTTACGCCTCGAGTTTTTTTTATGAGGCTTGCGCCTCAACTTGGTTGAGGCCCGCCTCACCTCGCAAAGCGGGTCCAAGAGGAAAGGGAGAGAGCAGTTCACCATAATGATGATTCAAATGAAGAACCCCTTAGTGATGACAGTGCTGATGACTTATGAGTTCTTATGTGATATATTATTGCAATTTATTTTTTGAAATTGAAATTATATGTTAATGAAAAGAATACTGGGATTTAAGAAAGATAGAATTTTGAGTTGAACTATATTTCATATTGTCTTATTGTTGTGGGATTTGGGAAAGATAGAATTTTGAGTTGAACTATATTTCATATTGTCTTATTGTTGAGATATTTTGATTTCACTTCATATATATATGCTTTTTATGTTTTATATTATTCACTCATTAGTATATAAAAAAATTATCATTTTATGTTTACGCAATATTTTTATTTTGATTTTGAGGCTTACGCCTCAAAACGTCTAGAGGCTTACGCCTCGCCTCACGAATGAAAAACGCCTCAATACCCAAATACGCAATTTTAAACATTGTTAGGTAGTAAGAGGAATCAAGAGGAGAGGAGGGAATTAATTACTTAATTAATTTACCTTGATTAGAACTTAATATTGGAATTAATTTGAGAGAAAAGGAGGGAGAATTTGAATTCAAATTCTCTAATTGGTGGAGGGATTATGGGGGGAATTGGGTTTAAATTGGGAAATAATTTAAGTGAAGTAGAGAAAGAGGGAGGAGGCAGCGACAAGAAGGGAGAAAGAGGGAAGAGAGGGGGCCGACCAGGATAAAGGGGAAGGGGAGGTTGTCCACATTCAATGAATGTGTCTAGGTGCAATGAATGTTGGAATTGAAATTAATTCTAAATTAATTTCAAATTGGGAGAGATTTGGGGGGCTTCCTAAAATAGATTTACTAATTAGGAAAAGCCTTGAATTTCAAATATTATTTGAATTCAAATTAATAGACTTTTCAAATTAATAATAAACTATATTAGGAAGGTGTTTAAGAGGCCTTTGAATTTGAAAACAAGGACTTGGATAGGGGGAGGCGGCCTAGGCTAGGGCTAGTTGGGCCAGCGGCTAAGGGGATTTAAGTGGAGTTTGGGTTAGGGTTTTGGGAGGCCGATAGTGGGGACTTGGGGAGGGCTTGGCCCGCGGTTAGGGATGGGAAGTGGTGGATAGCCGACGGTATAGGGAGGAAGAAGGGAAAAAGAAAATAAAAACGAATACGAGCTGCAAGTCCGACCTCTACCGGCAGCTGACGGGTGTTGCTTGGCCCTCCCCTAGGGTTCTCTCTTCTCTCAAGAGCTCACAAAAAAACAAAGAACCAAAAGTTGAATTTTTCATTAATCAATCATTAACCTTATACAATACTGAAAACCTCTATACATAGGTCTCAAAATAAAAGAAAAAACAAAGGCTCAAATGCCCTCGGGGCTACAACATAAACTAATCACTCTCGGGGGTATAATGGTAAACAAGAACATAAATAAAAATAAAATACATAAATGCGTCATAAGTAAAGACTCTGAATTGTAGTCGTTGATCTATGATTCTTCCGATGATAGACGCGTCGAAATTTCCTGCTGATGTCCTCATCATATCTAGTTTTATTGCCATGTCACATAAGAGAAGCAACACAAAGCCAAGAATCACTAATCTTATTTGCTTGATAGGCAAGATCAAAATAAAAGTAGTGTTTTTAGAGATATTATAAGGTATACCATTTTTTAACATTCCAAGTCACCAATATATGCAGTATCACACTCCCAGAGGTCTGAATTGCCAAATATCATGTGGCACACACTAAAAGACAACTTCACAAATAACATCATCAATGTATCACTCAATGATTGTAAACTAAGAAGGTGCCTTATCAATCATACCTTAATGAACCAAACCAATAAATAAGAATTTGATTGGGGTGTGGTGTCCAGCTTTAATATGTTGATGAGCTGCCTAAAAATCAAGTTCTAAATTATTATATTGTTTATTTGAGCAGACTTTTATCGTCCCCCACTTTTGAAAGCTGTGAACAGCTTCCGTGGTTGACCTTGCTGTTGTATAGGTTTTATCAACAGTTAATATATTTGCTCAGTTGGCTATAATTGCTATTTTTGTTGATCAGAGTGTTGTAAAACCTATTTTGGGGATGCTTGCTATTTGTGCATAGAAATATGCTATTTTCACCACTTAAGTGGATATGACAGGTTTGGATGGTTGCAAGGAGTTAATCAACTACTTGCTATCAAGCCCTCCCATTTGTTGATTTCCACAATTTTGGCCGCTGAGATGTCTTCCTAAGAGCCATTAAAGTGAGTGTGGTATTTGCCTATTGTAACCCAACAATCTAAACTCCTGCATGTGCCACAAATCCACGATGATTTGATTTACCTTTCATCCTTTTTGGGCCTAAATTCTTGATGGAGCTTCCAACACTAGTGTTAATATGGCCATGGAGTTGGCAATTGCATGGAAAGGCGTTATTTTTTTTATTGGTTTTAATTTCCATTTCTTCAAGTTTATCGTTGCCTGTTCCTTTTTCCTTTTAATAGTATTATTCTTCTTATCACTAGCCTTTGGTTGCTTCTTGGTTTCAATGTCACCATGTTGACATCAACTTCATTGTCAAAGGGACAAAACATCTTCTTCGGGATGACCTATACCTAGTTCCAGGTTATTTTTGTTTAGTTTATCCTTATTTTTATATTCAACCACATAAGGAATAACTGTATAGCTTCAATCTAGTGAAGCCTATATTTTGGGCTTGATTGTACCGACAAAAAATAAAAACACTTCTCGTAATGCTGGAACAAACAATTGGGCTTCTCAACATTAACTGTACTATCATAAGTTAGCAGCTCTAACTTGGTGTCAGCCTTAGATAGAAGTGGGTTTCTAACAGAAACTATGGCATATGGAAGTTTTCATCCTCTATATCCTTACTTCAAAAGCTCTCTCATCTAGATTGGTAGCACCTATACCATAGTTCCCCAAATGGCAGAGCAAATTACCATTTTTTTCTCATTGCCATGAGGCCATAAACACTGAGCATCCCTTCGAAGGGTTCAATATAATTTCAAGCACTCCAATAGTTTTCGGCATAATTGACACCACATAATGATTGGAAATTGGATTGACCTCTTGACCTGTATTTAAGTGTAGCACATTTCACAAGCAAAAACTAACACTCTGATACCCAAAAATGATATCCAAAACCCAAGGAGTCAACTAAACATTAGTCAAATGATTCAAGAGTCCCAAATATAAAAGCAGTAGGAAATCTTGGATAAGCCTATAAGTGATTTCCTTCCTTTTTTTCATATTCTTCTCATTGATATAATATCTCTCCAATAAATGGTAGAGTGCTGTCCTTATAGTAATTTATTATTTTGAGACAAATTTTGTATAATCAATACCCTCCAAAGTAAAGTCCAATCTCCCATGATTGCTTCCAAGCCTTCATAATTTCCTAAAAATAGCGCAAAAAAGAGTGTGGAGAGGAACAACCTATTGTAGTTTGGCTTTGGATTTGTGGTAAAAGCAACATAAACAAGATGAGGGAAGCAAGGAGAGTAGAGAAGGCAGATTTTAAATTAGAATTTGGAAATCTAAAATTTGATTTTCCATTTATCAGAAAACAACTATTATAATATATAAATAGAATCAAAATCCTAATTAGATGTGAGAATCAAGGAAAGAATATGTTCTTAAAATCCAAAAGTTTAAACCAACTTCTCTAAATAAAGGAGATGTTTATAAAAACAAAAGATAAACCAACTTTTATAAATTCTAGCAAACTACCTTCTAACTGCAATGAATGATAAATCCTTTAGCCTAAAATCTAGAAATTGATAAGAAAAAAATTTTAAATAAATTCTATCATAAAATGGGCAAAACGCACCAACAAACACACTCCTAGGCCCAACCAACAAGTCCCAAAGAGCCACGATTTTATTTATTGAGTTGATACGACTAGCTTGCTTCAATTCAACAGCTAACCATGAGGTCAGTAGGTTCATATTTTTATAGACTAAGAATTATAAAAAGAAAAGTGAATATAATAAAATGAATAGTTCAACATTGTTGTTTTGCCAAACATTTGGTGCATGGAATCCATCAATTTATTTCAATAATTATATTAGTGAATTCAAGTATTTTGTGACGCGACCCATATTCATTTCATTTCAACACCTAAGGCATGAATTATTCAGTGAATAATGTCTTCACCTCATCCCTGAAAGTTGCTCAAGTTCAAAATGTGCTTTCATGAGATAAGAATTGGTGCCCAAATTATGGTTTGCAATTAGGCTAAAAAAACAAAAAGGTTAATGTTTTGAGCTCAAGGCATGCCATCGAAGTTATCATTTCTAATGCATTGTGTATAATGATACATATCTTCTCAGGTGTCTCACAAGTGCTTAACAAGTCCCAATAGGAGAACTCATAATTGATAAACCCTAGCAGCAAAGACTCGTCCAAGAATGATCGCTCTCAACCATTGCTACATGACAACTTAAGGATTTGACCCAACTCAACAATGCAACCTGAGAAGATCGCCTCTAAGGGGAATTTCAAGGTTTCACACAGACTCCTCAAATCTGGTGAACTAACCTCTTCAGCGGGAGTGTCCCTCCCAAAGCAACTCCTTGTCACCTCAATTGGTGAGTATCAATGGAATTCATCAATTTGACCATATGAAAGGATCGCCCCAATGAAGGCACAAATATACTTCCACATGCCCAACAAGCCACAAAGTTCGTTATCACCGCAGTTCAAGTAGACTCGCTCTTCATGCCAAAACAACTCAAAAGCTTCACCCAAAAGCATTATTGAGTTTGTGAAGCATTTACTTATTTGCACCCCCCTCAAAAAAAAATTCTTCTTCTTTCTTTTCATGCGCACTATATTAATTCCATTCAAATAAACTTTTAAGACACTATGCCAAAAAAAACTTTTTTTTTTTTTTGAGAGGTCGTCACTAAATGCACAATTTGTTAGAAATTAATAGGTTAGTGCATTCAAGTGCGGACTGTCCGCAAAGAGCAAAAGCTCTCTGTTACTTAGTCACACACCTATTCGATCAGCAAAGAAACATCACTATACAGCTACCTCGCATATCCGCAAGGAAAGTCAGTCCACGGCCGGTTCAATCACGACCAAAGCACCAATTACCGAGACTACATGACATGCACCTCACCCACCACTAAGTCCTGCTCCTTCTAACTTGCAGAAGAACAGAAGATTAAGTAACCTCCTCTTATATCGATAAGGAATTAACCAGATCTTGCAGCCAGCTAATCACCTTCATACACCATGCGCATGCAATCAAAACATCATTTTGTCCTGCATATCCTTTGAAAAGTAGGAAAATGATGCTGACACTAACACAGAACAAAGATGAAAGAGTCACCGTTTTCGACAGAACAAAAGACAAACCAAGCATCAAAATTCAGAAACCAAAAAGCACCCCAAACCAATATCTTTACGAGGGCGAAGGCGTCAGAATTACCGGAGCGGAACAGATCAGAAGCACCGGCGGAGGAATTGACGGGCGCCGAGCCTGAAACCTGCTGTCCCGTCTTCTTCCCCGACGAGCGCCGCATCATCTCTCTTCGCCCCCACTGGCACAGGTCCTCACTCCTAAGCCTCAAAGAAACGTGCGAGAAAATCTTCGAATCCTGTGAGAACCAGAAGAAAAGGGTTTGCGTTGCTGGATCCGGCTTAAAGAAGGCCGCTCGGGCTCCCGTCGAGCAAGTAGTAAAGGATTTTCGGCTCTGGACGGGCCGAGCTGGTTCAAAATTTTACTCATTGATAAGCTCATGAGTCGTATTTATTGAGTCAAGAGTTTAAGTTTGAGCTCTAGTTTATACTCGAACTCAAGTCTAATTCGACTCAAAAGCTTGTTAATTCATAAGATTAAATTAAAATATATTAATAATTAGTTTAAATTAGCATTATAAAATATATTTTAATAGTTTCTAATTAATTATCTATAAAAAGATAAAAAATTCCTAAAAAAATGGATTTTTTTTAATTTAAACTAAAAAATTGAGCTCAAGCTTTCTAAATCAGTTCAAGCAATTGAGTCAAGTTTAAGCTTGGTAAACGAGCTTGAGTTTAGCTCCAACTTGAACTCAATAAGAGCTAAATATGCTTTGCTCGATTAGACAAATATTCGACTTGACTCGACTCGTTTACACCCCTATCTCTGAATTTTGAAATGTTATTATGGCATGCAATTTTTATAGGCATCTTAAGATTTTTTTTAGTGCTTTCAAAAGCAATTTCTAAATACATTTTTTTAAATAATAAAAAAGTAATGATTAAAAGTTATATTTAACCAAACCATAGTCAAAATTAATACTAAAATAATAGTTATGGATACATCCTCAAAAATTTATTTTGATCGGGCACGAATCTCAAGGCAAAATCAAGTTGGGAACTTCTGAAATTAAAACTGGGACAATCTAAACCTCAATTTCAGCAAATTTATAGTAGAATTGAACGTCTCGAAAATACAAACCGAACGACACCAAATTCAACTCAATCTGAGCCCAAATGGGTCCAAATCAAGGGCCCAGAGCGTTGTTGGAAGGTTTGAACCACAATTTGGATTACCAAACGGCTTTCAAACGTGACATGCTTATAATTGAATCGAACGGCTCGACGAGACATATCCAACGAGCTTAAGATCACAAAATTCCGACATCATTAAGACCTTTATATGTCTAGCGAACGTTTCACGATCAAGGGATTCAACATCGGCCGTCCATCCAAACCACTCCCCATTTATCATTGATCTTCCTCCTATTTACGAGTCATGTCAGTCTAGAAAATCTAAAAATAGACCCCTCATTCCTCTTGAAAAATAATCCTAAGCATAAGGAGAAAGAGAGAGATTGGATATCGCTCTTGCATCCTTGCCTCCTCGACCACCTAACGCCCGATGTTCTGCCGGACCACCACCTGATGCCCTGAGCTCCACCGGACCACCGTCTGACGACGGAGTTCCATTGGACCACCACCTGACTCACGGAATTACGCGGGACCACCGCCTGACGCCGGAGTTCCGCCAGACCACCGCCTGACGCCGAAGTTCTGCCGGACCACCGCCTAACGCTCGGAGGTCCGCCAGACCATCGCTTGATGCCCTGAGCTCCGCCGGACAACCGCCTGACTCCCTGAGCTCCACTGGACCACCACATGATATTGAAGTTCCACTGGACCACCACTTGACACCCGGAGTTCCTCTAGATCACCACTTGACGCCCTGAGCTCCTCCGGACCACTACCTGATGCCAAAGTTCCGCTGGATCACCGCCTGACGCCAAAGTTTCACTGGACCACCACCTGAAGCACGAATACCAACTGACACTCGAATTTTTAAGTAACGCCAGACTTTTGCCAGTCCACCTAGTCATGCTGTACTTTCATCACCATTTGTCATTAGATTTCAAGTATACTGTTGACATTTGTCATCTGATCACCCTCAAGGACGACTCAGCCCATAGTAATCTACCCAACACTAGTGGAGTCATTTCAACTAGACCAGACCCCGTGATTTTTCCCCTTTCTAGGGCTTCCACATAAAAAATCTTGTATTCTTTGTAAGTGAGCTGGATATCCGTACAACGCTAAGACGCAATATTATAACTCTATCATCGTGTGTATTTTAGGCCGCAACCATTATATATATATAAACTTACAGTCAAACTGAGTGTCTCAGAAATATGAACTCAACGACACCAAATTCGACTCAATCCAAGGCCAAATGAGTCTAAATCAAGGACCCGAAGCGCTATTAGAAAGTTCAAACCACAATTTGAGTTACCAAACGGTTTCCAAAGATGACGAGCTTATAGTCGAATCGAGCGACTCGACGAGAAAAATCCAAAGACCCCAAGATTGTTGAATTTTGACATCACTAAAACCTTAAAATGTCTAACAAACGGTACATAATCAAGGATTCAATATCGGTCGTCCATCCGAACTACTCCACATTTTCCCTTGATCCCCCTCCTATTTACAGGTCATGACATCCTCAAAAAATTATAAATAGCCCCTCATTTCTCTTGAGAGGGGGCCGAAGCAAGAAGAAGAAGAGAAGAAGGATACGAGGGAAGAAACTCCTCGACCACTACCGAAATTCTACCCGACTTCCATGGGATGTTAGAATTCTATCCGACTTCCATAGTGATGCCGGAGTTCCATCCGACTTCCACAGTGATGCCAGAGTTATGTCCCACTTTCAAGGGACGTCGGAGTTTCACCCGAACTCCAAGTGACACCAGATTTCTCTCCAACTTTCAAGTGATGCTGAAGTTCCACCCGAACTCTAAGTGATGCCAGAGTTCTGCCTGAATACCATCTAACGCTGGAGTTATCCTCGGTTGCCAACTGACGTTGAACTTCTACCTGACGCCAGACCTCTGCTCATTGCCAAGTTTTTACCCGACACCGGACTTCTGCCTGTTGTCGGACTTTCACCGAATATCTATCTAATGCTGGATTTTTGTCAATTATTGGATTTCTACCTGACACCATCTTTTCGACCTTTGTCGTCAGATAATAACCCTTATGACCTCCATTGCTCGCCATCCACAGTCCCTTTGACTTACGTTACCCATCGATTATAGTCCTTCCGACCTCCATCGCACACCGACTACGGCCCTTCTGACTTATGTCGCCCACCGACTACAGTCCTTCCTACCTCAGTCTCCCATCGACTACAGTCCTTCTGACTTACGTCGCTCACCTATAGTCCTTCCAACCTCCATCGCCCACCGGCTATGATCCTTTCGACTTATGTCGCCCACCGATTACAATCCTTCAGATCAAATAAATATATCATCACTGATTCTTTGTATTCTCACCATGTAATATACTATATAATATGTATATCAAGTTAAGGCCTTCCCCCAAGGAAGGGCCTCATTTGTAATCAACTGCAATACTAGTCGATTCATTCAAACTAGGCTAGACCCTATCGTTTTCCCCCTTTTTATGGGCTTTCCATAAAAAAAAAAAAAAAAATCTTGGTGTCTTCTATAAATATAACATCTTCTCTCTTATCTGATTGTGTGCCGAATTTTTATACAATGCTAAGAAGAATACTTTCTAACTCCACTACCACAAATACTCTAGGACGCAATAGTTTAGTGTCGTCTGCCGTCTGTGGGAAAGTGATTCCCAACTAGGGGGCAATTATTGCTCTAATCTCAAAAGATCACTCTTATCAACTTCCTGACATTAGTCATTGTTGCATTAAATACGGGATGGGGGCAACTTTGACTCCAACTGTGGTCAAAAAGATCATCTGATGCTTTCATCATCAAGATGATATTTCAAGAAAATTTCAGCAAATGCAAGGATGTTTCCAATCAATTACAAAGTTTTATACAACCCATTGTTGTACTTATACTCCTTGGGCAAGATCTTAATCTCGACCTCTAAAAGACAGTATCGATCTAAAGATAGACCATTCTTTTCCTTTGATTCGGGATACACATGGCATTCGTCCCCCCCCCAATGAAGGCATAATCAATCCCAGGGGGATTCGATTCGACCTCTTCCACACAAGTTAATATCATTGAGCAAAGGCTCTGACATACAACCTCAGATAGGTCTTATATCCTTGATGGATTCTCTCGATCTCTTCCATACAGGTTAACGTCATCAAGAAGTGCTCTGATATACAACCTCGGATAGGTCTCACATCATTGGTGGATTCTCTCAATCTCTTCCATATAGGTTAACGTCATTGAGCAAAGAACCTGACATACAATCTCAGATAGGTCTCACATCCTTGGTGGATTCTCTCGACCTCTTCCACATAAGTTATTGTTATCGAGCAGGGATCTGACATATAATCTCGGATAGGTATTATATTATATATGGATTCTCTCGACCTCTTCCACACAGGTTAACATCATCGAGCAAAGGCTCCAACATACAACCTCAGATAGGTCATACATCATTGGTGGATTCTCTCGACCTCTTCCATACAGGTTATTATCATTGAGCAAATGCTCTGATATATAATCTCGAATAGGTCTCATATCATTGGTCGATTCTCTCGACCTCTTTAATATATGTTAACGTTATCGAACAGTTCTTTGACAAACAACTTCAGATAGGTCTTACATCCTTGGTGGATTCTCTTGACCTCTTCCACACATGTTATTATCATCGAGTAAGGATCAAACATACAACCTCGGATAGGTATCACATCCTTGGTGAATTCTCTTGATCTATTCCACACAGGTTAACATCATTGAGTAGTGTTCTGATATATAACCTCGGATAGGTCTTACATCCTTGGTGGATTATCTCGATCTCTTCCATACAGGTTATCTTCATCGAGTAGAGTTCTAACATACAACATCGGATAGGTCTTGCATCCTATATGGATTCTCTCGACCTCTTCCATATAGGTTAACGTCATTGAGCAGAGCTCTGACATATAATCTTGGATAGGTCTTGCATCCTATGTGGATTATCTCGACCTATTCCATATAGGTTAACATCATCGAGCATGGCTCTGATATATAATCTCGGATAGGTCACATATTGTTGATGGATTCTCTCGACATATTCTACAAAAATTTTTAGCAGGCTAAAAGGTCTAAAAAAAGCATATTATGCACATATATCAAAGCATATCTCAAAGAGGCATAAACAACATAGTTTTTTTAGATGATAAGTTTATTTTAAATAAAAAACAAGCATCGAGCTCATATAATAATCTTAATTATATATATAATATCATTGGAGTTACATTGCAAAATTGTACATTAAGTTCAAGCGTATATTTATATATAAGTCATCAAATAAAAAACAACTTCAGAAAGGTCAAATATCTTTGGTAGATTCTATTGACCTATTCTATACTGCACATTTAAGCATCTCGTGCAACTTCTTCTTCAAAGAAAAGGATATCTAATATCGACACACTTTTGTATGAATGAATATTGCCTTAGCAAAATGCCACTGGACATCCACGATTATCAGCCCTTTCTCTGATATTTGTTGGCAGTCCTTTACTTCATATCAGCTATCATCGAATTATCGCTTGACTGTTACTTACAGCGCACCCTCGAACTTTCTCCTTCAGCTATACACACGACCATTAAATGCCAGCGGACTTCAACTTGATTTTCCATCGCTAGCAAACATCAACTCAAATGGCGTTGAAAGTCTCCCCGTCTACTCATCACTTCTAATTCTCATCCCGGACACTTACTAATAGATATTCTCAAATCACCATCGCATACAAGCAGCGATTGATCTCATTCTATCACGGGTTATCTATTTAGAAGATAACATCTCATCACGACACCTTCTACATAAGAGAGGAGCACTGAAGCTTGATAGGGGAATGTCGCCTATCTCCGATAGTGGAATACCTCCAATGTAAGAAGAATAACACAAGAGAAGAACAAGAAGGAAAACATCTCCTTCAACACAAGAGAGGAGCATTGAAGCTTGATAGGGGAATGCCTCTTATCTCTGACAGTGGAATGACTCAAATGTAAGAAGAATACAATAAAAAAGAAAAGAAATGGCTGTAAAAAGTCCAACTTCTATACAAGGAGAGGGACACTAATTTTGCGTATGGAAAATCACCTTATATGAAAAACAACGGAATGCCTCGAGTGTAAGAAGATAGCCAGAGGAGAACACAGTGGAAGGAGAAAAATTTTCCTTCCATACTAAAGAGGAGTACTGAGTTTAAGTAGGGAAAGTTACCTACGAAAAATAACAGAAAGCCTCTTAAGCATAAGAGAAACATGGGAGAAAGAATGAGAAAGACTGGAAAATTTCCAACTTCTATACAAAATGAGGGGCACCGATTTAAGTAGGAAAAGTCACCTACATAAAATAGCAAAATGCCTCCATTGTAAGAAAGTTAGAAAGAGAAAAGAAGAAGGTGCAAGTTTCCCCCTGGCCCTGTGGGATATTTATAACCTTTTTTTGGAAGAAAATAACATTTCAAAATTTTCTGGAATTTTATGAAATTTTTCTAATTTTTTTAATCTTTTCAAAAATTAAAAAAAAAAAAATTCAATTTTTTTGAGATTTTTTAGAAAAAATTCACGTTGGCCCCACAAAAAATTAAAACCTAACCACGTAGATAACCGCCAATGAACAACACGGATTGAGCACGTTCGTGCGCGGCGCTCTTGCTGGTGGTAGATTTGATCGCCTACACTTGTCCGAGTCTAATTTTCGGCTCAAACGGTACAAATCTAAAGTTTTTGGGGTCATCAGACAAGTTTTTTGATGTTCCGAACTCAATTTTGACACTTTCAAAGTTGGGCTTCTATGATTGAGTTTGAGCAAGATTATGTTTTTTAGAATATAATTTTTGTGATTCGACAAATGTAAAATATTGAGACATATTTTTGGACTCCTGGAGCTTCAACGTCCGAAAATAGGGGGCAACTGATATATCATCAAAAGATTATCTTGATTAAGCATAAATCTCGAAGCAAAAATCATGTTGGAAACTTCAAAAATTAAATTGGAGACCACCTGAACTCCGATTTCAGCAAATTTATAGTTAAACTAAGCGTCTTGGAAATACGAACCCAACGACACCAAATTCGACTCAATCTGAGCCCAAATGAGTCCAAATCAAGAACCCGTTGCACTATTGAAAAGTTTGAACCATAATTTGAGTTACCAAACGATTTCCAAACATGATGAGCTTATAGTCGAATCGAGCGGCTCGACGAGTTGAATCCAAAGAGCCCAAGATTATCGAATTCCAACATCATTAAGACCTTCAAATGTCTAACAAATGGTCCACGATCAAGGGATTCCATATTGGCCGTCAATCCTAACCACTCCACATTTTCCTTTGATCCTCCTCCTATTTACAGGTTATGTCATTCACAAAAAACTATAAATAGCCTCTTATTTCACTTGAGAGGGGGCCAAAGCAAGAAGAAGAAGAGAAGAGAAGAAGGATATGAGGGAAGAAACTCCTCCTCGGCCAACGCCAGAATTCTGCCTGACTTCTACGGGACACCAGAATTATGCACGACTTTCACGGGACGCTAGAATTATGTCCGACTTCCACAGTGATGTCGAAGTTCCGTCCGACTTCCACAGTGACGCTGGTGTTTCGTCCCACTTTCAAGGGACACCAGAGTTTCACCCGAACTCCAAGTGACGCCGGATTTTACTCCAACCTTCAAGTGATGTTGAAGTTCCACCCAAACTCTAAGTGACGTTAAAGTTTTGCCTAAATACCATATAACACCGAAGTTCTCCTCGGCTACCAACTGACGTCAGACTTCTACCCGACGACAGACCTCAGTTCATCGCTAAGTTTTTACCCGACACCTGACTTTTACTTGTTGTCGGACTTTCGCCGGACATCTATCTAATGCTGGATTTCTGTCCATTACTGGAGTTCTATCTAATGTCGACTTTCTGACCTTCGTCATCAGATAATGATCCTTTTGACCTCCGTCGCCCGCCGACCACGATCACTCTAACTTACGTCGGCCACCGATTACAGTCCTTCCGACCTCCGTCGCCTATCGACTATGGTCCTTCTGACTTATATCACCCACCGATTACAATCCTTCCGACCTCCGTCTCCCACCGACTATGGTCCTTTCGACCTCCGTCTCCCACTGACTTATATTCGCCGGACATCACAAACGGTTCTTTTGACTTACGTTGCCCACCTACTACAGTCCTTCCGACCTCCGTCGCCCACCGACTATGGTCCTTTCGACTTATGTCGCCCATCGAATATAACCCTTCAGATCAAACAAATACATCAGCACTGATTCTTTGTATTCTCATCATGTAATGTACTATATAAGATGTACATCAAGTTAAGGCCTTCCCCCAAGGAAGGATCTCATTTGTAATCAACTGCAATACTAGTGGATCCATTCAAATTGGGCTAGGCCCCATGGTTTTTTTTTTTAGGGGTTTTTCACGTAAAAATCTTGGTGTCTCCAATAAATGCAACACTCTCTCTCTTATTTGATTGCGTGCCGGATTTTCGTACAATGCTAAAATGAATACTTTCTAACTCTACAGCCGCGAATACTCTAGGACGCAACAATATATAAGATTTTAAGATAAATTAGGAGGCACATATATTCCTGTTATATTTGGCCTTGTAATATGTGTCTATAATTTTTATTGTATATTTGGTTTTATAATTATATAATCACTAATCATGATTTTTTTTATAATTGAAATATAATGAAGATGTTGATTTGCTCTGTAAGAGAAGATTATATGTTTTAATTAAAAAGATAAGAAAAAAATCATTCAAGAGTTGAATTAGAACAAAGTGGAGGTTGAACAATCTTTCATGTTTGATAAAAAAAATGTATATATAAAACATTTTTAATGGTTGAGCAAGTGAAACAAAACACAAAAAGGAGGCTTATGTTTCGCTTGAGATGGCTTTCTCACTGCTTTTTAAAATAATTTTTTAGTACAAAATTTTTTATTTTTGTACTAAAAAACTGTTTTAAGAAATAGTAAGAAAGCCGTCCTAAATGAAACCTTAATTAAGAAATTTAATGAAAAAGTATTGATGCCAAAATAGCTAAGAATGTTGATTAGTAAATTGGAACTCATTTTTTTACTCACTTAAAATTAATGAAAATAAATTTATTAAAGCTTTACTGATTTTCATCTATAAGCAATTTATAAGCAATAAGATGAATCATAAAAGGAGGATAATCTCAATAAATAATGGGTCTAAATTGATTACTCAATAAATAATCTCAATCAGAAAAGTATTAATCTAAATTATTATGTCTATAAAAAATTTACTTTATTAGCACAAATCTTGTCATAATGTTTGAGTTGGAAAATTTCATAATTAAATTCAGGATCATTTGAACTTTGATTTTAATAAACATTATAGTTAAATTGAATGTCTTGATAATATGAACTAATGTGATTTATAACTACTTATTTAATAGCACGTGAGCGGTGTAATTAGTTAGGTTTAATTTGTAACAGGTTTGTCTTGCTACCATGAATATATTGAGATAAGTGAGCTATTATCTACTGTAAAAAGTAAGGCATAGGAGTTTTAATAGGAAGATGGATGTTTGAGATCAATTTTATAGAAAATTTAGGCTTCGTTTGAGACAGCTTTTTTGCTGCTTTCTAAAACCACTTTTTAGTATAAATTTTTTTTGAATTAGAAATCTTTGTACTAAAAAATAGTTTTATAAAGTAGCAAAAAAGCTGTCCCAAACAAAACCTTAGATTCTGGCCTTGCCACTATTATCTTACTTCGAACCATTAAGCTTACTTCTCTTAGGAGTAGATCAAATTTAGGCTTCGTTCGGGATAATTTTTTTACTGCTTTATGAAGCAGCGTTTTAGCACAAAAATTAAAATTTTTATACTAGAAAGATGCTTTAAGACGCAGATAAAAAGTCGTCCCAAACAAAATCTTAGATTCTAGATGGCCTAATGAAACAAAATATGAAGTAAAATATAGTGTTAACTCCAATAATGCATCATTTTTTACAGTAAAATAATACTTAGGAAGCTGCTTCCATTGCTGTCTATGCATCCTTAACTTCCTAAGAAGCAAGCATATTAATATAATAATAGTAAAGTTGTTGGAGGATGGGAGGAGGTATCTCAATAAGTCTACAAAAGCTTGTATGACAAAACAAAAGCCCATATCTCTATCAAACTGAAATATTCAAAGAAGCTGATGATAATTTGACTTTACTATTATCAATATTAAGATGCTGAATGGAACAATATGGAAAGTTGTTTGTTATTGTTCATAGGAATGGGACTATTATTAATTATTTTCAGTGTTTGAAAACACAAGCTGCAATAATTAGTATAGTTTTGGCTGTGGCCCCCCATTTAATTGGTTGGAAGTAGATGATTTATTTGAGGATAATGATTATAAATTATTTCAAATTATAATGATTCATTATTTTAAAATAGAACTAAGTATTAATTAATTTTGGTTAATTTTTGTTTTGAAGATATGAATAAATATATTTCAAGTTGTATTTTATTTTTAATCATGAGTTTTTAGAAATATGTGTATTGAATATTGATTGAGTGATTAGAAAATTTAATCAATAATTTTATAAAATATTTGAATAAATAATTTTATAGATGCACACAACTTTTCTTAGTCTGTTGGTTGGGAATTTGGCTCCCAACTAACAGGTCCTGTGTTCGAGTCTCACGTATGTGTTGTGTGTGTTCCGGTGTGTTTGAAAAATAGTTTAGCATTGCTATTTCAAATTTTTACTTTTGGAAAGTTATTTTGAAAAAGTTTTTTTGAAACTGTGGGGAGCTTTTAAAAGCAAAAATTGATTAGTCTAAATTGCCCTAGGCTTTATTCGCAGGGGCGGAACCCCTTTATTGCTAGGGGGAGGGGGGGAACCTAAATTTAAGTTTAAGGGGAATTTATCTATCACACAATAAGTGTGATACATTCCTCCATTTTAACCATCCAACATAAATTCTACTAATAATATCTCATTATGAACAAATAGACTTATGATATTATAGAAAGAAATTAAGATAGATATCATCTCAATGAGCAAGCTCTGATCAGATCCGACAGGAGGAACGTCGTGGAAGGAGCCGAATAAGTTCGCACTTAGAGGTCAGACGGCGGCGAGGAAGTATCAAAGGAACGGCAATGAAGAACAGCGACCAACTTCATATTTGACATGAAGGAATGTCATTGAAGAAGGCGACAAGAAGGAACATTGTTGAAGGATGCGGTAGATATACACAACGAGAGGGGAGATGACGATTGCGAAGACGAAGAACGGCGAGGAAGTGTGACTTCAGATGCGAGAGGAAGGAACATTGTCAAAGGATCCAATGCAATGGAACGTCGTCGAAGGAGCCGAGAAATGTCACGAGCATGGAAAACAGAAGGAGCAAATGAAAGAAATGGCTAGTCAACTGGTTTAGATAGAATTTTTTGCGTTGGATTTGCGGTGGTAAATCCCCTGCAAATCCATCACAAAAATTAGGACGAAAACTTCGTTTCAATTTCAGATAAAAATTTTTTCGTCACAAAGTCTCCTTCAAATTGCTGACTTTCCTATAGTTCTTTACATTTAGTTCCTAAAATTAGTTATTGTAAAATTATAGTTAAGAATGCAAAAACCATGATTAGTTAAGGTATTCATGTAAAAAGAATCAATCATTGAAGTCAAGCTTTTCTGAATAGATCAGTCAGTCATTGTCTTTTATTACCATTGGGGAGATTTTGGGATTTTTTTTTTAATGATGAATATCAATACCTAAATTTAATATAAATAAATTTTTTTATACATATAAATAAAATTAAAACTTAAGATTCATTTGGAGCAGCAGCTGATAATTTCTTATAAAGATGATTTTGAAATTATTAAGAGAATTTTTTTTTGAATTAATATAAGTATTATTATTTTCTTAAAATTGGATAGTAATTTTTTATAACTATCACATTAGTTAAATAAAAGCATGACAATAGTCTGAATAATAAACTAATGAGAAATTTGTCCTAAATAGAGAATCTTAATAACTTTTAAAATTTCCACTCATCAAATTAAGGCTTTATTTGAGATTTTTTTTTTATTGCTTCGTAAAGCAGCTTTTGGGTATAAATTTTTTTTTTAATTTAAAATTGTTGTACTAAAAAACTATTTTTAATTTCCACTCATCAAATTAAGGCTTTATTTGGGACGGCTTTTCTATTACTTTTTAAAATAGAGTTTTAGTTAAAAAAATAAAAATTTTGTGCTAAAATTCTATTTTAAGAAGCAATAAAAAAGTCGTTCCAAATGAAATCAAAGTGTATCTTCGGGACAACTAACTGCTTTACTTTTCAGATTACAACCACAAAATTATTTCGCTACTATTTTCTCGCCACTTTTAAGAAATTTCTACGTTAAAAAACTTTTTTTTAAAACATCTTTAAGAAAAAATTACTTTCCTCATAATAGCTTGATAGTCATATATTTATAAAAGCTACAACTGTCCCAAATAAATCCTAATGGACACCCACAAAATTTTGTATTCAATACTTAAAAAAAAAAATGCTTTGTTGTGTGAAGGATGAGGTAGAAGAAATAATATAAAAAACGATACTCAAACCGTGCAAATTAGACTGGCTTGATTGAAGGCAGAAGGCCAGAAGCTGTCCAAGCCTTGGGCCTAAATGGTTCAATTTGTAGCCCACAAGAGGGAAAATAATGATGGAGCATTAGGGAAGAAAAGCCCATCAGGATTAGAAGATGCAAGCCATTCATAGCAAAGTGGTATCTGATCTTGAGTCCCTTCAAAAAAAGTGCCTATGGCACAAAAAATGTTTATATGTAACTAGAAATCAAATAAAGTGTAGAAATGTAATTATGGAATTATTCATTTTTTTATATGCCACCAATAATACATGTATTTGATCAAATATGATGATTAATCCATATTTAATAATTGTTAACTATATTAACTAAGCATTCTTTTATAACCACCTTTGGCTCTCTTGAGGCATTTAAGCTAATCGAAGGTCAAATCTATTTAAACTGAGTATATGGTTCTCACACTGCTTTCTATAAAACTTTTTTCGTTCTTAATATCTTTATCACACTCTAAGTCATGTTGTTCAATCTAATTCAACATTTCATAACAACATGGGGGCTTGAGGTCACTTAGTATCTATATGACCTAAGAGTGGCAATAAATTGCTACCAAGCTCATAAAAATAAGGTGACTCTTATTTCTATCACATCTAAAATTTTATTGAGAGCACAAGGGGATTATCTCCATGGCTTCCTCCCTCTATGGAGGCTTATGAGTGCAATAAGATTGAGGTTTGATGAGTTAGTGTAATGGTATTTGTTGGAATTTTTATATAATAATATAAAATGCAGAAAAAAAATCAGGATTTTTAGAAAATTAAATTAAGACATTCTCAATATTAATTTTCTTAAAATCCTGATTTTTTTTTTCCGCATTTTATATTATGATATAAAAATTCCAACAATTGGTATAAATTATGTTTAGAACACAAATTAGATTCAAAAGAAAAGACAATGATCTAATCACCCCACAAAATATATTTTAGTGAGTGGGCACAATCAATTAATTATTGATGAACACTTTTTCTTTTGAATGACCTTTATAATGGTTGTGGCAATTATAACCCAAAAGTTTCTTATTCAACTAATCTTCTTGCACTCATGTAGCCTAAATTACATGATAAATCCATATTTAATTATTGTTAACCATTTTAATTAAGCTTCCTTTTATAACCACCTCCTAAGGCATTTAAGCTAATCAAAGGTTAAACAAGTTTAAACTGAGTTTATAGTTCTCACACTACTCTCTATATAACATTTTTAGCTTTTGATATCTCTATCACACTCCAAATCATGTGGTTCAATCTCAATCAATATTACATAACAACATGGGCGCTTGAGGTCACATAGTCCATATATTACCTAAGAGTGACATAGGTTGCTACCAAGCTCATAAATTAGGGGAGTTCTTATTTCTATCACTTCTAAAAGTTTTTTGAGAGCACAAGGGGATTATCTCTATGGCTTCCTCCCTCTACGAAAGTCTCAAGAAGATTGAGGCTTGATGAGCTAGTGTAATGGTATTGACCATTATAATGATCGTGGCGATTATAACTCAAAAGTATCTTATTCAATTAATTTCATCTACTCAAGATAAAGCTACCATGCGGCAAAATTCTCAAACCCTAGCTCAGCCATAATGGTCTCATCCTTTTTATAGTGAAACATCATGATGGTTTAGGTGGTTAATAATTCATGCTCCTCTTGAGTCACTAGATGTGTTCTAATCAAAGGCTTGCTAATTTCATCAATCCTCATTAGAGCAATATGTACCTTCCTTTATGTTGTAGCTATGGATCAGGGAGAAAAGAAGATAACCAAAATCCTTTTCATTTTTATATCCACTTTCAAGACCTACTAGTGTTGCATGATGTCCATGAGTTGTGTGCCTGATTCTTAAGTTCCTTGACCTATAGTTTACATTAAATGGAATAATAGAAAAAGCTAAATATTCTAAAATCTATAACTTGCTCTAAAAAATTGTAATATTATAACCTAAAATTCTATAAATTCTTAATAATTTATTATAAGGTAGATAAAATAATCAAATTATTTATAGGCTTTGATTGCTAAAATTATGAATTTTTTATGGCTTATAATAAATCATATTAATTTTTAATTAATTCAAATTTATTTAAAATTTTGGAACCTATCCTAAGTTATTTTTGACATTTGAACTATATTTTATAATAATTGGGTTCTTAAAACCCATAAAAGGCTAAAAACACTCTTAGCATCACTTAAGTATCCTAAAGTTAAACCTAGTTATAATCTATCACATTTAATCCCTTGCTAACCTTATAAGAAGCCATATATACCCTTGTGTTATCTTTAGGTAGGTTAGGAATGTAAAATTCTAACATGTCACACCCATGGTTTAACATTATAATGACCCCAAAATATGAAATGTGTTAACAAATATGAATTCATGGTTGAACTAAATCATAGTGGCATTGTGCTTTGGAGCGCTGCGGTGCTAGGCTTAGAGTACAACATTGTCGAAAATTGTCGCTACGACACTTGACATTCTGTTGCTACATTAATTTTAGATTTGACATGTAGCATAGCGGTGCTAGACAACTAATATATATATTTCCATCACCCATCCCTCCCTCACTTCCACCGTCTGCTTGCATGAAAAGGAATCAAGAGAGGGAGAGGAAAAAGAGGAGCGATGACGAAGAAAATTGGATTTTAACCGTCGAATTGCTTCGCCGCTTTTGTGAGAATTATTTATATTGAAGTACGTGACTCTAATCCTATCTTTGTTTTCAAATATTTTGATTTAACCATTAAATTCTTCTCAAAATTAATTTTACTGCTTTTCCTAATTTTACTAAACTTCTATTATGTAACTTTTTATATATTATAATATTGAATATTATGAACATTTTGATTGTGATATTTTTCACATTTCATCAGGTAAAATAAAAATTACTGTATTTTGTATTGAATAGAAATTGATAGTTATATTATAAGCATATTAGAAATTGACAGTTCAATTGTAAGCATATTATTAGTATATGCATTGGAAATAAATGTGGGCACGTGGTTGAGTAATAATTGGTCGCTATTATTGTTATGCCACTGTGATAAATATATATGTGTCCAGGAAAAATAATTAAAGACCGATTATTTACAGACGTTGGTTGGATACTGACTTGCTTGTATAGGATGGTGGATTGACAAGTTTTTTTTTTTTTTGAATATTGTGATATGGTGTTATCCTATACTGATTCACGTGATTTATTGATTCAGAGTTATAAGAAGATGATTACTGTGTCAATGGATAAAGAGTGATGACCCCATTTAATGAGCCAATGATTTAATAATAATGATACTAACATTAGAAAAATATTACTTTAACTAAAGTTCCTTACTTATTTAGTCTGATTAGTGAAATGCATGCTATGGATTTATACTGAATGATTTTACTAATATTGTATTGATTTAATGTTATTGTGCAAACCTATTACTATTATATTGCTTTATTAATATTGATACATATATTATTCATATATTAATAATGATATTGTTACTAATTCATTAAAACAAAGTATATGATATGCATGCATGCAGGCACACACGCACACACAAGCATGCCTGCACGCACCCACACATGCCCACATACACAAAAACACACATGATTATTTTACTATTTTCTTTATAATATTATTTTTACTACTTATGGACTCTACTACTACATGTGAACTTTATTATTTCTATACTGGCTCAAGATACAGCTGATATGCATATTACTTAATTATCATGCTTTGAGTTCAGTTATAAGATTGGTTACCTCCTGGGTTATGAAGCTCATTATATGTGGTTAATTGATTTCAGGTCAATACTAGGGATAAGAAGTGTAAGATTGATCATGATCTTTCTATTTCTTATTATTTTAGGCATTCTTTTATACTCAAGATTATATATGATATGATTGTGTAGATCATGAGTAGTATATATATATTTTTAAAAATGAATACAAAAATATATTAATGTTATAATTAATAATTTTATTTTTTACTAGCATTTATATCGATAAAAGAAATTTGTTGGCTCTAGTTGTTGTATATTAAAAGATAAAAGAATAATTTTGTCAAATTAAATTATGGGGCATCATAGACTTGACCATATGTTGGCTCCCAACTGTCGACCAGTTGGTCATCAATCTTAATCTTTCCATCACAATGCAACCACATGCATGAAATGCAATATGAATGCTCAAATCTATAAAATACAAGAATTCTATATTATTCTCTTACTTAAGAAAATCACACATTTCATTCTGCCTGATAAAATTCAATAAAACTATAGTCAAAATACTCATAATATTCATATACATCATTTACAAAAAAGTTACATGAAAACTAATCAATTTAGGAGGGAAGAAATCCGTCAAACTTAAAATCATTTAAAATTAAAATGAGATTTGAGTTACTTATAATAATTAGAATAAATCTCTGAATAAAATTGATGGACAAAATGCCCCCAAATGCTCTTCTCTCTCCTCCATCTCTCTTCCTTCTCCCTTTGGTTCCTTCCCTAGCAAGTGTGCGTGAGTGAGGGAGGCGGTGGAATTACAGAGTTATATATATTAAAAAATATAAATAAATATTATTAGTGGACTAAAACCATAGCGCTCAAACCGAGTATAATAATGTTGTATGTCAATTTCAGAATTATTATAAAACAGAGCATCCAACACTGTAACGGCAGATTCTGACACTGTTATGCTCTAATTCTAGTGTTGCAGCACTCCCAAGCATAGCACCGTTGTGCTGCTGTTCATACAAAAATTGATTTACAATTTTTTTGAACATATTTCATAATTTTGGGTCGTTATAGTTGAGGTGCTGACCATGCAATGATGTAGTACTACCTTCTCATTTTGATGGAAGTGTTTGCCAATACTGTGACACTAAGGTCTCAAGTTATAGAAAGTTTTTAAAGCATGAGAAATCCCTGAGATTGTTATAGCATTGAGCACTTTTTATATTTTTTATATAAATATCTAAACTCACCACCCTAAGTTTATATACCCTTATTCATTTGATCAGGAGAGAAGAAGAGAAGGAAAGGGAAAAAGAGGAGAAGGAAGCGAGAGAAAGTGAAGTTTGAGGCTATAGAGTTTGTTTTGTCCATAAAGCTAGTTAGGAAAAGTATTCCTCTCAAGGTACATGACTATTACCCTATGCATTTTTTGTGTGCTTTTGATTTCATTAGGATTTATATGATTTAAATTAATTAACAATGGTAAAATATTAGATATATTGATTTCTAGCAAATTTTCATTGTATACATTTTATTATATTATAGATTTGATCATTGTGTATATTTTTACATGAACATATTGATATTTTGCTGGCTATTTCTATAGTTGACAACACTTTCAAAGAAATGAAAGATAAATATGCACACAAAACTAATACATGACTTCTACATTTAAATTATATAAAATGAATTACGTCCATAGTATGTGTACATTACATGCAAAATTAGTGATGGGATATACATATAGTTTATATGACATGCACACTTGATATGGTATGATTTAATTAGCTACAACATGTATATTTGTTCAGATTTATTTATTGAATAAGAATATATAAAAATGAGCACACTATATTGATTATTGAATACTATTATTATGATTTACATGAAATTGTTTATGCGTAAAAAATATGATATATATACATATATATTATGAAATATGTGCATACAAGAAAGTCTAGCTATTGAATGAGACTAATTCAAGTTTTCAGAGATATGATATGGAAACTTGTGCATGAGGATGGGATGATAACCTTTACTTTAAACATACATGATACATGATATGATGGGAGGCATAAGTGGACAATCATATGACTGATTAGAGTGATGACTCCTATATGATGCCATATGATTATGACTGAGACTGATATGATATGACTAGTACTACATGATAGGTAATATTATACAATTATATGATTAATATAATATGATTAGCCATAATCTTAACTTTATATATATATATATATATATATATATATATATATATATATATATATATATATATATATATATATATATATATATATATATATATATATATATATATATATATATATATAATGATGCATATCTATGATGCTACTTTTGATATGATATAAATTGATATGATGATGTAAAGAGAACACTTTATAATGATAAATGATTTTCGTATCCTTCTAGCTTGCATATAATTGATAAATATATATGATAATGATATGATGCTTATAATAACACATGCTCATTCTCATAGCTACATTCTACATCTCACAATCATATACATGATAATATAACATGATTATTATTATGCTATACTCAATAATACTACCAATATGACATGATCCATATCATTGATAGATACATGATTGATGATGTCCCAAATGTGATATAAAGCGTAGTATTGATACACATGAACATGATATACTAATATATATGAATATGATAATATGTTGCATGACATTGATACGTATGCTAATGATATACTTGAATATGATGGTAACCATCGCATTAATATACATGCACATGATATATAAATCTTATGCATATGATGTCTCAATAGCAAACATGATGATGATACACATATTGATACATTAACATATATGAGATGTATATAAGATACATGTACTAATATGTTGACCAATATGATTATAAAATATGAGCATTAGACATCTATGAATTTATGATAACAACATGATGATCTTGATCATAACAGCATATGTGTTATAGGTATAAGGATCAATATATAATAATATTGACTCAAAATATATTTTAATTAAATTGATAACAAATTGCATATTGATCTAACTATCTTATATTGAATACAATTGTTGGATTGGTATAACCTATTGAGTTGTATGCCCACTCTGTTTGTACTACCATGTTTTTGATGTTGAGGCGACTTAAGTTGAACTTCATCATTTTTTTAGAAATGTTTCTCTTTTTTTTTTTCCAGTTTAATTCTAATAATTTAAATAAGAATATATAGATCTTGTAGTCCAATGTTATTCTTTCATTAATTTTGTTTTTTCAAGTTGATGCATCAGTTCAAGAAATATATTCAAATTCATGATTTCCCTGAGTTGTCATAAAATTAGAAGAAGAAACATACTAGCATTAGATTATATATATATATGGTCATAATTATCAATTGGGTACCTTAATTTTTTATAGTTGTTTGACTTTGCTTGCATTTAGTTGTTATCTTAAAATAATGTATAATAGAATATTTGTAATAAACATTATTATAAGATTTTGCTTGGAATTATATATTATCAATTATTTTTTAATATTATTTTATTTACATTATAAGTTTGGTTGCTCTCAAAAGAGAGGCTAATTCTGCCCTTGGTAAGAAGGTTTCAAATGATCGAATTCAGTTTGAATTTTACAATCATTATATGTACAAGATCCATGTGACTTGAGACCCAACAACATCAACTCTTTATCCCACTGTGGGGTTGGCTACATAAATCAAATATCATTTCTAAAATTTTCTAATCAAGTCCTTTTAGGTATACTTCTACCTTTCTTAACATAAGTCAAATCTAATACATCTACCCTCCTAATTGGGTCATCAAAAGGTTGTCATTTTATGTGACCAAACCTTCTAAGGTGACTCTATCTAATCTTATATGCCACTATAACTACTCCAACTTTTCATATTTATGCTTGTTTCATATCATGTTTCTAAGAGAAAAGCAACTCATCCACCTGAGCATTATGATCTCCGCAACATTTAACTTAATATAACACTTCTCTTTTAATAGCCAACATTCTGTGCTATAAAGCATTGTAGGTCTCACCACCATCTTATACATTTTTTCATTAAGTTTGAGGGGTCCTTTTCTATCACATAACAGGCCAAATGCATTCCTCCACTTCAACCTTCCAACTTGAATTCTACTAATAATATCCCCATTTATTTCACCATCACTTTGAACAATAGACCCAAGATATCTAAAACATGCACTTTTATTAATGACTTGATTGTCCAAAGCCACAATCCCCCTACTAGATCTATTAATACAAAATTACACTCAATGTATTCAATTTTAGATCTACTCAAACGAAATCTTTAGACTCTAAGGTCGAGCTCCATAATTCAAGTTTATCTTTAAGTCCCTCTTTTGTCTTATCAACAAGAAGAATATCATCAGCAAAAAGCATACACAAGGGTACCCTAAACTCAAGACCCAACAAGAACACTAAAATTATCCACCAATGTCATTTCAAACATAACTATTATGATTATTCCCAACATATAACACATGTCTCAATTATACTCAATGTCCTATAACAATATAATAAATATATATATATATATATATATATATATATATATATATATATATATATATATATATATATATATATATATATATATATATATAATAGAACAATTACATCATAATATCTCATGTACATAAAAAATTGATTTAGCATAGATATATCCATTTAGGTTGAGGTTGAAGTTGAGTCAGCGTGCATAATGCAAGGTATCTTCAATTTTATTATCATAGTAATGTGTGGGCTAAATTCTTAGGAATATTTGGTGTAATAGAAATTAAATCTAATTAAATTAAAAAAAAAATGTTACTTATTTCAAGATTTAAGGATTTATATGATTGTGATAATTTATTATTTTTATTTATAATATATCAACCCAAATTAAATTAATTAAATTACAATTATTTTAATTAAGAATATAAATTAGTCATTTGTTAATAATTTATTAAATTAATTAAGCAATAACATTAAATAAAATATCAAATTATTTTAATCAATATATTTTTAATTAATTAATATAAATTATTAAGATTGATTTGATTTTCAATTAATGAATATATCAAATTTGCTTTATTAAATATTAATAATTTTAATTGATTCCATGCTAATTAAATTATAATTAGTATTAATTATAGTCAAATTAATTATTTATATAATTCATTAAATATAGTAACTTGTTTTTCAAAAATTAAAACACAATATTATTACTTCATTTAAACTAATTGATATTAATTATTAAAAATTAAAATTTTAATTAATATTTTTTATTTAATTAATAATAGCTAATAATCATGATAAATTTATTATAAAAAATGCCAAATATATTTAAACCCAGAATCGGCAAGAATGATGGGAGCTCACTGCACGGAAAAATTATTATGTCCTTTGACCGGACGCAGAGCTACGTTCGGCCGCTAATAACATGTCGCCACGTGCTCTTACTCTTTACCGCGCAGCCCAACGACTTGACCCGGACAGGAACCCGGGAATGCTATGTTCGCGATTTTCTCGGTATTGCTCGATATTGCTTTGCAAAAATGAGAAATACCGCTCTGTGAAGATCAATACCATGCAAATACCGAGTTGTACTGAGTTTTTCTACAACTCGGTACAACTAGTACAACTCGGTACAACTCGGTATTTGCTCGGTATTGCTAGAAAAAACTCGGTACAACTCAGTATTTGCTCGGTATTGCTAGTTATTTGCTCGGTATTGGTTATTGCCGAGCAAAATCGACCAATACCTAGCAATACTGAGCAATCTTGGGTCCGTTTCGGGTCGGGTTGTCGCGGCGTGCGGTAAATAATGAAAACGCGTGGCGCGATTCTACTGGCGGCCGAACGTAGAGCTATGTCCTGTGACCAGACCAAATAAAAATTCCACAGCACGAGGAGACTATTAGGTTATTAAAAAATTTAATTTAATTTGATTTTTAATTTAATTTATATTTTAAGTACAAATTATTTATTAATTATAATTTTAATTATTATCAATAAATTATAATTATAAAAAGTTATTAATTTTAATTTTGATTATATTTTAATTATTTATGAATTAACTATAAATTATTAATTTCAATAATTATCACTAACTAATCATTTTAAATAATATAATAATAATATAACCTAATTATCAATTAATTTTTTTTGAAATATTATTAATTAATTTATGTAATTATTTATTTATTAATTACCGTTGTATTCTTAATTAATTTTAATTAACATAGTTAAATTAAAATAATTTATTCCTTTATGACAATACCCGCCGCAGCTTTGCTAGGGTTGATTTTCCTCTCCGCCGGCTGTTTGTTGCCTCGCCTGCTTCGCTTGAGAGGTAGATTTGAACGGGTTTCTTCGACGACGTTCCTTCCTGTCGGATCCGAAGTCACACTCCTTGCCGCTCTTCTGTTGGATCGGAAGGAACAAAGACGACGGGAGCTTGCTCGTTGCGAAGGTAACGATCTTTCTTCCTTCCGCGCGCTTCTTCGGCCAAATCCCGTAAATCTGCCGAACGCCCGGATTTTGTAAATGCGGGACTTACGACAAAAAGCGGGAAACGGAGGATTTATAACTTGCTGTGAGATTTAACAGTTCCCTAAATCCTGTTTGGCAGGATTTAGCTTAAATCCTGTTCAAATCCAGCATAAATCTTGTATACAAACAGCCCCATAATAAAGTTGTCATTTTTTTTTAATGTTTGACAGGATTTACGTGCTTAAATTCTGTTCAAATCCTACTGCTAAGCTACGCCGAAAAAACGGCGAGAATTCCAGTATCCAAACTCTAGCCCTATCCCGATACCTATTTCTAAAAGGAAGGAAGAAAGAGAGCTCGGCGCATTGGCCATGGCTGGAGGTAAGATAAGGAAGGCGAGGCATCAGCAGCAGCACTTGCAGGGAGGCATCCCTTTCGAGAAGTCGAAGGGGCAGCATATATTGAAGAACCCGATGCTCGTTGAGACTATCGTTCAGAAGGCCGGTATCAAGCCCACTGACGTTGTCCTCGAGATTGGCCCAGGTACTGGAAACCTTACCAAGAAGCTCCTCGAGGTCTCCAAGTCTGTGGTTGCCATCGAGCTCGATCCCCGCATGGTCCTCGAACTCAACCGCCGTTTCCAAGGCACTCCATACTCTAATCGTCTCAAGGTTTTTTCATCATCTCTATCTCCGAATTCTGGTCTTTCAGTTTCATCTTGTTGCCTCTTATTTTGTCACTATTCATTTTTTTAATTAATGTTACATGTGCGGGATTTAAATTTGAAGGTTAGTTTGCCAACATTATGTGCTTAATAAGAGTTTCATTGAAGCTTATAGAAACTGTAATTTATCTATCATCAAAATCCCATTTTTTTGAGTTCAAGAGCACAATTTCTGAGCCAATCAGTTTAAAATAGTTTACTTTGTGCCTTCTTTTTTGACGGTAGTTCTCTATCTACTTAGAAGCATATCGCAATTAGTTATTTTTTGCAAACTTCATCAAAGTTTGATTTTGTGATGATTGTCCCCTTCAAATGATTCATCTGAAGATTCTGGCCAAATTAGATGGAAAAAAAGTTATTTACTTCCCATTTTTTTAATTAAAAAGGCCTCCATCTAGGTACTGTTGATGTGATCTAAGTTTTAATACATGGGTTAATGATGTAAGCAAACTAGAAAGAAAAGCCAAGTTGGAGAACACAAGGACAATAAAACCAAACTCGATTCACTTTAACTTGCAAAAGGGTCCAACGTCCTACCAAACTCCTCCGGCAAATGTCCCAAAATCAGCCAACAAATAACTTCCAAATGCTCTAGAAGAAGGATACAGGTGGAGTGGAACTTGCGTAGAGAAGAAGAGATTAGAAGCCAAGACGAAATAGAGAGGAGGAAAAGGGGGTGGAACAAGCTCTCAAGCTTTTCCAAGAGAAGAAACCCTAAGATTTTTAGTAGAGACTTTGCTCAAATATTCAACAACCTCCTTCATTCCAAAACATCCACAATTTATAAGCAAAAGAAAGAAGCCAAACAACCATTCCACCTCCAACCAAAACCAATCAGGTTTGGGGAAATGAAAGGCCAAAAGACACCACAACAACCCCCAAAATCTGCACAGAAAACAGGAAGATAAAGCTACGGGAAACATAGCCAGGGAGCCATGGGAAAGCAGCCAGAGAGGGACCTAAGGAGCCAAGCCAGGAAACAAGACAGAGGAAGACACGGGAAAAGCAACTAGGGAGAAAAACGAAAAGGCAACCAGCCCACAGCCTTTATTCACAAGGAAGAAACCAAGGAGACACAATAATGAGAAGAAACAAGCTCCACTCCACATAGCTTTATGAATTTATGAGTTAGGAAGTGCAATTACTCCTCCAAACAATGAGCTAAATTTCAACTCAAGCATTAATGAGCTAGCACCAAATAGAATCCAACTTTTTTATCTCAAAACCAAGCAACCAAAGCCCAAACTGAGAGCAGCCAAGGCCCAAACCAAAATACAACAAACAGCCCAAAGGACGGAAAGGATCCAAATGCAAGCAAACCCAAGACTTGCCATGCCCAAGCACCTCCTACCATGATCATTGGATGCTTTCCATCATTGGATAGCTTAAAAAAACAAAACACAATTAAATATTGTTCAAATTACATCAAAACAAAATAAACTAAAAATATGAATGCATCAGTTAAGAAGGCCATTAGCTTTTATTTGAAACATTATTTCGTAATAAGTACTTCTTTGTTGAACATTTTGGTAGCAGTGTCAGACATACAATTATTCAAGGCTCTATTACGGGCTTGCTGCTTTATGAGTCCAACTATATAAACTTTTTAATCATACCTTGCACAATCATTAAAATGGCGCTTTAATATTATTCCATTTGCTTTTTTGAAATTTCTTCAAATTTGTTATGAAAGTAACATGGTATGGTTCAAGAAAATTCATACCTTTTTATAGTTTGCCCAATTAATGTTGCGCTTGCTTGCAATTACTAATTTTATAGGTTATTCAAGGAGATATCCTCAAGTCTGAACTTCCTTACTTTGACATCTGTGTGGCAAACATCCCATACCAAATCTCATCCCCTCTTACCTTCAAGTTACTGTCACACCATTCTGTTTTCAGATGTGCTATTATTATGTTCCAGCGAGAATTTGCCATGAGGCTGGTTGCAAATCCTGGTGACAATCTCTATTGTCGGCTTTCAGTGAACACACAACTCCTCGCTCGTGTCTCTCATCTCCTTAAAGTTGGGCGAAACAATTTTAAGCCCCCACCAAAGGTTGACTCCTCTGTGGTTCGCATTGAGCCCAGGCGGCCTCTTCCACCTGTTAGCTTCAAGGAGTGGGATGGGCTGATACGTCTATGCTTCAACAGGAAGAACAAGACCCTCGGGTCAATCTTCAAACAGAAAAGTGTTCTTTCATTGTTGGAGAAGAACTATAAAACCATGCAAGCTTTGCAACAGGCACAAAATGGCCAGATGGAGGAGGAAAAGGCCTCAACAGATGATTTAGCAGTTTTGGCTGACATGATTGAGGACCTGAGTATGGATTCCTATGGTGTGAAGGATGAGGATGAAATGGATGTGGAAGAGGATGATATGATGGGTGGAGGCAGTGAGAAATCTGATTTTAAGGAAATGATAATGGGAATTTTGAAACAAGGGGATTTTGCAGAGAAGAGAGCTTCAAAGCTGACACAAGTAGATTTTCTGTATCTTCTCTCGCTCTTTAAAAAGGCTGGCATCCATTTTGCCTGATTGGGAGCATTTTACGTCCAGTGGTATCTTTCTTCTCGTATTCAACCAAATTTTGTATTTCTTTTGATAGAGATCTGAGTCATTTTTCAAAAAGGTTATGAAGTTTTGTAAGATTAATATATACTTCATTATGAATTCATAGAGTTATTATTTTTGAAGTTTATTCCCTTTTTAGCCAAATTTCTTCTAGATAATCTCCTGTAGTTGTTATCTTTTTGTGCTATAGGAAATATTGCTAGATAGTAAAATAGACTAGCAAGGGCAATGTGTTTCCTTCATTATCTACTTTTTGCTATAAGTTATTTTTCGTTCTTTGAGGATGATGTATGCTGTATTGCTACTTTAAACGCTGGGGTGTTCATTTAATTGTTTTATGACTTGTTATTACTGTTTCTTATAAATTAAGTAAATGACTTGCAAAGAGATTCTAGAACTAAAATGCTTCTTTTTTGGAACAAACTTTATTTATTTTTTTATTGTCATTTTTATTGCAATTTTTAACATTTTATGCTAAACTTCTTTCAGGAGCTAAATTTTTTGTTATGCTAAGGTGCTGATAACCGTCTTTACTCGTGTGTTATGTTATCAAAATCTCATATGGCATATATTCACAATTTTTTTAATGTTCCCTACCATCATTAGCAAGAAGTTAATCGAATTGTTTATTTCCATGAATTAAGAAGTAACTTATTGTGTTGTGCGACTAAGCAAATCTCACTTATATGTTTTTTAGATTACTATCATGTTATTGAATGATGCCATCCATAAGCTTTCTAGGGATGAAATGAAATCTTAATGGGAAGGTTTTCTTCCCTAATTTATAGGGAAAAAATAGTGAGACACCCTTTGAAATGGCCATGCAATGGGAGGAACAACCAGCTTTAATTAACTCCTCAAGTAGTGGGTGCTATTGTAGATGGAGCCATGGAGGATTTTGTGCTAAGGCGACTATTGGAGCAGTCTCAGCGACTATTGAAGTAGTTCACCATTATTTAGATATATTATTCTTGTGACAGCGTTGACTTATTGTTATATATTTGAATGCTAGAGTGTCTAGCGAGGATTGGCTTTTATTGTCCAATGTTTGACTTTTTTTTTTATCTGCGAAAGGCCGTTTGTTTCCATTTGATAGGATCAATCCCTATTGAACCAAAGCTATTGAGTATTGAAGCCTGAGAAGACCTGGGTCCTTGAGATTTGAAATGCTCTAGCAAATTTTTAGTGGAGAGGTAACATAATGGTCATGAAAGTGGGAAATTATTGGGTTCGGACATCGGACACAGCTTATCATTCGGAGACCAATCAGGTGCAACCACGTTGTCCAATACCGAGCAATACCGAGCTCGGTACTGAGCATTACTGAGTTCGGTACTGGTACTGCTTAGTATTGAGCTCAGTATTGAGTAGGGGGTTATGTGGCGCATTTTCATTGACTGTGGACGGCGTTCGGTGTTCGAACCCAATAATTTCCCCATGAAAGTAGAAAAACAACCTTAACAAAACCCTTTATCCACCCCTTAGCCCATTTGACCAGCTCACCTGTTGCAGTAATCAGCTCCATTCGCAAGTATTTTTGTGAATTACCTTTTGCTCTCTTCTTCCCCTTAGCTTCAATAATCATTCAACTTTGAAATGACAATGCTAGTTTTACCTTACCTCAAGTATTAATGAAAAAGTTGACAAATTAATTTTTGGCAACTAAACATTATTGACCTTCCATTCTTCTGTAAGGCTATCAGAAACAGCTTCTGCGAATCCAGTGCCAAAACAAACATTAGCACAATAAGAAGCATGTTTCCCAGTCCTCCATTTCTGCTATTAATCCTTCTCCTGTTTTACACATCTTCTATATGCCAAGCAGAAGCCAGAGGTAATCCTCTGAAATCCCATAAACAGAGGGCTGAAGAGAGCAGCAGTCGTGCTGGCAATAGAAGGGCAATGAAGCCATCGTACTGTGATCCTTATTTCAATGGCCAAATTCCTTCCTTTCCAGTCTTTATGATACTATTACAGGAGCATTGATGATGACGAAGAAGAAGAAAGGTAATAGCACAAACATATCCAAATAAAAAACTATTAATTAACTGTCAATTTTAAGGCTGTTTTGTGTACAGACAATAAAGTGTGGACCATTCAAGAATATTGTAGGTTAAGACTATGTACTTGGAGACCTACTAAACACTCTGTTAGTAAGTAATAGATGAAATTTCTGACACAGTAGTTAATATTTATGTTCCTACACAGCAAAAGCAACTCAGTACTGCTGCAATTTCCTTTTTCTATGCATTCATTTAGAAAAAGGGGGAATGCGAAGAATCAATTGAACTGCCACACAGTTAAGAAGACATCTTTTTCTATGCATTCATTTAGACCCGGTGTTACATCTGGAGCAATTAAGGTCTTTGTGATTTCTCTCCTACTCGCTACTCTTAGAGATGGCTAAGGTTTTTGGAGAGGCAAAAGTTCTTAGTACTTAGTTACATGGGGGTATTTATTGTTAAAGATACGCAGGACAGTGAAAATAGGGGTTTAGTTTTTAATTCACTAGCAATGTATAAAATCGAAATGTAGGTTCAGAGTAATGCAAGTGGCTCACCTAGGCCACTTTTCATCTTGGAGCTGGGAGTGTTAGTCAACGCTACAAAATTCAAATGATACTCAGTTGGCCCACCCCCATGCAAAATTATTATATGCGGTGACTGACATCATCTGGAGGCCAATTAAGATGAGCCATATTACCAATACACTGCATACCATCATTATATCGCTATGTATAAGATGACGTGACTCATTCTGATTGATCTCTAGACTGTCCGGTGACCACACGTAATAATTTCTTCACGCCCACAACATCCAATGCGCAACTTATTTGGTCTTGCGGAATACTATAAGAAATTCATTCGCAACTTCAAGCTGCCGGTGCCCTCTTAAGGAGAAAAATTATTATGTCCGGCGTCGGGAGGCAAATCCAGACGCGTCACGTCACCCGAAGCCCGGTGCATCTAAGTGATGTGACGCATTCAAATTCACCTCCAGACGATACAATTCGAACGCCGCACGTAATAATCTCTCCCTTAAGAATGGCTTCTACTATGATTTCACCATCACCACTGCCTTCCAACAATAAGTGACAATAACCTAACCCCTTGTACTTTGCCACCCCACTTTCTCATAATCTTTCGAAGTGAAGGCCAATGCCAATGAGGTCAGGTTGGGCACAATCCCTCCATAAGGAGGCCGACTGGTGGCCTAAATTTGTTGTGTATGTTTAAAAGTAATTTGATTTATTTTTAAAAGTAAAAGATAAAAAAAAAAAAAAAGAGGTCAAGCAGGTTCAAAATTTCCCAAATTCTCGTGAAAGCTATCGAGGAGAAAAAGAAATGAGACCCTCAGAGCTATCTTAGCGGTGGAAAGAATCCTATCAGGTTACGTGATGGTGATTTCATAGAAACTTCATTGTGTGTAAATTTACAAGGATCTTAAAGATCATAATCAAGAAGAATCTAAAAAGAAGAATACATTAAGACCTAAGCCTGAAATATATTGAAAAAAACTGCATGGCATAAAATTTAGCAACAAGATCAACCAGTCCTGCCTGACTAAAATGGCTAAGAAAACCTTCAACCACCACATCAAATGGATATATTTACTAGTATTCAACAACAGGACTATATTATGATATGATCAAATGTAAACAATCTAAGAAAAACTGATCTAATGAGTATAAGCTGACAACTTAGGCTTCGTTTGAGATTGCTTTCTTGTTGCTTCTTAAAACAGCTTTCTAGTAGAAAATTTTTCATTTTTATACTAAAAAACTGCTTCAATAAGCAATAAGAAAGCCGTCTCAAATGAAGCCTTAGGTAGCTCCCAGTCCCCGTGATTTGGGCCGCCTAACTGCAGTCAATGGTGCAGTCCTGCCCTGAGCATCCTTCCCCAATCCAGAACCTGGAATGAAACCCATTTTCATCATCATCCTTGATCCAAACCCCTTGGTGTGTTTCTCAAATGTGCCAATTCCCCCAGTCTGTTCCACTCTCACTTCATCCGTCGCAGATTTGGCAAATTCGACACCCAATCCTAGTGATTTCGGTCTTTTAATGGGTTCGATTGGATGTACCATTCCCTGGCCACTCTTGCCTAAGCCATTGCCTTCAACAAATCCCATTTTAGCTAACATTCGAGATCCAAAACCCTTAGTGTGCATTTCAAAAGCACCAAGCTTTGAAGAGCTGGTTTCAGCAACTTCTGCCAATGGATTTCTTTCAGGTGATTTCAATGGTATCATCTCTGCAGCTGAATCAACTTGCATGATGCCGCATGAAACAAACGAGACTGGTTTTTCGGCAAAACTCACCCTTGCAGTTTGTTTCTTCTTGCCACTACCATTGTTGCCCTTTGCTGGCTTACTTGGTGCACATTGAAGAGTCTCCAACCTTGGCTTAGATCCTGAAGCAGAACTAAACCGCCTCTCAGCTTTAGTTCTTTCTTTCACGACGTTGCCAGAACAAACAGCAAAATCTTCATCCACAGTGCCAACTTGAAGAAACTGAAACCAATGCGAAGAAAATTATTTCCACTGCAAATTTGCACATTTCTAGAGCTTCCAGTTCTTACAGATTCAGGTTGTCTTTCTATGATAAAATAAGTACAGGAAAGTGTTTTTCATATTCAAAGAGATTACTAGTACTAATCTGCATGAGAGAAGAAAGTTGGGCCATGAATATTTAAGAAAGATGGGAATACCTTATCCAAGCGATCCTTTTCTTTGGAAAATGGTAAGCATGTTCGCTCAGTCCTTGTCACAGTCACAAATCTGAAAGGTGGCTATAAGTTAAAAAACCAGGACTGTCTTCCATTTTCCGAGAGCTTCAAATAAGACTAGCAAGCCCTTCTACCACAACTCAAAAGTCAACGTTGTTATTTCAGGTGGTAAACTTTCTAAATTTAAAATTAGTAAAATTCTTTAAATATTAGAGTGAAAAAGAAAGCAGAGAAAAAAAAAATGTAGTAGTAAATAAAGCTCAAGGGAAATCTAACAACATCGACTACAGCAAGCTTCATGTAAGTAAGAAGATAACTCCAATGATGTGCCAAAAGGAAATATAGTGGAGAAGTACTACCATAAGAAGCGGCAGAAGGCAACTACCAAACATCACTATTGGAATCAATTTCAACCAACACTTCCAAGAAGAGAGTGAGATGCAATTTTATGATATTCTATTATAGGGTTGAAGACCTATGTCACACAATCAACAACATGTTTATATAATTTTAAATTTCAAGGCCTATAAAACAAAATGAAATTTTGAATATCTTTAAGTAATGGACCCCCTAAACCCTGTTGACCTCCATGTTAGTTTTCTATTTTTAAAATCGATCAAGTAATAAAGCCAATTATTGCTTTAAAGGCATTATTATACCCTTTTTAAGATGTTGAGAAATTCTTTCTTTCATTATCTTATTCCTCATATTTTAACTAATAGATTCAAGATGCTTATATTTATTGCGAGTGAAAGCCCAAAATAGTCCTCTAACTATTACTAAATGTCTAACTTAGCTCCAAAGTTTTATAATGACCTAATATAGTCCTCCGACTATTAGAAAATATCTCAATTTGATCATCATGTCAAAAGTAACAGAGTGAATAGTTGATAAACATAGTTAACTTGTATTATAATTTTTGTATTTATTTTAACATGATAAACAATAAAACATATAAAAATAATAATATAATCTCACATACATCCTAAAAACCCAAATATCCTCACATTTAACTGTTGGGATTAACTTTAATTATTACTTTTGGCATTAGAACCAAATTGAGACATTTTCTAATAGTTTGAGGACTACATTGTGTCATTATGAAATTCTGAGATTAAATTGGACATTCATTAATAGTCGGTGGATATTTTTAGGCTTTTACTCTATAACATATAAGTATCACTAAATTTTCTAAACATTTTGATTGTTACTTATCAATTTCACTTCCATTAAAGAATATCATGCAGTGAATTTGTGTTCTAATACCCTTAACCTCTTAATTTCTTAAAAAAATTTAGATTAATTTAACACGCTTTAAAAGAAATCTCTCATATCCTGCTTATATTATTTGTCATACCATTACCTACAGACATATATTTTTTGGAAATCTTTTATAAGCATCTCTATAATCAATAAAAAGATATATGAATAATATTAATCATTATTGTAACATTATTTTGATTGGAAAAACATTGGTAACTCCATAATTATTCCAAACACGGCAATGTTACATCTTACTTATCTTTAATAACTTTAATATACCTTCAACACACTTTTCATCCTAGTGCTCACCAAATTAATTCTCAAGAGTGCTCAATCATAAAGTAAACTTTTCGTAAATGTGTACTAACATGATTGATAGTTTGCAGTATATATTCCACCAAAATAAATATACTGGTTTTGGTTAACACCTTCAGCAAAGTTGCAGGTTATCTTAATAAACTTTAACATGAAATAACTGTATGTTACCTCTTCTTGCCTGAGCCTTGGCAGCCACTGCGTAATGCATAAATTGATGCTAGTCGTTGAACCTATAGAAAACAAGAAAATATATAAATCAAGAAAAAACAAGATGCAAAAAGATTTACAAAAATGGAAAAATCATCCAAAATTAACACCCGAGAAACAGTAGCAGATGAAACCATTTCAATCATGCTCACAAACAATGCCATGAATAGCCAGTTTAAGCACAGGTTGTCTATTTCCTTTTTATAGACATGTCAACTTTCATTTACTGTGGATAATAATTTTCATGCTAGTTGGAAATAATTTTCTATATTAACATTTAACCTAAAAATCCCATAAATCATTTCATAATTTTAACTTGGATAATGGTTGTTAAACATTATAATACCAGGTAATATTTCTAGAGGTATTGTCTGCATCAATTAACAGAAGTGCTAGCTTTATTTGTGCTTCATCATTCAGAATAAAAATAAAATAAAATTAAATCTTTGGGGTTGCATTGCACTTTGCACGTTGATAATCTTGACATAACTTATCTTTTATCCTAACCTCCTCATACAATATGGCAGTGCTGTTTGATATATTATGTTCTATTAGGTTAGGCCCATACTTTACATGTCTAAACAATTTCGTGTGTCTCTTCTCACATTTTGCATGTTGAAACAGTGATCCACCAAGGGCCTTTGTTCTTTTGGAGTAAAAGATACAAGAGTCCTCACTAGCTAGGGCCAATGTGCACAACCTCATAGATAGGATTATAGTAAAGAGAGGATTTATGGTTGTGTTTTTTTTTTTTTTTTTTTTTTTTTTAAATTGAGTTTTAGGGAGAGAGCGCTTATAATTTTCCCAGAACTTTTAAATATATTTGTATTTTCATGAATTTGAAAGGCATCTTAAAAGTTTAGGATCCCCTCCGGTTGAGATTTTTTATCAACATGACCATCATTGAGGTGATTAAGCACTTTTAACAAATCCGCAAAGCATTTTCAGATCTCGCATTTAGGAGCTTGACATAAAGATTAGAGCACATGAGGAGTATTTCATTTCAAGAATTTAAAATATTGGTAGGATTTGAATTTAGGTTCTAAATGAATGATTTTAGACTTTTGAGGGTATTTTGAAAATTATAAAGTTCTCTCATGTTTAAATTAAGGGTATTTAAGCACTTTTAAAGAATCCGCGAAGCAATCTCAGATCCCATACTTAAGAGTTTGACACAAAGATTCGAGCACATGCAGAATATATTTCAGTATATAGATCAGAGCTATTTTAAAGGTGTTTGAATACTTTTAACCCATCTTTGATAACTCTAAATTCCAATTGAATGTGGATATTGCATCAGAAGAGACATTACTTCAAAGGATGGATTTGAAATTAAACTTCTAAGATATTCAAAACTATAATTTTCTTTTGTAGTCAGTTTAGCTTTTCAGCATAGCGTCCTTGGAGAAAAACCAAATGGAATATCAAACCGTAGCTCCAAAGGCACACATGTGACATTCAAGAGTATAACTACTTAGCAAAATTGTATCATCTTACTAAACTGCAACATAGAAACCTCCAAAGCCACTGGAACTACTAATCCTTTCCTATGATCATCATAACCTTATCAATATCATTGTAATTTATTAGAATATTAGAAAAGCCAAAGCCCTCCAAGATATCCTTCTCTGGTTTACCTGAATGATCACGTTATTAATCAGGAACTCTAGGATAGGTCCATGGAAGCTCCACCATCCATCACTCAAGAGTACAGTTCCTTTCACTAATCTAACTATAAACATAATGTAGTGTGATGGCATCTTAGAAGTTAATGATTCATGAGCTTTTGAACTAATTTTGATCAATGTTTAAAATTGTGTATTCGGGTATTGAGGCGTTTTTCATTCGTGAGGCGAGGCGTAAGCCTCAAGGCGTTTTGAGGTGTAAGCCTCAAAATCAAAAGATTGCGTAAACATAAAATGATAAATTTTTTATATACTAATGAGTGAAGAATATAAAACATAAAAAAATCATAAGATATGAAGTGAAATCAAAATATCTCAATAATAAGACAACATGAAATGTAGTTCAACTCAAAATTCTATCTTTCCCGAATCCCAGTATTCTTTTCTTTAACATATAATTCCAAATTCCAAAAATAAATAGCAATGACATATCACATAAGAACTCATAAGTCATCAGCACTGTCATCACTAAGGGGTTCTTCATTTGAATCATCATTATGGTGAAATGCTCTCTCCCCTTCCTCTCCTATAGAGTCCAATGTTGGGCATTTACTTCAAGATTTATGTAAGTTTTAATATATATAGCGTGAGGCGTAAGCCTCATGCCAGTGAGGCGAGGCGGGTTTCAAGGCGGGCCTCAACGAAGTTGAGGCGCAAGCCTCATAAAAAAACTCAAGGCGAAAGCATCGAGACGTTTTTTACTGGAATTGCGCAAAGGCGAACCTCATATTGCGCAATTTTAAACCATGATTTTGATTCCAAAATTTGAAAATTTGATAAGATAAACAACATAAGTAGAGTCTATTTGAACCTCAATAAAAATCTGCATTAATCCTTCTCATCCTTAAATTCTAATTTCACATGAGATATACATATGAAGGGAAGTGAACAAACAACTTCTTGGTCTGGAGCAATCTCTAATATAGTTCTCATCTTCTCCATACTACATTTTAGTTTCATTTTTTTTAAAATTAATTTTCTATTATATATACAACAACAACAACATCAAGCCTTTATCTCACTGTGTGGGGTCGACAACATGAATCCTTTTTCTCCATTGTGTCCTATTAAAAGTAATATTCTCATTTAAATCTAAAAAAGAAATGTCATTTCTAATATTTTCTAACCAAGTCTTTTTAGGTTTACCCCTACCTTTCTTAACATAAGTCAAATCTAATACCTCTACTCTCCTAACCGGGTCATCGGAAGGCCGCCGTTTTATGTGACCAAACCATCTAAGGCGACTCTCTCTAATCTTATCTTCTACTGGAGCTACTCCAACCTTTTCACGTATATGCTCATTTCGTATCCTATCTCTAAGGGTAAAGCCACTCATCCACCTGAGCATCCTCATCTCTGTCACACTTAACTTAGTATTATGCTTCTCTTTTAATGGCCAACATTCGGCACCATAAAGCATTGCAGGCCTCACTACCATTTTATAGAATTTTCCCTTAAGTTTGAGGGGTACATTTCTATCACATAACAAGCCCGATGCATTCCTCCACTTCAACCATCCAACTTGAATTCTGCTGATAATATCCCCATCTATTTCACCATCACTCTGAACAATAGATCCAAGATATCTAAAACGTGTACTCTTATTAATGACTTGATCGCCCAAAGTCACAATCCCCTCACCAGGTCTATTATTACTAAAATTACACTCTATATATTTCGTTTTAGATCTACTCAAGTGAAAACTTAGACTCTAAGGTTGACCTCCATAATTCAAGTTTACCTTCAACTCCCTCTCTAGTTTTATCAACAAGAAGAATATCATCAGCAATAAGCATACACCAAGGTACATCCTCTTGCAAATTTCTAGTGAGAACATCCATGACTAAAGCAAAAAGATATGGGCTTAAGGTTAATCCTTGATGTAACCCAACCGAAATAGGGAAATACTTGGTCAATCCACCTTGTGTTTGAACACAAGTAATAACTCCTGCATACATATCTTTAATGATTTGAATATAAGCATTATTGACTCCTTTCTTTTCAAGAACTCTCCATAGCACTTCTCTTGGAACTTTATCATATGCTTTTTCTAAATCAATAAATATCATATGTAGATCCTCCTTATTTTCTCTATATTTCTCCATCAAACCTCTTAATAAATGTATGGCTTCCATAGTCGACCTACCCGGTATGAATCCAAATTGATTTTGAGAAACATTAGTATCACACCGCAACCTATGATCCATAACTCGCTCCCAAAGTTTTAAAGTATGACACATTAACTTAATACCTCTATAATTCGCACAATCTTGTGCATCACCTTTATTCTTAAAAATAGGAATTAACACACTCATTCTCCACTCATCTGGCATCTTTTTAGTCTTTAAAATAGTATTAAAAAGTTTAGTAAGCCATGAAATTCCTTCATTTTCATGAAATGATATATATATATATATATATATATATATATATATATATATATATATCATTTTAAATATTTAAAATGATATAATTTTGTTTGAAATTAATTATGTGGGGGTCATTTATCATTTTAAATTTCGGTAGCTTCTTGGCATCCCCACCCCACGAAAAAGAGGTTGGGGAGGCAATTGTCTTTCAATCTTTCTAGCCAGTTTAAAGATACAATGGCTCAAGGTCTTCATTTGTTCATTTCTTCTGGCCGGATCAAAGATGCCCAAGCAATCCACTTTACCTAACTCTTCGACATATCTGATACAAAGCATCACAAATAGGTCTCCACACTTATGTTGACCACCTCCGTCTTGCCATCTATTTGGACATAATATGTCGTGCTCCGCTTCAAGACTATCCCCTGTATCGCCTTGATCATGGTTTTAAGTGAAACCACGGCACTGCATAGGCTAGCATCTCCTCGTAGCACCACCCTCTTCCCCTCCACTTGAATCAGTTAAAAATTTCCAGCCCACTTTTCTCTCCCCAAGAGTCTGTAACCACTTCATCCATAGGATCACATCAGTGCTCCTGAAATCCAAGGGAAGAAAATCCTCCACTATTTGTAAGCCTTGGAGCGTTGGCGCCAACCTCCTACAAATTCTTCTACTCTTCTCCACCTTCCCTATCCCTATCATGACTCCAAAGCTCCTCGTATCTAGTAACTTCAATTCCAACTAGTCCACGACCTAATTTGAGATGAAGTTGTGAATAGCCCCGCTATCCACCAAGACCACTACTGGCAACTCCCTAATATGTCCCCTCTCACTTCATGTTGTGATTTGGAGTAAATCTCACCACTGAGTTAAGAGACACTCCCACCACATCAAGGTGCAGGTAATCTCCCCCCGCTTATGCTTCCTCCACCAACTTCTCATTATCGGCATCCTTCTCATCACAAATTGTAAGGACCTGGACTGTGCGGTTTTTACACCGATGGTATGGTGCATACTTCTAATCACATTGGAGCACAAACCCTTCGCTCTCTTATCCTACACCTCTACCTCTATGAAATGCTTGAATTTGGCTGTGGGGCGAACTCCCACGCTCTTCTTCCAAGGTGCCTCCCGCTGAAATGACATTGTTTGGGTCCTCGGTGTTAGTGAAGTCGAGGCACTCCTGTAGGAGACTCCCGTGACTCTGCCCCTATTGGTTCTCTCCATCTATCTCCAATCCTCTACCATCTGGGCTAGTTTCATCGTCTTCCTCAACCCCCTCAGCCTCAATAATCGGAGGTCTGTCCGTATGTCAGGCATTATGCTCTTTGTGAAATTTTCCTCCAACACCGCCTACAAAATCCCCCACAATTGTATAGACAACAACTGAAATCTCACCCAATACTCCATGACAGTCCCCTCCTAAGTCAAGACATAGAATTGCTCGTGGTAGGTCTCATTCCTGAATGGCTTGAAAATACTGCAACAAGCAATCCTTAAACTCCTCCCAAAAGTGGAAAGAATATCTAGCCTCCTTCCACTGGAGCCAAGCTATGGCTAATTTTCCCTCTAGACATAGTCCTGCGGCCATAAGCTTCTCCTCCTCATTCAACCCATTCACAACAAATACCTCTCCACCCGGTACAACAACCCATGGGCATCCTCCCATTCGAATATCATCATCTTCAACTTCCTCACCTTAGCATCTCCACTCCAACTTTCTCTCCCTCCAACGGTTCCCCCCGTGTGTCGAGGGTGGGAATCCCACATTTCCTCCATCCTCCTTGCAGGACCCAATCCCCATGGCTTGGCTCGACCCCCTCCATCTCCGGTCGCCCACTCTCCTTGCTCAAAATGCCTCTCATAATGGTCGGCCACCCCACCACCTCCACCACAAAATTCCCTCATTGCTTTCCCTCCATTCGAAAACACTGATTCGCCCCTTATCGGAGCCCTAGGAGGTGGCTCTTGATGAAAGAAACTCTCCTCATCGAACTCCTCCCATTCAGTCTCCTTTCCCCTAGATTCGACCAAGGGAATCCCAGTCAAATCATGGTTAGGATTAGCAAACGGAACCGCCAGCGGAGTTTTGGATTGCATCTCCATGAGCTTCTTCATCCACTTCACCTTCCAACGCATCCACCTTTTTTGTAGTTATCTCTCCAAAATCTCACTCTGATACCAATTTGATCTGACTTGGAAGCAAAAACAACAAATTATATAAGAAAATGCAGGAACACACATATGGAGGCTGATTTTTTATTATTCCTTCAAAAATAACAAAAGATACAATTAATCTAATATTCGAGGTAGATCAGCTCTCCCACAAACCTTAGGTGCCGCTAGGAACAAGTCCAAATAAAAACTACCGCAAACACAAATATAATGCCCGTAAAACCGCCCAATTAACTCTAACATAAACTATCCTACTTCACTCCCAAATCTAAATTCAAATCATCCATCATTTCCTCAATAAATCTTTCTTAATTTCCTTCCAAACAAATCATCCATCTTTCTCTAAATAAACATTTCCTAACTCCATCTCAATCAAATCAGCCCTCTAAATAAAACTTTTATAATTTCTTCCCAATCAAACCAGGCCTCTTTCCCTAAATAAACATTTCCTAATTAGTTCCCCCTTAATTCCTCCTCCTTACATAATGAATAATAGAACCCTGGCCCCCACAAGGGAGGCCAAAATTCCCCCCGTTGCTGCCCCTAATTCCGCCCAGCCAAATCATTGGTTTAGCCTGGGCTTGGACGGCCGACTAGGCTGGGCTGTGCCACCCGACTAGGCTTGTGTGGGCTGTTCTGGGCCAACCTAGTGGGCCCTCCTGGCGTACCAAAATTTTTCGACATTGCACATAAAACAATCTCCTTGCTCATCCATATCAAGAGTAGTTTACAAAAAGCCTAGACATGAGCAGCAATTCTTCCTTATCACTGTCATGAGAATTCTCTGTAAACACATGAATATACATTTCTATTAACAAACATGAGGAAGATAATGAACTGACCATTTTAAAAAGCTAGTTGACTACCAATTATTTAGCTGAACAAATTCAAATTTGAACAGAACCAAAAATTAAACGGAAAGATGAAAACCTCTAGCCTAGTTTGGCCCAATAATTGGGTCAGCTTTCTTGGTGAGAACTCAAGTTTTTGTTCAAGTTATTGGTCAAGTTGGCCTAATCAATAGATACATCAAATTCCACATATAGAGAGCATTCATAGTCCAAACCTACCTATTAAATAGGATCAGGCAGGTTTAGCCAAGGAAATTTGTGATTTCAATAGATAGTAAAGCTACTATGGGTCAATCGAGCTGGTTAAGGACCTGAGCTCAAACATAGGTCTACTTCTATTGTCTAATGTTATATTAACCAACTCATGACTTCATTCGAATTAACATGTTACTTCAAGCTTATTAGAGCTTAACTGTACAAATCATAAATGTACCTGAGAACAATCGCGGGAATGCATTGGTTGGAATGAGAACATATCAATATCATTAATGACCATCTCTCTCAACTTCTGCAAATTAGAGAAGCAAGAAACATTAAGTAAAGGACGAAGACAAGATAGTTCAAAATTATAAGTTTTTGAATTCTAGATTATATCTAACCATAGATATTGAGAACAATGACCTTGAGTAAAATTTCATCAACAATGATATATTAAAAATTCACCATGATTTTTTCAATATTCATCATATGCACCAGTGTGAAACAGATAGATATGCATGCATGCGATGTAGGGAAACCATATTGTGACCATATGTAGCATTTCCAAAGTCATACAAACTTATGCATTCCGGTCCAATTATTACAGCAAAACATAGATGGAACTATACAATTTTTTGATAAATAGAAAACTTTCAATAAAATCTAGCATTTTGAGTGGCAAAAATTGAAATTATATAAGAAAAGAGGGTCGAGATAATATAAATTAACAATTTATGCATAACACCCAAAACAAACAAATATAGAAAATTCAAATACATATCCTTGCCTTATTTATTTGATCTATGTCAACACCACGATTGATCATACGCTGTCTCCGTTTCATGGCAATGAGTTCTTTATGGTGTTTCTTCTTACCACCTGAACCAAAAAAGAATATTTAAAAATGTTAACAATGAAAAGGATGAAAGCTAAAAATGGTAATAAAGTGCCTATCTAGAAAGTGGATTAATTGTATGCTATACTATCATTCTTGCATAACCATGAAAAATGCTAAAGCAACACCTGAGCTTACAAATAAATAGTGTAAAAAGGTCCTAACTTTCCTCTAAATGGCACAGAATAAGGAATACATGAAAAAATATGCTATCCATTACACCTACCCCTACATTAAGGCATAGTATATGTATGCCAAGGGGCACAAATACTTCGCCAGGCACGGCTGATGGATCTTTCAAGAAGTTGACAGTCTCCTTTTTGGAGTGAAATAGAGATGGTGGAAGGTTTTGGAGGAGTTGAAGGCTAGTTAGGTCACCAGCACTGATGTGAGGGATTTTGTGATGAGGCCAAGAGCTATACGAGGTTAGATTTTTATTTGTAAAATTAAGAAGGGGGTTGGCCGAGAGCTTCTAATGGAGAATTAGGATTTAGATAATGAAGGAGAAGAGAAGAGAATTGTGAAGAGGGTTAATTTAGGCTTTATTGGGAAAGCCATCTCTCTAGAGCTCCGTATAAAGGTTTTAGGCATTGGATGGATGGAGTAAAGAGGCCAAGAACTTCTAGTATTGAAAATGAGTAGGAAGAGGGCTAAGAGTTAAGAGAATTAGCTCTCTTCCTACTAAACTAACAAATAACAAATTATGTGGAAATAAATAAGAAGAAAAATTACCGATTAAGAAAAAACTAGGCCTCATGTCAATACAAGGAGACAACTTCCTCAATAATTTAGCAGTCGCATTTGAATATCCTCAAAGGAATCATGCATCCAACTAGTGCTTACAAGATCAAAAATTGAAAGAGTAAAACTTTATTCAAGTAAAATAGTCTAAATTACATGCATCGCACCACTATTTATAAACTCTTCATAAACTAGGCTAGTAGATAAGATTGGCAGGGAATCAGCTAAGTGAAGTTTGAATTAATTCCCATAGCACAAGAATTCCCAATTAAATTTTAAATTCCATAATCAATAGGAGTAGTTACAAGCCCAATTTAGACAAACAACAACAACCAAACCAACCACACATGCACACCCTAAACTAGCCACAAACACCATCTACTCCCAACACTCACTATGACCCTCCCACAAGGACAAAAATGCATCAAAACTAAGCACCCAAAGCTGGCCAGCTCGCAGTTTGTCGATTGAGAGCTTGCTCCTTAATTCCTAGTCACTCAATTTGCTTACGTGACACGCGAGTTCCCCATGCGTTATCATCCTAAAGGGAGGCGAGTTCCCCATGCATTACTTTAGTTTAGGATATGTTTGTAATTATGAACTCATTCACTTGATAACTCGCTCATTCGAAAATTATGAGAAAAAATAAAAATAAAAATAAAAAACAGAAAAAATAGAAAAGAGTTATCTTATTATAACTGATTTCATATTTGTTAGTGCAAACAAATTTCCATTAAAGGTAGAAGATTTTTAAGTCATCAATGCTCCATGTTTTTGACCCCTCCTTTCCTGAGTGAGTCTGTCGTTGGTATGCCCCGGGGTCTACTTGTCTTTTGATAATGTAAGGGCCTTCCCAAATTAACTCCAAAATTAACTCCAGTTTACCTGACATTAACTGGTGAGTTGTTGCATCTACTTTTTTTCAAAACTAAGTAGCCTAGGTGGAAATACTTTACATTGACAAGTATAGTAATTAACCATCATCCTCTTTACTTCTCCATGTTTGAGCGCAGTCTGTGCTTGGAGTGCAAGCGTTCTTGATTCTCTCCTCCCATTCACCAAACTCGCCCTCATTGAACTCTAATTAGTTGACTAATTAATTCCCATAAAACAAAAGAATTCCCAATTTAATTTTAAGTTCCATAATCAATAGGACTAGCTACAAGCCTAATTTAGATATCCCAATTTAGCCAAATAGCAACAGTGGAACCAAATACACACAAGCAATACCCTAAACTAACCACAAACCCCATATGCTCCCACCACTCACTAAAAGAAGAGGATAATTCAATATAAAATATTCCACTAGCTCAAGGTCCCTTTAAAAAGTACAAAATTTTAAAAAATATTCATTTTTCACCCCTTATTTATAAGGATCTGAGAGCTAAAGAAAATGCTACATCCGAAAAAGAGTAAAAAATGCAATAATAAATAGCCCATTGTACGAATTACCCTTAACATGTGTCATGTTCTAACTAACCTAGTGAATGTTTGGATCTTTATTCAGGTCCTCTATTTTAGGGCGAATTCCCTTGTTTAGAGTGTCCACAAGTGAGTGGATGAGGGTGAGTTTATTGATAAAGATCGAGTTGAGAAATTTGTGGCTGACAAGTCCTCTGAAGTCATTGGCAACCTTTTTTTATTAAGTATTGAGATTGCTTCAATATTGAAGGCTAGTACATTCAAGTTGCGGGGGTAGTGAACTGGATGGTCGGCTAAGTGCGGGGAGGCGAATCAGAACCCTCTTGAGAAGGACATTCCCTGTAACTTGGATAAGTGATAGTCCTTGATGGCATTCCGCCCTACAAGATGGCAAGTGGCTTCGATGGGTGATTCTTCTTGATTGGCAAGTCTTGATCTGAGTGGTCCATGAAAAGCCTTGGCTTTCTTATGGGAGATGATTCCCCTCTTACTATTTCATTGAGTTGGGGGTTGGTAACCCTCAAGCAAGTCTTTATTTCCAAGGTCCATGAGGTTCATGTTCACCTGTTAGGACATGTGAACTAATTGTTAAGTATTTGAAAAGCAATGTTGCACCGATACGGATACGACGATACGGATACGACACGATACGGATACGGGACACGCCAATTCTTAAAAATACAGGATACGGATACGACGCGGATACGGCATTATAATATATAAATAATACATAAAAATTAATAAAGTAATCAAAGTGTAATATTTGAAATGACAAAAAAAATTGAAAAAAAAGTAAGCATTAAGTATTGAAATGTCTAGTACAACAACAAAAACAAGAAGATAAATTGTCCAGCACATGAAATTTCAACTATTCAATAGAAGGAATGATAGGATTAGCTTCTTCTGTGGTTTGTCTTTGAGTTTCTATATCATCTTCAATAAATATCATAGCTTCTAATTCAGGCTCATCAAGTGAAAGATTAGCAATTTCTAATATTCCCATATCCTCAAGAGATTCAAATCCATCTCCAGCAACATCCCACATCCTGTTGTCTCCTTCCATATAAGTTGGAGTTTTCCTTGAGAGAAGCCGAAGGTTTGTATGCACGTAAACTAAATCTTCAGCCCGTTGTGGAGTAATTTTATTTTTCATTGATTGGATGAATGAGTATGTACTCCAATTTCTTTCACAACAGGATGAGGATGAAACTTGGCCAAGCAATTTTATGGCGATTGTTTGTAGTAGAGGTGCTGAAGCTCCATGTATAATCCACCACATTTTCGGATCAATTCTCTACCTATCACGCAATGACTCTTGGTCACCAAAGTCCTCTAAATAACCAAAAAATTTAGCAAGCTCAATATTGACACTTCTTCTCTCCTCATTTGGAAAATAACGCTTCAAACATGTCTTCCTCATATTTGAAATTTTTAAATCTTTCTGTGGAGAAACTCTTTGAGGATCCTCTTGAAGCCATTCTTTAGTTGAATATCTTCAAATAACAATGAAATAATGAAAAAATATTGAAATTACAAAACAACAAATTGTGAATTCATAATGAAAAAATGTTGAAATTTACCTTGGATTTAGTGAGTGAGCCAAGCAATGTAAAGGTGTATTACTTTTGCTCCACCTATCTTCTAGAATAGCATAGATAACATCCCAAAAGCTTGAGTCTTCATGAAGTGTCTTCCTCTCATGTCTATATATAACTTCTTTTACTTTGGCTAGCATTGAATCCCACATCTCATAAATGAGATGTAAACAAGACTTATCTGTATCAGCTACTCTCAACATCTCATAAATTGGGTCTGTAAAATTTATGATGTATTCAATCTCATCCCACCATAAATCATTTAAAAGCTTCTCTTTTACATACCTAGCCTTTCCAACATCATCTTCCCTATAACATGTCCATTTGTCACTGATCACCATAGCTTGAAGAGCATTTTTTATTTTTTTGAATCTTCTCAACATCACTATTACTGAGGCAAACCGAGTTTCAGCAACTGCAAGCATCTTTAAATTAGAGAAATCATTGAACATAGAGAGTCTCATGAAGTGATTCATAATAAAATTTCTAATTACAATTGCATCTCCAGCAATCACTGTGATCCAATGACATTCATTATAGGTGATTTCATTTGCCTCGGTATTCTTAGCTGCACAAATATTCTTCAAAGCAAGATTAAGCGTATGCACAACACATGGTGTCCAGAAAATATGAGGATATGCTTGCTCTACAAGTAGACCTGCAGCTCTACAAACAGGTGCATTATCAGTAATGACCTGAATGATGTTTGAAGGCCCCACCATCATGATAACTTCTTTGATTAAATTAGAAATGAAGAACTTATCCTTGTACTGTCCTTCACAGTTTACAGCTTTGATAAACATAGGATAACTCTCTGTTACAGCCATGAAGTTGATAAGTGGTCTTCTTTGTGGATCTGTCCACCCATCACAAACCAAAGTAACTCCTTTTTCCTTCCAAACTCCTCTAGTAGGCTCGAGCAACTTCTCAATATTGTCCCTCTCTCTTTGCAACAACTTCGTTCTAATGACATTATATCCTGGTGGCACGTATCCTGCAAGATTGTTATTGCATGCATATGTAAAGGCATTTTTATAATGTGGATTCCTTGCTAGGTTAAAAGGAAGTCCAGCTGAGTAAAACATTCTAGCTATTTCCCTGTCTAGTTGTTCTCTCATTTGTAAATTAAATGCTTTCTCCAAAGCACTATCTACAACATGTTTTCTTTTTTTTTTTATTCAAATCCCTCCATTCGAAAAGGTCCTTTGTTTACAGTACTGTCATCACATCTAATTGAAGAAGATGATGAAGGATATGAAGCATGAGTGCTTGGAAGTGGAATATGTTTTGGAAGCTCTTTTTTACTACTTTGCTCAGCTTCACTAATTTTTCTTTGTAATTCAGCCATTTGTGATGAGCTTATCTTCGGGCAAACTTTGATTCCATGACCACTAATCTTCAACAAATGAGCTTTCACTCTATAATATGATCCTTTGTATAATGCATTACAAAAATTGCATTTGAATGCAATATTGTCTCCCCCTTCTGATGTTTTACCTATTTTTGTAACATAACCCCATAAAGGTTTGTTATCTTCAATATTAATTTCTGATGGACCATCATCAGAACCAATTCCTGCTCCACTAGAACTCATTATCCTACAAAGGATCTATACAAATTAAAACATATGAATTTGAAACATGAAAAAATTTAAGTGAAAGTGTAGATATGTTGCGACTCTGCCGGGGGTCCAAGGGGGCGCTGCCCCCTGGCGGGGTTCGACCTGTTACAGTACCGAGCGATACTGAGTTTCAATACCGAGCAGTACCGAGTTCCAATATCGAGCAGTACTGAGTTCCAATACCGCTCGATACCGAGTAGTACCGAGCAATACCGAGCAGGAACCGAGTTCCAATACCGAGTAGTACTAAGTTCCAATACCGCTTGGTACCGAGTAGTACCGAGCAATACCGAGTTCCAATACCGCTCAGTACCGAGCAATACCGAGTTCCAATACCGAGCGGTACCGAGTTCCAATATCGAGCAGTACCGAGTTCTAATACTGCTCGGTACCGAGTACCGAGCAATACCGAGTTCCAGTAACGTTCGGTACCAAGCGGTACCAAGTTTTAATACCGAGCCTATGATTATGAAAATGAAGAACGATGAAGAAAACGAACCTAGACTGCTCACGTCGCCTTCACTGTTCGCGTTGTCAAGCCGCTTCGTCGACGAAGGATGATCCTATCGACTTTAATGCTCGCGTCGTCAAGCCTCTTTGTCGACAAAGGATGATCCTGTTTGCTTCTATGCTCGGGTCATCGAGCCGCTCCTTCAACTATAACGAAGAAGATGAACACGTGTGTGGAAACGAAAAACCTAGCTCTTTGAAATGTTTCAGCCGCATAAATGAATATGGATATTGAGAGAAAACGGTGAAAAGTCGAAAAGAAAAGGGTAAATCGTGGCTCAATGTTTTTTTTAATAGGACACGCATATCTGATACGCGTGTCCAGTCAAATTTAAATAATATTTTAATCGGACACGGCAAGGCTGTATCTGACACGTATCCGTGCCGTATCGGAGGCGTATCCGTATCCGACACGTATCCGATACAACATGCCTCGTAAATAGGAGTATCCGTGCAACATAGTTGAAAAGGCATATCCGAGTGTAAAATTTCGGCCCACAAGTGCTCATTTACTATGCTGCAGCATTAGGACTACATAAATCTTATTCTATTTTGACTTAATTTTTATTATGGTTAAGGATAGGATTTTGACTAAAAGCCTTTTTGAAAATTATTAATATATAATATTACTTGTGTTTCAAAAAAAGCATAACTTCTAAAAGTTTATTCATATTTTTTATGCTATTTTCGGAATGACTACTAAAAGTTAAATCAAATAATCTCCCCCCCCCCTCCCCAAAAAAATACAAACTTTTCCCCCTAAAACAGCCCTAATCCCACCATAAATGCACCCCGCTTTTCCTCCAATAATCCCTCATTAATCCTTCTCCTTCTATAGGCTCCTAGAATTCCGCCGAGCGAAGGGGGACAGAGTCCACAGCTGCATCAAAGACATTACAAAATGCCACCCCCAAAAAAATTTCCAAATCAAATTATGCTTTCTAGAATACATGCATCATGACACATGTGCAATGCATTGCAATGTGTAGATTGCATCAAATATAGTAATAGGTAGTTTAGACAATGGTTGTCTGACATATACATGAAATGTTAGGATTAGGTTGACAAGAAAATTACCCACATTCATGTTCCTAAGTTTTTCAAATAAGATAGCATTTAGGTAGCCATTTTACATATGGGAATGGGAGAAAATATGTAGAAATGTTCTTCCATGAAGACAATTTTCTAGTTTTCATTTGACTCCCTTCCTTGATCCATTCTAATCCAATTCTTTGCTCCACTCAATTTTTATTTTTCAAATTTTCAACAATCTTCTAATAAAGGATTGTGGATTATATATTGTATCCACTTTTCTTCATATTCACCAATACATAGGGAGATTTGGGAGTATTTCTGTTACCAATAATCAAACAGTGGGTTCTTCTAACCCATAAGAATAAGCACCAATGGTTCTAGCCGAATGTGTAGGAGAGTATGGATTGTACAAAGGCTTAACTAGTTACTATCGCAAAAGAGAGAGAATGAATTTCCTAAGGTGAGTGAGACATGGATGTAGGTGGTTAGCGCCAAACAAACATAAAATCCTCGATTTTAACTTTCCTTACTCGTTACATATTTGTGTTCTATGATTAAGTTTATGTGGTGATTTGTATATTTACAAGTCAAAGCGTAGTTTGGTTAAATAGATTTGTAATACTGAACTTAAGGCTTAAATCACTCAACTAGGTTAAGTAGATTTGTAGTATTGAGCTTAAGGCTTAGATCACTCACTAGTTGGTATAATATCTAGGACTCACTTTATAAATCTTGTGTTTATTTGTATATTGTTTAGACAGCTAGATCCACTGTGCTTGAATGTTTGGGTGTATCAAAAGAGTTTGAAAAATTCAAGTATGATATTCACGCTCTAATTCAATCTCTCTCATGTGTGTGTCAGCACCCAACACTTCAAAAAGCACGACCAACACTTGAATTGTGGAGCACCTTTTTTTTGAATTATTGGCAATGATTCATAGGTATTCTTCCCATTGAGGTTTAAACTTTAAACTACATAATGAAAGCAACAATGTCAAGAAAATTGGTTTATCTAATAAAGGAAGACAACAAATAAATATTTGCCTAATAGAAAACCCTTTTTTGTGGAAAGTTTTGTTGTTCATAATATTACTTAACAGTGTGCTTCTATGAATATATATTCCTTTCTTAGGAAAATAATCTGTGAATTATTTTTTCTTTCCACGAGCAATTCCTTCTGCTATTCCATTTTTTACAATTTTAAGTGATTACTTCAAATTTGGTTGTTGACAACAATATTCCATGATTAAGTTTTTTTCCTTTCTCAAAATATTTACTAATATTTAAAAATTTTGCACGTAGTAGTTAGATACTAAATTGATAGTCATAAAATAAACACAGTGAACTAGATGTTGACTACAATTCACATCTGCATGAATCATTAATATCAATCTTCTAAATTACCTTTCAAAATATATTTAAGGATCATTACTAATGCAAAATGTGACCTATATTGAGTAAAACAACATGCACTTGGGGCAAATTTATTTAATTGTAAGCATTTCAATCTTAGACCCAAAAGTGCATCATATATTCTGTGAATTTTATTCTTGTGTTTGTTTGGGCAATATTTTCTTTTATTTTTACACCCTCAGTAACTTTTCATTTTATTATTTTTACTATTATTACAAGTAATGGTATAACCTATCATCTCAATAATTTAATACTATTCTACTGTTATTAGGGAGATTTACATGTATAGCACTAAAAACTATCTTATCTATATATTGAACACCTAAATTTTACTATTTACTCACATAACACTCAAAATTTTATATAAAATAAAAATTAACCCCCACATCAATACCTTGTTATTCACATGCCACTGGTCCTTCACTTCTTCAATGACTAGGTAGAAAAAAGAATAATTTTCGGCAGCAATGGTGAGAATGGAAGTCATCGAGGAAGAAATCAAAGAAAAAATTGCGGCTAAAAATGGAATTTATGAAGCTGGCGTCGGAGAAGGGGGACATGGGCAGCAGTGGAAGCTCTGTCTCAACGGGGAAAAGAGGGATGTCAGCCAAAACCCCTCCCCAGTGAGATCCCATCGCAACCTCCTCATATCCAAAGAGATTCATCAAGACTTCCTCCTTGTCGTCAAAGGTTTCAACTCTATTAACAGAGTGTTATATAACGTAAATAGTGAAACATAGGTGTTAAATATATAAATGAAAGTTTTGAGTGCTATGTATGTAAGTCACCCTTGCTATTAAATTTAAAAAAGCAAACTAAAGATGAATTTCTAATCCTTGAGATTGAAACTCACTTCTCATATTTTTGAATGTGTATTTCATGAATGAAAATTCAGTTCCATCCAGCTTCGACCCACGAAAGAATAAACTCACTGCTCGAAGCGAGATGGAATCATTTCAGAACCCTTACGAATCAAACTAACCATAGCTGCCTGTGCATTATTACCAGGTTTCAAAGAGTGAAAAAGGCAATTTTCGAAGTGTGTTGACTAAAAATGATGCTATCCTGGCTAATTTTGGAGATATTTTCTCTGCAAGTCATCTTTGACAAATAAAAACGCATTAAACATATTCTCTTCATATTGCAGATAAAATATAACTCGCACCAGTACATATATGTTGGTCTATGTATATTTCTGGCATGAAATCACATTGTGATTATCAAACAGAAGCATTAAAAAAAAATGCTCAGTAGAACCTAAGAAAATGTCATTTTTTAACAAAAAGTGACACGAATTTCTTTCCTTGGATTTTAATGCTGGAAACAATCCTGCTTTCAAATTACCTGGGAGTTTATCTAACTTTCTGCTTTTCTGAGACTCAGCAGGCCACGATCGAGAAAGATGCGGAGGTTGCCGTTTTTTCCGCTTCCCTGAATATGTTCTAGAATCCTTGACAAACAATAAATCTTCCAATCCTGACACATCAATGTCCACAACCGGCGAGCCGAATTGACGAGGCCTTACATTACCTTTACCCTTTCTGGAACTAGGCTTCTTCATGCCATACTCCTTGGAGGCAGTCATCAAAGCCTTTGCCCCAAGCTTAACACCAACTCCTTTAGCCCTACCATCACTTCCTATCGACCCATCTTTATCAGTCTCATTCAAGTTCACTTCCGTCAGCCACTGAGCGTTAAGCAGCTCCGAACTCCCTCCAATGCCTTCCAGGTAATCTTCAGCCAATTCTTCGTCAATATCAGAATCAGAATCCACATCTGAAGAACCATCTGATGAATTAGCATCCTCCTCTTCGGTATCAGAAGAGTTTGACTCGCCGGAATAAGAGATTCTTCTCGCACCAGAATCGCTACTCTTGCCATCATAGTCGAGCCCATCCTCTCCCTCGTCTGAAGAAGAACTATCCTCCGTGTAAACCCTCACGCCCCCAATCATCAAAAACCTGTCTTTTTTAATCACCGGCGTCGAATAGGAATCCAAGCAATCCATCTCATCTCCCTCGAATTTTACAACCGCAGCATCCTCCTCTTCATCTTCCTCTCCCTCTCCTTGGCCACGATACCCCAATCCAACGCCGCCGACGATTGGCGCATCGTACGCATAGGAAGGGGCATCAACCAACTGATCGGCATAGGAATCCCGATCGACAAAGGCAGCAACGACCGTCTCGTCACCGACACCAGCAGTTGCGGTAACTTCAGGGTAAGTGTATATGAAGGCGTTCCCGTGAAGGGGTGACTCGTTCTTCGTGCTACTTCCAGCTTTCATTGTAGATCTTTGATGAACAAAGTAAGAGAGGTCACCAGAGATAACGGGTTTGAGACGGGATGATGCGCCTCCATTTGTAGGAATACCTTTACCGGACCTCCTCCTGCCACCATTTCCGCCGCCCATGAGTTCCGATAGTTACGGAGGCTTGTTTTTAAAACAGCGCCGGAAATCAATGGCGCAAGGCGGATATGGGTGAATAGGTCGTAGCGGTGAAATACGGCGCTGCAGCCACCTGTTCGCTCGTGAGGTAGTAGCCCGGTAACTATTTTATATTTTTATTAGTAATTTTTTATGGGGATTTACATTAATATCATAAAATTATTGTATATTTATATATTTAATAATTAATATTTTATAAAGGTGTCAAAAAAAAAAAAAAAAAAAACTACTCAAAATCCAATCAGGAAAAATTGGGGTTCGGATGACCCTGTTAGCAAAAGGGTCGAGTTTGGGTTTGAATTTTTGACCTATTTCAAAAAAAGGGACGGATTTAGGTTAACTCGAAATCAACCCTATAATGACCCGAAAGTCGGAGTCAATTCCAAATTTCAACTCGTACTCACGGACTTTTCCCTCTGCCAGCATTTGTTACTCATCGACCGCCTTCTGTCGTTTGCTACAGTTGTCCGCACTAGCGGACTCTGCCCGCTGTCGTCGCCTCTACCGCTGCTTCGCCGCCGGCTTTGAATAGGAACTAGAAGTAGCTACGGGAACTCAGCTCGTGCTTCTTCAGCCAATTCTCTTAAATCCGAGTCGGATTGTGTCAACTCGGCAACTCGCACAGGTCGAGTCTGGGTTGAAATATCCGACTCGTTTGCAAAAATGGGTCGGGTTCGGGTTGACCCGTTTAGATCCAAATCAACTTGGATTCGACCTGAACCCAACCCGTCTACCCGAATTGACACTCCTAATATTTTATATGTTATCTTTAATATTTAAATCATAATAGAGCCCATCTCTATAAGTCTTCAGCAATGCTTACTTGGACGTGGTCTAACGAGTGATCAACAATGCCTGTGGCCTAGATCCGTGATATTCATTGTACTTTGAAGGGGTGCTGGTCTACCATCTGCCTCAGTGGTAGAGTGGACGTCTTAATTTGTGATAGGAGGTTCGCGTCCATGTGGCCCCTACAAAAAGAATTAAAAAAATCTTTGTAAGTCTTGAGCATATGATATAATATGCAACATTTGCACCACAACAGAACATAATAGGCAACTTTACTTTATAATCCATAGAATTCATGTACCCTTTTATTTAATATATTTGATCCCCTCTTATCTATATTTACAATAATTTGATTTAGCATAGTTGTTAGTATAGTTTGTAGGTACCATGATAGAGGAGCATGATAGATGAGCTTAGTGATGGTCTATGGTATTATGTTGAACAAACTATATGTCCATATTAGATATATACCAAATGAGGTCTACATCAGTATAGCATGATCATGTTGGCGTTTCTATGTCACACACACTCTTGGATGCAATAAAAGCTATTCAACGCATTCTTTAATTTTCAAGGTATTGTAATAATTTTATTTGTGCTAGTTATATCGTGTTGACTAGTGATAGACCAAGTTCAACATCAAAGTTTTGGCAACTTATTAGATTTCATTGAATTAAATATAATGCAGAGCTTCTAATTAACTTCCAGTAAGCAAACAAATGAACTCATCGATAAATTTCTTTTATTTTTATTCATCATCAAAATATATATACAATCATAATTATACTCTACAATGCATGACTTCAGATTAGAATGGAGCGAATAAATAAATATCCATGATCGAACAAAAATCTTATACAGACTTGGACAAATCAGAACCTGGGACTAAAGTTACTCAACCGATTCTTTACTCTTTTCCTGACATGAAACATAATACAAAATAGGTATGAGCCAACACAACTCAATAAACCATGCCCATTGTTCTAATTTTTTAATAATTAATTTATTATACATTTATCTAAGTTTTTAAATGTAGTTATTAACAAGCAATTGTATTGAACGAAAATGTACTATTAGTTAGCAACATGTTAGAACCAAGGAGGAAGATCATGAGATCTTTCTTGCAAGAGAGAGAGGGAGAGGGACGAGAGAGAGATAGACACCAATTTGGGAGGAAATACAAATTAGCTTTTCAGATTTTTCCCTAAATCTTACATCAACCCATAATCTCTATTTATAGAGATTTACAAGGGTATGGTAGCATGCATGAACAAGATAACCTAAAACCAAATCAATACATAACAATCTCCACCTTGATTTAGTTTTAGAAAAAACAAAGAACCACTCGTCACAAGAACTCAAACTTGTTGCAATCCAACCGATCGCCCTGGACACCTGTGCGCGCTCCTACCTACGACTTCACACGATCCACCCATCCAATCCCAAGTTCCGACCATCTTGCATCCACGAGGTTGATGCTTCAACATGCTCCTGTAATTCTCCACCTTGATCAATTTCAAGATCAAGAGTCTCTCTCTCCGCCTCTGCAACTGCCTTTCGTGATCAAGAACCCAGATGAACCAATCTTTCCATCTTTGGCAAGGCCTAGTTCTCCAATCTTGTCGGTCTTTCTGCGCCTCATGCCCGCGCCCTGAGCCTTCAGCTCTGCTACCGCGCCTTGCACTCCTGTGCGACCTCCTCGTGCACCGCACGACCTCGTACCTCCAAGCGCTCCACACTTCCGGCAATGCTCCTCAATAACAGGCCAACTCCACCTCAAAGATCTGAACCAATCTTTAATCAAGAACATATCTTGCTTCTAGTCGGTCCCGACGTCCCACACACCGGACCAAGATCCTTCAGATTTCCTTCTTGCGGCACCAGAAGGACACCTTTGACTCGTCGGCTTGCATTCAACATCCGTTTCACTGCCCCATCTGCAAGCAGCCGGACCTTCCGACCCCCGCAAGCCGTCCACGTCAAACAGCCAAAGCCGTCGAACATGCTTTTTTCTTACGAAGTCTTCGTCTGAGCCTGCCAAGCCGCACGGATCAAGCTACACGGAACCACTTCTGTCCGATCAGCCTTGCACGAACAGACTGCAAGCGGATCTTCCTCCGGCCAAACCAAGCTGCCACACCGCCGATTCCAACCTGACGATTAAGAATGGGACTCTGATTGACCCTGCTTCCTTTTGCGGCACCAGACCGCTTTTCCTCCGGCCTGCAATGGATCAATCGACAAGCCTCCGTCGATCCGCCTGCGGCCACTGCACACTTGCCTCGCATATTCGCGAGACCCTTGCGCCACTGCTTTTCCCATAACAAATCCATCGCGAACAACTTCGCGTCAGCCACTTGTGTGTCTGCTCACACTAACAGCTTCTGATCAATCTTTCTTTCTCTTGAATGCAAGAACTTCCTCCATCTCCCTAGATCTGATACCAATTTGTTAGAACCAAGGAGGAAGATCTTAATATCTTTCTTGAAAAAGAGAGAGGGAGAGGGAGGAGAGAGAGAGAGACAGACACCAATTTGGGAGGAAATACAAATTAGCTTTTCAGATTTTTCCCTAAATCTTACATCAACACATAATCTCTATTTATAGAGATTTACAAGGGTATGGTAGCATGCATGAACAAGATAATCTAAAACTAAATAAATACATAACACAACATTTAAACATACTTTGCATTGAAAGCAAATAAATAAGTATTTTTTATATCAAAGCAAAAAATAGCATATTTCTCTCAGGTCATTACGCCTCACATCAAATATAAATATCAGAATTTAGACCCTTATAATTCTATATGCTAGTATATAAAAAAATTGTCTGTCATAACTCTCAATGCTTGGTACATTTCAGATGTTAAGAAATTCAAGTCCTTATAACTTTTTATGCTTCCCATATAATAGAACTTACTTCAACATTAGAGCTTCACAGAATCACACATTTCAAGCAGATAATCATATATAACATTGCATTTTAGTAAATGAAACATAACTAAACTAATTTTGAAAATTCACATAATGTTTTATTTATAGGCAATATATTCAGCTACTAAGCAAACTTTCATAATTTTACAATATTACTACCAATTATTCAAAATACAGCTTTGAAGCTTTACTTGTGCTATAACATTATTTTATAGGATCAAAATTATTTTTAATTGGATAAAAATAATATGTTTTTCAATTTGCCCTATAGAAATTTTTATTAAAGTTACACGTTGAAAGTTTAGACAGTGCATAGTTATCATCATTTTTTACTACAAAATTATAATTTAAATTAGAAAAATATCAAAAATTTAATATTTTAAAAACAGAGATAAAAAAATTTTAACTTATCTTGATCCAAATAACTTTTAAAATTGGGTTGATATTAGAAAATAAACTAGTCACTAAAAAAACCAATGACTTTTTTCCACTAGGATTCTCTCTCTCTCTCTCTCTCTCTCTCTCTCTCTCTCTCTCTATCTATCTAAATGGTTGCCCATAGGAATTTTCCACCGGGGGGGGGGGGGGGGGGGGGGGGGGGGGGGGGGGCGGCGGAAGAAAATTAAAATGGCTATAATTTGATGTTTTTATTAAAAAATTGCTTGCTACTCATCAGTTAACCCTGCAATACTACCCCTACCACCACACCTTTGAATTATTTTGGCAAAAAGATAGAGAGCTTAATAAGCAGTGCTGACTACCCAAGTATAAAGACGCTTTAAGATTAAGATTTTCATTCATGCATACAGGCTACTGGGATCCATTTCGAGAAAGATTCAAATATTCACATGCACACAAAACACACATATAAGGGATGTAAAATTTAAAAAAATTAGTGGCTTACCCTCACCAAATCAGGTCATAACTGGTATAACTGTGTACTGCTTAACTAGAAATTAAACTTGTAGTGCCTATATTGTGCTTATTGTTGCTGATTTATGTACATGTCGGTTAGAAAAGTATTTGTCCCATGTGTAACAACCCAAACTCTTAACTATTAAGATATTGTTCGCTTTAGCTTAAGGGCTTCATGATTTTATCATATTATTATAACTTTCTAGGAGGCCACCCATCTTACAATTTCTCCTGGATAAGCACACTTAACTATGAATTTTCTAAAAAAAATCCTCAATTACACAAAAAGGTACATCGATATTTAAGAGTTAACTTCTTTTACTAAAAGGGTTTCATAATCCCCCCACATAAGTAGTTAGCATTATAGTCGGCATATGTATTCCAAAATCATTTACTAGACATAGGATTCTAGAGGTGGCCCCACAAGTTGAAGGAGTTACTCCACCATGTATCATTTTGTCCCATACAAGGTTCAAGAGATGGCTCCCATGGCATAGTACTTTATCTTGTATGACAATTAGTTCCCATTTTTTAACTAATGTATTGCTCTGATACCATTTGTAACAACTTAAGTATTTAACTATCAAGATATTATCCGCTTTGGCCTAAGGGTCTCATAATTTTATCATCTTGGTGTAACTTCCTAGGAGGTCACCCATCCCAGAATTTCTCTAGGATGAGCATGCTTAATTGCAGAGTTTCTTAATAAAAATTTTATCATTACACCAAAAAGCAAATCAATGTTTAAGTGATTATCTTCTTTTACTTAAGATGTTTCACACCATATGCCTCTCATCTGTTGGCACCAATTTGATTGGTATCTACCATATTAATTCATGAGACAGTTTAGAGTTATAAAATGTATGAACATGAAATAGTATGAGAAGGCTCAGGTTGCAAAAGAGTGGATGTGTATGGGATGAAGGGCAAATATAAGAACTAGGAGACTAGGAGTAATCATCATGTGCTACTATCATATTATAGTTGACGATGGGAGAATACCAGTGGCATGAATTCATCATTTAGCTTAACGGGCATCCCCGAGGATAATGACATGTGCCTTACTATATTCTAGCTTATAGGGCATCCCCACAAGTGAGCAGTAGTTATGCATTCTAGTCGGCATATGTATTGCCAAATATCTAGGTGCTTAAGAAATGAGAACATGTTTGTACAGAGTAATTCAAAATGATAATAGTAACTTATTTTCACTTATTATGAAAATAATCTAAATCAAACTTCTTTTTAGAGGAAAATAATAAATTACATAGAAGTTATCAGATAGGGAAAATAGAAATAAAAATGAACCAAACACGAATGTCATCTACTATCATTCAAGTTTTATCTTCCTTCTATTAAGTAGTTCATTTATGTGAGATTGAAGTTGAGTTTGTGAAGGAATGTAATGTGAAGAATACTCGAATCAACTTTATATTTATTGCCAATTTGCTATACATAAAAATTTTATTTTCTTATCATTCTATAGAGGTTCATCCATAAACTCACCATACAAATTCAATATTTGTGCATCCTCTAAGAAACCCCACTATTGGTATAATATACCATTGAAACTTTACTCCTCACCCATTTCATCACCTTGTTCAATTCCTAAGTTGGACCATAAACTATGTGGAACCTAATTTGAATAAAATGTAGTCCAACTCAATGATCATCCATCTCTCTAAATATCTTTTGTAGTAGATGAAAAAAAATCATCTTTAGGATCACTATGTGTTTTTATGACTTGTACATGTAATCTGCATACCAGTTTGTCAAATTATCGCCTATAGTAATAAATATAATAATGACAAGCTTCATTTTATCTCACTTGCAATTTTAAGAAATGGTTGGATGAATCTTCACCAAGTTCTTTTTGGCCATGGTTTGCCATAAATATAATATTAGATACTTTTCAGCTTCTTGGTACTTTACTATCTTCTTTTATATATATAGAGTAAATTGAAAAATACGTATGATAAATTTTTCACTACTTACAATGAAGTAGCTTTGATTAAGAAGCTTGGCAAAATCTTTTTTATTCCTATTACTCTTAGCAATTTTTTTCTCCCAACATAGATCTCAATAGTTCTTCAACTTTCTAGTTCTTCGATTTCTCTTACGAATGTTAGTCCTAAGACAATATAACCCAAATTTCATCATCAATCTCAGTAATCATTTTGTTGCTAATATGTAGAGAAAAATCATGATATATTCATGGGTTATGATTTTGCCCATCTCTTATATGAAAAGCATATGATCAAGTGTGATGCCTACTTGAATTTTATGCATCAAGACTAATATAAATACTCTCTCAGTAAAGTTATATATATATATATATATATATAATTTTTTAAGTGTATATATGTATATGCCATCAAGGTATCTAGCAGTTAGTCGACGAGTGATGATAAAGGGTATTAGGACCTAGTGAGCCACACAATTGAGGTCATTTGAGGATCATCAAATCTCACTCACCAAGAAGTACAGAGGGAAGTCACCACCTTACAAGGGCAATTATGTCCTTGTGTATCACAAAACTCGCCTCCTAAAGAAAGATCGATCACCTGAGCTACTCGCCATCATCCATGACAGGGTATTTTATATGTGCTCATCACCTTAGTTACAGGAAAGTGTCCACTTGAGGGGCTCCAACTCGCTATATCATAATCATTTGACAAGAGAGCTCTTATTCCTCACAACTCAAGCTCACTCACTCTCCTCCCTACGCAATCCGAAGCTCTAACACAAGTTGTCGGCAACTCCAAGGCATCTCTAGTTACAAGCCCCTCTAGCTCAATACTCTGTAATGGACTATCTTATGCACACTCGCTTGTACACACTCAGCACTACTGCACTCGCCTAGGGACATAATATCAAGGTTATGCAAAGCCATTCACCTCTCAGGCAGCCAAGAAGCAACATATATCGATGACAATTTATACTGAGAGTCATTAAAACATTGTATTTTTTATTTCTTTATAGATGTAGCCTTTCTTATAGCTTAAAATTCCTATTAATTAAAGGAGATGACCAGTTTAGATCTTTTTGGATATTTTTTTACTTTTGAAATCTTTGACATCTTGAGCATTCATACTACAAATTTTTTATAGTGAACTATTCTCTCTATTTTCATATAGGTTTTTATTCATTTTGCTAGAGTTTGCTTGTTAATAGGATTGAGTGTCACCCCTAAGTAAATTTGAATCCAATATGCCTAAGCACTACAGGTGTAAATAACCCAAAGCTGCAAAATTTGGAAAGATACAGTTATTAATCGTGACCCATCTGTAATAATTTCATGAGGCCCATGAAAGTTTTTACTATTTCCATCCTCAAAATCCAAATGCCGTTATACAACTTCTAATTGACCATCTGTGTACACATGCTTGTAAAAACAGCTTGTCCCAAAAGGACAAGTCCCATTTCCAGAGCAGAAATAATTGCAATCTATCGTCTTGGTCTTGGCTTTGTAGTTGTCAACAGTCTCTTGTTTTTCTTCAGACGTTGAGTACCAAAGGACAGGAGTGACAAAATATGAAAGCTTTCGGCACATAGGGTCGGCTCTTAATAGATTGTTGACATTCATTCCAATAGATGGACAATTGCCGTGCCAATTCCTCTGACTAAGGCTTTATTTGGACGGCTTTCTTAATATTTTTTAAAGTAGTTTTTTAATACAAAATTTTTATTTTTTTATTAAAAAGTTGTTTTAAAAATCAATAAGAAAGCTGATCCAAACGAAGCCTAAGTAGACTAGAAATCATTCAACCTGTTCGAAGAATTCTTGCAAACAGCCATGAATTTCTTGGGTACACATGCCCTGACTAAAACATAGGGCTTCAAGGTGCTGATTATTTTTCTGTCACAAATTTGTACGCTCTTCTCTTTCATCAGGTCGATATGGATGCAAACAATGTCTTTTACAGATGGAACACTGATCTCCGTGAATATGAGGGCGTCTTTCACCATGAGAGCAACTAACAGTAGCAGTAAATGGATATATTGGTCGGGCAGCAAGGCTGTTAGTACTTAGTACAAACTGAAAACTCAGAAATGGAATTAGGAGATGGCTTGCAATATCCATTCAAGACCCATCATTTCCCACAAAAGGACTTGCGTTTGATTAGGGGTGTCAATTTCGGATCATGGGTTTGTTAGTACAAACAGAAAACTCGAATCCGGAACTGACCCGACACTATTCAGGTTCGGGGTCAACCCAACCTGTTTTTGCAAACGGGTCGATTTTTCGGATCCAAACCTGATCCGCTTCGGGTTTGGGTCAACCCGATCTGACCCATAAACAGGTTCGACGCCTTTGTCTCTGTTCGACTTCACTCCTGGACGACGTTCTTCCCATTGGATCAGAAGTTACAACATTTCGATTGGAAGCACCGAAGCAACGATGAGAGTTCGCTCGTAGCCTCGCTTCCTCGCCGGCGCCTTCGTCGTTGTTCGACTTCGCTCTTGGATGATGTTCTCTTCCCGTCGGATAAAAAGTTACAACATTTTGATCGGAAGCACCGAAGCAACGACGGGAGTTCGCTCGCAGCCTTGCTGGCACCTTCGTTGTTGTTCGACTTTGCTCCTTGGAGGTCATTCTCTTCCCGTCGGATCGAAGTTACAACATTTTGAATGGAAGCAACGAAGGGAGTTCGCTGGCTGTGAACTCACGACCCTCGCCAGCTCCTTCGTTGTTATTCGACTTCGCTCCTAAGCTCCGTGGACGACGTTCCCTTCCGGTCTGATCGGAAGTTAACATTTTGATCGGCATCAAAGCAACGAGCCAACGACGGAATCAAAGCATTGAATGGTTTTCCGGGTCATTCCCGGGTTTCCGGGTCAACCCGAACTCGACCCGGTTTTGCAAACGAGTCGGTTTTCTGGACCTGAACCCGACCCGCTTCGGATTCGAGTCAACCCAAACCCGAAATTTTTTGATCGGATTTTCGGGTCAGGTCCAATATTGGCACCCCTCCATTTGATAATTACGATGGCCCAGGCACCTGGCTACGAGAAACTTTAACATGATCATGGATACAGTGACTGCCAAAAGAGCTCAGCCCTTTCTCTTAAAAGGTGCATGCATATGGTTTGGTCCTTGCAATCATGCGAGAATTCACAGTATTCCCCTTTTGAAACGTGCTCCATGCTCAAAGTACTTGCGTAAGACCCTTGAACTTTCATCGGTCCATAACAGATTCCTCGGACAACCATGATGGTTAAGATCCAGTGAATAAAAGAAATTTGGATTTCTATTCGGCATTCGAATAAGAGGCTGCTGAATACCTACATCATCCTTTTTTGCAAGCATTTCTTCGAACAGTTTCTCCGCATACCCCAAGCATTCTCAATAAAAATCGAGTGGAATCTCCATTGGATTGCACATCCGACTGATCATCCTGCACAACTCACGGTGGGTTTGGAAGTTGGGATGCGAGCAACTAGCTGGCACAATCGACGATGCTAATTGGCGCCGATGAAGCTGGACAGATCGGTGGTGACACGAGAAAGGGGAGGTCGGGAGGTGATGCGGACATGGAAAACATCTTGGCGGATATTCTGATACATTGCGGCGATGTATCATCCCTTTAATCTGGTGAAAGTACGAGGAAGATGACTCCACATTACCATAGATGGACCTTCGCGCATTTGTAGCCTTTCTTCCAAATAATTCATGGCGTGACGAAGGCGGGTACCGTGGGTCATCATGGTGAGGTTGCGAGGGGTTGCTGAGATGCGAGTTCGCAAGTGTTTGGACCTGGATACGTAACTTCAACGAGCGGGGTTGAATTTTTCGTTAACAATATAATGTCCGGACGTCAATGGCAAAATGGTCTAAACTTTTCCTAAAATTAGAGGGATTTACATACATACCACTTTATTTCATGTTATTTATATCTAATATTTAAAATTTTAATATTATATTCCTACTATTTATATAAAATTTTAATATCAAATATATCACTTATATATATAAATATTATATTGATAAAATTACTAGTATAACATTTAATATTTTAATTAAATGTAACATTATATATAACTCTTTTAGTAATTATATAAAAATTTATTAAAATAGTATATAAATGTTATCTTTAGTTAAAACTCATAACACTTTATATATATATTTAATTTAAATTATTAAATGTATATTTTTTTTATAATGCATATGTAGAAATTTTTGTCACATATTTATTATTAACATAACAAGTATTTTAAATTTTATATTTCATTTAATAATATTTTGTATAAATATTTTAGTTGTATAGTAGTTATTTTAATATAAATATTAAGGAAGGTAGAGGTAGACGTAAAAAAACTTGGTTAGAAAATATTAGAAATGATCTTTCTTTATTAGATTTAAACGAGAATTTGACACAATGAAGAAAAATGATTTATATAGCTGACCCCACATAGTGAGACAAAAGCTTGTTTTTCTTTTTGATAACCATATAACGTCAATCAATTAAAAGATATGTGTGGTATGAATAGCCAACTGATTCATTGTTGTTGTTGTTGAATAGTTATTTTAAACATTTATATAAATTATATATATATATATATATTGGTCAAAATTATATAAAATCATTAATTTGAAACTTCAAAAGATGAATAATCATTTTATAGAGATAAATACTGAGTTAATTGTCTTTATTATATGTTTGAATTCAAATAAGTTATTTTATGCATTCAATAAAGATAAGTTAATTAGAATGACAGACCTTTATTCAAATGATGTAACTCGTGTTTATTTAGCAATTTTGCGTAATTAGTTAAGAACTTGCATTATAGATACGTGATATGATAAAGAAATTTCATTCTTAAAAAATATTGTAAGTTTTGTTGAGCAAATAATGCAGAGCAAGAAGAATAATCTATCCCCCCTTATTTTTAAGCTATTAAAACTATCATTAGTATTGCCCATTGCAATAATAAAAATTTACCCCACCGGATCATTTATTTTTCGTATTTGGGATATAAACGAGAGTTGAGGTGAGTTTCGCTTAATCGAGTCAAATTCATTTTATTTATACATAATTCAAACTCGTTCTTAAGCTTGGCACGAGCTCATTTACTAAACTCAAATTCGGGCTCCAGCTCAACTCAAATGGTTGAGCTTGACTCATTTTTGAAGCTCGATTTCTTATTTTAAATATAGATAAAAAAAGAATTAAATGTACTAGTAAAAATACCAATATTTCAATTAATAACAATCAGTGCGACGTTAAAAACCGACGAGCCGAACCGTGCAAAGCTCGAGCTTAATATCGTGGTGGTCCGGCTCGATATTATATGAAAAAGAGGCATTAAGATTAGTGCGAATATTTGACCCGTCATACGCATCTCAACATCACAAACGTGTGAGTAATCTAACATCTTCATTGCACAAATAAACTATTGCTAGTAGACCTGTCAATTTCGGGTTACGGGTCGGGTTGACCCGAACCCGAAACTGACTCGGCAATATTCGGGTTCGGGTTGACCCGACCCGGTTTTACAAACGGGTCAATTTTCTGGACACGAACCCGACCCGCTTCGGGTTCGGGTCAACCCGACCTGACCCGCATAGCCGCCTGTCCTTGCGCCTCGGGACGGAACACGGAAACGACGCCTGGCCTCGCCGCCTCGGGACGGAACGTGGATCTGCTCGTCTGCGAACGCCAAACTGGCCTGCCTCGGGAGTCGAACGGCGCAGAAATGGCCTGCCTCGGGAGTCGAACGGCGCGGAATTGGCTTGCCAGTTGGGCGGGGGCTGGCGTCGCCTGGCGACAGCGGGCAGCGCAGGGCTTGCGCCTGGCGGGCAGAGAGCTGGGCTGGCGGGCAGCGAGCGGGGCTGGCAGGCAGCGCGGGGGCAGGAAAATTTGAATTTTTTTTAAAATAAACGGGTTTTCGGGTTGACCCGGCAACCCGTCGGGTCAACCCGAACCCGACCCGTTTTTGCAAACGGGTCGGTTTTCCGGACCCGAACCCGACCCGTTTCGGGTTCGGGTCAACCCAAACCCGAAAATTCCGGGTCGGGTTCGGGTCGGGTTTTCGGGTCGGGTCCAATATTGACAGGTCTAATTGCTAGCATCTCATTATTTTAATTATAAATAAATTTTCTTAGAATTTCGATAAAACAGATAAGAACATATTCAGCTCTTCTTCTCATCACGGTCGTAGATATTAATTTATAATAATTAGGGTGTTAATTATTGATCTGATCCAAACTTAAACCTTAAAATCGGGTCAGATTCGGGTCAACATGCTAATCCGAATTTGCTCTGATTTGACCCGAGTCCACTTCGAACCTCGCCAGTCACGCCGTGCAGGCTCCTCAATATGGACCTGAGTCCCCTTCGGTCCTTGTGCTCATGGCGCTCGCACCCGCAGTCGCACAAGCCCTCACTTGTTGTTTTGCACGCGGCTCGCTCACAATCTCGCTCCTACCCTCCCCCAATCGCCTGCAGTCGTGCTCTCGAGTCTCGTCTGTGACCACACAGTCCCTTTAGTACCCGCAGTCATGCTTGCACAGGACACATTCTCTACTCTCGCACCTGTCATCTTCGTGTCGGGTCAGATCAACCCGGTAACCCCGCGGTTTGGGTATGAGTTCCAATTTCTAACATGTTTGTCTAATCGGGTCGGGTTTAATTTGGATTAGTTGAAGATGGGTTAGACCCAAAAACCCCTTTTCACACTCATACCAATAATTTAGATTTATAGCGCCAATCTCTAATAAATAAAAATAAAAATAAAAATAAAAATAATATTCGTCCGACACAATTCCAGTTTTACAGAAAGGCAAGAGACCAAGATGAGAACTTCTCCGGCCTATTAGTAAAGCGTATAGAAGAAATCTGATGTCAGAGTCTCAGCAATCCGGTCCATTTCAACCGGTAGGTACTAAATGAGCCAAACCGACCGGTCGGATCGATACCCCATCCTTTCAATGCACACCCCCTCACGCCCTAATAAATAGCGACGACGAGGTTTTTCGTCACCCATCACTTTCTCAACCCCAATCCTCTTCCAACCTCCTCTTCAAATCTCTCTCTCTCTCTCTCTCTCTCTCTCTCTCTCTCTCTCTCTCTCTCTCTCACAATGGAAGATGCCGACGACCAGATGTTGGAGGCGGCGGAGACGCTGATCCTCTGCAGCCTCCTACCGCTCTGCCGTCCGCCGTCGACAGTATGCGATCCATGGCCGTTGAATCCGCCGAAGCAAGCGAAGAACCTTGAGATGATCCCCTCCTTGTTCCTTCCGCCATGGGGGCTTCGGTCAAGGAGATCTCGCTGCTCCTGCATCTCGAAGCCGGAGCAGGAGGACCAGTCATCGGGTCGGGCTGCTGCGACCCGCCCAAGTCCTGCCACTCCTCTCGACTTCGGTGCAACTTACTTGCCTTCAACCAGCGGCAGCGACGAAGCTCCTTCCTTATCGGCGATGCCCATGAACAAGCGCCGCCGCGCCGGTGACTCCTCTGTCCCTTTCGGTGGCGTCGACCAAAAGGTCCATTCTTCTCCCAGGCTTCCGTTTTCCGTCTATTTTTATTTTCGTTCTTCCTCTGTTTTACTTGACCAAAGTACCCTCGCAAAGAGCCGAAATAACGAACTCGGTTTGAAAAAAATAGAAGATGAAACATCAACTGCATTCTGATTTCTGCATCGTTGAATTCCATTACCGAGTTTGCAAAATTAATATGGAGGAATATTGCCCTTTAAGGATGTTTTGGTAAATAAGGTGAAGATGTGGGGTTAAGGAAGTCAGCCTATTTAATGTCTTTCTTCATCCTCCCCTTCCTCGGCCCGCGAGCTTTGCGAATCCTACAGGTCACCCGAGCCTAATCCCACTTCCTCGTCTGTTTTTACTCTACTACCCCTTCCTTCCATCTCTTATAATCAGCTTGTATGATAGGGGCAATTTTGTAAATTAAATCAAAGGAGTCGTTTAAACGCTACCCTCGCCACTCTCTTTATCATCTGGTGCGGTTTCGCGTGTTGGTGAGCAGGTGGGAAGGTGGTTATAGCCCAATTAAAATAATATTTTTATTTTTTCATAAATAATTACCTGCTATTCTCACCCCCTAATTTTCATCTTCTACTCCGATTTGTATTTCGGTCATCGGCGAAGCTTGAGCTCTCAGCGCGTGAGCACCGATCTATCTCCACCGCGATATAACGATGAGAATCGTCGGAGGGTTTCGGCGTTTCGTACACGTTAATTATTTTTCTTTTTTTTTAACTGTAAATTTTGACTTTCCAATAAATCCGGTTGTAGTGTAAATTTAGATATTCGATCTGTAAAATTTAAATTTTATGCAAATAAAACAAAATTTGAGGGGCAAGATGTAATTTTTGTTATTAAAATTCTTTCCATAAAAAAAGGAAGGTGAACTGGGGCAAGCCCTGCAAGGATTATTGCCTGTTTTGTCGACTGGCACGCCCGGCCGATACGGAACGGGAATGTTGTCGCGTTTCGGATTACTCGACGCTCGTTCCTGTGAGCCTGCGGCATTATTTTCACGTGAAGGCCTTCCTTTTTTCTTAAATTATCCTTCTTAAATGTTCGGACGGGACATCCTCGAAGTAAATTTGGTCAAATAACCTAATAATCAATTTTTTTTAACATTTAATATATAAAAATAAAATCCACTCTATTAATTTTATATTTAATTTAAAATATCTTTTTTTAAATAGAACTCATTCCGAAAAAAAAAGATTAAAAACATAAATTTTAATTGAAATATTATGACTTAATTTCTTTCCTTCTAAATTCCTTTCAAAGTTTGTTCAGGTTTCCCGACCTAATTACTCCCCGCTGACGGCCACTTATGTATTGACACGTGTTATGCTTTTGTTATGGCGGTTTCAGGGTCGCGCTGTCGGGCGGTCGCCGTTGGTTGGAGTCGCTATCACTTCATCGAAGCCTATCAGGTTGCAGGGGAAGAAGAAGGTGTGGGACTTACTTAGTAAACCATTGTGGCTTTGATCTTGCTATCACCGTAACTGTCATTTTTCTAAAATTATTATTAATCGAGTGGTTTACATGGCTTAAACCAGACGATTACTGAGCTGCAGTCGCAGGAGAGATTCTTAGTCGATGAGAACACAATGCTCAGAAAGGTGGGTGCTAAGAATTTAAATCTTATTAAAAGCTTGTTTAATTAGTTTATTGTGATTGATGAGGCTGTTTATGGATTTTTTCCCCCTCATAATTGCGTTTTTCTTTCTTTCTGGGAAAATGACAGAGAGTGGAATCCAAGCGGAAAGAAATGGAGGCTTTAATTGCGGAAAATCGGAGGCTGCAGTGTGAGAAGGTGAGCGTAAGTTCTTTTCTTATGATTCTTACGATCTTATCCGCTGCTTTTTTGCCGTTCAATCACAAGCTTTTTGTCTGCTTGTGTCCGCGCCGGTTATGTTTATCTTAACACTCTTTGCTGAAAAAGATGGGAGTTGTGGGGACGTTGTTGGGCATCCGAATTGGTACCCATCTTGGGAAAAAAATAAATTTGTGCCAGGATATGATGGTCAAAATTAATTTTTTTTTGGAACGGATTATCCACCACTACCACCTACTGCCACCCTCGAAAAGGTGCTTGGTGGCGTGACTAATCTTCTTCTGACCTAGAAGAGGCATCCATCTCAGAAATCTTCTGACCTGCATTTGATTGGGCCCCACTTAAAAGACAGCGGGTTAAGATTTGATTATGATGACTTTGAAGATATAAAATTTATTTTAAGATAAATATAAGATGGAGTAATAAATTACCATTTATGTCTCGATGTCATTTAATAGATTTAAAACGTATCCTTACCAATAATTTCAAGGGGGTTGCTCTTTTACTGCAAGGTCAACAAGCATAGGTTCCATGCTGGTACATTGGGCCAACTCGTGCCTCTACGCAGTCCTGGTGCATAGCACTGGCATGGAGAGCAGGTCTTCTAGTACCTCAACCACGTTATGTATGTTCAAAACCTATCATTTGATTAGGTGTAATAGAAATTCAAATTTAACTTTACGCCCCACAAACAGGGGTGGAACCCTGCCCCCCCTCCCTTAAAAAATTAAAAAAAATCTTTATTATATAGTTATTTAGGTAATCATCTATTTTTTAATTTTTATTACAAGGATTTTTAGGCAATTTCCCCTCTAAAACTTTTAAAATACTATGATCTTTAGGCAATTAATTGCCCTCCGGAAACCCCCGTAGGGATATCTGTCCCTTGACCCCGCTACCTGACCGGCTAGTCGAACCCCGCCAGGGGGCGTTATCCCTTGGACCCTCGATAGTTACTTATAAGTTTGCCCCCCTTGAAAATTAAAGCTGGTTCTGACCCTGCCACAAATACTATGTAAACTTTTTCAGATATATTGATTTCAATTTCATTCAATATAAATTTGTTGATGAAGGTTCTTCCTGTATTTCAAAAGCTTCTGATTCTTTGTTGCGTCAAGCGGTGCAGGACAAATGATCATGACGTTTGATTAAAAATTGCAGGACAAAGTAACGTTATTTTTGAACAAAAAATGATTGTGTTATATTTTATAGTGTTAAATAGTTATCTTGCAGTTGTTATCTAAATGCCCCTTGTATTTCTTGTCAAATATCAAGTTTCTTTTGGTCATTTTTCTTTTTCTTGACTAAAGAATGCTAGAATGCATTGAAGTCTCCCAACTCAATTTCTGAGGTTTGTATTCTAGTCTTTTTTCTAGGTCAGCAACGGAAGCTTTATCGCAGATTTTGTGAACAGGCTAGGTTGAGTGTATGTGGTTATATGTATAAATAGGAGTGAATGATCTAGTTTTTGTGGCATTTATAATCTTGGATTGTATGGTTTTTGAGATGAAAATTCTCTTCAGGTTTAATTTGTCAGTGTCTACGATTTTTTCAGCTTATGCACTCCAGTGCTGACAATCATGGCTGCTATTCAAGGTGGTTTTAATTTAGATATGTAATCATGGTGACTACATATGTCCTTCTAAGAAGCAAAATCCTCTTACTTTTTTGCAAGCAAAGAATAAAAAATATAGATTTCAATAGCGAAATGAGCATATACGTGAAAAGGTTGGAGTAGCTCTGTTTGCTCACATAAAACGGCAGCCTCCTGATGACCCGGTTAGAAAAGTAGATGTATTAGATTTGGCTTATGTTAAGAAACGTAGAGGTAAACCAAAAAAGACTTGGTTAGAAAATATTTGAAATGACCTTTCTTATTAGATTTAAATGAGAATTTGATTCTTCACAGATACAATTGAGAAAAAAGATTCATATAGTCGTCCCTACGTAGTGGGACAAATGCTTGATGTTTTAATAAATTTTTCCTAATCCAAAGAAATGATGAAAATATATTTTTGTTTAGATTCCTTTTGCCATTGCCATTTTTATTTACTTTTCATTTCTTGTCTTTCAATTCCTCCAAACCAAACAGAGTGCTATTAGTTGTTACTCTGTATTTTAGGTTTAGATATGAAAAAAATTATTGATAGTTAAATTGTCATTTATGGAAATTAGAATATTAAGATGAATATTTTGTAAAATAAATTTAAGAAGTATAATTGTCGAGAAATGAATAGAGTGACATGACAGTTAGGTGATTTGGATGTCAGTAACTCACTGTAGAAAATGCCTCAACGCTCTTGGTCAATGAGGGCATGCTGAAGGTTATTATTGCAGCTCTACAACTTTCTTCTATGTCAGTTAAGTTTTCTTATTTTTTAGCATTATCTTCTATGGAAGAAGTCTTGAACACAAATAACTAAAGAGAAAGACAATAGTGGTCCACCCTAGAGTCTTTCTTCTGTAAAGATCCTCTGAAACTTAATCGAATGGCCAAGCAATTTAGTCCAACCCGGACCTTCATGCTGGATTTGCCTTGGATTCTTCTTGTCTCTTGTGTTATAGCTTTAATATTATAATACTCGATGCGCAGCTCATCTTGGTATGTTGGTTGAGAGCTGTGACTACCAACTAAGAGGTCTTAAGTTCGAGTCTTATGTATGTGATGTGTATGTGAGTTTGCCTTAATTGGCCAAAATGTTCCAAAAAATTTGAGAAATTTACATACATGCCATTTTATTTCATGCTATTTACATATCTAACATCCAAAATATTAATATTACATGCATAACATTCATATAAAATTTTAATATCAAATATATCACTCCTATAATTCATTTCTATCATTCATACAATCCTATAAACTTTAATATTTCATTCTATGCATCAAAAATTATTTTATGGGTGGTAGGTATGTAATATTAAAGTTTTGGGTGTTAGATATGTAAATGACATAAAATAAAGTGGTATGTATGTAAATCCTCCAAAAAATTATAATACTCGATATTATCATACGCAGCTCATCTTGTTCTGTTGCTTGGGAGTTTTGGCTAGAGGTCTTGTGTTCGAGTTTTGCGTATGTGATATGTGCGAACATGTCTTAATTGGCCTAAATGTCCTCCCCCCATCATATATTTTTCCATGTTGTGTTGTAAATGGTACGGATATGCTTTAACACTGCTTGCGAAATGAATGATCTTTCCTCTTTTGCTATTTCGTAATAAGTTTCTCCATATTTTCTTCTTGCAGTCGAGCTTGCAGCATTCAAGAGCTGCGGATGAAGCGGCAAGGCCTCAATTTAGTTTGCCAGATTTGAACGAGCCAGCAATGGAAACCTAAGAGATTAAAGGCTCTCTAATCTCATACCATAATGTTCTACTGGCAAATTGAAGTGGACAATGCTTTAGGCTGCAGTCATAATGCGCCCAAATCCAACTAATTGTATATACCAAGGCAATTAGATAGTATTCCATTTTTTATTTCCTTCTTTAAGAAAATATTTACTGTGTTTATTCTTTTTTTTTTTTTGGTGATTTGAACTCATTAGATTTTTGTTAGGGATATTTCAACCCAATGTAGGGTTATTTTTTTGCGTTGATGGACGTTGTTATTGGTGTTCACCTTCATATATATATATATATATATATATATATATATATATATATATATATATATATATATATATATATATATATATATATATATATATATACACACACCTGACCCGGACCCATCTTGGAAAAATTCGGGCTCGGGTCGACCCGGTTAGCAAACGGGTCGGGTTCGGGTTCAAATGCTGACCCGATTTGAGTTTCGGGTAAGTCGCGTGACTCGACATGAGTCGCGTCTCTTCGCCTCGAAGGAGAGGCCATCTCCCATCGCCGACTTGCTGCTCTTCGCACTTAGCACGGCGTCGCTCAGCTGTTGCTGCCGCACCGCTCACCGGGACACTGAAAAGCTCGCCGCCTCGCCGGAACTTGAAGTAGCGCCACTTCTTCAGCCATATCCCTTAAATTCGTGTCGAATCGGGTCAACCCGAAAACCTGATGAATCGGGTCCGAGTTGAACAAATTGGCCCGTTTACAAAATCGAGTCGGGTTCGGGTCGTGTCATATAGCGCCGGGTCAGTTTCGGGTTCGATCCAAACCCGACCCGTTGACCCGAATTGAGACCCCTATATATATATATATATATATATATATATATATATATATATATATATATATATATATATATATATATATATATATATATATATATATATATATATATATATAGAGAGAGAGAGAGAGAGAGAGAGAGAGAGAGAGAGAGAGAGAGAGAGAGAGAGAGAGAGAGAGAGAGAGAGAGAGAGCATTAAGGGGGTTCATGTATTGCTAGGAAGCATTAGTCAATGCTGTATATTAAGGGGCCTTTTGGTATTGTTTTTGTTTTTTTGGTTTTAATTTTATTTATTTATATTTTCAAATGAAATTAAAGATGTTTGATATTTTAAAATTATTAATTTTATTTTTATTGAATATTGAACAATTTAATTAATGTGGTGAATGTCGTTCTTGGCAAGGTAGTTGCAATGATAGGCAATGAGTTAACGGTGGTTGGTATGGGTATCAATAAATGACTTGGACTCTGAAATCTAGTTAAAGAAATGTAGGTTTGCATTGATCCATTTTATAAATGGGTTAGGATCGGCTATAAAATTTTGATTTATTTATTAAATATTTTGGGCTCTAGTTGGCTCATCAATCTGCTAGCGACTTGAAAATTATCTGTTTAATAAATTTTTTACTTAAATTGTTTTACTTGTGGGTTTATTTATTTTATTTTTAACCAAATAATCTAAAATCTATAGCTGATAAATTATAATATATATTTTTAAGTTAAAATGGGTTAACGAGTAAGGTTTGGATCATTTAAGTTGCAAATGAATTGGGTTTGAGTTCATCTTTTTAACCCGTTATTAAATGAGTTGATTTGTTTTGATCGATTTTGAATTTGGTCAATTTTGAGCCGATCCTAAATTTGATCCGTCAATCTGTTTTGACACCACCGGTGATTAGCAACAACGATGCTCTTTGTGAAGTGCGTTGTGATTGTTTGAGTAACCTTATGTACTTCCAAAACGTCTAATCCAACATACATGCAATAGCATGGAAAATTGTTAACCATGTTGGAGAAATTATACCGTGCATACAGTGGCGGATCCAGCTTTTTTTTTCAGGGTGGGCAAAATTTTAATTAATCAAACAATAATAATAATAATAATATAAATTAAAAAAAAAAACCATAGTTGAGTTTTTAGATGTTCTATTTTTTTTTGTAAGAAAACAAATTCATTATAAAGATTGGTCTTGTGGAAACAAGTGTTCTTCCTCAGTTGTCTTAGGTTGACTATGCTTGTTGTCCCCTTATTATACTTGATGTGAGGAACTTATTTTTGGATATTAGAGAAAAGTTTTTAACTATATTGCAAAGGTTTTTTACAAGATTTGTTTGCTAACTTTCTTGCTTGAGAACTTTACTATTCAGAAAAAAAAAATCATTTCTATATAACTTTGCTATTTAAAAAAAAATCAATACTATAGAAATTTGCTATTCAGAAAAAAAAAAAAAAAAAAAAAAAAACATTGCTACATTACTTTGCTATTCAGGAAAATTCATTTCAACGGAAATTTGATATTCAGAAAAAGAAAACCATTTAGTTAATGCTTTCTTAAAACTGGAAACTATACAAAATAAAAGTAAATAAAATTTCAAAAAACATTCAAGCAAACCAAAAAATCTGACTTACAAACGGCAATCTGGTGAAGAAAAGGCATTGGCAAACTCTTCGCTGCCGCAGTTTTTCAGCTCCTCTTCATACCTATAAAAATAGAGATCGAGGGGTTGCTGGAAAGCCGATAGCGAAACAAAGGAAGAGATCAGGAACTGGGAGTAGCTTCGAGTTCGAAACCCTCGCGACTGCGATTTCCTGTGATCTCAGAATTCGGAAATCTTGGGCTCGTTAGATTCGTCTCGTCAAGCCGCTAGATTTGATTATAAGCATGTTGTGGGTCCAAAAAATTCCATTTTTAGATTGTGTGATTCCGGACTCTCTGCATCATCGATCGATTTATTTTTAAGTGTTTGTGTGATGATGACGGTAGAACTCGACGGCCAAAGGCTTCAGGGGACCGGATCAATCTCGGGATTTCCTTCAAATCTTCATACATGTTGAAATCCTCTCACCACTCTTCTTTCTTTCTTTTTTTTTTTAATTTCATTTTGTTATATATATAATATAATATAATAATATGAAGAATAAGAATAATAATAATTATTATTATTATATATATATATATTATATTATTATATTTAAACAGAGAATATATATATATATATATATATATATATATATATATATATATATATATATATATATATATATATATATATATATATATATATATATATATATATATATATATATATATATATATATATATATATATATATATATATATATATATATATATATATATATATGATATTATATATTGTAATATAGAGGAAGTGACGGGATCAGTCCGGAGACGGAGACCAGGTAGGGTCCTTTGCAAGGCGGCGAGGTCGACGGGAACAGGAAACCGGCCGAGGACCCCGTTGCGGAGAATGAAGGAGAGGGAGATCACGTCGGTATGGGCTTCGAGTTGGGCAATGTGTTGGATTAGGGCAAAAAATTTAATTTTAGGGTGGGCAAAAGTCCAAAATGACCTTTCCTCTTTGTTATTTCTTTGGTTTTAGGGTGGGCAATTGCCCACCCTCATACCTACGCGGATCCGCCCATGCGTGCATATTCGGACGGGAAAGATGCGTCCAGATTGTGAGTGTACACATTGTGTACAAACAGGGTGTACACAATTTGAACCAAACTGTGTATAAAAATTTACATAATGTACACAGTGTATACACTCACAGTCCGAATGCATATTTCCCGTCCGGACTCCGCGCGGAATAATTTCTCACCATGCTGACATTCTTGTACATAATATTCCAGACCTATCTTATTCAGGTTAATACCACTGTTTGTTTCTGTAGCTACTTGTCCAAACTCCAAGCTGGTTGTTTTTGGCAATCCATGGATCCAGTATGAGAAAAGCTTAGTTTTCAGTTTCTTAAGAAGTCATCAGCAACTATTGGTTGATCCAAAACCCTAAATTTAAATTCTCTTGGCCTCAGGATGTGCAGAGGATGTTCTTGAATCGAAAAAGTGGATATAAGTTTGTAGAAGACTTTCACCATCATTGATTCTAACATTTGGGTGGCTTACATGTCAATTTTGTATCAATCATTAGTAGTATATTTATGTTGTAGTTTTGGAGAAGTTATTCTCTGCGGGCGCCAAACGCATTTCACCTTCCGGAGACCAACAAGAATGTTCCACTTAAGCAGTACCGAGCACGGTACCGAGCCGCGGTACCAAGCAGGAGTGAGGTGGCGCATTCTAATTGGTCTGTGGACGGCATTCAACATCCACAAAGAATAATTTGCCATAGTTTTGGGCTATAAGTGCTTCATGTCAGTGCGATTTTTTATGGTTGCTTTCTGGATTGGCCCTTTTGATGTATTTCTTAAATGTGAAACTAGGCAAGGCAAACAAGAGACGTTTTTCCAGGCTTTTTCATTTGAAGCGGTTAGTGGATTGACAGTCTATAAAAATCAATCATGGAAGATGTTCCACTTGCACAAAATCTAAGACTTCATTTTAGATTGCACTAATTGGGGCTAGCAAAATATCGATAGTGAGATCAGTGGTTTCTTTAAAAGTATGACACCATATATTTGTAATTTCTCTTTTTACATCCTTATTGTTTGTCATATTTCAAATCATTGCTAGTATTTTGATCGAGTTATAAAATAAAAAGGAGTTGAGAGACAAATTGACTGATCGAGTCACCCAATATGTCAATTCAGTGTAACAGGCCTGAGACAGTGCAGCTACGTGCCGTCGATGTTGCTGCCCTTAGATCTAACATGATCTCAAAATATGTTGTTTATAGAATTTGTATTTTTTTGCAGGTTCCTGTGTTTTGTGGTTGAGAGATTTCACTTACTGACTATCAAAGGTTCTCTTCCTGTTTTTTGGTTGTTGGATGCTTGTCATCCTCGTAGAATGTTCCTTGGTAATTTTGAGTAGGAGAGAACTTGAGCTCATCGGATTTTCTTTTAATTCTCTTGTAACTCGTTTGAACAGTAGTGAGCTCGAGGTCCTTTTAAGGACCTTGTAATCCTTTATTTTATTAACGCGTAGGCCCTTTGTGGATTTCCCATATATATATATATATATATATATATATATATATTAGCGGAAATAGAATCTTCCACTTGTCTGGTTCATTATTTACAGCTTTAACATTGTTATCTCTATAAATACCTACTGTATTTCTCTAATAAAATATACATTCTATTTCTATTTTCTATTTCTCTATCTGCTTGTGTTCTATCTCTCCGGCTTTGCTATCATGGTATCAAGAGCCAAGTAAGGAGATCAAGAACCCATGGATCCCCCCTCTCCGATTACCTCCTCCTCCTCCACGCAAACCGGCATCACAAACATGGTTGCCGGTATACCACCCAACCTCAAGTTTCTTGTCTCCAACATCAAGAATCTTGCTCCTCATCATCTCACACCGGAAAACTACTCAATTTGGAGGATACAACTGCTGCAGCAATTCACCGCGAACGGTTTCGCCGGTCATCTCCTCGGCACCGTTCCACCTCCCTCGGATACCACGTCCGCCGATCACGCTCAATGGCTACTCATTGACAGCAACCTCATCTCTACCTTATTCTCTATTGTATCACAAACAATCCTACCCTACATAATCACATCCACGACCGCACATGAGGCTTGGACAGTTCTTGAGTGTCGACTTCAACCAACAAGTAGATCTCGGGTGATTCAGCTCAAGAACGAGCTCTACTGCACGCAAATGAAGGATCTCACCGTCCAACAATACCTCACCCGAATCAAGCAACTCGTGGACAATATTTCGGCATCCGGTTCCAAGATCGAATCCGAGGACATTATACTTCATATACTCAATGGCCTTCCTTCAACATATAACTCCTTCAAATCAACTATCAGAAACTCCCTCCTACCGATCGATCTTGACACCTTCTACGCCCTTTTATGCAATGAAGAAATTCATCTTCAACAACTCTTCAAGAACAGCACAACAGCACCAACCCGTCGGCTCTCTATGTGGCTCAGTCCAACTCTTCTCGCTACCGCAACAACAACAATTGAAAATCAAGCAAACCAAAATACCAACAATACAACAATCCCACCACCGCTACTTCATCCGCCGCCCCTACCCAGCTACCTCAATCAAGACCGCTGTGTCAAATCTGCGGCAAAATCGGGCACATCGCCCTCAACTGTTGGCATCACAATAATCCGAAGTATGCACCAACTGATACCCGCCCACCCCGAGCCCTCTTCGCCAATCCTGCTGCCCCAGTCAGTCAAGAATGGATTATTGACTCCGGCGCCTCCTCCCACCTAACGTCGGACGCCAACAATATCTACTATCCTACGGCTTACCAAGGATCAGACACAATTTCCACGGCAAATGGTAACTCCGTTCCCATCAACAGCACCGACCAAGGTCTCCTTCCCTTGCCGGAAACCGCTCGTAAGTTGAAACTCAACAATCTTCTACACGTACCCTCTCTAACGCACAATCTCATTTCTGTTTCTAAACTAACTTCAGATAACTACATTTCTATTTCTTTTGGCAAAAATGGTTTTGTGATCAAGGACTCTCGGGACCAACGACCACTGCTTCATGGTCATCTTCATGACGGTCTCTACCACATTAGCACCGCACCGACTCACAAGGACATGGCTCTCACGGTCACTGCCCAAGCTTCGCCTAATTGGCACTCTCGTCTCGGACATCCGAACAAAGACACTCAACTTCTCCTTTCTCGAATGTTCCCAGAAATTAACAATGTTCAACGTATCTTTTCTTGTAACTCTTATAACCAGGCCAAGAGCCACAAATTAGTATTCAATAAAAGCATTACGCATTCCTCTGCACCTTTCGATCTCATACACACGGACGTTTGGGGACCCTCTCCTCACCCGTCCTTGAACGGTCATCGCTACTATCTTCTATTCATCGACGATTATTCAAGATTCTCTTGGATATACTTTTTACACACCAAGAACGAGACTCTTAACATGTTCAAAAACTTTTGCAATCTAATCAAAACCCAATACAACAAAACACCCAAAGTTCTTCGCTCTGATGGTGGGGGCGAGTTCACAAGCCACGCATTTCAATCATACCTCCAAGAATCTGGCATAATACAGCAACTTACATGCCCGCATACGCCAGAACAAAACGGTCTCGTCGAACGCCACCACCGTCATCTTCTCGATCTAACCCGAGCACTCCTTCTTGAATCCGGTCTTCAACAAAAATTCTGGGCCTCGGCTCTATCCACAGCACACTACCTAATAAACCTCCTTCCGTCCAAATCCATCGCGAACCAAATCCCCATTCAGCTCCTCACCGGCAATCCACCCTCGTACACACACCTTCGTACGTTCGGATGCTTATGCTATCCCTGGCTCAGGCCCTACTCAATGGACAAACTTGCTCCCTGGTCGCACCCATGCATTTTCATAGGATACTTGTTTGAATAGTTGCTATTTGAATGATTTATATTTGTGCAACTTATGTAGTTTTGATGATTCCAAACATTATTGTTTAAATGTATAGTTATCTCCTAACAATTTCAGAAGATTTGCACTTGCTCTTGTGTGTACTAACATTTCAGGAAAATCAGACTCCAGACTACGAAAACTTCAAATCAAATTCAACATGAGATATTTTGTTTATTTGAAGTTTGTCTTTTCTTTGAATTAATTTTGAAAGGGAGTGATTGTAATTGAGTGAATAAAATCTCACACACACAAATAAGGAGATTTTAAAATTCTATACTGATCGTACAGGACGATATTTATCGTCTTGGACGATCTGTCAGTTATCTCCTATAGAGCACTTGGAACGAATAGGAACTTGCTCGGAAAAATTTTTCTAAGTCCTATTCATCCAGGACGAATTTTATTATCGTCCCGGACGATGGGTTCTCTGTAAAATTTTCGTCCAGACGAAAATAAATATCGTACCGGACGATCAGCTCTCTGGAAAATTTTTGTCCAGACGAAAACAAATTATCGTCCGCGGCGATTGGTCATCTGGAAAATTTTCGTCCAGACGAAATAAATAATCGTCCAGGATGATCGGCTCTCTGGAAAATTTTCGTCCAGATGAACATATTTTCGTCCAAACTGTTGACCTCATTTTTGTATGAGGTCTTCAATAAGATCCCAACTCAATCCAGACTCAAGTCAATCCAAACTCAATCAAATCCAGACCCAAATCCAAGGTCCTAAGGCTTGGTCCTAAAGGCCTTTTCCAGCAAATCTTCCAGAATTTTAAAACTCAGTGAAATGAACTCAGATTCAAGCTCTGTCAGTTTCATACTGATGGGGAATGTATCTAGTGTCAACCCTCCAAATTTGAGCCCATTCTGAGCTCTCTAACCCCAGTTACTAAATTAAATTCCAAAGGCTATAAAACCTTCAAATATTTACAGCTCATGCCACTGGACCTGCCCTTAACTAGACCCTGACCTTAGAGACCTCCCCAAAGTCTCTAATCACTTTCAGACCTTCAATCCTGACTCCCTGAACATTAAACTGTCTCTGGGCTGGCTCAATTTGACCCCTATTTAGCCAGGGGTCAAAATGACCAAAATACCCCTAAGGGGCTCAAATAGTGATTTCAAATCAAATGAGCTCCAAATTGAATGCAACCACCTCCAGCAAGTTTCAAATGACATTTCAAACCTGTTAGACCTATTTCCAGATTCTGGGTCAACCTGGTTGACCAAGTCAATAGGGTTGACCTAAGAGACCCTTTAAGGGTTCAAATAGGTGATTTGATCCAAATGACCTATTCGAGCCCTAAAAGCACATCCACTAGACTCCAAATGTCTAATCAAACCTGTCCAGCCCAGACTTAGCCCCTTGGTCAATTTGGTTGACCCAGTCAACCTAAAATTGACCCAATAGTTTTTTTTTTTTTAGGCTTAGATGGGTTATTCCAACCTAAATAACCCATCACATTCCTTTCAAGCCTCAAATTAACCCCAAACCATGGCTTAAATATTTCCTAATCATAGATCAATCAAGTCTAAGCATGTTGACCAAGTCAACAAGTCCAGATTAAATCAAATCACCTTGAAAACTCTTCCAAATTTCAATTATTCGATCCTAAGCCATTAAGATTCTTCCAAGGTGTTTCAAGTTACCCTCTCACTATTTCCTAGGCCACCTTGGCAGTCAATATGACTGTTGACTAGTCAAACCAGTCAACAATCCATTAAAATCCCTTGAAATGGACAAATCCCTAGGCTTAAAGCTAATCCATTCTATCCCAGCAGCTGGAATGGATTCCAGAAACTTCTAAATGCTGAATAAACCTAGCTTAAGTGTTGGATTAAGCTCCTAACACTCATATGATCAAATAAAGCTAAAAATTACCTTTCCACCTAGGCGTCCTTGCATCTGTCCTTTGATGCTCTGCTCCTAACAACCTCTACTAGGTGTCAATCATCAGAGTTCCCCCCCTGATGCATCTGAGCCGTCCAAGAAATCTCCCATAGCTGGAATAGGGCAATAAGGACGGAGGCGCCTCATTAGAAGTGATCTCTCATCTCACTCACTCCCGAGAGCTCCCATCATTTCATTTTGAATCCTCATTCATTCCTCCTCATCTTCCTAGTGATTTACCGGCATTTGGTGGCTGTTCACGGCGAGATCAGGGCTCAACCGAAGCTTGGATCGTTCCAGTTGTCATAGATCTCTGTAGAAGCTTCCTCCAGGCTCGTAGTCTTCAAGGAAGTTGGGAAACAAAACTCCAAGAAGTCATAGAACTTTAAATCGATCAAAACCGTCCATTATATCAAGGTAAAATCTAAACCCTAGGTTCTTATTTAAGTTTTTAAATAGACATCCCGATAGGATTTTTTAAAGTATGAAAACTATTCCCCACTCTTTCTCTAATTGACTGTCATATAAATCTCAAAGATCAAGCCATTTAATCCTCTGTAAACAAAGTTTAAAACATCTATTGAGTTTAGGGTTTTCGGGTTCCTGAGCTTAGTGACGAAATCAGGACCGTCCGTATTCCTTGTTTATTACGGACGGTCTGGATTTCGTTTAGATCAAACAGCTGCTTTGAGCCCTTGTAACCGTGAGATGGTGAGATCAAGTCCGGCTGTATCTGATCCGTCTGTTTCAAACAGCGGGATTATCGGTAGCCGTCCGATCTCTTAAACGAGATCAAGCCATGGGATTCAATTCCCTCCGTTGGATCAAGCCGCGGCTGATCCGATGGTTAAGAACCCCTGCTGACTCACTTAAGTGAATTGGCCCACTTGACCGCCGCCTTCCTCCTGAACCAATCAGACGCCGCCGTGTGTAAATCCTGTTTTAAGGTTTATATTAATTATATTTAATGCCAGAACTTCAAAAAATCATAAAAAATAAAATACTCAACCATTTTTTTCCCACAACCACTTGTTTTTCTCGGAATAAAATCTCCTATTTTATAAAAATAAAATTAGAGCCTGGTTTTTACTATTTTAAAAATTATATTTTAAACTCTAATTTTCTTTAATTTTATTTTTATATTTTAATTAAATTTAAAATTAAACCAGCTTCCTATTTTAAAATGGCATGATTCAGTTTTAAATGGCATGATCGAGAGATTTACACGTATCTTAGATATCTTTGTATGAGATTATTTGGAATTTCATTAAATTTTTATTTGAATTTTCTTTTAAATAGGTTATAATTTAACCTAAGTATTTTAAAGGAAAATTTATTATTAATTGAATGATTTCCCAATGATTCCATGCATGTATTATAAGATATCAGTGGGTAATCATATCCAAATGCATTTAGTCTTCATTGAGTATTTAGAGGGCATTTATTCAAATTATCACTTTCTAATTCTTTTTGATTGTCCTTTAAATCTTCAATGATTTGATTTCAAATAAACTTTGATGTGCTATGTGGCATCCTTCATTCATCATAGTACTATTGATTGAAATCAAGGATTTGATTGCTTATTGATTGAATCTTCAAGCATAATCAAAACATGTTTTAAATATAACCTTCAAATTTCATTACATTCATTTCATTTCCTTAGATCTAGTACACTTGTTCATGATTTGTTTTGTTGTGTTTGTAATTAGTGTTTAAAGGGTTAGAAGAACTTGATTTGCTATCCTATAACCTAGTGAAACTAAGGACAATAATTAAGGAGGAGTCTTAGTAAACTTAGATCAATTTAGGTGAACTCTACAAACATTCCTTTTGGGATGAAACTCCAACATAGAAAACATAGTCTCATGGACCTCTTAACCAAATTCACCTTGATTTGACACTAATCAACCTTATAACAACTAATAGATTAAGGACTCTCTCCTCTCTTGTTCTAATAAACCTAAATAAATCAGATAAAAATCCCTAAAATCTAAATCAACCTTAAATCACTATAATCAATTCAACATCGCAGAATCAATGGTTTAAAATCTAATAATTCCTAAAAATTCAAGAATTGTTCTAAAACTCTAAAAATGACTAACCAACTTCTAAAATCAGTAACTAAACACATTTCTAATAAAATCTTTAACTCCTAATTCTTAATCAACTTAAACTACTTAACTATACCGGGTACAACTGGGTAACCCAGGCCTACGAGGCTATTAGCTTAGCCCCAAGGAAGGTGAAATAAACTTCACGGCCTCGGTGTGAAACAAAGGTGGTATCCAACCAATCATTAAAAATCAAATCTCTAATCAATTTCAAATCCTTAATAATCTAATAAACCTTTAATTCTTAATAATTTCTGAATTCTATTAACTAAAATATATTAATTATTCAATTAAATTATACATTCCTTTAATTTGAATTAATTAGATAATTTGATTGATTAAGATTTATCTTAATCAATCAAATTTGATAATTGATTCAGATTAAGTGAATTCGGATCTTCTACACCTAAAGTTTGATTCCTTCTGGAGGACTTTGGGTGTTTTGACTTTTAAAGATCCTTAAAACATTTAAATAACAAAGAGATCTTCTATGGATTGTGCTTGACTCCTTTTAGGAAGGCACTAATCCATTTGGATTTGGAGGTCTTCAAATAAAGAATAATAAACCACCGACCTTATACGACGTGTTAGATTCCTACGGGAGGGCACGTTGTATTACATTTATAAGGTCCCTTTCTCTCTCCTTAATAAATTATAAGGATTCTCAAAATAAATACCTATCTTCTGTCTAAGACGGGTATTTATTCTGAAAGTCCTAGGATTTATAAATTGATGATTTCCTGCACTTAGGGAATTATCAATCTATAGATTCTTTATAACTAAATTAAATAACTCAAACATTTAAAATTGAAATAATTCTTAATAAATTCAAATATACTTTACTTAAATTTTAATTAAATTCCTTTGACCTATAATACATCAATCCTAATAATACATGTAATTTAAACAAATAAACCTATTAGAACCTATCCAAGCCACACAGCTTTCTTCACACACTTAGATGCTTGCTAGGACAACCAACTTTAGCCTAAGTTAGGCCGGTGGCTTGTTGTGGTTTGCTTGTGGGTGTCTTGCCTAGAGGGCACCTATGTGTGATTGCTTACTTTTCTGTACTGCATTAACATGCATATCTACTTTTCTGTCTGTACACCAGAGAGCGGAGTGAATAAAGTGAGGGCCGTGTACTTTACTTTTATGTCTTTACTTTCCTGCATTTATAACTGTACACAATGCACTCATAACATGCATCATTATATAACTGCTTTATTTCCTGTCTTTTATATTACTGCAATAGTAGAATGTTTTTAGGATCTGATGTACTGCTTTTCATTTCCTAGAATTGTTGTATATAGATTGAGTCTGTACAGTGTCTGGAGTCTGTAAAAGAATTAAAGATAGCTGCTTATAAATATATAAATGGGGCTCCAAAAAGTAATGTCCTCCTTCAGCAGGACGTTCCTTTTTGGAATTCCATAGAAGACCCGGAGCCTGAAGACCCTAAGCAGTTATATTTAATTCTATTTTCTCGTAGGCTTAGAACCCAGGTTTGTTGTTGGTGGATCCTGGTCACCATTACTTTACTGCAAATTCTGGGGTGTAACCTATGAAAATTATATTAATAAAAACCAGCTCTTTCATATATAACTGTTTCATACATCATTCGCATACGAGTAGATTTTTGGTTTTTGTAAGCATATTACTCTGCATTTATTTTAAATTCTTGAATCATTCCTTGATTCCTAAGATAAAACCATCTTAACTCTTGCATCATCGGCGAATTGTTGTGATTAGGATTGTTAGCTGGCAGCCCACTCTAGGCAGGTGGTAAGTTCAGATTGTATACACTTCTCTCTGCACATTCCTCCTTCTAATCAATTCTAACTCTTCTAAATTCAATTATATAATCTAAAGCCTGATCGTGGAAATTTAAATAAGCCCAAATATTTAATTAAATTTATATATAATTTTGGAATCAATTAGTCTTCATTTAAATCGAGAGTGTTCTCTTAGGAGATGTAATTAACTACAGGGGCTTGCCCCTGTAGGGAGTCTAAAACCCAGAATAATCTAAACCCTACCAAAGTTCCTTTCTGAGGCAGGGGAAAGATCTGTGGACGTAGATTAGGTTTTATTCACGTTTAGGAGTTATTTCTATAATTAAGAAATAGATAGATAGTTGATTTGTTTCTCACTAACAAATCAAATGTCTTCTATACTTAATTATAGAAACAAACTTACAATTCGTTAGTCTAATCAGGTCGATTAAAGAATGTACTCGTCATCCCTTCAGGATGATTTGAATATTCTCTATACTACACCTGATTAGAAGAATGAATTGTACTGCTTCTCCCTTTAAAATCAATAGGAGGATATTAGTTTGTCCTTCGTGGCAGTATAGTATCCGACTATGTAGGTTCAATCGGGAGAAATATATCCTAAATATAAATAAAACGAATCATGTGAGAAGATAAAATTCGTATTTTTAAATAGAAAACCCTGACTTATCTATACTTTTGTTTATATTCGTTCCTTATAATCAAGAAATAGATAGGTATCTGATTTATTTTTACGAGTAAATCAAATATCGTCTGTATACTTGATTTTAGGGATAAATCGATAATTCACTAATCTAATTAGGTAAACAGGGAAAATACGGATCGTCCTTTTGGGTGATTTGTATATTCCCTATGTCATACCTGATTACGAAAGTGAATTGTCTGTTCTCTTTCTTCAGAATCAATAGAAGGATATCAGTCTGTCTTTCGAGGCGGTCTGATATCCGACTATACAGATTCAATTGAAAGAGAATATTCAAAAATATAAATAAAGTAGATTATTTTTCATAAATAAAATAGGATAAATTTTATTTCAAAAATTATTTCAAAAAGTCTATTTCTCCCTCCTTCTTTTTCTCTATTTAAATACCATAGATTTATTATATAATATAAATTCTATTATTTTCTATTAAATTAAATATTTTCATTAAAAGAATTATATTTAAATAATAATAAAATAAAGTTATAGATCGATGATTTTATTTTCTCACAGATTTTTCTGGCGACTCCACTGGGGATAGACTTCTCTCTCCATTTCAAATGAAGACTAAATTCTTTCTAAAAAAAAAAAATTATATATAATCTAATTAAATATTTGGGCAATTAAATTTCCATTTAAATTTTTGTTCCTCGATGTCTGTCACTGTCTTTGTAGATACTATCTGTACTTCTGTGATGTTGTTCTGACGAGTGTTTTATACTTGGTTTTCTCGCCGCTATTTGATTTCATCGATAGTTGTTGTCTCCTTAGTCTTTTTTTAGTAAGGCTAAGCAGTTGAGTTAACAGTCAGCACCGGTGTGGGCCCCATAGCCTGCCGAAGTGCTGCCCGTTTCTCTTCTGATTTTTGAGTAGCTTTAGCGAGTCTACAGTCTTTCAGACTTTTCCTTTATAGATTTGGGTCTGTTCGGTCCGCTTTTCTTTTTCTACTATGATTCTTTTTGTAAATTTTTCTGATTTGTTTTGACTTTGCTATTTTCGAGCCGTATTTTGTTTTCAATATGATTGAGAAATATACCTGAACTGCAAAACTGCTAGAATTCTGATAAATCGAGTCAACCCCAGCCTGTATGTCTTTGTATGACATATGCATGTTTATTTCTACACTGTTTGCATGTTTATGGCCACGCGAGTGACCATCACCCATGGTTACCAGAGCTTTTCCTAAAAGCCTGGCGGACGACCACCCGGAACGGAGGTTAGGTCCTAGGTCTGGTAGGGGTTATGCCGCCCGTTTGTTGTCTCACATTTGTGTGTCATTTGTATGGTTTTCAGTGTCAGAGTTCTTCCTTAAGTCTTTCTGTTCTATTCTGAGTTTATAATTTATTATAAATTTTTCTATGCTCAATTTTATTGTCGGATTTCAGTTTTGTGGCTTTGACTTGCAAAATGTTGTTGATTTGATTCTTCTTGTCTTTTATTTTAAACTGCATAACTGCTAGAATTCTGATAAATCGAGTCAACCCCAGCCTGTATGTCTTTGTATGACATATGCATGTTTACTTTACACTGTTTGCATGTTTATGGCCACGCGAGTGGCCATCACCCATGGTTACCAGAGCTTTTCCTAAAAGCCTGGCGGACGACCACCCGGAAACGGAGGTTAGGTCCTAGGTCTGGTAGGGGTTATGCCGCCCGTTTGTTGCCTTGCATTTGCATGTCAGTTGTATGTCATTTGCATACCTTTAGAGTTTTCGTTTTCACTCGTGTCGGTTTTGGTTCTATTCGATGCGTTGAGATCAGGCTTTAGATTATAAAATTTCACTCTTTCATCTTTCTTAATCATATCTGCTTATGTTTGCTTACGCTTATATCTTAACGTGTTTAAGAACAAGGGTCCTCAACTCGTCATTCAATCTAATGATCTTATCTTATCAAACTCTCAATCAAATATCAAATCTCATTCTAAATCTTCACCCTATGATTACATTCCCTTTAGTATGGGTCCTTAATTAGACCATTTCATATTCAAATCTTCAATCTATCCAATCCTTATCTTAAACTTCAGTTCTATTCAAATCACTACAACTCTCAACTTCCATATTTAGTTTCCGGTTCAAAAGAGATCAGTTGTTGATTCAGGGTTCTTTGAATTACAGAAAATGTCCGGAAGATTGGTATTCAACATCAATATCACTGCTGCCCAATCTGCTGAGGGCAACCAAATTAGATTTGGGTCCAGATTTGAAAATATCCAAATCACATTTGGTGCACCACAACCCGAAGTGGTGGCACCTTCTGCCGAATCCAGAAGATCAAATCCTATTCAAGTCAACACCGAAGAACGGTCTGTAGCTGCCCCTGCAGTTCCTAGACCCTCAGTTTTCACCCGTTTGCATTATCCCCAGTCAACTGCCATGGCTACGGGAAAATCCCCGATTGTTAATGAAACTTCCGCAACCAAGAACTTTGAGACTGGGTCATCTTCTGGAATCTGGGAGATGACTAAGTCTCAACGCCGTAATATAATTCGTCGTATGAGGCGTAGAGAAAAAAGAGAAAAGTCGTCAAAGGAAGATGCTTTGATTGCTGCTGCAACCGAAGCAGCAAAGAAGATGAGTTCTGAAACGTCTGAAACTTATGTTAATACCTCACAGTTGGTTGATAGTGAATTTCGACGACTATGCGATACTTCCGAGGAAGAAAACGAATTGCAAATATTAAACTCTCCTCCTACTCTATTTCGTGGAGATCCTGTCCTCACTCCAATATCAGAAAGAAAGAGAAAATTCAAATCCTTATTCAATGGTCTAGTCCAGGACTGTGCCACTAATCATGGGCAGTCGAAGATAGAATTCCTTAGAAGTGTCAAGGATGTGATTTCCACTGAAATGCATCCATATTCAAGTGTAAGGCAAGGAGAATCTCCTCCTACAAAGAGGAGAACCCAATTTCAAGAACCGGGTCCAAGCCGACCAGCAGCTGCTGCAGATCGCTTTGGAAAACCAGAGAGATTCTCACACCACGATCATTATCAGAGCTCAAATCGACAGTACAGTCAGCAAACTTCCGTCAAATTTCTAGGATATGGAGCATCAGCCCGTCGAGGGTATGATCCCATATCTTCTCCGCATTCACATCAGTTTAGAAACTCTCCAGCAAGATCTTCTGGTCATCCTTCAAATCAACTCCCCTTAAGAGTTGACCGACACCGATCACAGGGTAGCGAATCATCCTCTAGTTTTGATAAGAGGAGACTGAAGTTCGCAAATCAGTCAAACTCTTTATCTAATAGAGAGAGGATTTGGCAGCCCGGGATGGTCCCAACTCCAACTATACTGATGAATCAGAGGAATAACACGATGGAAGAAGTACCAAAGAAGTTGAAATCTGTTATTGAAATTTCTTCTTCCAGAGAGAATATACAAGTACATCCATGTAATACGGAAGAGAAAACAATAGAAGAGATGGTGGATCATCTGAAAGAAAGTATCCGCCAGATCGATGAAGCAGAAGCTGCAGAGAATAAAGAAACGGATGGAGAAGTGTCTGATAGTGTTAACATGGTCGATGCTTCCTCATCTCTGTAAGAAGAGAGAACCTGAGTTTACATTTTGTTAGAAAGTATCTGACTTACTTTTCCTAAAGACGATGTATCAGCTTTCTTAAATTTCAAATGAAGGAAATTATGTTTGACTACAGCAAGTGTTCAGAAGAATAAGAAGTTATTGATGACCAATAATAAAAAAAGAGAGAGAAGACTATGTTCCCTCCCTCCTCCCTCTCGCTTGAGGGTCGACACCGATTTTAAATCCAAACCTATATCAAAAGTAAATTTAGCTTAGAAATAAAATCTTTTCAAAGTTCTTGCAATTTTATATCTTATAAGTATCATTAGCATATTTATAGATCTATTCTAAAATTTTCCTTATCAAGTTATCATTCTTATCAAAGGAAATTCGGATTCGCTTTGTGGATACTTCTTCTCCTTATGAGAGAACGATATCTTCTTCTCTCGTGTTTAGAAGATAATCCTACAACTGAGGTTCATCTTAGGGTTCTAAAAGGAAGCCCCTTTGCTAAAAAATTTATATATATATGTATACATATATAAAAAAAAAAGTGAACGCGTAATGTACGCGAAAATGAAAAGACGCATACAAATGTGCCAAATAAAAGATCCGCAAAGTGCGCCAAAAAAAAAGAGACAGAAGAAGAAAAAGAGGAAAGATGCACCAAAGTATGCCAAGCAACGAAAGATGCTCAAAGTATACATCGAAAAATAAATTAAGTAAAGGGCTTCCTTTTCAAAATCCTAGATCTCAGAGAATCTACTTTCTCCAGATATTTTTCTTGATACTTGATTTTTGAAAATCTGGATATCAGATTTATTTCTATGCATTAATATCTTATTAGATATAAAAGATCAAGCAAGAAACTGAAAAGATCAATTTTCTTTCCCTGAATTCGATCTTTTGAAATAAGTTTTAAATTAAAAACATAAAGGAGGTTTCATTTTAACTTCTAAGGAAGTTAATCTGGGTCCATAATAATTGGTCAATGGTTCCATCGCAGTTTGACATCACATTCACTCTTCTACGAGAAATGGAGTGATACTTCATAGCAGATCTCATAGCAATTCGCCAAGTTCGAGACAATTGCCTAAAAAACGAGGAACTACCAGTGAATGAATCATAAAACTCAAGTCGAATGAGAAGTTCATCTGGGAATTCTCTTTTGATGGCATTATTTCAAGTCAGTTAACAACATCAGATGATATTCTCCAGTGTTAGATAATTACCTGATAAATGAGGAACTACCGAATGTATAACTCATGAAACTCAAGTCGAATGAGAAGTTCATCCGGGAATTCTATATTTTGATGGTAATCCTTCCAGTTGATAAGAAGAATTAGATGATGTCTTCCCAGAATAAACCAGAATTGGTATAATACTTGTCATACCTGATCAAGGTTTGATGTATTACATATACCATACTTCAATGCCATGTACAAACGACGAAGCTGAGTATGAGGCTACAATAATTGGTTTAGATTTGGTAATTCTGAATTAGATCGAATATATATAAATCTTTGGAGATTCTTGGCTTCTAATTAATCAGGTAGCTAGAATTTACAAAGTAGTGAAAGATATCCTGATTCCTTATCAATACTATGCCATTCATCTATCGAAACAAATTTCAGTGGCGACGTTATCCAGAATTTCCTGATTCTGGATGGATAAACAGAAATTCCTCAACCGAGGTGAAAATTGTTTCAGCAGTAGATGTTGAAGTGATAGACTGGAGAAAACCCTTCATCGAATACTTGCGAGAAAACAAGCTCCCTCAAGAGAAATCAAATCCAGATTAGATCAAAAAAATGTATATTATCTTATACTCCGATCAATTCCCCTCTGCTTAGAAGATCATCCGATCAGATTTGGTAGAAGTGTCTAAATGAAATAAAAGCACAGAAGGCTATAGAAGAAGTATATGCTGGATTGGGTATTATACACTAATCTGGACCAAAGATGAATGCTTCCTTTGAGAAAAGTCGAAGCTCATCAAGTTCTAAAAATCTTTTCAAAGATAATGTTGTGTACTGATTCGGTAGTCTTTTCTGGATTATTCCGAATAATGGTCCTTCATTCAGAAGATCCTGAATATATAATTTCTTTATATATCACAATATCAATTGGAGATACTCGACCATCTATCACCCTCGGACAAATAGGTTGGTAGAGGACTCCGATGAATTATGGTACAGAGTTTAAAAAGACTTTAAATGACAATAAGTGTTAATAGCACAAGATGTTGGTTGAAGTTTTGTGGGTACACGTAACCACATATGGAACTCCAACTTGTTATATGCTATTTGCTTTAGTCATTACTATAGAGGCTATTATCCTTTCCGGAAGTATAGCCACTTTCACTATAAGTCGAAGTAAACTACAATCCTATCTCAGAACTGAATGTTAAACTCAAGATTAGAAGAGCTTGGAGGTTCGAAAGAGAAGCATCTGCAGGCTCAATTGAACATCAAGTTATATATAAAGATGAAAAGTTCAAGGTTTACAGCCAACGATAAAGTCTGCAAATTGATCTTCAACAGAATTCAAACACTTTGGTTCTAAATCCGCTCATTCGAGAATCGCTCTCTCGTCTGGGTATCTGCTTTTTCTGGAAATCGATCTTTCAGTCAAAGTTTAAATTTCACCTTTCCGATAATCGATCTATCGGTCAGGTTCTAAATCCGCTCATTCAAGAATCGCTCTCTCGTCTGGGTATCTGCTTTTTCTGGAAATCGATCTTCCAGTCAAAGTTTAAATTTAACCTTTCCGATAATCGATCTATCGGTTGGGTCCTGATGCCTGCTTTTGGGAATCGATCTCCCATCCCGATTCTGTCTTTTTCTGGAAATCGATCTTCTAGTTAAAGTTCAGAATCAAACCTTTCCGATAATCGATCTATCGGTTGGGTCCTGATGCCTGCTTTTGGGAATCGATCTCCCATCCCGATTCTGTCTTTTTCTGGAAATCGATCTTCCATTTAGAGTTCAGAATCAAACCTTTCCGATAATCGATCTATCGGTTGGGTCCTGATGCTTGCTTTTGGGAATCGATCTCCCATCCCGATTCTGTCTTTTTCTGGAAATCGATCTTCTAGTTAAAGTTCAGAATCAAACCTTTCCGATAATCGATCTATCGGTTGGGTCCTGATGCCTGCTTTTGGGAATCGATCTCCCATCCCGATTCTGTCTTTTTCTGGAAATCGATCTTCCAGTTAGAGTTCAGAATCAAACCTTTCCGATAATCGATCTATCGGTTGGGTCCTGATGCCTGCTTTTGGGAATCGATCTCCCATCCCGATTCTGTCTTTTTCTGGAAATCGATCTTCCAGTTAGAGTTCAGAATCAAACCTTTCCGATAATCGATCTATCGGTTGGGTCCTGATGCCTGCTTTTGGGAATCGATCTCCCGTCCCGATTTTGTCTTTTTCTAGAAATTGATCTTTTAGTCAGAGTTCAGAATCAAACCTTTCCGATAATCGATCTATCGGTTGGGTCCTGATGCCTGCTTATCCGGGAATTAAGTTCCCATTTAAAATTCAATTTCATCCCTTTGAGAATCGATCTCTCAATTGGGTCCAGTTATCTATTTGAAAAAAAAAAATCAATCCATCAACCAAATTCGCAGTCTCTAAATTTCATTAATCTACCTCGGTCAACGCCAACATATGTGATTTATTCTTCGAATTCATCACACATGTTGGGGGTCCATTTGTTGACCTCATTTTTGTATGAGGTCTTCAATAAGATCCCAACTCAATCCAGACTCAAGTCAATCCAAACTCAATCAAATCCAGACCCAAATCCAAGGTCCTAAGGCTTGGTCCTAAAGGCCTTTTCCAGCAAATCTTCCAGAATTTTAAAACCCAGTGAAATGAACTCAGATTCAAGCTCTGTCAGTTTCATACTGATGGGGAATGTATCTAGTGTCAACCCTCCAAATTTGAGCCCATTCTGAGCTCTCTAACCCCAGTTACTAAATTAAATTCCAAAGGCTATAAAACCTTCAAATATTTACAGCTCATGCCACTAGACCTGCCCTTAACTAGACCCTGACCTTAGAGACCTCCCCAAAGTCTCTAATCACTTTCAGACCTTCAATCCTGACTCCCTGAACATTAAAGTGTCTCTGGGCTGGCTCAATTTGACCCCTATTTAGCCAGGGGTCAAAATGACCAAAATACCCCTAAGGGGCTCAAATAGTGATTTCAAATCAAATGAGCTCCAAATTGAATGCAACCACCTCCAGCAAGTTTCAAATGACATTTCAAACCTGTTAGACCTATTTCCAGATTCTGGGTCAACCTGGTTGACCAAGTCAATAGGGTTGACCTAAGAGACCCTTTAAGGGTTCAAATAGGTGATTTGATCCAAATGACCTATTCGAGCCCTAAAAGCACATCCACTAGACTCCAAATGTCTAATCAAACCTGTCCAGCCCAGACTTAGCCCCTTGGTCAATTTGGTTGACCCAGTCAACCTAAAATTGACCCAATAGTTTTTTTTTAGGCTTAGATGGGTTATTCCAACCTAAATAACCCATCACATTCCTTTCAAGCCTCAAATTAACCCCAAACCATGGCTTAAATATTTCCTAATCATAGATCAATCAAGTCTAAGCATGTTGACCAAGTCAACAAGTCCAGATTAAATCAAATCACCTTGAAAACTCTTACAAATTTCAATTATTCGATCCTAAGCCATTAAGATTCTTCCAAGGTGTTTCAAGTTACCCTCTCACTATTTCCTAGGCCACCTTGGCAGTCAATATGACTGTTGACTAGTCAAACCAGTCAACAATCCATTAAAATCCCTTGAAATGGACAAATCCCTAGGCTTAAAGCTAATCCATTCTATCCCAGCAGCTGGAATGGATTCCAGAAACTTCTAAATGCTGAATAAACCTAGCTTAAGTGTTGGATTAAGCTCCTAACACTCATATGATCAAATAAAGCTAAAAATTACCTTTCCACCTAGGCGTCCTTGCATCTGTCCTTTGATGCTCTGCTCCTAACAACCTCTACTAGGTGTCAATCATCAGAGTTCCCCCCTGATGCATCTGAGCCGTCCAAGAAATCTCCCATAGCTGGAATAGGGCAATAAGGACGGAGGCGCCTCATTAGAAGTGATCTCTCATCTCACTCACTCCCGAGAGCTCCCATCATTTCATTTTGAATCCTCATTCATTCCTCCTCATCTTCCTAGTGATTTACCGGCATTTGGTGGCTGTTCACGGCGAGATCAGGGCTCAACCGAAGCTTGGATCGTTCCAGTTGTCATAGATCTCTGTAGAAGCTTCCTCCAGGCTCGTAGTCTTCAAGGAAGTTGGGAAACAAAACTCCAAGAAGTCATAGAACTTTAAATCGATCAAAACCGTCCATTATATCAAGGTAAAATCTAAACCCTAGGTTCTTATTTAAGTTTTTAAATAGACATCCCGATAGGATTTTTTAAAGTATGAAAACTATTCCCCACTCTTTCTCTAATTGACTGTCATATAAATCTCAAAGATCAAGCCATTTAATCCTCTGTAAACAAAGTTTAAAACATCTATTGAGTTTAGGGTTTTCGGGTTCCTGAGCTTAGTGACGAAATCAGGACCGTCCGTATTCCTTGTTTATTACGGACGGTCTGGATTTCGTTTAGATCAAACAGCTGCTTTGAGCCCTTGTAACCGTGAGATGGTGAGATCAAGTCCGGCTGTATCTGATCCGTCTGTTTCAAACAGCGGGATTATCGGTAGCCGTCCGATCTCTTAAACGAGATCAAGCCATGGGATTCAATTCCCTCCGTTGGATCAAGCCGCGGCTGATCCGATGGTTAAGAACCCCTGCTGACTCACTTAAGTGAATTGGCCCACTTGACCGCCGCCTTCCTCCTGAACCAATCAGACGCCGCCGTGTGTAAATCCTGTTTTAAGGTTTATATTAATTATATTTAATGCCAGAACTTCAAAAAATCATAAAAAATAAAATACTCAACCATTTTTTTCCCACAACCACTTGTTTTTCTCGGAATAAAATCTCCTATTTTATAAAAATAAAATTAGAGCCTGGTTTTTACTATTTTAAAAATTATATTTTAAACTCTAATTTTCTTTAATTTTATTTTTATATTTTAATTAAATTTAAAATTAAACCAGCTTCCTATTTTAAAATGGCATGATTCAGTTTTAAATGGCATGATCGAGAGATTTACACGTATCTTAGATATCTTTGTATGAGATTATTTGGAATTTCATTAAATTTTTATTTGAATTTTCTTTTAAATAGGTTATAATTTAACCTAAGTATTTTAAAGGAAAATTTATTATTAATTGAATGATTTCCCAATGATTCCATGCATGTATTATAAGATATCAGTGGGTAATCATATCCAAATGCATTTAGTCTTCATTGAGTATTTAGAGGGCATTTATTCAAATTATCACTTTCTAATTCTTTTTGATTGTCCTTTAAATCTTCAATGATTTGATTTCAAATAAACTTTGATGTGCTATGTGGCATCCTTCATTCATCATAGTACTATTGATTGAAATCAAGGATTTGATTGCTTATTGATTGAATCTTCAAGCATAATCAAAACATGTTTTAAATATAACCTTCAAATTTCATTACATTCATTTCATTTCCTTAGATCTAGTACACTTGTTCATGATTTGTTTTGTTGTGTTTGTAATTAGTGTTTAAAGGGTTAGAAGAACTTGATTTGCTATCCTATAACCTAGTGAAACTAAGGACAATAATTAAGGAGGAGTCTTAGTAAACTTAGATCAATTTAGGTGAACTCTACAAACATTCCTTTTGGGATGAAACTCCAACATAGAAAACATAGTCTCATGGACCTCTTAACCAAATTCACCTTGATTTGACACTAATCAACCTTATAACAACTAATAGATTAAGGACTCTCTCCTCTCTTGTTCTAATAAACCTAAATAAATCAGATAAAAATCCCTAAAATCTAAATCAACCTTAAATCACTATAATCAATTCAACATCGCAGAATCAATGGTTTAAAATCTAATAATTCCTAAAAATTCAAGAATTGTTCTAAAACTCTAAAAATGACTAACCAACTTCTAAAATCAGTAACTAAACACATTTCTAATAAAATCTTTAACTCCTAATTCTTAATCAACTTAAACTACTTAACTATACCGGGTACCACTGGGTAACCCAGGCCTACGAGGCTATTAGCTTAGCCCCAAGGAAGGTGAAATAAACTTCACGGCCTCGGTGTGAAATAAAGGTGGTATCCAACCAATCATTAAAAATCAAATCTCTAATCAATTTCAAATCCTTAATAATCTAATAAACCTTTAATTCTTAATAATTTCTGAATTCTATTAACTAAAATATATTAATTATTCAATTAAATTATACATTCCTTTAATTTGAATTAATTAGATAATTTGATTGATTAAGATTTATCTTAATCAATCAAATTTGATAATTGATTCAGATTAAGTGAATTCGGATCTTCTACACCTAAAGTTTGATTCCTTCTGGAGGACTTTGGGTGTTTTGACTTTTAAAGATCCTTAAAACATTTAAATAACAAAGAGATCTTCTATGGATTGTGCTTGACTCCTTTTAGGAAGGCACTAATCCATTTGGATTTGGAGGTCTTCAAATAAAGAATAATAAACCACCGACCTTATACGACGTGTTAGATTCCTACGGGAGGGCACGTTGTATTACATTTATAAGGTCCCTTTCTCTCTCCTTAATAAATTATAAGGATTCTCAAAATAAATACCTATCTTCTGTCTAAGACGGGTATTTATTCTGAAAGTCCTAGGATTTATAAATTGATGATTTCCTGCACTTAGGGAATTATCAATCTATAAATTCTTTATAACTAAATTAAATAACTCAAACATTTAAAATTGAAATAATTCTTAATAAATTCAAATATACTTTACTTAAATTTTAATTAAATTCCTTTGACCTATAATACATCAATCCTAATAATACATGTAATTTAAACAAATAAACCTATTAGAACCTATCCAAGCCACACAGCTTTCTTCACACACTTAGATGCTTGCTAGGACAACCAACTTTAGCCTAAGTTAGGCCGGTGGCTTGTTGTGGTTTGCTTGCGGGTGTCTTGCCTAGAGGGCACCTATGTGTGATTGCTTACTTTTCTGTACTGCATTAACATGCATATCTACTTTTCTGTCTGTACACCAGAGAGCGGAGTGAATAAAGTGAGGGCCGTGTACTTTACTTTTCTGTCTTTACTTTCCTGCATTTATAACTGTACACAATGCACTCATAACATGCATCATTATATAACTGCTTTATTTCCTATCTTTTATATTACTGCAACAGTAGAATGTTTTTAGGATCTGATCTACTGCTTTTCATTTCCTAGAATTGTTGTATATAGATTGAGTCTGTACAGTGTCTGGAGTCTGTAAAAGAATTAAAGATAGCTGCTTATAAATATATAAATGGGGCTCCAAAAAGTAATGTCCTCCTTCAGCAGGACGTTCCTTTTTGGAATTCCATAGAAGACCCGGAGCCTGAAGACCCTAAGCAGTTATATTTAATTCTATTTTCTCGTAGGCTTAGAACCCAGGTTTGTTGTTGGTGGATCCTGGTCACCATTACTTTACTGCAAATTCTGGGGTGTAACCTATGAAAATTATATTAATAAAAACCAGCTCTTTCATATATAACTGTTTCATACATCATTCGCATACGAGTAGATTTTTGGTTTTTGTAAGCATATTACTCTACATTTATTTTAAATTCTTGAATCATTCCTTGATTCCTAAGATAGAACCATCTTAACTCTTGCATCATCGGCGAATTGTTGTGATTAGGATTGTTAGCTGGCAGCCCACTCTAGGCAGGTGGTAAGTCCAGATTGTATACACTTCTCTCTGCACATTCCTCCTTCTAATCAATTCTAACTCTTCTAGATTCAATTATATAATCTAAAGCCTGATCGTGGAAATTTAAATAAGCCCAAATATTTAATTAAATTTATATATAATTTTGGAATCAATTAGTCTTCATTTAAATCGAGAGTGTTCTCTTAGGAGATGTAATTAACTACAGGGGCTTGCCCCTGTAGGGAGTCTAAAACCCAGAATAATCTAAACCCTACCAAAGTTCCTTTCTGAGGCAGGGGAAAGATCTGTGGACGTAGATTAGGTTTTATTCACGTTTAGGAGTTATTTCTATAATTAAGAAATAGATAGATAGTTGATTTGTTTCTCACTAACAAATCAAATGTCTTCTATACTTAATTATAGAAACAAACTTACAATTCGTTAGTCTAATCAGGTCGATTAGAGAATGTACTCGTCATCCCTTCAGGATGATTTGAATATTCTCTATACTACACCTGATTAGAAGAATGAATTGTACTGCTTCTCCCTTTAAAATCAATAGGAGGATATTAGTTTGTCCTTCGTGGCAGTATAGTATCCGACTATGTAGGTTCAATCGGGAGAAATATATCCTAAATATAAATAAAACGAATCATGTGAGAAGATAAAATTCGTATTTTTAAATAGAAAACCCTGACTTATCTATACTTTTGTTTAGATTCGTTCCTTATAATCAAGAAATAGATAGGTATCTGATTTATTTTTACGAGTAAATCAAATATCGTCTGTATACCTGATTTTAGGGATAAATCGATAATTCACTAATCTAATTAGGTAAATAGGGAAAATACGGATCGTTCTTTTGGGTGATTTGTATATTCCCTATGTCATACCTGATTAGGAAAGTGAATTGTCTGTTCTCTTTCTTCAGAATCAATAGAAGGATATCAGTCTGTCTTTCGAGGCGGTCTGATATCCGACTATACAGATTCAATTGAAAGAGAATATTCAAAAATATAAATAAAGTAGATTATTTTTCATAAATAAAATAGGATAAATTTTATTTCAAAAATTATTTCAAAAAGTCTATTTCTCCCTCCTTCTTTTTCTCTATTTAAATACCATAGATTTATTATATAATATAAATTCTATTATTTTCTATTAAATTAAATATTTTCATTAAAAGAATTATATTTAAATAATAATAAAATAAAGTTATAGATCGATGATTTTATTTTCTCACACAAACGATTAACCGACTTAGAACAGTTTTCAGCAGTTTCTAGAACCGACCTTGTAATAACCGTTCGTACTGGACAAACCTAGTTCGTACAGGACGATCCGCTGTACGAAGTCATTTCGTGCACATATACAAATTGGGTCGTTTCAGATCGTTTAAGTAAAATCGTCCAGGACGATCCAGGATCGTACAGGACGATCCACTGCGTACAGAATTGAAAATATGCAGTTTTTGGGCGGTTTTTCATATTTTTTGTATAAATAGTCCAAATTAGACTGCCACCCAATCTTTTTGTCATTTGATTTTTGTGCCTCTTGAGAGAATAGCCAAGGAGAGAGTGGAAGAGAGCATTCAAAGGAGGATTCCTACCACTGGAGCGAGAAGGCTTCACTTGGATTACTAAGGTAAGAGTCTCTAATTGTGAAATTGGATTTCTTCACTCTTTTCTTTCTCCCTTCTAGATTCTTGTGAGAAGATCAGTCAAGGAGATCCGGTTCTCTGCCGACACTTGGAGAGTGTGAACAGACGAAGGGTTCTCTGCCCACACTAGGAGAGTGTAAAAGGACGAAGGTTCTCTGCCTACACTTGGAGAGTGTAAAAGGATGAAGTTTCTCTGCCTACACTTGGAGAGTGTGAACAGCCGTAGGGTTCTCTGCCCACACTAGAAGAGTGTAAAAGGACGATGGTTCTCTTCCAGCACTGTGGATTGTGTAAAAGGACGACGGTTCTCTGCCGCACCGGGTAGTGGTGAAAAGAGTGTGTTGTAAAGGCTTCTCCGCCTTGCTGTGGGTGCTAAAGGAGAGTCACTTTGTGGTATTAGTGCAATACTCAGAGGGTGCCTCTGAGGAGTGGATGTAGGTCTGGTTATAGACCGAACCACTATAAATCTGGTGTCATTTACTTTATTGCTTTTACGTTTTCGCACTTTAAATTTCAGTTTTAACAACTCTGTGGTTGAAAAACATTTTTCTACAAACTTTAAAAGAAAATTTTATTTCGGTTCAACTTTATCATTAAGAGGGTTTAAAATTTTTAAAACTACCAATTCACCCCCCTCTTGGTAGCCGTGGGACATTTACTTAGGCTTAACAACCTAATTACTGGACTCAACAAGTGGTATCAGAGCATAGTTTCAAAATCATAAGTTTGAACTATTTTTTGATTAACGTAGATGGCTACATTTGGAAACCGAAACACACCTGAGGGTTACTCTATCACTAGACCTCCACTATTTGACAATATTCCTTTTGATTTTTGGAAAACACGCATGTCTACTTTCTTACAGTCACTTGATTATCGCATGTGGATGCTAGTCCAGGAAGGTTACTCAAAATCAACTAGATTAGTTGATGGAATTAGGGTAGATACACCCTATGCAGATTGGACTATAGAAGAACGTGACTTAGCACAATTAAATACGAAATGTTTAAATAGTTTCTTTTGTGCTTTAAAATCTGAAGACTACATGCGAGTTTCCACTTGTAAAAGCGGAAAAGACATATGGGATAGACTTTGTATTACTTATGAAGGGACAAATGAGGTTAAGCAATCAAGACTCAATATCTTGTCACATGACTACGAATTATTTCTCATGAAACCTAATGAATCTATATCTGACATGTACACAAGATTCACTCAAATTGTCACCTCTTTGCATGCACTTGGTAGGGAATTAACTAATGCTGAAATGGTCAATAAGATTCTTCGTTGTTTACCTACTGCATATGATGCTAAAATTACTGCAATTACAGAGTCTAAAGATCTGAACATTTATTCCATTGACAATCTTCTTGGTTCACTCATTGCTTACGAGCAAGGAGTAAGTCAAAGAAAGATTGATGCAGGTGAACCAAGAAAGGACAAGAATATTGCACTAAATGTGGAAGAGTCAGAAAGTGAACACTCACAACCTGAGGATGAAGACGATATTGCACTGATGACTAGACAATTCAGAAGCTTTTTAAAGAGGAAGCAGAAGAGACGCCAGCAATGTAATAGAGGTAAGTATAACAGAAATGGTAAGGCTTCTAATGAAGTGATTTGTTATGAATGCAGGAAACCAGGTCATATAAAGACTGATTGTTCAAAACTCAAAGCCACTCCTAGTAAGGAGAAGGTAGAGGAGAAACCAATGGTAAAGAAGGGCAAGAAGAAGTTTCAAAAGGCTTTTTGGGCGGACTCAGCTTCAGACTCATCTGAGACTGAAAAAGAAGAAGAAGTCACCAACCTTTGCTTGATGGTAGATAAAGCTGAACAATCAGATCAAGAAGAGGTATGTGATTTAACCTATAATGAATTATTTGAAGTTTCTGAACACATGCATAATGCATATAGGAAAATGAAAAAGATGCATGCTAGTGTAGTTTTAGAATTGGAAGAGCTTAATAAGGAACACGAAATCCTTAGGAAAGATAATGCTTTAATTGATAACAACCACATGAAACTACTTGATGAATATGATGACTTGAATAAAAATTTTGAGAATTTAAAATCATCTTATGCTGAACTTGAAAAAGAATTTAAGAAATTTAAGGATGAATCTGAGAGCAAGACATATATAATCAATTATACCAATCGAATCTTGGAGGATATGAATTCATTTTACAAACTCACTATAAGAGCTCTCGAGGATAATAGGAACCCCCATAAACTTGAAGATTTTACAAATCCTAAATATTATCCTAAATTCATGAAATCCCTTAGAAGACAATCATATGAAAAAAAACATAGGAATATTTTTCCTAATGTTAAATATAACAATTGTGGATTTTTGGGACATATATCTCACACCTGCACTTTAAAGATGAAACCTAATTTGGTGTGGAGAACTAAGATGCATAAACCTAGACATATCATACATGCATCTGATTATAAATTTTATAAAGGTGAACCCAAACTAGTTTGGGTTCCCAGGTCTAACATTTGAGAATTTTGCAGGAATACTCTCACACAAGACCTCGTGAGAGTATATGGTACCTGGACAGCGGATGTTCAAAACACATGACTGGAGATATTGCTCAATTCATAACACTGGAAGCCAGGAGTGGAGGCAAGGTTACACTTAGAGATAATACCACAAAGAAAGTGGTTGGATCAGGTATGATTGGAAATTTGAAAAACTTTTTCATAGACAATATTTTATTAGTTGAAGGCTTAAAACATAATTTACTTAGCATAAGTCAGCTATGTTAGCAGAATACTCGCTTCCTAGATATTTTTGGGCTGAGGCGGTTAGCACTTCATGCTATGTTCTGAATAGGGTGAATGTGAGATCAAATTTGAATAAAACACCCTATGAGTTGCTAAAAGGTAGAACACCAAATTTGTCTCATTTGCATGTATTTGGTTGCAAGGTGTTCATACATAATAATGGAAAATCTGCCTTAGGAAAATTTGATCCAAAATCAGATGAAGGAATTTTTGTTGGATATTCAAGTGTTGGAAAATCTTATAGAGTATTCAACAAAAGAACTTTAGTCATTGAAGAAACCACACATGTTGTTTTTGATGAAAATGGAAACATGGAAGAGCCAAATGTTGTTGAAGAAGAAATTGAAGAAAACTCCCAAAAGATTGATAGATTAAATTTGGAAGAAAATGTGGAAGAAAATTTAGAAAGAGAAGACCCTTTGCCTAGAGATTTGAGATTTTCTAAAAACCACCCAAAGGAATTAATTATAGGTGAACCAAGTGAGGGTGTTAGAACTAGGCGTGGATTAATGTTTTTGTAGAACAACCTCCAGGTTTTGAAAATTCTAAATTTCCAAATCATGTTTTCAAATTAAAAAAGGCATTATATGGATTGAAACATGCACCTAGGGCTTGGTATGAGAGGTTAAGCACCTTCCTACTTGAAAGATCTTTTGAAAAAGGAAGTGTGGATACAACTCTTTTTTTGAGGAAAATTGGAAAGGATATACTTATTGTTCAAATTTATGTGGATGACATTATCTTTGGATCTTCAAATAAACATCTTTGTGATGATTTTTCTAAAATAATGAGTAGTGAATTTGAAATGAGTTTAATGGAAGATTTAAATTACTTTCTAGGATTTAGCATTAAGCAACTTGAGGAAGGTACTTTTCTTAGTCAAACTAAATATATTAAGGACATCCTCAAAAAAAATGAAATGGACAATGCTAAACCTGTTAGTACACCAATGAGTTCTTCAGTTCAGTTGGATAAGGACCTTAAGGGAAAATCTGTTGATCAAAAGAAATTTAAAGGGATAATTGGATCTTTACTTTACAGAAATTTTCGTCCAAACGATTAACCGACTTAGAACAGTTTTCAGCAGTTTCTGGAACCGACCTTGTAATAACCGTTCGTACTGGACGAACCTAGTTCGTACAGGACGATCCGCTGTACGAAGTCATTTCGTACACATATACAAATTGGGTCGTTTCAGATCGTTTAAGTAAAATCGTCCAAGACGATCCAGGATCGTACAGGATGATCCACTGCGTACAGAATTGAAAATATGCAGTTTTTGGGCAGTTTTTCATGTCTTTTGTATAAATAGTCCAAATTAGACTGCCACCCAATCTTTTTGTCATTTGATCTTCGTGCCTCTTGAGAGAATAGCCAAGGAGAGAGTGGAAGAGAGCATTCAAAGGAGGATTCCTACCACTGGAGCGAGAAGGCTTCACTTGGATTACTAAGGTAAGAGTCTCTAATTGTGAAATTGGATTTCTTCACTCTTTTCTTTCTTCCTTCTAGATTCTTGTGAGAAGATCAGTCAAGGAGATCCGGTTCTCTGCCGACACTTGGAGAGTGTGAACAGACGAAGGGTTCTCTGCCCACACTAGGAGAGTGTAAAAGGACGAAGGTTCTCTGCCTACACTTGGAGAGTGTAAAAGGATGAAGGTTCTCTGCCTACACTTGGAGAGTGTGAACAGCCGTAGGATTCTCTGCCCACACTAGGAGAGTGTAAAAGGATGATGGTTCTCTGCCAGCACTGTGGATTGTGTAAAAGGACGACGGTTCTCTGCCGCACCGGGTAGTGGTGAAAAGAGTGTGTTGTAAAGGCTTCTCCGCCTTGCTGTGGGTGATAAAGGAGAGTCACTTTGTGGTATTAGTGCAATACTCAGAGGGTGCCTCTGAGGAGTGGATGTAGGTCTGGTTATAGACCAAACCACTATAAATCTGGTGTCATTTACTTTATTGCTTTTACGTTTCCGCACTTTAAATTTCAGTTTTAACAATTCTGTGGTTGAAAAACATTTTTCTACAAACTTTAAAAGAAAATTTTATTTCGGTTCAACTTTATCATTAAGAGGGTTTAAAATTTTTAAAACTACCAATTCACCCCCCTCTTGGTAGCCGTGGGACATTTACTTAGGCTTAACAACCTAATTACTGGACTCAACAATACTCACCAAAACACAAAGGATACTTATGTCACAACAATATCACTGGCCGAACATATGTTTCTCGTCACGTCACTTTCCAAGAGCACATCTTTCCTTACCAATCAACACCTTGTTCATCAACCAAGGCCTCTCAACCATCCCACACACACATACCCCCTCTCCTCTTAACTCCGTTCTCAACAACTTCACAAACACCTGCTCCTAGTTGTACACCCAGCTCGCAGTCAATCCAGATTTCACCCGCGATGGATCATCCAATCCCCTCGGTCGGGCATGCTTCACCCACTCCCGACATCAGACATCTATCACCCCCTATTCAACCCATCATCACGCACGGTCACCCAATGCAAACCAGGCTGAAATCAGGAATTCAAAAACCTAAGCAAATATTCAACCTTCTTGCTCACACCAACACAACCGACATCCCCAATACCTACACTCAAGCGCTCAAAACTTCACACTAGAGTGCATCCATGCAAATAGAAATTGACGCTCTACAACAGCAATCTACCTGGACACTTGTCCCACCTCCCGCCGACAAGCCCATCTTGGGCTGCAAGTGGACTTACAAAATTAAAACGCTTCCTAATGGATAGGTGGATCTCTACAAAGCACGACTGGTCGCTCTCGGCTATAACCAACAGTTCGGCGTCAACTACAACGAGACATTTAGTCCCGTTGCTAAGATGACCACCATTCGTCTTTTACTTACGCTGTCCCTCCACCGTAACTGGCCGGTATACCAACTAGACGTTGCAAACACTTTTCTCCATGTAGACCTACCCGAAGTCATCTTCATGCGCCAACCACCGGGGTTCATAGATCCCGCACATCCCCACGCGGTATGCAAACTACAAAAGTCTCTATACGGCCTAAAACAAGCACCGCGTCTATGGTTCCAAACACTCACCACCTTCCTTCAACAATAAGGCTTTCGGTTTAGTCGTTTCGATCCCTCCCTCCTTCTATTTACTCAAAACAACATTCAAATATACATACTCATTTACGTTGATGATTTTTTGATTACAGGTAACAATGAACCTGCGATTCGTCATCTCCTCGATCAACTTCAAAAGCAATTCGCACTCAAACAACTCGGCCACATCTCCCTCTTCCTCGGCATTCAGGTGACCCGCTCCAAACATGGTTATTTTTTGTCCCAAGAACACTATGCTACTAAAATCCTCAATGACGCAGGCTACAAAGACTGCAAATCTGCTCCAACACCGGTCACGCCCACGACAAAACAGAAAGCCCCGAATTTGTCACCGTATCCGGATCCCACTCTCTACCGCCGACTCGCAGGATCTCTACAATACCTCACCATTACCAGACCGGACATCGCTTTTGCCGCCAACCAAGTCTGCCAACACATGCAATCTCCTACCGAACAAGACTTCAAGGCACTCAAGAGACTCCTCCGCTACGTCAAAGGCACTCTCTCCTACGGCCTTCCGCTTACAGTCGGACAACTCGAGTTCCGGACCTACTCAGACGCTGATTGGGCATCCGACAACACTGACCAAAAATCCACCTCCGGTTTCTGTACCTTTCTTGTCCCCAACCTTGTCTCCTGGACGGTTAAGAAGTAGGTAACCGTGGCCAAGTCTTCGACCGAAGCAGAATATCGGTCACTCTCCGCAGCTGCCTCAGAAGTGATCTGGCTTCGACGACTTGCAACCAAACTCAACCTCCTGCAATCCTCACCGACCGTCATCTACTGCGACAACACCTCGGCAATGGCTATAGCCAAAAACCCAGTGTTTCATGCTAGGACGAAGCACATTGAGATCGACTACCACTTTATTCATCAACAAATAAGCTCTGGTCACATTGCACTCGAGCACATTCCCTCCACGGATCAAATTGCCGACATCTTCACGAAGCCGTTCTCGATCTCACGATTTACCGAACTCCGTCAAAAATTAAACATTCGTCCATTCGAATGCTTAATTTGAGGGGGATATTAGCGGAAATAGAATCTTCCACTTGTCTGGTTCATTATTTACAGCTTTAACATTGTTATCTATATAAATACCTACTGTATTTCTCTAATAAAATATACATTCTATTTCTATTTTCTATTTCTCTATCTGCTTGTGTTCTATCTCTCTGGCTTTGCTATCAATATATATATATATATATATATAGTTTATAGAATTTGATGACCCAAAATAACTTAGAGTTGTTTTCAAGTGGAGCTTTTGCTTTCAAGATAGAACATGACATGGAGTATGGGCCCTTGTGCATGATGATTGAACTTAGGATATAATCGAAGCCACTACAATCCTTCCTTATCCAAAATAATATGGAAAGGAGCATGTGGACCTCCGAAAGAGCACCGCGCGAACGGGTTGATTGGAAGGGACAGATTGGATCGTGCATACAACTAACCATTGAGGATAGAGGCTTTCACCAACACACCCCGATGGGTAGTAATATACACGACCTAATCACGGGTTTCCCCCATCCGATACAAGAGTTCGAATGGGGTTTAGTAGATGTGGGATCGAGTTTCCCACGGGCGCAAGCCCCCGTGGTTAATTACATCCCAGGCCGGAGCCTGAGAAAACTCTCGATTAAGGATCATACATTATCCTCTCCTAAAGTGTGATCGACACAGGGGTATAGACTAGGAAATCCTACTCAAATGGAAGAAAGGTCCGAAGGGCTGAATCGACATGCGTGGTTCAAACCAACATTCGGAGGCTCTAGGGTACTAGAGAGAAACTGGAGAAAATCAAAGTCAAACATCCGATCACATGCATGAGAGAAGGATGGAGGTGGCGTCATCCTGTAACGTGGATAAGTAGGATTTAGGGTCCCTAAGAAGAAGGGACCTACCTACTATTTAAGGCATACTACGAGACCGAATGTAGTAGCCTCGAATCCTAAATCTAGGTTGGACTTAGTGTTCGACACACACTAAGACCAGTGTCCTAGCTAATGCAATGCAAAGGTTTGGACTTATCCCGGCCTGGATTGGGGGAGCCAGCTAACCACCTAGTCGCTTTAAAACCATGCAATTAAGTCAGTTATGAAAGATAGGTGGGTGGTACAGTTATTGGAAGTAGGACCGACATCTAGAGAATTTCCTAAGTGGTCCTGGACTTATGTTGGGTGAATGCCCCTAGCTAATGCAATTAAATTTTAATTAGTTGGTTACTAATGCAATGCATGCTAGTTGAAATGTCAGCTCATGAATGCTTTGGATTTTAAAAACAGGCTTAATATAAAATAATTTTTAGAAAAGACTGAGTCTCCCTAGGTCCGGCACTTCATCCTCATAGGCCAGATTATCCAGACTCTACCCGCAGGCAGGGAGATGTCTTATTAGAAGGAGAGAGAAGATGCAGTAATATGCATGCGACCCCGGACGATTCCGGCAATTTCCTAGGTTCGTTAAGTTTCTATGTTATTTAAAACTTAAATTTTTAAAGATTAATTACGAGTAGAAGAATTTTATAGTTCTTAATGAGCCTAATACGATCCAGGCGAAAACAAAAACGGCATGCAAGAAAGAAACCTAGAAAAAGCAGATATTTCTAAGCGCAATCAGGTAAGCACATCAATATAAATCCATAAACTAATCAAATAAATGTCCATAGGCCAACTGCCCTTTAATTACAACCCAGGGTATGCAGAAAAGTAAAGTGGCCGGGCACCACTACCAACAACCCGGATTTCTAAGCCTATGACAGACGCCAACAACTTTGAGTGGGATATTGGGTCTTCAAATCTTCAATATTCTGGGTATCCTCTCCTTGGACTCCTTGGATCACTCCTCCTTAGACTCCTTGGATTCGTCGTGGCTTGAATATGCAAACGAAGAGACAATTCCCCCTAGTATGGGTGTATTGCCTTTTCTCTTTGGATATCTAAAGTCATCCAGCTCGATCTTCCAAATGGAAGAAGACTCTCCCCTTAGGGATGCCTTCTTCTTTTAGAATTCAAGCTGGATAAGAATATCCCAACTCAAAGGTTGTTTTCACAACTCTTAATAATTATTACATACAAATTTACATTTATTGAAAAAGCAGTAAATTCTAAATCACCTGCAAGGTTATCCTAATAATCATCCAAAGCAGTTTATATGGAAATGAAAATGTTAACACCATTGACCCTGTGCCAAGCCATGCTCTTAATTATGAGGGCCAAGCAGCTCCATCTGTGCAGTTATAATTAATAATTTAGCCCTCATTTATTTAGGGGGGCTGAGCAAGCACCTGCATAAGACAACATTAGAAAATATAATGGTGCCCCCCTTTTATCAGCTTGAGCATGGCCACCTGCACGGAAGAACAGTATATATATGGCGCTCCTAACCTATGGGTAAGTCTAACGCTCACATCCAGAGTGCAGAAAAAGTAAACAAACACACCAATCATTTTTCATACAGCATGCAGTTGAAAATCACGGAAAGCTCCGGCACACAGCAGAAAATAAAACACAACGGCCTAACCTAGATCTAGAAGTGGTGTCCTAGCAAACCATTCTATGTGTGTGTAAGGCTAGTGTGGTTTGGATAGATCCTAAGTGGGATAGTTAGTTGAAATTATCTAGAGTTCAGATATGTTGGGGGTCTAAAAAGGATGTTTTAATTGAAATTCAAATATTAGTGAATTAGATCCATTTTGGTTATTTTAATTTGTTGATCAGTTTTAAGAACTAAGGGTATTCATATTTGAAGTTTGAATTGTATTAGCCAATTTTGAAAAGTTCTAGGTCATCCCAGGAACTAGACTAAGGGTCCAAAAAGTCACTATGGGAAAAAGGCTAAGTCTGGGTCTCCTATCACCTTAGAAAAATACTAGACCTTAGTACGAGTAGTTAGACAGGTAGTAGGCTGAAATCGGAGTTCTCTAGGCAAAGTTACGAATTTTCTAAGTTTCGGGCCCTAAATGAACTATGGTTGACCAAAAAGTTGACTTTCTAATCTAAGCCAATTTCTGGAATCCTAAGATTTTCAATAAATACTAGGCCCTAATTGGAGTCTAATGCAAGTGAGTTTGCCTAATTTGGAGCTTTCTACAATTAGTTATGGATTTCTAAAAATCGGGTATTTAAGAGAATTTTCTAAATTTCCTAACAAAGGGCCTTTTTTACTGTTTTGCTCCAAACAAGCTCCAAACTGGTTGGAATCACACCCAAAGATCAGGGATGACCTAAGAAAGTGTTCCCAAGTGTTTGGAGAAAATTTGGAATTTTAAATAATTTTTAATAATTTATTAGGGGTAAAATGGTAATTTCCACCTAAGGTCAAATTAAAGGGTCAACCTAAAGTCAAACTAGGGAGCCCTGTTTATCTAAGGTCAAGGGTCATATTCTGGTCAGTTTGAGGTATTATGGGTAATTTTCTGACCTAATATGTAATTATTGCATTTTTCGGAAGGTCTCGGGGCCTTAATTAGCAGGTTAATTAGGGTTAGTTAACAAAGGGGTCTAACAAGCCCAAAAAATTCCTAGAAAATTCTGAGGGGTTTATGATGTCACTAAGTTTAAATGTTGAGGTTTTAGTGTCAATCAGTGATCTATCCTAGCTCCTAGAAAACTTCTAAGTTCGCTAGACGGGTCCTTAATTATTGTCCTTAAGGTGTCACTACGTTATATGGGTTTAAACTGAAGTTCATACTAACCCTCAAGGTAGTAAATGCATGGAGTACATAAACAAAATAAACACGCCATGTCCTTAAATCTAGGAGAGCCTAGACTAAGTGCTTGTGGTGTGACGACCTACACATGCAATCTACGAAAAATAAAAAAAAGTAAAGACACCTAAAGAGATGATTAGTGAATGATTGGGACTCAACCATTCACTAACCAACTCCCCCATGATTGCTCTTCACACATAAGATCCCTGTCTAAAATTTCATACGATAACGGGTCTCTCAAAGTTAGAATTTAGGTATAAGTAGTTTTAAAATAATTTAAAAGTACTTATAAATATAAATATATTTTTAAAAAATAAAATAATTGAAAATAATTCAATTCATAATACTTAAGTATAGGGAAACCCGCTGACCACCCAATCGAGGTTTCAAAATAGTTTGAAAATAATTTTTAGTTTAAAAATAATCAGTATGATAATTAATTTAAATAATATTAAAATAACCGAATCGTAGGATAAAACAGAAAACAGTCAAGACAGCCAAAATCAAGGGCTGGAAATGGCTCCAAAACATAAAGCTCGTCTTGCTGAAAAGAATGAGGGGTCGCACATCGAAATCCGACTTAAAACAGCGAAGATACGAAATTTACAAGTTCAAATACAATAAAATGATATTTTAAAATAGTGCAGTTTCACTGTTTTTGAAATGACAGAAGATACAGACAAAATTTTCATCTGTAAATAGTTTTAAAATATACAGAATTCAGAGTACATCCAAAAAAAGGTATTGCGCGTTGACAGCGGACTTAAAACGACAAAGTTATGTAATTTCGAAGTTTAAAGGCAATAAATAAATAATTTTAAAATAATGCAGCTAACTGTTTTGGAAATAATTGCACACAAACCCAAAAATTTCAAGTAACACTAGTTCCAGCATGTGCAGAATCTAAATACGTTCAAAACAAGACGTTGTATGCAAAAATCCGATTTGAAACGGAAAAGTTATCAATTTTGGAAGCTTTAAAGTAATAAAATAATATTAAAATGTTTAAAATAGCAAATACTTAAAATAATAATAATAATAATAATAATAATAATAGTAATAATAATTAAATAAATATGAAAGATAGATTCTAGAATCTCTGAGATTTTGACAAAGGTAATTTATAAATATATAATATTAAGAATATTTTTAATAATTTAATTAATTAAAATAATTAAGAAAATATTTAATAAATAATAATAATAATAATAATAATAATAATAATAACAATAATAATAAATTTTTTTTTTTAAATAAATATAATAATAATAATAATAATAATAATAATAATAATAAGTAACAAGAATAATTTAATAATGTATTTATTAATATCATGATTAAAATAATAATATTATAATATAATATCAATAAAATAATTAAAATAATAATTTAAAATAGTATTATCTTACTATTTTATTAATAATTTAAAATATATATATTATTTTTATAAAAAAAAAAATTTATAAGGTAGAGGATAAAAATACGAACAAAACGAGGTATTATACGCAAAAATCGGGCGAAAAATGGATTTTCTACGAATTTTTAAAGTTTTCTGGATTAAAATACAATTAAAATATAATTTAAAATAATATTTAAATATTAAATCCGGCGGGTGACACGTGGCGGCCCGGGATTGGATCCCGGGACCGCGGCCAATCATTGGAGGCGGCGCGATGATTGCGCCGCCAATCAATGATTGCGGCAATCATGCCGCAATCAATAACCGTGGGCCGCGGTTACTTATCCACGTCAGCGCGGCCGGCGGGCCGTCCGATCCCCCGCGGTTCGGATCAAGGGCCAGAATCACGCCACGTGGCCGCCCGAACCACGGAACCGCGGCTGAAGGCCAGCGGTCACGCTTGACCGCGTGAAACCGCGCGATCTGGACCGTTGATCGGCGGGATCAACGGTCCCGGACGACCCTAGGGTCTGCTCTCGCCGGACCGAAACCCTAATCCTATTTTCGCCTCGTTCTCTCAAACCACTAGACGAAACCTCACGAAATTTTAAACACAGGTAGTATGTATGAAGAGCATCAATGGGGGATCTTTTATTTGAATTGATATTCCCTAATGACGACGCTAATTAACCCTAAGTGTTCTAACTAGGGTTTGAGATATACCTCGATCCGCTCGGTGGATTTGGATGATTTTGGGCTTGTTGGACTCGTGGACTCCCCAAGAACAAGTTCCGAGTTGACGTCGAGATCCAACACGCGCTCGATCGACTTGACGAAGCCTTGGAAGGGTTTCACGTTCGAGTCGCCGGAGAACTCGCCGCCGGCGGCTTGGGGTGGTCGGGTTCGACGTGGGAAAGGGAGGTGAATCTCTCTAGAGCTCTCACAAGAAGTTTCAAGAGTTGAGGCGGTCTTGAGAGGGAGTATGAATGAGAGAGCCTCAAATAACCTAATTTCCACTATTTAAGGCCTCCTCTCTATGATTGACGGTGGGGATCAAATCCTTGGCTAATTGGGAGGGAAACCAGGCTTTGGAGGCCGTGGTATTGAATTCAAAACGAAGGGATTTGATTAGAGTCTTGAATGGGCATTTAATAGGGATTTAAATAAGTCTTAATGGGTCGATTTGACCCATTATGACTTGGATTGACCAAGTTATGTGTTGACTTGGTCAACTCAGTCAAATGGGTCCAATGGGTATGAGGTTTGAGCCATGAGGAGATTTAGTTTGGATTTAAATCGATTTGGGCTCTAAATGGGCTAAGTGGTCAACCTTGGTTGACTTGGTCAACCGGGTTGACCCAGGGTCCAGGCTCGGGCTCGACAGACTCGACTCGACCCACTGAACCCAGTGGGGAGGGCCATAGGGTCTGGCTTGGTCAATTTGACCAAGTCAACTCTTTAGGCCCGGGTCTGGGCAAAATCGAGGTCAACAGAGCAGTTGGTAATCATTCAAGATCATGAACATGTGGAATCAAAAAAATATAATAATCAATTAATTGAATAATTTCTTATTTTTATATATTTTATTGGCTGTTAATTATCATATTTATGATTTCAATAATTTTTTATTTTTGGGATTTTTTTGATCAAATTTGTATTTATGTTAAAAAAAGCGAGGATAATTTTGTATTGATAATTCTTTCACCGTATAATTTTTTTGTATGTGATAGATGTCGTCAATATGAGCATTTTGACATGAATGCATTAATTTTTTATCGATTAAATTAGTTGCTATGATTTTTTAAAGTAAATGCATAATATATAAATGTCACGCCCCGAGATCTAACTTGGAAAGAATGTCAATCAATTTCGCAATAATTTACCAGAGTTATCTATAAACCTTCAGAAGCAATCTATCAAACATCTATAAAATTTAAAACATCAATATTCGAGTCGATTCATATCACAAAACATCATATACAATACTCAGGAACTACACTATCAAAACAAGTAGAAAAGCTATCATGTCATGAGTACAAAAGAATCATCAATCTATCAAAAGAACTAAAAACCTGTAGATCTGGATCAAATCCTATCTCCTGCTCCCGAGCCCTAACCTGAAAATATCAACCACATATAATGAGCTTTACAAAGCCCAGCAGGTCACCTAATACCTATAACTGAAATCAAAGCACGGCAATGCTATCAATATGCATGTCAATCTATCAATCCGTATCAGTCAATGGTCAATGAGTCAATGCAGCGGAAATCAATAGTCAATAAAACCAGTCAATGCAGCGGCAGACAAATCGATAAATCAACTCAATCAATCAATGTCCGTCAATCAAATCGATACGGTCAAATCAGTACGATCTAATCAATGAAGTCAATTGAGAAAAGCGATACGAGACAAGAAATCTATAAAACAGTCAATACGGAGTAGAACAGTAGAAACAGTGAATCTATAAAATCTATAGGCAGCAATATCAATGAATCTATATGATATCCATGTTCATGCTATCAATACAGTATCTATAGCTATCAATGTTCATATCAGTACTCAGTAGTCAATCGATGAAATCAATAGAATCCGTACGATACAGTAAATCCGATCAATCAATAAGGCGGAAATCGATAAAGCAATAGATCCGTAAATCAATACAGTAAACATGCAACTCAATACTATATACTGAACAATGTATAATCAATGGTCATGTTGCTGTTGTAGAATTCATATTGCTGTTGTAGATATCAATACATTGGTTCTATGAAAAGAGTCGTCACTCTATTGCCTGTCGGCCGCCCGTCGGCATATAATCTCCTTATGACTCCCATCGTTATATCCATGATCCATGATCTATGATTTAAAGGAAAGCCCGTCGGCCCACCATCCTGTACAGGTATCATCTCCAACCAATGTTCAACCAGGTTATACGTGTTCCAGTATCAATAATCAATCAATAATCAATATTAGAGCAATCATATCAATAATCATATCTATATCGATTCAATCTATCAGTTTCATACAATTCAGGAATCATACGAAAATCGGGCAGCGTAACGGTAGTCGGTCAAATTTACACAAAAATCCTGCAAAAAGACACAATATCCAAATCTTTCCAAATTATAATAGAATATCTATAACATCAATACAAGACTATTGATTTATAGAATCCAAATCAAATTAGGTCCTGATATTATTCTATTCAATTAAAATCGCGTAGAATCAATTCCGACCGGTAAAATCTTCGTAGAATACAGTCAAATCGTGTGCAATAATCATATCTATAACATATCAGAAGTTGTGCGGTGAAAGTTGTGTCAAATCAAAATCATGTCGAAAAGTCGACTACAAAAACACAAAACAGATCCCAACTCGATCAAAACACAACATCTTTGAAAACAGAAACAGGGTTCGGAGTCCTTACCACGAGATCTTCACTTTTCCCAACAGCAGCGTCGGACGAAAAGCGATCCGCGGCCTCCAAAACCAAGCTTTTCTCTTTTTCCTTTTCTCTTTCTCTCTCCTCAGATATTTCTGATTTTATAAAAAATCTTTTCTCTCTCCTCAAAACGAGCTGATTTCCTTATATCAGTGAACTGATCGGCCAGGCCGATATTCACATCGTCCCGGGACGATCAGACCAAGTCCAGATCGTCCTGGACCTCACTCAGGGCTATTGTCTGACCGATCATTTCTACAGTACCGATCGGCCTGGACGATCTCACGATCGGCCTGGACGATCTGTACAGAAATTCTTCCAGAAAACACACCAGAAATCAGCTGTTTTCCATGCACTGATCGGCCTGGACGATCCCAACTTCGTCCTGGCCGATTCTGGGAGGAAAATCCAAATCAGAGAGGAACAGTAAGGGAACGAGAGATATTACAATCTCCCCAACTTAGAAAAATGTCATCCCGACATTTCCCTACAGGTACGAAGCAAAACAAACAATGCAAAAAGATTCGATCGAAATCCAAATCCAAATCAAAACTCGTCGAAATCCATACAGAACACACAATGCAATCAATCAAATGTCACTATGCCATGTTCATATGTCAATATCAATCGGTTAGTCAAATCAATCTTACCAGTAGAACCTTCTGGTCGTTGCTGATCCTGATGCTGTAAACTCTGTAGACTGTAAATGCGTGGCACCACTGGAGGAAGTGCAGGAGGTCGTGGTGCAATTGTCTCCCTCTGATCTCTGACAGCTCTATCATCCATCCTGTTTGCTGATCTCTCACTGTAGGCCCTCGAGCCAACAGTCCTCTGTTGTCCTGTACCCGTACCAGAATCAGTCCTTCCGCCCTGTCTTTTCTGAGGACAATCTGCTGCTCTGTGCCCTTGCTGTCCACAGTAAAAACACTGTCCCGTCAATAGGTAGCACGGACCTGCATGTCGTTTACCACAGTGAATGCACTCGCCAGAACTACCAGACGATACTACCGATACAGATCGCGATGCAAACCCCTTCGAATCCTCATATCTGCTTCTCTTCTCTCTATCTCTGTCTCTACCAGAATCATCTCGTCGTACGTCATCTCTCCTCCTCCTGGTATCATCGTACCTCGATACTGGTGTCGCCAAATCGATCTCTATCAATCGGGCCCGCTCCACTAGCTCAGAAAACTCATGGATCCGGAAAGGTACAAGTGGTTGCCTCAGCTCTCTGTTCAATCCGTGCAGAAATCTATAACATTTGTCTTCGGCAGTAGGAATCAAGTGAGCAGCGTACCTCGCAAGTGCAGTAAACTCGGCCTCGTACTGCATCACTGACTTGCGGCCTTGCTCCAATCTCATGAAAGCTTCCTGCATCTGTCGCTGAGCTGACGGTGGTACAAACCACATCCTGAATACTGCAGTGAACTCATCCCAGGTGATCTCAGCATTGGTCTTCCCCTGAAATTTCTCTCTCTGCTGTCCAATCCACCATCTCTCTGCCTCACTCTCCAACATGAATACTGCCAAAGGTACTTTTCTATTCCCCGGACACTGCATACTGTCGAAAATCTTTTCCACCCTCATAATCCAATCCTCAGCAGCCTGTGGTCCTACAGCCCCTTTAAATAATGGAGGCTTCAGCTTATGAAACATCTGTAAGTATCTGTCAACTTCTTCCTCTTTGCTCCCACTCATCTTGCTCTAGGAATCCCCCATAACATGTGCAATCGCAGTAGCTAACTGCATCGTACTCTCTGAAGGTACTGGAGCTGCGCTGTGTTGCTCATTCGGTACACTGGATTCTGCTGGAGGATCCATATCTTTTCACCTGCACAATTCAGAACAAATGATACACACATGCAATGATGTATGCTAATGAAGCTCTTACAGCTACCCAATCTACCCGACTCTCTATCCAATCCTACAACTCTGGTAACAATCCATTCTTCCAATAACATTGCTCTGATACCAACTTGTCACGCCCCGAGATCTAACTTGGAAAGAATGTCAATCAATTTCGCAATAATTTACCAGAGTTATCTATAAACCTTCAGAAGCAATCTATCAAACATCTATAAAATTTAAAACATCAATATTCGAGTCGATTCATATCATAAAACATCTTATACAATACTCAGGAACTACACTATCAAAACAAGTAGAAAAGCTATCCTGTCCTGAGTACAAAAGAATCATCAATCTATCAAAAGAACTAAAAACCTGTAGATCTGGATCAAATCCTATCTCCTGCTCCCGAGCCCTGACCTGAAAATATCAACCACATATAATGAGCTTTACAAAGCCCAGCAGGTCACCTAATACCTATAACTGAAATCAAAGCACGGCAATGCTATCAATATGCATGTCAATCTATCAATCCGTATCAGTCAATGGTCAATGAGTCAATGCAGCGGAAATCAATAGTCAATAAAACCAGTCAATGCAGCGGCAGGCAAATCGATAAATCAACTCAATCAATCAATGTCCGTCAATCAAATCGATACGGTCAAATCAGTACGATCTAATCAATGAAGTCAATTGAGAAAAGCGATACGAGACAAGAAATCTATAAAACAGTCAATACGGAGTAGAACAGTAGAAACAGTGAATCTATAAAATCTATAGGCAGCAATATCAATGAATCTATATGATATCCATGTTCATGCTATCAATACAGTATCTATAGCTATCAATGTTCATATCAGTACTCAGTAGTCAATCGATGAAATCAATAGAATCCGTACGATACAGTAAATCCGATCAATCAATAAGGCGGAAATCGATAAAGCAATAGATCCGTAAATCAATACAGTAAACATGCAATTCAATACTATATACTGAACAATGTATAATCAATGGTCATGTTGCTGTTGAAGAATTCATATTGCTGTTGTAGATATCAATACATTGGTTCTATGAAAAGAGTCGTCACTCTATTGCCCGTCGGCCGCCCGTCGGCATATAATCTCCTTATGACTCCCATCGTTATATCCATGATCCATGATCTATGATTTAAAGGAAAGCCCGTCGGCCCACCATCCTGTACAGGTATCATCTCCAACCAATGTTCAACCAGGTTATACGTGTTCCAGTATCAATAATCAATCAATAATCAATATTAGAGCAATCATATCAATAATCATATCTATATCGATTCAATCTATCAGTTTCATACAATTCAGGAATCATACGAAAATCGGGCAGCGTAACGGTAGTCGGTCAAATTTACACAAAAATCCTGCAAAAAGACACAATATCCAAATCTTTCCAAATTACAATAGAATATCTATAACATCAATACAAGACTATTGATCTATAGAATCCAAATCAAATCAGGTCCTGATATTATTCTATTCAATTAAAATCGCGTAGAATCAATTCCGACCGGTAAAATCTTCGTAGAATACAGTCAAATCGTGTGCAATAATCATATCTATAACATATCAGAAGTTGTGCGGTGAAAGTTGTGTCAAATCAAAATCATGTCGAAAAGTCGACTACGAAAACACAAAACAGATCCCAACTCGATCAAAACACAACATCTTTGAAAACGGAAATAGGGTTCGGAGTCCTTACCACGAGATCTTCACTTTTCCCAACAGCAGCGTCGGACGAAAAGCGATCCGCGGCCTCCAAAACCAAGCTTTTCTCTTTTTCCTTTTCTCTTTCTCTCTCCTCAGATATTTCTGATTTTATAAAAAATCTTTTCTCTCTCCTCAAAACGAGCTGATTTCCTTATATCAGTGAACTGATCGGCCAGGCCGATATTCACATCGTCCCGGGACGATCAGACCAAGTCCAGATCGTCCTGGACCTCACTCAGGGCTATTGTCTGGCCGATCATTTCTACAGTACCGATCGGCCTGGACGATCTCACGATCAGCCTGGACGATCTGTACAGAAATTCTTCCAGAAAACACACCAGAAATCAGCTGTTTTCCATGCACTGATCGGCCTGGACGATCCCAACTTCGTCCTGGCCGATTCTGGGAGGAAAATCCAAATCAGAGAGGAACAGTAAGGGAACGAGAGATATTACAATAAATTTGTTAGATTTTCTTATATTTTATGAATTATTGCATTTCATACATGACATTGATTAAAATATGGCATTTGCATGTAAGCAAGGGAGGCAGGATGGAAGGCTAATTATTAACATGAAAGATGAAGACTGATATCAATTGGTTAATAGTTGGGTCAAATTAAGACTGATATCAAATTGGGATTAATCGATATCAATTAATTGACATTTGGACCTAAATTAAGATTGAGACCCAATTAGGCTATAATTGGGGTGAAAGGATGAATACATCACATTAAAGTTGTTGCATTTATGATTGCATAATGTTAACCTCGATTTTGCCCAGACTCCTGGTCAAAGAGGTTGACTTGGTCAAATTGACCAAGCCAGACCCCGTGACCCTCTCCAATGGGATCAGTGAGTCGAGTCGAGTCTGTTGAGCCCTGACTTGGACCGTGGGTCAACCTAGTTGACCAAGTCAACTAGGGTTGACCAATTTGGACCCTTTAAGCCTAAAATTAATTTTAAACTAATTTCATGGCTTGATCGCACCTCCCCTTTGAATCTCTTGATTGATTTGACCAGGTCAAAGTTTGACGTGGTCAAATCAAGTCTTAAATAGGTCATAATAGCCTATTTTAATGGAATTAATGGCTTTTATTGCATGATAAATCCTCCCTTCATTTTGAATTTGAAAACCACGGCCTAATCTATTAAATTTCCCTCCTAATTCAATCTAAATCTGTTCCGAACCGCTAATCATAGGGTTAAGGAGCTTAAATAGGAGTCTAGATCAAGGTCCAGCTCCATCTGGATCGTTGATTCAGCCCAGCGCGTGATCGGACGACACGAGATCGTGTCCGACGTGGCTAAGTGACGCCACATCACCTGACCGCCGTTGCGGCCTCCGAGATCGCGTGATCCAGTACGCGATCGACACCTGTCCCGCCACCTTTAATAATCAGCCGATGATTGCGTTGACAGCGCAATCATCGGCAATGATTGCCCGAAACCGCGCGCCCTATCCCGCTGCGCCACGTGGCCTGCCGAGTTGACCGCCGCCAATTTTGATGTTATAAGTATTTTTAATTATTTTTAAAACCTTATTTTCTTCAAAAAAATTGTAGAAAATTTATTTTTGCTCCGTTTTCGACGTATAATACCTCATTTTGTTCGTATTTTCATTCTCTACACTATAAATTTTTTTTATAATATATATATGTATATATATATATATATATATATATATATATATATATATAATTAATAAAACAATAAAAAAATATATACTATTTTAAATATATTATTTTAATTATTTTGTTATTATTATATTATAATATTATTATTTTAATTACAATATTAATAAATATATTATTTTAACTTATCTTTGTTACTTATCATTATTATTATTTTTATTATTATTATTATTATTATTATTATTATTATTATTATTATTATTATTATGTTACTATATTTATTTAAATATAAAAATTGTATTTTTAATAATTAAATATTATTTTAATTATTTTAATTAGTTAAATTATTAAAAATATTCTTAATACTATATATTTATAAATTACTTTTAAAATTTCAGAGATTTTAAACCTATATTTTATTTGATTCCAATAATAATTTTCAAATATTTAATATTTTGAATTATTTAAAAGCCTTTAATTATTTTAAACTTAGAAAAATCATAACTTCGTCGTTTTAAATCGGATTTCGGCTGTTTGGACATATCCGAAAAATGTAAACTTTATTTTAAAATTATTTTTATTAGATGATTCCTGCTGTCTGGACATATTTCTGTCTTAGGGCATTATTTGATTATTTAATTATTATTTATCTAATTAGCATAATAATTATTTGCAATATATAAACTATTTTCAAATCGTTTTAGGACCTCGTTTGAGTGACTAGTGGTTCTCCCTTATATTTATATAGATACCAATTGATCTATTTTCAGTTATATTATTTTTCAAAAACTTATGTATATTTAGGTATTTTTAATCACTTTTGAAATTACATATCTTATTAAATCTTAATTTTGAGATATCTGCTATTTTATGAAGTTTTAGACATGAATTTTATGCATGAAGAGTAATCATGGGAGAGTGGATTAGTGGATGGTTGATCCCCAACCATTCGCTAATCCCTTCATATGTAGGTGTTTTCATTTTCACGTGTTTACTGCTTTTATATGTTTCCCATGCATTACTACCTTGAGGGTTAGTGTGAACTTCGATTTAAACCCATTTAACGTAGTGACACCCTAAGGACAATAATTAAGGACCGTCTAGCAAACTTAGAAAATTTCTAGGGACTAGGGTAGATCACTTATTGACATGAGAACCTCAACAATTGAACTTAAGGACATCATAAATCTTTTAGAATTTTTTTAGGAATTTTTAGGGCTTGTTAGACCCCTTAATTAACCAACCATAATTAACCTGCTAAATAATGCCCCGAGACCTTCTAAAAATTAAAATAAATACATTTTAGGTTAGAAAATTACCCATAATACCTTGAACAGACCAGAACCGTATCCTTGACCTTAGATAAATAGAGCTTTGTAGTTTGACTTTAGGTTGACCCCTAATTTAACCGTAGGTGGAATTTTCCTTTTTGCCTCTAATAATTCATTAAAAATTATTAAAAATCCCAAATTTTTTCCAAGCCCTTGGGAAAACTTTCTTAGGTCAGCCTTGACCTTTGGGAGTGATTTAAATTAGTTTGGAACTGATTTGGAGCAAAACAATAAAATCAGCCCTTTATTAGGAAATTTAGGAAATTCTTTTAATTACCCGATCTTTAGAAACTCATAACTAATTGTAGAAAATTCCAAATTAGGAAAACTCACTTGCATTAGACTCCAATTAGGATATAATATTTATTAAAAATCTTAGATTTCCAGAAACTGGCCTAGATTAGAAAGTCAACTTTTTGGTCTACCGTAGTTCATTTAGGGCCGGAAACTTAGAAAATTCATAACTTTGCCTAGAAAACTCCAATTCTAGCCTACTACCTATCTAACTACTCCTCTTAAGATCTAGTATTTTTTTAAGGTGTTAGGAGACCCAAACCTAGCCCATTTCTCATAGTAATTTTTTGGACCCTTAGTCGAGTTACTAGGAGGACTCGGAACTTTCTAAAATTGACTAATAGCACTTAAACTTTAAATATCAGTATCCTAAGCTCTTAAAACTGATCAACAAGTTGAAATAATTAAAATGTACCCTTATTCACTAATATTTGAATTTCAACTAAAATATCCTTCTCAGACCCCCTACAAACCTGAACTCTAGATAACTTTAACTGATTACCCTTCTTAGGACCTATCCAAACCACACCAGCCTTACACACACATAGAATTGTTTGCTAGGGAACCACTTCTAGATCCAGGTTAGGCCGCTGGGTTTTATTTTTCTGCTGTGTGCCGGAGTTTTTTCGATGGTTTTCACTACATGCTGTATGAAATTGAATTGGTATGTTTGCTTACTTTTACTGCACTGTGGATGATGTGATGAGCACTAGATTTACTCCTAAGTTATGAGCGTCATATACATATATATATACTGTTCTTCCGTGCAGGTGGCCATGCTCAAGCTAATAAAGGGGGGCACCGTTATGATTTCTAATACTATCTTATGTAAGTGATTGCTCAGACTCCTTGATATAATGAGGGCTAAAATCATTAAATAATTATAACTGCTATAGGTAGAGCTGCTTAGCCCTCATGATTAAGAGCATGACTTGGTACAGGGTCAATGATTTGAGTTATTTTCATTTCCATATATAACTGCTTGAGAATTTTATTAGGATAACCCTGTAGGTTCTTTAGATTTCCTTTCTGCTTTTCATTTGAATGTAATATTTGTAATAATCTGTTAAGAGTTATGAAAACAACTGTGAGTTGGGATATCCTTATCCAACTCGGATTCCAAAAGAAGAAGGCATCCCTAAAGGGGAGAATCTTCTTTCATTTGGAAGACCGAGTTGGATGGCTTTAGATATCCAAAGAGAAAAAAGCAATACCCCCCTGCTGGGGGAATTGTCTCTTCGTTTGGATATTCAAGCCACGACGGATCCAAGGAGTCCAAGGAGTCCAAGGAGGTGAGATCCAATGAGTCCAAGGAGGAGAGATCTAAAGAGTCCAAGGAGAAGACATCCGGAATGCTAAAGATTGAAGACCCAATATCCCACTCAAAGATGTTGGCGTATGTCATAGGCTTAAAAATCCGGGTTGTTGGCAGTGGTGCCCGGCCACTTTACTTTCTACATATCTAGGTTGTAATAAGGGCAATTTGCCTATGGTCATTTAGTTGATTATTTTTGGATTTATATTGATGTGTTTATCTGATTGCGCAGTAGAATTACCTATTTTTTCTAGGTTTCTTTCTTGCATGTAGTTTTTGCTTTAGCTTGGATTTTTGTTAGGCTCTTTTAAGGATTACAAAAATCTTCTACTCATAATTAATCTTTAAAATTCTAAGTTTAAATAACATAGAAATCTAACGTACCTAGGGAATTGTCGGAATCGTCCGGGGTCACATGCATATTACTGCATTATTCTTTCTTTGCTATAAGACATCTCCCTGCCTGCGGGTAGAGTCCGGATAATCTGGCCTATGAGGATGAAGTGCCGGACCTAGGGAGACCAAGTCTTTTCAAAAAAATTATTTTTATAAGCCTGTTTTTTAAAATTCTATAACATTCATGAGCTGACATTTCAACTAGCATACATTGCATTAGTAACAAACTAAATAAAATTTAATTGCATTAGCTATGAGCATCTGACCCACATAAGTCTAGGACCACTAAGAAAATTCTCTAGATGTCGGTCATATTTCCAAAGAACTTTACCATCCACCCACCTTTTATAATTAACTTGATAGCATGATTTTGAAGCGATTAGGTGGTTAGCTGGCTCCCCAATCCAGACCGGGGTAAGTCCAGGTTTTGCACTGCATTAGCTAGGACACGAGTCTTAGTGTTTCGTAGAACATTAAGCCCAACCTAGATTTAGGATTCGAGGCAACTACATTCGATCTTGTGGTATGCCTTAAATAGTAGGTAGGTCCCGTCCTTTCAGGAACTATAAATCCTACTTATCTGGGTCACAGAATGACGCCACCTCCATCCTTCTCTCACGCATGTGATTGGATGCCTTGACTTTTATTTTCTCCAGTTTCTCTTTAGTATCATAGAGCCTCTGAATGCTAGTATGAGCCACGCATGTCGATTCAGCCTTTCGGACCTTTTCTTCCTCTTGAGTAGGACTTCCTAGTATATACCCCTGTGCCAATTCCACTTTAGGAGAGGATAATGTATGATCCTTAATTAAGAATTTTCTTGGGCTCTGGCCTGGGATGTAATTAACCACGGGAGCTTGCGCCCATGAGAAACTCGGTCCCACATCTACTAAACCTCATTCGAACTGTTGTATCGGATGGGGGAAACTCGTGAATAGGTCGTGTATATTACTACCCATCGAGTTGTGTTGGCGACAGCCTCTATCCTCAATAGCTAGTCGTATGCACGATCCAATCTGTCCCTTCCAATTGACCCGTTCGCGCAGTGCTCTTTCGGAGGTCCACAAGTTTCTGGCGACCACGGTGGGACCAGTTTCTCTCTCCATCTTTGGATTCTATATTATCTTTTCTTGTGTGTACTCTGGGATTGGTACTCTTTAGATTAGGTCCGTCACACTCTTAGTTAGGGTCTTTCCTTAGTTAGGGTTCCTTCCCCTTAGCTAGGATTTTCTTTCCTACTCTACTTCTTTCCAGCCTAGCAGGCTATTTCGTCCCTTATTCATTCCTATCTATCCTTATCAAATCCTTCTTTCCTGATTTTTATTCTGATTTCTAACCTTTCAAATTTCTTTTCTTGGAAGAAGTGTCATGGCTTCCTTTGTTACTTTTGCTTTTGGTTCGTACGCACAGGTGACTCTCTTTGAGTCCCTGCTCGCTAGTCCGCCAGTTGGAGGGACCACTTTTGGTTCCTTCACTGACTCGGCCTTCGTCACTCTTGGCGGGCCGACTCCGGTGGAGGCTGCTACATTCTCTCCTCCTCAGAGGAGAGGACGCGCAGCCATGCGCCCTTTCGGACGACCAGCTGCTCGGCGGACAGCCCGGGCACCTACTCGTCCCGTTCCTGTACTTGCACGCAACCAGTGCGCGCTGTGGCTAAGAGACAAGTGCCCAGGCCACATCCTGTTCTAGTTCATCCTGTGGTTAGGCGTCCAGTGCCTACCGCTCCTGCTGCACAGGTTGCCCCGGCCCCTCAGCGCCGGCAGCCTGCTACAGTTATTCCATATGTTCGTGCAGCGGTCAGGCGACCTGCGCCTGCCGCTCCTGTTGCACAGGCTGCCCCGGTAGCCTGCTGCTGTTGTTACTCCTGTTGTTCCGGCGAAAGTACCCCGGATGTGATGGTTGGCTGATGATGGATATGAAAGAGGAAATCATCGTCTAATATTTAGATATAAGCATATTAAAATTTATGGGGCTTATGCAATGCCTTGGAAATTTGTGTGGTGCTCACTTAGGATGCTTTAGGAATGTAAGAAAAAAAAAAGTTGGGTTTGAAACATAGATATTTGATAAGGTATTCCTCAAATTTTTTTTAATTGTAGAGGAAAATTTGCGAGATGAATAGTGTATCACTAATTTTAGATTTATAATGTTCATTTTAGTCCTTATATAGAACACATTTATTTTATAATTATTTAGAATGGATGGGCTCGGCTCGGCTAAATTAAAACCCTTGAAGAGTGGCATAATTTGGTGAACAATAATCTCATAAAATGATGACAAGATCATTTCCATCAAATAAGAATCAATGCCACTAAGGATGAGTTATATGCAACACATCACATGTAAATATAACATTTTAGGTAGGGGTGTCAATTTCGGGTCACGGGTCGGGTTCGGGTCGAACCCGGAACTTACCCGGGTTCAAACAGGTCAACCCTAACCCGACCCGGGTAGACAAACGGGTCGGAAAATCGAACCCGGACCCGACCCGGCGGGTTGCCGGGTTGACACGACCCGACCCGGTTTGGGTGGCCGGCGCCGGAACGGCGGCGGCGGACGCGAGCGCGGAGGGCGGACGCGAGCGCGGAGGGCAGACGCGAGCGGGACAGCGGGCAGCGCGGTTGAGCGCGGGCACGCGGGCGCACGCGGGCGAGGTCGGGCGCGGTCGAGCGTGGGCACGCGGCCGCGCTGGGCACGCGGGCAGCACGGCGGGTGCGGTCGGGCGTGGGCACGCGGGCGCGCGGCAAGCGCGGTCGGGCGCGGGCGCGCTGGGCGCGGTCGGGCGCGGGCACTCGGGCAGTGCTGGCGCGCGCGGCGGGCAGCGTGGGCAGGAGCGCGGCGGGCAGCGCGGGCAGGCAGCGGGCAGAGGCGGGATTCAAAATTTTTTGAATTAAACGGGTTGGCGGGTTGACCCGGCAACCCGCCGGGTCAACCCGAACCCGACCCGTTTTTTAAACGGGTCGATTTCTGGAACCCGAACCCTAAATCGGGTCGGGTTCAACCCGGATTTTCCTGGTCGGTTCCGGGTCGGGTTTTCGTGTCGTGTCAAATATTGACACCCCTAATTTTAGGCATTTATAAGCTTTTTGTATTGTTGTTAGACCTGTCATGGATTCTCAAATTAATAAGGCGGGAACAGACAATTGAATGATTAATTAAAATTTTTATTACTAATTATTCCAAATAAGTAGGAAGAGCCACTAAAACCTCAAAAAACAATTTGAAATAAAATCATATAGATACCTTTCATTCGGAGTGTCTCGCCTACGATACATATTTTCACCTCTTATACTCAATTTAATTAATCAAAATAGTACATGAAGAAATATTTTCAATAAGTCATAAAAGAACTCAGTGAGTAATTAATACTTCTAATTATAGTAATCCAAGGCATTATAAATAATATGTATAATCATATCAAAACATAAATTAATTTTAATTTATCATTTGATTTGAAGACTTTCAAAGTTATACATAAATCATATTTTTATACATATTCTTATTCTTTCTCATAAATAATACAACAATCACATGAGACACCGTATAAAATAATACCTACGAAGGTACTTCTTTTCTATTTACATTTCTTTTTCCATAAGATTTTTCATTTATGTGCATGAGTACATTGTGTCCCCAACCAGTACCATAAAGGGATTTGCTCTATTAGTAAAATTGGACATGCAATCATTTTACATAAATCATATAATTTATGTTTTTCATATCATTTCATATTGAATTATATAATAAACATCACGACATAGGATAAATGACATCTCTATGATATAAATTCAAGTCTTCTAGTTCAACATGATCAATTATTTTTAATAAAGAAAAATTATGCAATATTTATAGTGAGCAATTAGATAATAAAAACACTTAATGCATTATGTGTAGGAGAAGTAAATATCATTACTATAAATTAGGATATGAGTGTCCTTGAACTTAGATGTTGTGTTGCTTCACTTTAACTCTGTACTTTTACATTAATAGACTTAAGACTTATAAAAAGATATCCTGTCATAAAATTTAATTTAACATTTACTCTTTAATTTCTCTAACTTGCTATTTATAATTAATTAATGCAATTTCAATTTCAAATTAACATATCAAATATTATTGATTAGAATTGCGCTCACTGGCTCAATTAACTATTTTAATTACTACTAAATAGCTCTTATTTACTATTAAAGAAAATATTTTAAATATATTTTATTAAATGAATTTTCTGATGAATACTAAAATTTACACTTCCTCTTTTTCTCTCTATAATTAGTTATAATATACCTAAATAGTTCTGATATTTAATTTATTATAGTAATAAAATTTGTTCTTCTTGCTTGATCATTAAATATTAATAAAATCATAATTTAATAACCATTAATTTATAAACTTTTCATATTTAATATACTTTCATTCTCTATACAAATTATTTTTAACTTATTAAGTACTTGCTCTTCTAAATCTAATTTATGATTTAACATAATATAATCCTCTTTTATTCTACATCTAATATAAGATTTATATGATTTTATGCTTCCTCTCTCTATATATTTTATTTTTAATATTAAAATTTAATATTATCATTAGTTTCAAAATAATTTATTCTAAAATTTTCTTATTAACATTTACTAATTTATTCTATAAAAAAAAAATTCATTAATTTCAATTTAATAATTAAGTATTAGATAGGACCTTTAGGTTTTTTATTATTATTATTATTATTATTATTATTATTAATTAACTAAAATGATATAAAATAAATTTTATAATTATCTTAAATACTCACCTTTATCGTCACCTACACACACAAGCATCGCCTCTTCCCCTCACTGCTCGGTTATGATCCCTCAACCACCTCCTTCATCTTCTTCAGTTTGATTAAAATATCGCTCTTGATCTCTCTTGCTTTCTCTCTTTCAACCTCCTCTCATTCAGAACTTCTCACATTCGTTTGCCTTCAATAGAGTGAATGAATCGTAATTATCCCTCATGAGGAGTTGCTACTTTTTATTTCTGAACATTGCATTTCTCTCGCTCGCTCGATCGGACCCATCGACTACGCTTATCTGAGCTCGCAATCCTGCTTGTCATGTGATACTGCTCACCTGCGCTTTAGCGAAATGGTATGGTTCAGCTGAACATGACCAACCAGTTCTTATAATCTCCCATTAAAAAAAAAAAAAATCCCAATCTTGAAATTTACATATGACTTTTAGTTATATTTTACTACCATGAGTTAAATTGAACATAGTTGTTCGATACTAAACAAAATAACATCTTAAATTTCATTCAACATAAACTTTAACATTGTCTACATAGCTGAATAAAATAAAATATTCGATATAACATACTAAGATAACTATATACAACAAAATATCTGATATAACATAACAAGTTACTATATTATAGACATCTCATTCATCTTTCTTAACATCTAGTTATTCATTAGGCTCCCGTTATGTTAAAGCATAAATTCATGGTCGAACATTCTGCCTTGGTTGATTTTGTACTTGAGCTGAAATTGATTGTTCTATTATCTCTTGTTTGTCAAAATTCTTTTATGAAGGTGCTTCACCTGATCTTATCTCTACTGAAGTCCTTTGAACCAATGTAGGACAATATTTTATTATGTGCCCAGGCTGACAAGACCAAATACAAGTGTTGGAACCCATCAAACATTCACCCTTATGTAATCTTTCACACTAAGCACAAACTTCCAAAATTTTACTAACATCACCACTACTGACTCCACTAGGGCTAAACTTGGGCTTCGTTCCATTTGATCCTTCAATCTGGTTGCTTTCTATATCTTTTTCAACACTCTTCCTTTTATGTTGATCCCTTCTCTTTTGAGTGCTTTGAAAGTCAATCTCCACTCTTCTTGCACTTTCTACCAACAGTGAATAATCCTCGATTTCTAAAGGTACTAAAAGTTGTCTAATTATATCTTTAGACCAAACATAAAACGATAACACTTCTCTACAGTTGCAATTATTTGTGGTGCATATATGTATAGAGTTGTAATTTTTGCTTTATATTACATCACCAATTTGTCTCTTTGAATAAATCTTATAAATTTATTTTGCATAAGCCTCCTTACTGATATAGGTACGAATCATTCTCTGAAGAGTTTCACAAAGCCTTCCCAATTAACCAACGAATTTGGAATATCTCCTAACCTGTTTTCACGTTGTCCTCTCCACCACCTTTTTGTTTCTCCATCTAAAATAAATATAGCGAGTGACACTCTCCTTTCATCAAGATATGACATGGTGAAATTTTATAAACTATACATTAACTTCAGAAAATCACAACTATTAATCTATATGATGAAATTCAATAATATTACCATCAAGATACTCATAAGAATCATATCAATCATATATAAAAAGTTATACGGTAAAAATTTAGTAAATCAGGAGAAAATATATTTTTTATCAATTTGGGTGAGATTAAATTCACCAAACACATAATCACTCAAAACAAAGGTAGGATTCAGGTTATCTATCATGATTAGAAGAAATTCATAATAGAATTGATGGATGAATATGCTTCGCAACTCTTCCTCTCTCTCCTCTCCTTTTCTTCTCTTCCTCTCCAATCCCTACAAAGCAAGCTAAGCAAATAGGAAGGGGAAGGAATGAATGAGTGGATAATTTATGTTAACAAGATATTTTTTAGTGCTCAGCGTCGCAACGCTACATGCCGCTCCCAAAGTTATTATATAATAGAGAGCTTAGTGCCGCGGCAGCACTTTCCCGACACTTCTTGGCATCATTACACTTAAAAGCACAGTGCCACAGTGCTCCAACTCAAAATTTTTAGATTTTTTTTTTAAAATTATTTATCCAAGTTTCAGGTCATTATATCGTCCATATTTTATCATACAAGCAAAAAATGGACATAAAATATGGATAATTGTGGTGTGGTCTAACTAAATAAATTGTCTTCTAATGAACTAGTCTCTTTACTTGTCATTTTTTAATGTTCCCTCACATGGCTAAAGCTAAAAGGAAAAAATGATTTCTCTAACATACTAAATTTAAATAATATATTTTACAATGTTGCTCATAATTAAAAAAAATGTCATGAGGCATTAATTAATGTGTTGTATAAGTGAAATATCAACATATGATAAGAGCTAATTAAAAACCAATATGGTCTCTCTACCTCTATCTTTAATAATTAACTCTAAAACCAACAAATGTTACCACCACTTAGTCTTTGACACAAAAAAAAAAGCTTCTAATTTGGTGCTCAAAATTCATTGGGTTCCCCTGATGGTTGTGGACAAAATTAGGCTCTTCTGATGCTAAAAAAGCTGAACTTTTTTTGTGTCATTGGGTTAAATTGGCCTCACCATAAAAAAGAAAAGTCACAAAAATGAAAATCATAGTTAAAAAATAATAATCAATTTCAATTGAGCACAAAGTGATGAAACTTGTTATGTCGTGAAAGTTCTATCCCCAAAAAATTGATGCATTAGAAGCCGATGTTGGAGTCTTCAATATGATGGTAGCAATTTTATTAATATGATCATTATGGCTATTAACACGCTTATAAAATTTATTAATATTTTTTAAGTCCCTAGGCAAATTGATTGGGGGCTTTAGCCTCATTAAAGAGGTCAATTTTGAAGATTGTCATAAGCTTATCTATGTGATTTATATTTCAACACTCAACATTCTCTAAAATATTTTATTAATATGTTGATAGCTTTTATTACTATACTAGTAATTTTCTTAGACAATTTTTATTTATATTGTATTGTACTATATTTATTATATGATACTATACAACTATATAATATTATCATGATCATATAATACTATTATATAGTATGATTGATAATAGAATAATATAAATTGGTTTCAACTAGCTTGTAAACTAACCATTATAATGCACTAAGTAAATATATTGTCATTGATAAATCAAACCATAATAAAATTGACATATTTTTCTTCTTTTTTTTTTTCCTTTTGGAGACTATGATAAACTTTGATTCTTCTTTCAATCTATGTATAAATCAAAGTTCAAAATATTTCATGAGGGATGAATCTTTACAAGTTCAAAACTAGTTTTGGGAGTATGATTTTGAGTAAATAGAGTTACTGATATTCTTTCATACCACTTCTCATTGGAACTCAGCTGAATAATCAAGTTATCAAATTTCTTTATTACTTTTGTATTCTAACAATGCCTCGAGTATAAAACATTATGGTATTATCTCATTAATATTTCTAAATCATTAAATTTGTTATGAATTGTTCTGAGTGATTTTAATTACATTCACTCTTTTATGGATGAGATCAGGGAAAACATTTATCCTTCTATAATGCTCAAGGACTTTAATGATTGTGTGTTTCACATTAGACTTATGTATCTTCCTAATGTGGGACTGTCTTTTATCTAGTCTGAGAATCTACTTACTTCCCCATTAAAATCAAAATTTATAAGATTTTATGTAATAATATTTAGTTTCACTCCCCCCCCCCCCCCCCCCCCCCCCCCCCCCTCCCTCATATTATAGAGTTCTCCCTCAGCTTTCTACATAACAAGTAGTGTTACTCATTAATTTGAAAAATTCTTATCAACTTGACGTGGACTCATGTTTGTTGCAACCCTCAAAGAGGACCAAATAATAGCGATCATACTTTTGGATGAAGACCCTATAAACCAATCCTTTTATATAAAGCTAAGACTAAACAAAAGAAAATTATTCATCTTTTACAATGAATTGTAATGTATAATATAACTTGCTAAAATTGTGCATCTCACTAGGGACATGATGTTCTTAGTTTTCTCCTCAAAATGCTTAAAATGAGGATAAACATCAACCACAAAAGATTTTTCTTGCTCACAATAATGCTTTTTCATCATCTTTAAATTATTAGAGAAACCATTGCATACTTCTATTCCTCACAAAATAATTATTATAATAACTTTTCCACTTTAAGTTATTTGCTTCCTATATCTTAATTATTTTGGAGAGCCACTGGAAATAGCTCACCACATATTTCAATCATCAAGAAAAAACAAGAATTAATGCATATTATCAAGAAATATAAATCTCAAGGCTCTAATGGTTTCAATTCAAAAAATTTCATTTGGGTTGCTAATGAACCTTGATGTACCACATTTCTTTGAATCTTGAAAACTCCCTAATTTGGTTAGGCATTGTGCTTTCATTATTATTCTAAAGTAGCTAAAAGCCAAAGCTCTTTCTAACTAAGAGAATAATGCCTTTATACCACAATTTACAAATTTATTAATAATCTTTTTGCTAATAGGATAAAAAATTACTTTCAATAATCATTTACTCTGCTTAGAAGACATCATTCAAAATAGTGACACCACTAATAACATTTTACTTAACTTTAAACTCATCATGGTCTTCAATTAGCACAAATCTCTTGAGCTCTTCTATGCTAAAATATTTCATCATATAGCTTTTGAAAGCATCAACACAGAAGCCCTCATATATAAAAATATTTAGGATGGACTGCCTTTGTGTGGTTGATTGTATCAATCATGTTTAATTCTTTATTATTACTAATGTATATATTTAGGGGTATTTTGAATCAAATATGCATTAGTCTGGGTCATCCACTCTTTCTTTTCTCTTTACTATTACAATGGATTATTTTAATGTTAGATCCTCTATAGTGAATTGTCTTACCAACTGGTTGAGATTAGTTCCTCTTATGAAGTGCATTCTTAGAAGAATTATTATTCTCATATCAAGATTCATACTTCATGGTGGTTTGTGAAAAAGTTGCATATCATCTATTAGAAAAACATTCCTTTGTGTATGGATAAAGGTGATATAAACTTTCTTCTATCTTTAGTCATAATCCTCCTAATTATAGAATGAAAAATATTTGGAGGCTTTCTCTACCATTAATCTATTTAAGTTTTATTTGGGATTACTTTCTTACTGCTTCTTAAAGAAGCTTTCTAGTACAAAAATTTAATTTTTGTAATAGAAAACTGCTTTAAGAAGTAGTAAGAAAGCCTTCCCAAATAAAACCTTAGTCTTCAGTGCAAAACTGCATATGGTAATATTTGGAACTCTATTATTAGGAAGGTATCTCACCTGTAGGAGGAATTAAGATATGTGACCTCTCAATTATATTGTTGGTTCTATTTTTATGTTGATGATAACAGCTACGCTTCATTTTTTTTATAATCTTTGGTTGAATGATATGTCTGCAAGAGAATTTTTTGGATTTAATTATCCATTGTTTGTTTAACCAATCTATTGATTAAAAGTTGAATACCATCTTAAGAGATGCTATGAAGGTGTTTCCAAAATTATGCAGTCATAGCTCCTTAGCTTTCATTGGTCTTCTAAATCAAATTCCTATCCAAGGGTTATTTTGTTGACAAACTTGAGATTAGTTGGTCTTTTTTTTTTTTTTTCATTAGCTAATTTATTTAAATTTCACTTTATACATAGGCTCGCATTTGAAATGTAAAGAATCTTAAATATCAAGATAATTAATCAAAGAAATGTAAAAAAACTTGCGATAGAAACTTATTGGCATCTATTTTTTGGCTCATCTTAGGTTGTGTGGTTGGTTGGAAAAGTATCATCTGAGGAGAATTTTTTTAAAATTTTTTTTTTCTTTTGAAACTCTTTGGGTTTACTCTAAATAGGTGCATTATATTGATTTGTCATCTCATTATTATTGCTCCTATTTATAGCCTCTAGCATAAAAGAAATGAGAAGTTGCATAAAAAAGGGGAGTTCCTCCCATTTTTCCTTTTACATTAAAATATTTTTTTGGTAGATCATAAAATTAGTTAATGGAAGAGAAAGGATGATTCACCTTTGGTATGTGGCATATTATGGGTTGCTAGAGAATCTAAGGATGATATTTAAGCTTGGCAATTATGCCATGGCCTCTCTTTTTATGTTAATGTTCTCTTCTTTCTTATTGGATTGCTTTCAACTACCTCCACTTATTATAGATTTTATAGATTATTATTTTTGAGATATTTGTGATGCAATAATTTACTCTTGCTAGTTTTATTCTATCCCTTGTAGTAATCAACCCCTCTTTTTTTAGTTTTTTGATAAGAATCATGCTTTATCTCTACTTCTTTGTATAATTGGGATTCTTTTCCGGGTTGCATTGATTTTATATGTAATTTATTTTTAGGGATGGATTTACCATAGATTGATATCTTTTTTGGTGGCTTTAGGAAATGATGTAAACCACCCCAGTTATATTACCCCAACTATGTTACTACATACATTTTTCACTATACATATATATACACTAATTTTTCACCCTACAAAATCTTATGTGTATTAATATCATTGGTAAAAATAACAATATTGACATATGTATATCTCTTGAAGCCTATTGCAAAACACAATTTTTGAACTACATTAAAATTTAGTATATTGTAATTTTTTATTTTTATCAATTTTCTTTAACTATTATATATTATTTTCAGCATTCAAAGGATTTTCTTCTGATTGAGGGTAAAACATACAATTTGTATAAATAGTTGGTATAACATGTTGATTTTTCAACATGTTAGTCACATGTGCTTACTTATCATTATTTGGATTTAATCTAATGGTGAAGCTTTTCATTAGAATCTATGTTCTCTCTTTTCCTATTACACTTTCAAGGAAATGTTAAACCTAACTCCTAAGTCATTCATCTCTCATTTTTTTCCTTTTTTTTTTTTTTTTCTTTTTTGCACATAAAAAAAAACCAAAATATTGGATGATTAAAAAATAGGCACGTGTCTCATGTTGAATAAATGATGGGATATTCTAACTTTGAGTTCATACGTATGGAAAACATGTATTTTGCTCTCATTTTCAGTCTTTCTTTGTAATATTTTTTAGCTGGTTTATTTTTCAAATCAAATAAGGAGAAATATGAGGCTAAAAGAACTATAATGCACCTCCTACATGTCATTATGGTTATAAACAACATAACCTTTTGTCTTCATGAAACAAGTGATTACCTTTATCTTATTCCAAACAATATGATAAAAATGCTATTTTCAAACACTTTGGTCATATAGATTACTATTATATATATATATATATATATATATATATATATATATATATATATATATATATATATATATATATATATATATATATATATATATATATATAGCCTTTTTATTCCTCAAAACCATATTTCTTTACATTTGAATCATTTTCAAAAAAAAAAAAAAAAAAACTTAATGTCTTGAAAAATTATTTTATGGGATTTTCTTAGAAATACATATATCCTACTTGTCTGCTTTTGCTTACCTCTACAAAGTTGTTTCCTTTTAATAGGGAGATTTTTCAAATTTTAACACTAATGATATTACAATGAAAAATTGAACTTGTATTTATATTTCTTATTTTGAGCATATAAAAATATTCACTTTGTAATATATGTCAATTAACTATTTAAATATTAGTAAGAATGTTTTCATGCCATAAATATGATTTCAATTTTTTTCTCTTAGCCTTTACTCCTATTGGGCCATAATTTCTCTTCCTACATAGACAATCATTTAAAGACGTCATTTTAAATAAAAAAATGACAAAAATTGAGAGCAAAATAGGTTTGTGGGTCATTACAGGTTGACCCAAACCCGTGGATTCCCGACCCATTTCTATAGTCGAGTTATCTGAGAACAAATCAAGTTGGGGTTGAACTCGAATCCACACCGATGACCTGTTTTGACACTCTTATTTATGATAGAAAAATACCCTCAAATTTAAAAGAAAATTATGTAAAATGATTGTGAGACTTATAATGCTTCATGATATAGAATATCGGTCATTAAAAGAAATAAAAATTAAAAGTAGCACAGATGAGGATGCTCACATGAATGATTAGTTGGAGTAGCTCTATCATAATATTAAAGAGTCTCCTTACCTAATTTGGTCACAAAGATATTAACCTTCTAATGACTTGATTAAGAGATTAGAAATAATAGATTTGACCTATAATAATAATAATAAAAAGATAGAGGCAAACTTAAAAGATCTGGTTAAAAAACATTAGAAATGATATTTTTTATAGTATTTAAATAAAAATTTGACACTTAACCCTCAATATAATTGAGACAAATGATTCATACAGTCAGTTCGACGTAGTGCGATTAAGATTTGATGTTGTTGTATAATTTAACGACCGATGGTTCCATACATGCGGTTGGTAAAAACTTGCTCGCTTCATTTACCCTTCTTGTGTTCTATTTGGTTGATTATTATTGTTGGGACCATTTAGGTAGTTCATTAAATAAATGAGTCAAATCTTGCCATTCTTAAAGGATATTTATTATGAGAAAACCAACTATATTTACTATAAAAATCAACAAACTTTTTTCAAACGATCAAAATCAACGTTCAAAAAGTTTTTATTGCACTTAATGGTCACCGACTTCTTATCTATATTGGATATGACCAATATCATTCACAAATAAAATATGAATAATTTAACTGTTAAGCACCTCAAGAGGGCAAAATAGAGTGGATGGGTAAAGACTTGGAAGAGCATCATAATTGTCCAAAACTCCCACCCAGGAAGAACGGGAAATTTACATGCATACCACCTTATACCATTCTGTTTATATATCTAACATTTAAAACTTTAATATTACATACATACAATCATATATCATTTTAATATCAAATATACCACTCATATATTTTATTTCTACCACTCATATTTGATATGAAAATGAACTATGAGGAGTATGTATGTAATATTAAAGTTTCAAGTGTTAAATATTTAAATAGAATAGTATAACATGATATGTATGTAAATCTCCCGAAAAGAAATGGTAGACTAATCAAGCAAAACAAGACAACAAAAAAGCCATTGAGCCAACTAATTTGGCTGCCAAAAAATATTCAGAAAGGAGGTTTCAGGATCATAGAGAAAAATAGTTTGAATGCACAAAATGTTAGCCATTATCTCACAACAAAAGCTAAGAACCAAAGAGCTCAGTCCACAGAAAGAACAAATTCCAAAACTTCCCCCCAAAAAAGTTGATAAATCAGTTCCGAAGGAATCAACGGGTAAAAAAAGTCTAAAAAATTCGTTTATTCACCAAAACAAGAGAAAAAGGTCAAAAGAGGAGAAATACTGAATGAAGGTTTTCAATATCAGGAGTAATATTATCCATCAATTCCCATCTATTGATCTTGGGAATCATACAAACATTGAGATTTTATTTGGGACGGCTTTGTTGTTGCTTTTTAAAACAGCTTTTTAGTGTAAAAAATTTAATTTTTTACTTGAAAGTTGATTTAAGAAGCAACAAAGAAGCTGTCCCAAACGAAGCCCGATTCTGCAAAGAAGGTTAGCTGGAGAAGTATCAATAGAATCATGAATTCTATTATTAATTTTCATCTAGAAACTGTAAACAAGGATACAAACAGTAGGTAACAAAAATGCTCTAGACTAACAAATGCAGGAAAGAACTGTGCAGGACTTGCAATAATGAGCCATAGAGACTGAATCCTCGGTAAAAAAAGTTTACTTCTTTAGGACTTAGTTTTTTCTTTCATATATATTAAGCAAGCTCAGTCCTTTTCTTGGAGCCGTTGGATTAGAAAAATACTGGCTTATAAATGAATTCTATTATAATATTTTAATGTAAAGTCAGTGCTTGATACGGCAAACCACGAAATAGTCAGAAATGGAGACAGCAGCTACAAACAGCTATGCCGATCTCGCCAGCCACCAGATATGTCATGTTTCTATTTGGTTCATGGGGCTGAGGATGTTAGTGGAATAAAGAGAGGCCTCGTCTTAACAATGATTAGTAGAGATGTTTGGGAAAAGTAGGATTAAGGCTGGACGGCTTTCTTTCTGCTTCTTAAAGCAGCTTTTAAGTAAAAAAAAAAAAATTGTAATAGAAAGCTGCTTTAAGAAGCAGAAAGAAAGCCGTCCCAAACAAAACCTAAGTGTCGTGTAGCCAAGACCTGAGAAATGAATGAATGATCAAGAAGATTTTTTATCTGCTACTTGTCTAATTTCCTGTTTCAACCATTTTATCTCCCAGTTGGGTTAATTTATGGAGCCACTCAAAGCTGTCGTTTATCCTTAACATTTAGTTCATGCCATTGCTGTGGCGGATAGAACCCACTGCACAGTTCACCCCTGCAAACCATTGAGGAACAACTTGGCGAAATCAAAGAAATGTTGTAGAATATAAATCTTCAACTCAGCGAAATCAAAGAAATGTTGCAGAGTATAAACTTCGCCTCACCCTCAAAGTAAAACAATATATCCTAACAATGTTGAAGCATTGAAAACTTTGAAATATTAGAAGAACAAATGATATTCAAAGTTGACATGCTTATAATCAAATCAAGCTTCTCAAAAAGATGAATCCAATGAGCCCAAGATTGCTTAATTCCAACAACATCAAGACACTTAAATGCCAAATGAATATTCTATGATCAAGAGAATCAATAAGGATCATCTGATGGATTGTCCAAATTTTTTTCATATTATGAAAGCATGCCTAACAACTCCAAAAATAATTCTAATCCAAGTCCAAATCAAGAGATTGAAGCAAAGTTGAAAATTTTGGAATATAAATTGAAAGACCAATGATCTTCGAGTTTGTTGTGCTTATAGTCAAATCGAGCATACTAACGAGACGAATCCAATGAGCTCAAGATTTTTTAATTTGACAGCATCAAAGCACTTAAATGCTGAACAAATGTTTTATGATCAAGAGAACTAATATATACCGTCCGATGGAGAGTTCCAAAATTTTTTCATATATGAGGCATGCCACTCAAAAAAATCAAACACTGTGGATGTTATTTTGGGGCAAGAGAGATATTTTAGAGCTGTTTTGGGGTGAAGAGTAGAGATTATATAGGGATATTATTTTGTATTAGGGTTATGTTTTGTTGAGTTATTTTATGCTGTAGTTTTCTGTGAAAGCTTCTTAGCGCCGTCTACCCCTTTAATTGTAGATCATTTGTATCTTTATTTCTTGTTTAGTTGTTATTAAAAATTAGTCATTATTTCCCCTAAATCTGCTGTAATTTGTTGTTTCTCTGTGAAATTCCTATGATTGATTGCTGATTTCTATTCCCAGACATAAAACATTCCCAAATAAAATATGAATACATATTTTAAACTCATTAATGATAATACACCCAAACACTATTCCTCTCGTTTACACACTTAATTCTAGTAGCAACTTCTGGGCCAATTGAATGACAATGTTATTCCATTTTTATCAACGGAAATGAAAGCCGATTTTTTTTTTAACTCAATAATGATAAAAAATCAAGCCCAAATATCATATTTTTTAATTTTATTTTACAAGAGCGACTGGTTGCTTAATAAATTAAGAAAAAGAAACAAAAAAAAAAGTTTATACACAAGAAATAGGATAACAGAGCTATCACCGTAAATATAATTTAACTACGAGAGAGAACTAACAACAGCAAAATATAATGTATAGGCAAAGACTTGGAAGTGAGTACCCAACCAACAGCGTAGCTTGATAAAAGCTATATAAGGAGGGGGACATTCAAGTACGTTGAGCGTCATTATTGTCCAAAACTTCCACCACCCAACAGCTACTAAAATAGAAATTGTAACCACATCAAGTCAAAAAAAAAAAAAAAACACCAAGCCAACTAATCCACATGTCAAAAAATATTCAGAAGGGAGATCTCGTAATCATGGAGAAAATTATTTGAAGGTAGAAAACTGTGAACCAAAAAGCTGTCAAAAGAAAGGAAATTCTAAAACTTCCCCAAAAATAGCTGATAACTCGATCCCAGAGGAATCAACATAATTAAAAAACAAATTCGCAAACAAGTGAAAAAGCTCAAAAGAGAATGAATCTGTTATGCCGGTCCACCTTGGACCGGCTCAACCTGGACCGGCCCAGCCGGTCCAGTTTTACCGAAGGCGGACACAAGGCCGGGCGGAAGAGAGAGGGGGCCAAGGAGTGGGGTCCACTTGCAATTCAAACTTGGGTTAAGTGCTTTTGGAGGGAGAAGGAAGGGTAGAGTAGTCCTTTTGCTTTTAATTTGAATTAGATTGTATTAATAGGGAGTTATGAGGGGATGAGTTTTTCATCTTGCATTTGAAATAGTTTTGGGTTCTAGGTCTTCTTGCTTGGGCTCTCGGCGTTGCCGGAGATTGTGGGAGAGTTGTTCTTCCTCTCGAATTGAAGAACATTGTATCGGGCTTTGGTTTTGATTGCCTACTAGTGGAATACAATCGTTGCTAGTGTTTTCCTACAAGTTTCTTCCCTATTTCCGCTGTTTGTGCGCCGATTTGGGTTAGGTTTGCTTGCGAACTCAAGTATTACCTTAGGGTTACTTGCGAACTCAAGTATTTCCTATCAAATTGGTATCAGAGCAAGATCCGGGCGGTGGAGGGTGGTTTTTCTCCATTATTCGCTGCAGATTTTGCTGATTTTGGGGAGGATCCGGAGGTATCTCGTCATTTCCCATGGCATCTAAGCGAGTAGAAGTCTTGGAGACCGAGATGGGGCAACTTAAAGCGGATCTGGATGAGAAGATGGCCACATTGAGCGAGAATGTGGAAGGGAAATTCGTGGCGTTGGAGGAGATGATGAAGAAGTTGTTGGAAGGGCAAGCAAGGGCTGTGCCGGGGGAGGAAAGAGGAGAAGGGAGTGGGAGCAGGGGGAAGGAGAAGGTGAATCCAGACGAGGAAGAGGAGGTGGAACTGTTTAACAGCAGTGGGAGGATGCCACCTCGGGAGTCCATCAGACGAGAAGAGCATGAAAGAAGGAGAGACTTCAGGGAAGAAAGAGAGGATGATTGGCATCGCCGGAGACCCGATCCAGTGGACCGACCATGAGGGATCCAGAATCACCATGGCGGAGCGCGAGGGGAAGATGGCTATCGGCGGCCGAGGAGGGATGATGAGCCCCGATATGGAGAGAGGGGAACTTGGGAAGACCCCATTGCATGGGATAGAGGAGGCCATGGGGGGAATAGGGCATACGGGGTGGACACGAGGGCCAGAAAGCTGAAAATGCCCGTGTTCGAAGAGGGAAATGTGGATGAATGGATCCACAAGGTGGAGAGGTATTTTGCAGTGAATGGCCTGATGGAGGAGGAGAGATTGATGGCCGCTAGCATGTGCTTGGAAGGGGCGGCGTTTGCATGGTTCAAATACATGGATAAGTGGGATCCGGTGAGGACTTGGAGGGACTTCAAGGAGGCTATCAGGGAGAGATTCAGGGGGGGGCAGCCCATGGGAGATATCATAACAGTTCTACGCCCTCACTCAAGAGGGAACAGTGGAAGAGTACCGGAAGAAATTTGAGAGTCTGGTGGGTGACATGGAGGGATTATCGAACAGCACTCTGGGGGGAAACTTTATGAAGGGCCTTAAGCCAGAAATTAGAGATGCGGTGAAGGTAATGAGACCGAGGGACCTAAGGGAGGCCATGGAGTTGGCTCAACTGGTGGAGAACCAGAAGACCAACGCCCGAAGTTGGCGGAACAACCACTCAGGGGGTCCTACCAGGACAACTACCACTTACTTGGCTCCAAAAGGGCCAACCCCTAGTGTCCTTAAAGAAAGTGGGAAGGAGAAGAGCGGGGTGACCAGCTCAGCTGGGAGTTTCAAGAGATTGACCGAGGAGGAGATGCAGGAGAAGAGGGCCAAGGGCCTTTGTTTCAGATGTGAGGAGAAGTTTGTTCCAGGGCACCGGTGCAAGGATCGCGCTCTTCGGGCTCTCACCGTCTATATAGACGAGGCGCCTGAGGAGGGTGATGCTTCAGATGAGGAGCAGATTGATCCCCAGTTGGAGGTAGCCGAGGTATCCCTAAATTCTGTGATGGGATTCACTCCTAGCCATACGATGAAGGTAAAAGGGAAAATCCTTGGGAGGGAGGTAGTAGTGTTGATCGACAGTGGAGCCACCCACAATTTCATATCCGCTCAGGTGGCGGAGGAGCTGGGAATGGAGCCTACTGAGACAGGCAATTATGGGGTGATGATGGGGACAGGGAAGATTGAGTCCAGCACTGGGATCTGCAAGGGGGTGGAGATGAGACTACAGGAGATCAGGGTGGTGGAGGACTTCCTACCCCTGAGGTTGGAAAGCACAGACGTCATTCTGGGCATGAAGTGGCTACAGACCTTGGGTGAAACCAAGGTAAACTGGGGGACCATGGTGATGGAACTGATGGTAGAGGGAAAGAGGGTGAAGCTGAAAGGGGAACCAGGATTGTCCAGATCTGGAGTGTCTCTCAGGTCGATGGTGAAGATGATCCATGAGGAAGGAGGAGGTTTCCTTGTGGAGTTGCAGAGCTTGGAAGATCATCAGTAGGTGGAAGACAAACACATTCCTGTGTTAGTTCAGCCCTTTATGAAGGAATTTGAGGACGTGTTCCAAACTCCGGTGGGACTACCACCTGACAGAGAATGGGAGCACCAGATTGTCCTGAAAGAGGGAGTATCCCCTATCAGTGTGAGACCTTACAGATACCCTCAGATGCAGAAAGATGAGATTGAGAAGTTGGTGGGAGAAATGCTAGAAGGAGGGATCATTCAGCCCAGTGTGAGTCCTTTCTCTAGCCCAGTTCTGCTGGTAAAAAAGAAGGATGGGAGTTGGAGGTTCTGTGTTGATTACAGAGCCCTCAACAAGGAGACAGTGCCTGACAAGTTTCTCATCCCTGTGATTGACAAGTTGATGGATGAGCTACATGGAGCCGTTTTATTCACCAAGATTGATCTAAAGTCAGGCTATCACCAGATCAGGATGAGGAAGGAAGATGTGCAGAAGACAGCCTTCAGGACTCATGAGGGCCACTACGAGTTCCTGGTGATGCCTTTTGGCCTCACCAACGCACCAGCCACATTCCAGGCATTGATGAACCGGATCTTCAAGCCACACCTTCGCAGGTTTGTGTTGGTGTTTTTTGATGACATTCTCATCTATAGCAGGACTGAGAAGGAACACCTAGAGCACCTGAGAGTGGTGTTGGGGGTGCTGAGGGAGCATCAGCTTAAGGCCAATTTCAAGAAGTGTGACTTCGCTCAGGCACAAGTGGAGTACCTGGGGCACGTGATATCGCAGGAGGGAGTGGCTGCGGATCAGTCCAAAATAGAGGCAATGTTGGCCTGGCCTCAACCCAAGACCTTGAAGGGGCTCAGAGGATTTTTGGGACTGACCGGCTACTACAGGAGGTTCGTGAGAGGATACAACACCATAGCAGGACCGCTGACAGAGCTGCTGAAGAAGGATAACTTTTTATGGGGGGAAGCAGCTTCTGAGGCTTTTGAGAAGCTGAAGAAGGCCATGACGACGGTGCCCGTACTTGCTTTGCCAGACTTCAATCAGGTGTTTGTGTTGGAGACAGATGCTTCAGGCTATGGATTGGGAGCAGTGTTGATGCAGAACCATAGAGCCATAGCTTACTTCAGTCAGATACTGTCGTCCCGGGCTAGGTTGAAGTCGGTCTATGAGAGAGAGCTGATGGCGATTGTACTGGCCATCCAAAAGTGGAGACCTTATTTATTGGGCAGATATTTTATTGTCAGGACTGATCAGAGGAGCCTGAAATACTTGCTAGAGCAGAGGATGGTCACAGAGGAGCATCAGAGGTGGTTGTCCAAGCTGCTCGGATATGATTTTGAGATCCACTATCGGCCAGGATTAGAGAATAAGGCAGCGGATGCCCTATCACGCTGTATGGGGGAGCTCCAGGGGATTGCTGTATCAGTACCGGTTCTGATTGATTGGGGAGCCATCAAAGAGGAGAGCATCCAGAATGAGGAGCTAAGGAGAATCAAAGAAGAGGTGCTATCAGATGCAAACAGCCACCCAGGCTACTCAGTAGTGGGAGAAAGACTGTACTATCAGGGAAGGAGTGTGATCCCTAGGTCTTCCATTCATATTCCCCAACTGCTACAGGAATTTCATGGGAGTGCCATAGGAGGGCATTCAGGAGTGCAGAAAACCTATAGTCGGATTGCTGCTGAATTGTACTGGAAGGGGATGAGGAAAGACATAGAAGAGATGGTGGCTAAGTGTGATACCTGCCAGCGGAACAAGTACATGACGATGGCACCAGGGGGATTACTACAGCCCCTGGCCTTACCAGAGAAGGTTTGGGAGGAGATCACTATGGATTTCATTGATGGGCTTCCAAAATCAGAGGGATATACGGTTATATTTGTAGTGGTCGACAGGCTGAGCAAATATGCTCATTTCATTCCCTTAAGACACCCGTACACAGCGGTGTCGGTAGCAGCAGCCTTTGTGAGGGAGATAGTCCGCCTGCATGGGGTACCAGAGTCTATTGTGTCAGATAGGGACAAGGTGTTCCTGAGCCATTTTTGGAGGAAATTATTTAGAATGCAGGGCACAGTATTGAAGAGGAGCACAGCATATCAACCACAGACTGATGGGCAAACGGAGGTGGTGAATAGAAGCTTGGAGACCTACTTGAGATGCTTTGTGTCTGAGACACCGAAGCAGTGGGCCAAATGGCTGGCCTGGGCAGAATACTGGTACAACACCTCCTCTCACTCGGCTACCAAGATGACACCTTTTAAGGTGTTATATGGAAGAGACCCCCCACACCTGGTACACTACAGCCATAGGAGTACTCCAGTATCTGCAGTGGATCAGCATCTGAAGGAAAGAGATCAAGTGTTGGACGAGCTCAAGAGGCATCTTCTCAGAGCCCAACAGATTATGAAGAAACTGGCGGACAGTAAAAGGAGGGATATACAATTTGGAGTTGGAGACAAGGTCTGCTTGAAGCTCCGACCGTACAGGCAGAGGACTATATCCCAGAGGAGAAATGAGAAGCTAGCAGCAAGATATTTTGACCCTTTCGAAGTGGAGGAGAAAATCGGGGAAGTGGCATACAGATTGAGGCTTCCTTCAACAGCCAGAATACACCCCGTTTTTCATGTATCACAGTTGAGGAAAATGGTGGGGGAACATGCAGTAAGCCCAGAGCTGCCCAGCACATTAAGGGAAGACATGGAAGTGACACTGGAGCCTCTAGCGGTAGAAGGAGTGCGCATCAATGAAAAATGGGAAAAGGAAGTGAAAATTAGGTGGAGCGGCCTCCCAGATTATGAGGCCACATGGGAGCCATTGGAGAGGATTGCAGTGCAGTTCCCTGCCTTCCACCTTGAGGACAAGGTGGTACTTTGGGAGGGGGGTAATGTTATGCCGGTCCACCTTGGACCGGCTCAACCTGGACCGGCCCAGCCGGTCCAGTTTTACCGAAGGCGGACACAAGGCCGGGCGGAAGAGAGAGGGGGCCAAGGAGTGGGGTCCACTTGCAATTCAAACTTGGGTTAAGTGCTTTTGGAGGGAGAAGGAAGGGTAGAGTAGTCCTTTTGCTTTTAATTTGAATTAGATTGTATTAATAGGGAGTTATGAGGGGATGAGTTTTTCATCTTGCATTTAAAATAGTTTTGGGTTCTAGGTCTTCTTGCTTGGGCTCTCGGCGTTGCCGGAGATTGTGGGAGAGTTGTTCTTCCTCTCGAATTGAAGAACATTGTATCGGGCTTTGGTTTTGATTGCCTACTAGTGGAATACAATCGTTGCTAGTGTTTTCCTACAAGTTTCTTCCCTATTTCCGCTGTTTTTGCGCTATTTGTGTGCCGATTTGGGTTAGGTTTGCTTGCGAACTCAAGTATTACCTTAGGGTTACTTGCGAACTCAAGTATTTCCTATCAGAATCATTTGCGGGAAATGCTCCTCAATATCAAGAGTAATATTATCCATCAATTTCCATCTATTGATCTTGGGAGTAATATAAAAATTGATTATGTTAAGAAGGTTAGCCGTAGAAATAGCAATGGAAGTTTGAATTATATTATTAAATTTCATCTGAAAACAGTAAAGAAGGATACAAACAGTAAGTAACAAAAACCAACAAAAGCTGGATAGAACTGTGCAACAGGACTTCAGTACTGAGGCATAGAGGAGACTGAATTCTCGGTAAAATAGTTTGCTTTGCTATGACTTGAGTTTTTTTCCCATATATATTAAGCTAGCCCTGCCCTTTCCTTGGCGCCGGTGGATTATAAAAATACGAGCTTAAAAACGAATTCTATTATAATATTTTAAGGCCAAAGCTTGATACGGCCAACCACGAAATAGTCAGAGATCGAAACAGTAGCTGCAAACAGCCACTTCGATCTTGCCAGCCACCAGCTAAGCTAGAGGGCTTTATTTTGGGATAGATAAATAGCATGTGGGTGATCTCAAGATTGTTAGGGGAAGATGGAAGGAGAGAAATATCCTGCTTCTATTGGTTAATGGGGCCGAGATGGTTTTAGTGGAATAAGGAGCAGCTCGCCTTAACAATGATAAGTAGAGATGGCTGGGAAAAGTGGCATAAGTGGCGTATAGACAGGGCCTGAAAAATGAAGTAATGATCTAAAATCTTTTTCTATGCTGTCTCTAATAACCTGTTTCATCCATTTTATAATAACCCTCTCCATCTCATAATAGAGCTTCATCTCAAATAAATTTTTGATTGCATGTAAGCCAAGCACTGCAAATGCTCTTTTAACCAACATATATTGGAACATTTGGGTTATATGTTTTTTTTTAGATGGAGTGCAATCCACAACGTACAAAATTGAAACTGTTCCCCGATGGCTACAATCTAAATCTGTCAAAGCCATGGTGAGGCTATTTTGCTTTGGTCAACTGCTACCAAAAAATTATATAGAATTTTGAACTATGGCTAGAGCACTGATATGGGGAGGAATCATGATGAAGGCAACTCCAAAGAGGAATAACACCAAAGAACAGTGGAAACTATTATAATCCAAAAATATCATTCATATATTCTTCTTCCTTACAATAACTTATTTATATAAAGCAATTGAACCTTCTAGAAGAATCTAGAAAGCATGAACTAAAGCTAAATAATATATACTATTAATAAGGCCATCCTAATCCTAAGATGCACCGTATCATTCTCCTTGTTCATCAAAAGAAATCGTGTGCAGAAAAAGGGCAATGGCGCAGGCTAAGATCGGAAGAGACGAGGACATGACGCGGTTCTGGGTAGGAGCAGAGATGTGGGTTGCACGGGGCTTATTAGTTGAGGCGGGCGCTGAACATAGGCGTGTGCGCAATTGCTCGTGTGTGGGAGTGGATGAAGCTAACGCGGATGTGCTGGAGAGGTCGGGCAGAATCGAGCGTGCAAATCGTGGGGGTTGTAGATGCAAGAGTGGGCAAATTTGCGGGTTGAAGTCGGAGACGAGCTAGGAAGTCATGGATAGCTGAATTGCGGGAGGCTGGACTGTGAGTTTTGAGATGCAGGCGCCCTTCGCGTGAAGATATTAGATGATTTGTTGCCATCAATGAATTCATTTTGGTATGGTTGCCAGACAATCGATTTGCTGGTATGGTTGCCAGCACTAGATGTGTATAATCGTTGGTATGGTTGCCGACTGGTGGAGGCTTCGAATGTCATCAACAACCCAACTTCATCCATGGTTTCCCTAAAGCATCAAAACCCCGATCAACATCAAGGGTTAAGGTAGCTTCCTTCATCTTGGTCAAAAGCTCACGGCTCTGATCAATGTCAAGGGAAAAAGTCGGCTCTGATACCAACTAATGTGGGGAAGAGTCATGAAGAAGGCAGGTCCTAAGAGCAAGAACACCAATGAACAGTAGAAACTATTATAATCCAAATATATCATTCATATATTCTTCTTCCTTACAATAACCTATTTATATAAAGGCAATTGAAGGCAATTGAACCTTCTAGAAGGTTCTAGAAAGCATGAACTAAAGTTAAATATGATATACTATTCTTAAAGCCATCCTAATCCTAAGATGCACCGCATCATTCTAGAAGGTTCAATTGTCTTTATATAAACAAGTTATTGTAAGGAAGAGGAATATATGAATGATATTTTTTTATTATAACAATTTCTATTATTCTTTGGTGTTCTTGCTCTTAGGAGCCGCCTTCTTCATGATTCCTCCCCACATCACCCACTAACAACCCTGCTTTAATGTAATACATTCCACAAATCAAATACAACCTACGAATCTTTCGACCTCCACAAAGCAATGTCGGCCAACCCACCTATCTTGTGCTTACCAATTTCTTAAAACCATTTACAATACATGTGAATGTGTTATGAGTTGGCATTGGGTCCATCCTCAGCCACTCTCAATGCCCTAGAGCTATCTAAATAAAAAAAGTTGAATACAAAGTTTCAATAAGCCTCAACTTCGGTCATAAAATGTTCTCCACCACGAAAGTAGTGGTGAAATGGTGCAATGCTCAAGAAATACTATCTCAACTCATAATCTGTATAGGTCAAAAAAGCATCCGTCAAATACTATCTCAAGTCAAATACTATTTTTTTCACCTGTTCTACAACTTCATAGCAAAAAAGGAAGCAAGATGGAACATGGACATCTTAAGGATTTAATTTATGTAAGATTCGAAGATATTATTGACCTTATCTCTTTAAATGATATATGTGATGTTAAAAGAAGTTAATAGCAAAAATGGATAATGAGTCATTAGTAATTAATAATCGATAATAAAAATTTGACATAGAGCAGTGTTGCAGAAGCTTGTGGTTTTTATGAAAGAAACTAATAATATTCAAGAGTGATCTAAAACAAAAGAGAAAAATTCTTTATCTAGGCTTAACACTCTTGCAAAGGAACATCATTTAGGAGATAATGAGGATGATGATGATGATGATGACCAAGTTATTTTGTCCTGTGATGATGATTCTGGAGCATATTAGTTTTGTTTTTCAAAATATATTATAATATTTTAAATTTTGGGTGGTTAAACACTTGACCTAAGTATCAATGTTTCACTTCATAAAAGACAATTGGATTGTTTGATTTATAAATTTAGTTGTTTTCATTACACGGACAGTTTATTTTTCAATCTAATTGTCTTTCATTAATGCCCATATATATATATATATATATATATATATATATATGGCAGCATCTTTATTCATATATTTTTAATATTTGAACTTTGTTTAAAATAGTGCAGTAAGCATCAATTATGACACCATAGGAACTTTTGTGCCATGACGTGCTATTCACCACTAACAAATATGTGTTGATCATTAAACTATTACTATCCTTCACAAATGTTTAACGGTTAGCCACAACAAATCTAAAGTTTGCTTCGCTTAAACCATGAACAATTCCAACATTCTGAGTGAACTCCTTGGTAACAAATGTTGTTCTCTTTCCTTAAATTATCTTGGATTTCTGCTATTACTTCTGAAAACTTGATCAAGGGCTGCAACCATTGTTTGGAAATCTTGAAAGGTGGCTTAAATGTTTGGAAAACTAAGCTGTTATCATTTTCTTGTAGACACCATTTTGTCAAATCTACCACTTGGAGCTCTAGCTACTTATATTGTTGTTTTAATCAACATCTTTTCCAAAATGCGCTATTAAAAATATGTGTGGCTTTATATATTTAGATTTCTCCATGAAAACGGTTCCTCTAATAAACCTCACATCATCTCTTGGTATCAAACCATTCTTCCCAAATTCAAAGGAGGTTCCAGCTTTATCTCTCTCACTATCCTCAATGCCACATAAAATAAAACCCATCTGGAAACTCCTTTACAGCTAGTAGAGTCGCGGCACAATCAAATATGAAGAAATTATTAATTTAATAATTAAATAATCTAACCATACACATGATTAAATGAGTATATAAGGAAAGTTCCGCCAAACAGTGAATAAATAATAAGTAACAAATGATGGTATCACTATATTAGCACAAGCTCTAAAAAACAATAGTTGCTATATAACCGTGCAATAGTGTTGAGATTAAAGGTTACGTGATGGATCAATAAGCCCAATTGAGTTCACCACAAAAGCTTATAAGATTGATCTAATTAAACACAAAAACCAAATAAGTATCAACATCAATTTTAAAGGCTAAAGAATCTCAATACAAAATGCTTGCAAGATATACAGTTAAAATTACTTAACAATTTTCCAAGAGATTGAAAAAGGGATCACACGGATAGAGGATTCAAAGATTTTTTTTTATTGGATGAACACTATAAATCTTCTTTGAAATGATAAGGATGGGTTTTCTCCTAACTTTTATCTTTGATTTTGAATGCAATCGTTAATATTTAAGCTATTAGAAAAAAAAAAAAAAAAAAAACTCAACTCCAAAAACGAATTTCTCAATGACAATTTTGTAAATTAATGACATTTTATTCCTATAAAAACTAGTAGTATGCAGCAAGTCATCTTAATTTATAGATATATTAGAAAAATAAATTGATTTCGGTTTTCAAATCTAAAAAATAAAATCAACCAAACTATTTTTCAAATCGAACTAAACTTATGTTTAGCCTATTCAATTCCATTTTGGATAGAGGTGTAAACGAGTAAAGTTGAGCATGAGCCAAGCATAATTTTAGCTTGAGCTTGAGCTTAAATAACAATTAAGTTTGAGCTCAAGCTTAATTTTAACAATTTGAGTTGGATCATGAGAAGATAAACTTGTTATAAAAAAGAGATAAACATTCTTATTCATGCAATTAATATAATAACATGAGAAAATGAATAAAAAATTAAATGAGAAATAATAAGAAATCACTTGAAACAAAGAAGAGATATAATTTTTAAATATTTTTAATAAATTCATACAAAAATCATTGAAAGTGTATTTTATATTATATTTTTATATAAGCCAACTTAAAAGCTAACAAGTTAAATTGAGATTGGCTCAAGTTTAGACTCGTTAGCTCATCAAGCTCAGTTCATGGGTTCTTTATCGATAGAAGACTGAGCCAACTCACAAGTTGGCTTGACTTAGTTACATTTCTAGTCTTAGATGAACATAAATAAAAAAGATTTTCTTAACCACAGAGAGCTTCAATGTTTAATATTTTTTATGATAGTAAAATTAAATTATCAAATCTAATATTTTTATTGAAGCTGGTAATATGTTACTTTATCAGGAGCTTCATGGTGAAATAATCAATAAAGCTTAAAAGTACAAATTGACTCAATTGAACCAATGGTCAAGCCAATTCAAATGCACCAAATCTATCATGCGCAAATTCAAAGCTTCAACAAAAGATATTCATTATTTTATTTTTACATTTGAGTCATGTAATAATTTAGTAAAGAGCTTGTTGATTGATTAAGGAATGACTCAGCACACATACCATCACATTGCAAAACTTTTAAATGTTGTAATGACATTTTGATATAAATCATCTAGTTGATATTACCCATACAATATGATATATTTCAAATTCTAATCATTGTAAGGGAATCAAGCTAACTAATTAGAACCATATATGAATTGTATCACATGATGAGCAATGTATAATATTGTACAATACATTGTATACTGTATAATACAAACATCCAAATATCTTATCTTCTAGATTTCTTTCTCTCAAATAAAGATTGTGTGTTACATCCACCTCCCTATTGGTTAGTGACATTGACTTCATATTTCATGAATTACACGGTCAAATTTAATTTAGCCTCATCATATAACCAATAGCCTAAAATGAAATGAAATCAAAATAACAATCAATAACTAAACCAATAATTTAACCACTAATTCAAGTCAAACAAATAAAAGAAGAACCGATTTGTTCAAGATTTTATCCAAAAAATCGGCACCATTCACCATAACATAAATATTTTAAGTGCAAAATAAACGATATTAGACAAAATTTTATGTAAACAACTCAATGAGATTAATGGAATAATATTAAGCTCAAATTACATCATAAAAAATTATGATCAGATTTAATTATTTATATCATTAATTAATATTTAACATAAAAGCATAGTTAACAAATTTAAAAGATGAAATAGGACATTCATGATCAAATAAATTCCCTAAAATAAATGATATATAATTAAGGAATATTTACTAATATATAAATTTTTAATTATTTTGTTAAATAATAATAAAATAATTACCAAAGTAATGATAGCTAGCATAAAATAAGCATAATTAGTAAATTTAATGGAATCATCAGAAATATTAAGATCACATAAATTTGAAAAACATATGAACAATAAAAATCATGATGAATGAATTATGCATATGATCATTAATTATAAAATAAATAAAATATGAATATTTTATTAAGAAAAACAAATATGAATAGGAAATCAATTATTTAAAATTATATAATGATATATATATATATATATATATAATGCAATTATAATTGTAATCATTTGTTAATCTTAATCAATTCACAATGAATAATCTAAATACATACACCTTAATAAAATGATCTTGCAGTCTTTGTACTTGAGTCTATCTCCTACATAAGCACTATCATTATCACTATAATTACAAGTATATGATTAATCTAAAAGAAAATACTTGGCAATCCATAATGTATTCCATTTAAAAACTAGCAGACTACCACTGGTCATTAACATGTGACATGGGAAGATTTCTCAATTGAAGAGTAGATCAGTAAAAAAATAGGCACAGCAAAAACAATCATAAACACTTTCTACCACATAGAAAAATAAATAAAATAAACCCAAAGAATACAAACGGATGTAGACCTTACTATTCACAGGTAACAGTAAATCGTGAGTTGAGGACTTCAATTTCCATTCATTACCTAAGGCCAAAGCAAGCGCCAAAACATAGGGAAAGCACAATGTGAAGGCCAGAATGACTTCTAGGCTGTGCGTTGATGAGGCTAAGGAGGCAAAAATCATTTCTGAGCTTGTCCTTTCTGGTGAAGTAAAGCTTCCATGGAGCGCAACCTATTGGCTATCTCTGTAAAGCTTGGCCTATCGGTTGGTTCTGCAGACCAGCACTGCTCCATCAAAGCTCCCCACTCAGGATCACAGGAATCAGGCACCGTAGGCCTTAGGGTGTTGCTCACAATACCACCTACCAAGATCAAATTCAATATAAAAGAAATTACGAAATTCAATCATGAAGATCCAGACAACTACCTATAATTGCACCATAGTGTAGATCTGAGTATGGTTCCTCTCCAGTAAGAAGTTCCCACATTACGATACCAAAAGAGAACACATCAACCTGAGGTTATTACAATTGAAATTAGTAGAAAAAGAAAGGAAATGAACACATCCATCTATTCCGAGAGCTTGAGTTACCTTCTCAGAGACTAAATTGCTACTACCATTCAGAAGTTCCGGAGCCATCCAAGGTAGCGTTCCTCGAACACCTCCGGAAATAAGAGTCTTACATTTCACTTTTGAAAGACCAAGGTCTCCCACCTGAAAATTATTCAAGGCACAAGTAAACAATTAATTCATATTGATGGATCCACAAGCCAATTTTGAAATTCAAAAGTAACGAAAGTGCTTCAATTCCATAGCTTTTGATGCTAGTATTTTTCTCAATGCAATTCCAGATCTCTAGAAATAAATCAAATACATTTTTTAAATAAGTAGCATTAGTAGATTATATTTATGATACATATACACAAATATGTCGGGAGAGAAATTTTATTATGCTTAATATCAACAAGTGATGTGTTCCATCTTACTTTTTTTTTTGGCTATTTTTCTCTCTTTTAGAAATAATTATTTTACGCTTGTTCACATTTCAAACATTTCATCACTTCGTTACTATTGTTACAGTGAGAAGTTCAAACATCCAACAAACTTAAATTTCTGTTGCATAAGAAGCTACTAAAAGTGGTAAGTCACTCTTGGATCAACTTTGAGTTTAATTCAACTACAAGTTAGTCATCAATAATAATCCATTCTAAATCTTAAGGTTAGTCATGCCACTATTGACAGTCTTGAAAAAAAAAACTCATTTTCTTTTTTGAGAAATAGAAATTCGTGCACATTCTATTGACGCCATCAACATTAGTATATATTATTTGTGTTATGATTAGCTTATCAACTATTTGATAATAAAAAATTGTATGTAGTACCCTGATTTACTAAGTGCTCTATAAGTTATTTAGGTACTAGCTAAATCATAATGATGATAACTCTATTCACTAAGCTTGTTGGAGCAAGACGAAGAATCATAATGTTTCAAGTGTTTGAATTAAGACCCCGAGAAATTATCTTAATGTGTGTGTTTAGATGTTTCTGCATTTGATTGAGTGCATGGTTTATACTAGAGATCTCATGGATGATAAACACAAACTAAAATATATCTTCAATATTTTGTTAGAATTATCGAAAATATATTTCAACAACAACAATAACATCAAGTCTTTATCTCCCTACATGGCGTCGGCTATATAAATCATTTTTCTCCATTGTGTCCTATTAAGAGTCAAATTTTCACTTAAATTTAATAATAAATAAAAGACATTTCTAATATTATCTAGCTAAGTCTTTTTAGGTCTACATCTACCTTTCTTAACATAGGACAAATTCAATACATCTACTCTCCTAACCAGGTCATCAGAAGGCCAACATTTTATGAGTCCAAATCATCTAAGGTGACTCTCTCTAATCTTATCAACCATTGGAGCTACTCCAACCTTTTTACATATATACTCATTTCGCATTCTGTCTCTAATAGTAAAACCATTCATCCACCTGAGCATCCTCATCTCTGCAACACCTAACTTAATTTTATGTTTCTCTTTTAATGGCCAACATTCTATGCCATAAAGCATCGCAAGTCTCACCAATATTTTATCTAATTTTCCTTTTAAGTTTGAGGGGTACTTTTTATCACAAAACAAACTTGATGTATTCCTCCACTTCAACCATCCAACTTGAATTCTACTAATAATATCCCCATCTATTTCACCATCACTTTGAATCTCAAGATATCTAAAACGAGTACTCTTATTAATGACTTGATTGCCCAAAGTCACAATCCCTCCACTAGATATATTACTACTAAAATTACACACGATGTATTCGGTTTTAGATCTACTAAAACGAAAACATTTAGACTCTAAGGTTGCCCCATAATTCAAGTTTTCTTTCAACTACCTCTCTAGTCTTATCACAAGAAGAATATCATCAACAAAAAGTATAAACCAGGGCACATCCTCATGTAAATATCTAGTAAGAACATCCATGACTAAGGAGTTGTTTGGTTGGAAGTAACGTGGGTGTAAAATATTCCAAATGCAATGATTTTGAAAATATTGGTGGCTGGTTCAATGAAAAAGGAATGCAAAGAGTGAACTAAACTCGCTTAGTTTTGAGTGAAAATTGTTTTCACTGCAAACAACCTTTGCCGTCGCTTACAGCCAAACACCAGAGCCAACTTTCATCACAGCCATCCATCGCTAACCACCACCACCACTGGCCCCCACCACTCACCTTCGACCAGACCACCATCACCACCTCTTGCAGTCGGCCACCATCCCCATTAAACACTAGCCGCCACTACCCACACCACCACACACAGCCAGACGTCAGCGCATGGCATCGACTAGCATCACGGCCGCCCGTCGTCAACCACCATTGCCACCTCCCACTGTTCGCCGCAACCACCACCCGCCATTGGCCACCCATCGCCCTCGCCGACCACCACCACCAGCCACCATTGTCACCATCTTTGGACTTTACACGACATTAATTTTACTTCATATCAAACAAAAAAAAAAATCATCCACCTGCATTTATTTTACAGTCATCAAAACAACATCAAAGTATTTATTTTACAATACATTGCATTCCTTTTTTAGCCAACCAAATAACCTCTGAAGCAAAAAAGATATGGGCTTAAAGCTGATCCTTTGATGTAATCCAACTTAAATAGGAAAATACTTTATCAAACTACCTCATGTTTGAACACAAGAAATAACTCCTGCATATATATCCTTAATGACCTGAATATAAGCATTATTAATTCCTTTCTTTTCCAAAACTCTTCAAAGCACTTTGATGGACCAGCCGATTTGATTGGAAGGGAATTAGAAAATTTCTTAATCAAGAGAGAGTTGTTTAGGTCCTTTAGAAAAATGAATTAATTAGAAAATATTTCATAATCGAAGAGGATATATTTAGGATGCTGATTGGAAGGGTATTAAGTAGGAAATATTTAGTAATTGAAGAGGAAAGATTTGGTGATCTTTAAATTTCTGCAATAACTTCCTATCAAATTAATATCAGAGCAAATTGTGGGACTATTTTTGGGCTATTTCTGTGAAAATCATTGGCTATTTTTTTGGCCAAAAGAGGGACTGTTTGTTGTTTTTTGACGTCAAGATACATTTTTTTGAGTCTACAAAGATCCGAGTATTGATGACGGTCAAGAAAGTGGATGCGTTGGAAGAACACCTTGAAGGGGAGATGACCAAATGAAAGCAACGGTGGATGATAAAATATCAGCTATGGAAGGCCAAGTTTCAGATCTTCACAAGATGGTGAAGAAGATATTAGAAAATCAAAATCAAACGGCGACATCGAAGGCAAGGGGTATGGTAGGGAGAAATACAAATTCTAAAATTTGTAGGAGGGAAAAGATGTGGAGATCATTGAGAAGAGAGGTGCGAGGTATAGAGAGAGGCGTGGTTATGGGGAGCATGAACCAAGGGGTGCTGCTGATTGGGAAAGAAAAGAGGGGGATTATGGTAGGACGGGTGCTGATTTTGGAGAAAAATGTTAGACAGGTCCAGCCGGTCCGCACGGAACCGGCTATTCGCAAAGACGGCGGGATCTCCGCCTCCTGCGGAGATCGAGCGGCCCGTCCACCTCATTAGAGCATTTTAGGAAGTTTTTTTTGGAGTTTTGAGAGGGAAATTTGAATGTAGGGATTGTTTAGGGATTTCCTTTTGATTTGTATGCATTAAATAGTTGATTTTCCTAGGGTTTGGGTATCTTGAATTTGGCTGAAATTTGAGATCTCTTAGATTTAGGTTTCTTTGGGCTTTAGCGGCGTCTAGAGATTTGGGAGAGATCGATCCTCCTCTCGGATTGAGGATCAATTGTATCTTTGCTGTTTTATTCATCTACTAGTGAAATACAAACTTTTCTTTGAGTTTTCTACCAGATTTTCCCTGGATTAGTGTTGTTTTTCTGCTGTAGACAGCAGAAATCTGCTGTTTTTCTGTTCTGGACAGCAACTTTGCCGCTGTTGGATCTCCGATTTGGGTTAGGATTGCTTGCGAACTCAAGTATTCCCTTAGGGTTACTTGCGAACTCAAGTATTTCCTATCAAATTGGTATCAGAGCACGTTGATCGAAGGGGAACCAATGGCCGGAAGAAAAGTGAAAATTTTGGAGGGAGAACTTGGGCAACTCAAAGCAGATTTTGAGGAAAAGATGACTTATTTTCAAAGTCAGATTGCATCCGTCAATGAAAAGATGGAGGAAAAGTTTGCCGTAATGGAAGACTTATTGAAAAAATTGCTTGAAGCCAAAACCAAATCGGTGATATCAGAAGCAAAGGAAACTACAGGAGGCCATGGAAGAGATGAGAACCCTAACACGCCTAGGGGAAGGAAAAGCCATAAGTGGAGATCCTGGAGGGAGAAGACAGAATGCCGCCTATAGAACCACTTTCTAGGGAGGAGATGAGCATTGGCTATGCAAGAAGGGGTGCTGAATTTGTAAGACGAGGAGATGATTTCGATCACCGTGGTGCTGATTTTGAAAGAAGAAGAGGGGATTTTGATGAATGGTTTGGGTATGATCGCCGGAGGGAAGATCATGACAATTGGGGAGCACCTCCGTTTCGAGGAATGGGAGGTTATGGAGAATTTAGGGGAAACGGGTGTGACCCGAGGGCCCGTTTCCCCGAGGGTGAGGAAACTGAAGATGTCAATCTTTGAGGGGGAGGATGCACACGGGTGGATCTACAAGGTAGAAAGATATTTCGCCGTCAATTGGCTAACAGAGGAGGAGAGATTGACGGCGGCAGGCCTATGTTTAGAAGGGAAGGCTTTGTCTTGGTATCAGTGGTGGGACATGCGACGACCCATACGAAGTTGGAGAGAGTTCAAGGATTGCTTGGTAGAGCGTTTCCGAACTGGCAGAGGATGAGACTTCTACGAGCAGTTCTTTGCCTTGACACAGAAGGGTTCAGTGACGGAATACCGTGAGAGATTCGAGTACCTTGGTAGCCGATTGGACCACCTTTCTGAGACAGTGCTAGAGGGAAACAACATGAAGGAATTGAGACCAGAGATCCGAGCAGCGGTGAGAGTAATTAGGCCTCGTGACTTGGGAGAGGCTATGGAGCTAGCTCAATTGGTAGAAGATTAGAGACACCTGGAGGGAGAGACGGGAGGTGGCAGCTCAGGAGGCTCGTACAGGATGACCACCACTTTATTTAAATCCAAGGAGCCAACACCGGATACTCTTCGAGGGACTTCGAAGGAAAAGACTGTAGGAGGAAGACCTGGGGACAACTTCAAGAAGCTCACAGAGACAGAATTACAGAAGAAGAGGGCGAAGGGGCTTTGTTTTAGATGTGACGAGAGGTATATGCCGGGGAAGAGGTGTAAGGACCGAACTCTTCAGGTTCTTATTGTTTGTGATGAAGAAGGAATGGAGGGTGTCGCCTTTCCACCTTGCGGACAAGGTGAATCTTTGGGAGGGGAGTATTGTTAGACCGGTCCACTGGACCGGATCCAACCGGTCCGCACGGGACCGGCTATTCGCAAAGACGGCGGGATCTCCGCCTCCTGCGGAGATCGAGCGGCCCGTCCGCCCCATTAGAGCATTTTAGGAAGTTTTTTTGGAGTTTTGAGAGGGAAATTTGAATGTAGGGATTGTTTAGGGATTTCCTTTTGATTTGTATGCATTAAATAGTTGATTTTCCTAGGGTTTGGGTATCTTGAATTTGGCTGAAATTTGAGATCTCTTAGATTAAGGTTTCTTTGGGCTCTAGCGGCGTCTAGAGATTTGGGAGAGATCGATCCTCCTCTCGGATTGAGGATCAATTGTATCTTTGTTGTTTTATTCATCTGAAATACAAGCTTTTCTTTGAGTTTTCTATCAGATTTTCCCTGGATTAGTGTTGTTTTTCTGCTGTAAACGGCAGAAATCTGCAGTTTTTCTGTTATGGACAGCAACTTTGCCGCTGTTGGATCTCCGATTTGGGTTAGGATTGCTTGCGAACTCAAGTATTACCTTAGGGCAAGTATTTCCTATCAGAAAGGAGAAAGTGAAGAGGGATATGGGTATGAGAATGGAAGGATCAGAATACTTAGGGAGGACCAAACACTTAGGAAAGGAGAAATTATGGAGGATTCAGGGAAAATGGAGGAGATCTGAAGGTACAAAAGCTGAAGATGCCCATTTTTAAGGGGATGATAAACATGGGTGGATCTACAACATGGAAAGATATTTCGTCGTCAATGGGTTGACGGATGAGGAAAACTTGACGGCGGCTGGCTTATGTTTGGAAGGAAAGGCGTGCCTTGGTATCAGTGATAGACATGTGGAGGCCTATATGGAGTTGGAGGGAGTTCAAGGAATACTTATTGGAATGTTTTCGAACTGATAGGGGCGGGGACTTCTATGAGAAATTCTTTTAGTGCAAGAAGACTTAGTGGTAGATTACCGCGAGAGATTTTAGTACCTAGCAAGTCGATTGGATCGACTATCGGAGACTGTTCTGTAGGAAAATTTCATGAAGGGACTCAAATCATAGATCCAGGCAGTAGTGAGGGTCATGAGGCCTTGTGACTTGGGAGAGACTATAGAGCTGGCACAACTAGTGGAGGGTCAGAAGTACTAGGAGAGGGGAGCTAGAGACAACCGTTCAGGTGGCCCTTATAGGATGACTACCACTCTTTTAATACCCAAAGGGCTTGTATCGAGCAACATTTGTGAGATTGCCATGGAGAAGCTAGTAGGAGGGAGGAGGAAGTGGGGGGGAACTTCAAAAGACTGACTGAGAAAGAGAGATGCAAGAGAAGAGCGTGAAGGAACTATGCTTCTAATGTGATGAGAAGTATACTCCAGGGCACAGGTGTAGGTACCAAACTCTTCAGGTTCCCACCGTCTGTGATAACGACAAAACTGAGGAGGGAGGTGAGAGTGAGATAGAGAGAAAGGTGGAGAATAAGCTACATCTGGATGTAGCAGAGGTTTCCATAAACTCTGTGGTATGATTCACTCTGAATCATACCATAAAGGTGAAGGGGGAAATAGCATATAAGGAGATAGTGGTGTTGATTGGCAGTGGAGCTACACACAATTTCATCTCCAATCAGGTTGTGGATCAATTGGGGGTGACATTGGTAGATACAAGGTGTTATGGAGTGATGATGGATATAGGGAAGGTGGAGATAGGTCAGGGGAATAGTGTTGACCATACAGGGGGTTCATGTGAGGGGGATTTTCTCCCATTGGAGTTTGGGAATACAGTTGTCATCCTTGGGATGAAGTGGTTGTAGACCTTGGGGGACACCAAAGGTCAACTGGGAAGCTTTGACGATAGAGTTGATGGTGGAAGGGAGAAGGGTTGCGATCAGGGGAGATGCAAGGCTCACCAAAGACATGATATCACTTAAAACTATGGTGCAGATCATACAGAAGATGGGGGAAGGTTATCTGGTGGAACTTTATAGGATTGAGGGGTCAGATTGGAAAAGGGCAGAAACATTCCTCTTTTAGTACAACCATTGATTTAGCAGTTCAGTGAGATTTCTTAGTCTACAAATATACGAGTATTGATAGCGGCCAAGAAAGTTGATGCGTTGGAAGAACGACTTAAAGGGGAGATGAGCCAAATGAAAGCAACGGTGGAGGAAATAACAATCAATGTGTCTTTGAAGCAAAACACTGTAGGTAATTCTCTAGGCTCTTATTTATCACCTCTGTCTGTCCGTCTACATGAGGGTGGTAAGCGGTGCTTCTCTTTAGAACTGTTCCTTGTAGCCTGAACAACTCTCTCCAAAACTAACTAAGAAACACCTTACCTCGGTCAGATACTATCGACTACGGAATCCCATGCAATATAACCACCTCTCTGAAGAGTGTTACTGCTATTGTAATTGTTGTGCAGGAGTGCCGTAAGGAAATGAAATGAGCATACTTGCTCAACCTGTAAACCACCACCAGAATCATTGTAAACCCCTCATATCATAGTAGTGCATCTATGAAATCCTTGGTGACCTACTCCCACACTCTGCTTGGAAGAGCCAAGGGTTGAAGGAATCCCCTTGGAGCCATCGTCATGTACTTTGTTTCTTTGGCATACCTCACACCTAGCCACCACCTCCTCCATATCCTTATATATCCCCTTCAAATACAATTCTGTTGTTAATCTTTTGTATGTCTTCTACACCCCAGAATGGCCCCCAACTATACTCCCATGGAATTCCTGCAAAGGGTGAGGAATATGAACCGAGGTTCGTGGCAGCACAAATCTCCCCTGGTACAACAATTTATCCCCTTCAGAAAAATAGGCAGAGTGGCTATTCTCATCCTTCAGTAGATCCTCCCTAATGCCTCTCAGCCCCTCATCTTACATACTCTCCTCCTTAAAAGCCCCCCAATATAATATATGTAGCACTGAAATGGCTAACTCTTGGACCTATCTCACACATCTGGATAAGGCATCATCTGTCTTATTATCTAGCCCTAGCCTATACTGAATCTCAAAGTTATAGCCCAATAGCTTTAACAGGCACCACTGATGTTCCTTAGTCACCATCCTATACTTCAACAAGTACTTCAAACTCCGATGTTCTATCCTGTCGATGAAATGTCGACCCAACAAGTAAGGCCGCCACTTCTGAATTGTCAATACGATGGTCATCAATTCCCACTCACATACTGACTTCAGCCGAGCTTTAGCTGTCAACATAGGGCTGAAGTAGGCCATGGGTTTGTGATTTTGCATGAGCACTGCCCCTAGTTCATATCCAATGCATCAGTCTCTACTACAAACATCTAGCTGAAATCGGGTAAGGCCAGGGCCGAGATCGTGGTCATAGTTGTTTTAAATTTCTCAAAGGCTTATGTGGCTGCTTGTCCCCACAAGAAGTTGTGCTTCTTTAGTTGTTCTGTCAAAAGGCCAAGCTATGGTGTTGTATCCCCTCACGAATCTCCTGTAATACCCTATCAATCCTAAAAACCTCTCAACTCTCTCAGGTTCCTCGATAGTGGCCATTTTAGCATTGCCTTAATATTTGCAAGATCAGTTGCTGCCTCTTCTAAGATACCCTGTGCAAAACAACATTTCTTCAGATTGACCCTTAGTTGATGCTCTTGTAACTCTTATAAGATACTCCAGATGCTCCTCAATGGACTTGTTGTACAATAGGATGGCATTAAAGAAGATTGAAACGAACTTCCTGAGATAAGGTCGAAACATCTTGTACATGAGAGACGGGAAGGTGGCAGGGGTTGATGAAACAAAAAGGCATCACCAATAACTCATAGTGTCTCTCGTGTGTCCTAAAAGCTTTGGAACATTCTCCTCTCTCATTCAGATCTAATAGTACCCAAACTTTAAGTCTACCTTGGTGAATATCACTGCTCCACAAAGATCATCTAGTGGCTCATCTATCATTGGAATATGAAACTTATATGGCACACACTCCTTATTCAGAGCCTAGTAGTCCACGAAAAATCTCCAACTTCCATCATTCTTCTTCACTAGTAAAACAAGATTAGAAAAAGGGCTCAAGCTCGGCCTAATGATCCCTGCCTCCAACATCTCCCGGATTAGTTTATCATTTCATCCTTCTAGATCTGGGGGTAGCAGTAAGGCCTGACACTGATCGGTGATACTCTCTCCCTTAGCGTGATGGTGTGCTCCTATCCTCTCCATGGTGGAAACCACTGGAGTGATTGAAAAATCTCACTAAACTGCTGTATAACCAGCTATACTAAAAGAGAGATATTCCACATTCCTCCTCTCAGATCCCCTCCAAACTCTGTAGCTCCAACAGAAATCCTTGTACGCTGAATTAAAAGAGACCTTCTAAATGCAGCTCTTCCTTGTACGTTGATGCCTTAATCCCACCTCCCTCCTCAACTTTCTTGTCATCACAGACGGCGAGAACCTGAGGAGTTCAATCCTTACACCAATGCCTCGTCGTGTACTTATCATCACATCAGAAACATAACCCCTTTTCCCATTTATACTGCACCTCCGCTTCAATGAATTGCTTGAAGTTTCCCCTAGGCAAATTCCACTGCTTTTCTCCCTAGGAGCTTCTCTCTAGAAGGATATTGTCTGAGTTCTGGGTGCTAGAGTCATAGGGGTACTCCGGTAGGCCTCTCCCATGATGTTGCCTCTACAGGCCTTCTCTCTCTTATATTTTTCCTCCAACCTATGAGCCAACTCCATAGTCTGCCTCAACCCCCTAGGCCTCAATACCCTAAGTTCTACCCATATGTCATCCCTAAGCTCCTTTATGAAATTCCCCTCCAATCCTTCCTCAGAGATTCCCCTCAGTTTTCCCGACAGCAGCTCAAACTTTTCCCGTTACTCCATAATTGTCCCCTCCTGAGTTAGAGCATAAAACTGCTCATAGAGGTCTGCTTCTCGAATAGCTTGGAAATGTTCCAACAAGCACTCCTTAAATTCTCCCCATGAGTAGATCGGATACCTAGCCTTCCTCCATTGGAAACAGGATAGGAATTTCCCTTCCAAATATAGACCTACCGCCATAAGTCTTTCCCCTTCAATCAACCCATTGATGATGAAGTAACGTTCCACGCAATACACACGCATCCTCCCCTTAAAGGCATGGATCTTTAGCTTCTTTGCTTTCAAATCAATATCCCAATGTTTTCTTACCCCATTGGTTCCTCCAGTGTAGTAGTGGTGTGATTCCCTTTCTTGGTTGATTTGGACCCCATGACTCCCCCAAATCATGCCCTTCACCATTCCACCTCTCCCCATTCTCGGGTAGTCTCCCAAATGGGTCAACTTCCCTCCTCCTTGCTATCTTTCCATAAGAATACCCCGATCCGCCCACCAACGGGGCCCCACGTGATGGTCCTTGATGGAAAACACTCTCCAATTCATCATTGTCCTCCTGGATCTCCTTTCATCGTGGTTTCACCCTAAGAATCGTTGGTGTTGCTTTCGATTGCATCTCAAGCATATTTTTCATCACCTCTTCAAAGTTCTCAAACGGTTCTCAATGGCGGAGAGCATTCCCTCCACCACGAAAATTTTTCCTCTACCCCGACCTTAAATTGTTCCATCTCGCCCTCCAATGCTTCAATATTCTTTGTTGCCATGAATTTGATCTAGGCTCCAATCGCAAAATCAACGAAGATGACTTTTTTTAATTTTATTTTTTGCCCAAGAAAGAGCTCTGATATCAATTTGATAGGAAACAAGTGCAGAAATCAAAAAGATAATGGTTGAAATTTGGAATTTTAGAAAAAACACAGCGTAAATAAAATAAATCCCGTGGCAAAACCCTAGGGAAATTTGATAATTAACGAAAAGTGAAATAAAACAAACAAGATACAATATATCTTCAATTCAAGAGGAAGATCTTGCTCTCCTAATCTCTAGCCGGCGGCTAGAGCCCAAACAAAAACAGATAACTCTTAATTTCAGCAAAAATCCATATAACCTTAACCCTATGGAGAAAAATCCACTTAAAGCAAAAAAGAATCTTCTAATCATTAACAGATCCTTACTTTTGAATTTTTCCTCTCAAACCCATCCTTAATTAATTAATGTCTAATTTATTGTTGGGCCCCACCAAAGCGTCCCACCCCCCAACTGGGCGGAGGAACCCTTGTCCACCTGGTATATGTGTGAACCAGTCCAAATTGGCCAGTCTAAAAGTTACCTAAGGGAATTTGATTATGTACTACCTCAATGTCTCCTTTTGCTTGATGATGTGAGGGTATGTAAGGTCTTTAGTAGCCTCCAAGAGCTAGAAAATTATGTGATGAACTATCACCTCAATTAATCAAATGAAGTAATACTTTCAAGAGGGAGTTGGTAGAATCACCTTCGCCGAGGATCTTTATATTTTAAGAAGTGCACTACACTACATCACATCAGACATGGTATGCAAAGTCACTATATCTTTAACTTTGATTAGATGAATCATCTGATTGGTTAAGCCCATTATAGCGGTCAAGTTAAAGGGGGCTTTGCATTTTACAGGAATTAGCTTCTCAGAGATCTATATGGTAAATCTCGAAGAATAATGTGAAGAATTCATATTTATAGCAGACAACTCAACCATGTTTTTACCCGTGTCGTATGATACTTTACCCTAAATGGGGCTTGTGAGTGATAAGAACTTGCTTCCAATGCTTTAATGAGAAAGTTGATATGTGCCAATGAGTTGCAAATACATGATTAATTGATGCTAGATTGAATGTTTCACCAGCATGCTATGTAGATTCATTATTTCCATTTAAATATGGAGTGATTTATGCTGCATCATTGTGGTTATCACTAGTTGATAACAAAAAAGTAATTTCTAATATGGCTATTTTCTTTCAGTTCAATTGATCTCTAATAAACTGATTTCTAATAGACAACGCTAACTACGAGTGACGGAAATTTTTGTTCATTCATACTAATAGAGAGAAAATTACTTGGTTTAAAGTCCAAAAGAAAAATAGGAAATATCAAGATAAGATGGGTAATATTTAGTAAATTTACTTCTAGCACATTTGGGGGTAATTGTCCATGCTAGTTACACAAAGAACGAACACAATACAAGCAATAATGTTTAAATAGTTCAATATTGGGGCTTATATCCACCATGCAAAAGGGAAAATTGAATTCATCATGCATCCAGAATGAAGGAAGAAGTACATTAAGAATAATAAAAAAATAATATCATAGAAGATCAAGGGGTTTTAAAAATATATCCTTAAGCTTCTTATGATTTTACCATTTATAGTTCCATCCAATAATGATGAGGACATCGACAGACGCTACCGACATGTTTATCGCCGACGAAACCGCAGATCGACGGCCACGATTCAGCACATCTACTTTTGATATATAGATGTCATGATGTATTTTATTGTTATCTGATGTTATTTGCAGTCTTTCCATTTTACCCCTGTGGGGAGTTACTTTGTTATTGTAGACCAGAGGGCAATTTGGTATTTTCTCATTGTATGAGTTGAGACCTATATATAATGGTCTCATGTATTATTTTGAGCTTAATGAATATTATGAATGAAAATTTGTTTTGATCATCTTGTCTTCTTCTTCTTCTTCTTGTGGAGAGTTAGAAAGGAGAACGAGAGCCCAAGGTGAGGGCAAAAGCAATACCCACCAGTCATTGGAGGAGTCCGTGGCTCGTGGTCTATCCCAACCCCAACATCCACCCCCCCCCCCCCCCCCCCACCCCCCCCTTCCTTCTTCCCAACCCGCCGGCCTTAGCTTCCCCCTTAGCCGCCGGCCACCCCAACACCACCATCCGTCCGTGAACCTTTCAACCGTCGGCCTCATCCCCCATTCCCCTCGAATTCAAGTTTTAAAAATTCAAAATTTGAATTACAAAATCTTTCCAAATTTGGAATTTCCAAATTAGAAAAGTTTTAAATCTGTTTTCATGACAAAATTCAAATTCAAACGGATTTTGTGTTAATCCTTCTTAAACCTCATGCACCCAATTTGGAAACCATCCACTTGCTCCCACACCAATTTCCCCCCTCTAGAAGCCGCCGGCCACATGCTTGGGTGGAGCCCATTAATGCCCCATTAAGGCATTGATTCCTCTTGAATTAGGAATTAACTCCAAATAATTTTCCCTCCTAATTTACTTAAAACTGAAATCAAATTTCAGTTTTAAGTTTTCAAACCTCCTCCCTCCCTCTATTGACCGCCGGCCCCTTCCTTGGCTTCCCCTCATTAACTCCACTTAATGCCTTAATTGCTTGATTGAAAATTTCAAATTCAAGCCAATTTTCCCTCCAAACTTAATCAAAACTGAAATTACTTCAGATTTTGATTAATTCCCTAAGAGAAGTCATCTAAACCTAATTTGTTTTCAAGCCTTGTTCCTCTCTACACCCGCCGGCCACCCTTCTCCCTTGGAATCCCGTCGTCCCCCATCCTCTGTCTTCCCGTCTCTTGAATCAAGAGTCCAAAAGGCGACGTCTTCCACCTCCTTTCAATGACGCATGGCGGATCCAGAGCTTGAGTGGGGTCTTGTGTTCAACGCGGAAGCATCAACATCCTACGATCTCCGTGCTTCGACGTAGGATTTGAAGACGAAACCACCGTGGAAGAATATTTGGAGAGAGTCGTCCCAATCCTTACAAGCATCTTCGACCGACGATTTTCAAATTACAATTGGAGTCTCGACGGCCACCTACGACATCCATCCCCACCGGCTACCTTTCCTCCGACGAAGTTCTTCAGCGTCTTCTCACTAGTGGTGATATCCTTCATCATTTGGATCTTCTCTCTCCGCTAAAGCTTACTACTAGTTGAGTGAAACGGCCTTCAAGGTGAAATTCTCATTGTTAAGCGTTGGATTTTTGTTACTTGTACTTTGCATCTAAATCTCTTGGAGTTTGAATGAATTGCTTCGGTTAATTTCAATTGCCTTTCTTTGGACCTAATAAAGTTGAAATTTTTAAATCCTTAACTCAATTCTATGTGCTAGCTTTAAATTTAAAAGGAGCAAAACTTTACTCTTTTTCTTCTTAAATTTCTTGAAATAACTCCTAGTGGTTTTCATCTCATATGGTTCACATCAAATAACTTTGTAAGCATCGCATAATATTACAATTAAACCATTACAAACATGGATGGAGAGGAATTCCATTTCCATAGTAGCACTACCTGAAAAGTTACAACTTGATACCCCAACAATCGCCTAATAATGACAATGTTGATGGTTTAAATTGTATTTCCCAGATTCATATTAAATTATTATTTTGTAACTGGAGCCAACAAATTCATGTCTGGCTTTAACAGTAGGACATGAGGACAGTCTTGATTGCATTATCAAAGCAAAAGATGACTTGATTTATAGGTCTCGATAATAAGCATAAGATAACATTCATTCAAATGAATTGAGAAACTAGACATCCAAAAGGCAGTTCTATCTTCATCATGATTTAATACCTAGATCATGTATCCATAACTAATCTACCCATGCCTCCCAATCCGTCGAGAATTTGCTACACATTCTAATCTAAAACATAACCTGAACAAATTAACAATAAAAATTGCACAACCAGGTACACAAGCTGTATTTTTTTTTTTTTTTAACATGATTGACAGCAAGAAAGCCTCTGTGGTTGAAAAAAAAAATAAGTGTGATAGAAAATGAATTGAAAATCCCTACACAAGCTGTAATATCATCATGCAAGCATAAAAATTTGAATCCCATAATATGCCAATAACAATTCCAAAGTAAATTATTTTGAAGACATGCAAGATCTCCTGAGCTCCAATAGCTCAAACCAAAATCATAATTTAAAAGTTATCCAAACAGTGTTTATATCAGGTAATTAAGAACATGATTGACAGCAAGAAAGTCTCTGTGGTTGAAAAAAAAAAAAATAAGTGTGATAGAAAATGAATTGAAAATCCCATCCTGAGTTCTCAATTCAGAAAGTGTCTTTTGATGAGAATATATGAAAAACTGAATTTTTCTCATCCAAGAATTTTAACTTAGTATAATCTACCCAACTAAAGCATGATGAGTATATTTCGTGATTAAATTGCCCAATACTTAGTATAGAGCTCTATTACACCTTCATAAACCTTTTTTCACAAAAAATAGAGCTTACTTTTCAACAAACTTTTTTCTTAAAGCCCAACTTTAGTCAGTCATCAATCAACACACTGCTATTTCTTAAATATAGATCAACCCACAACTGTCTCAAGTTAACATCACATATTCAAAGGAAACCTGTAACTAGTTCATATATTTGCATGTAAATCGACATGCTTATGTGGTGTATAAAAATGGAAAACAAAACTAGCCATTCTAATTGCATACGAATTAGCAAATCTTACAACAACAACAAGCCTTTATCTCACTATTTGAGGGGGGGGGGGCCTACATGAATCCTTTTTCTCCATTTTGTCCAGTTAAGGGTCAAATTCTCATCTAAATCTAATAAAGAAAGGTCATTTTTAATATTTTCTAACCAAGACTTTTTAAGTCTACCTCTATCTTTCTTAATATAAATCAAATCTAATACAATTACTTTCCTAAACGGGTTATCAGAAGGACGCCATTTTATGTGACCAAATCATCTAAGGCGACTCTTGCTAATCTTATCTTCCACTGGAGCTACTCCAACCTTTTCATGTATATGCTCATTTTGTATCCTATCTTTAAGAGTAAAGCCACTCATCGACCTGAGCATCCATACCTCTGCAACACTTATCTTAATATTATGCATCTCTTTTAATGGCAAACATTCTGCACCATAAAACATTGTAGGCCTCACTACCATCTTATAGAATTTTCCCTTATGTTTGAGAGGGACTTTTCTATCACATAACAAGACCGATGCATTCTTCTACTTCAACCAAATATATGAAGTAAGGGAAAAAACATAATTATATTGTGTTTTCCATGCAGTGCTATGGAGAGATACATCATAAAATTGATAGAGAATAAAGGCAAAAAAGTCAACTTGTGATACCAATAACTTCAATGGAGGTGAACATATTTCATGTAACTTACATAATTCATACATACATACAAACGTAAGTTATGTAAAGATAGAAGGAGAACAGCATTTACCCTCACGTAAATTATATAATTTATCCGCATCTTTAAACGATTGAGATTTTAAATAGATCATCTTTCTTTTGAATTGTCAAAGCCATATTTAAACAGTTGAAGATTACTACAAATATCAATGATTCAATGATGGTGATGAATGATATAAGATGATGTGTGAAGATAAATAATGCCCCCTATCATTTTCATATATATATATATATATATATATATATATATATATATATATATAGATAGATAGAGAGAGAGAGAGAGAGAGAGAGATGTACATATGTATGTATATATTTGTTAACTCTAAATTTAAAGTTAATAAGGCATACCATTCCAAAGGTTAAATCCATAAGCATATAGCATAAATAGTGTCAATAAAGTTAAGAGAAGGTTTCTTACATTCCGATTTCTTTCTGCGAATGGTATCATGGCCTTAACCAGAGTTCTATAATTGAAAAGCTTAAATATACTAACAAAAGATAAAAACAATATATAGTACAAACTCAAACCAATAAACCCATGCCTTAAACCAAGAATCAAGCCTGATAGAAAACCACAATAATGAGAAGCATGTTCGGAAATTATAATAAACTATAATGAGAGGCTTTCCAAGAAAAAAAAAAGTAATTTCCTATGCTACTTAGGATACCTTGCATATAGGGCGTTGAGGATCCCTCAAGTTAACAAGCAAGTTATCACTCTTCAAATCAAAATGTACAATATTCTTGCCATGTAGGTACTCCATCCCAAATGCCACATCCATTGCAATTAAAAGGCATTTCCTCCTATCAAGGGTCCTGCATAAAATATAGAAAATATTAGCATTTTTATTTGAATCATAATCAACACTAACACCATATTAAAAAAAGATGACCTTTTCCACAATAAATAAAAATAAAAAATAGAAGCATGGAAACAAAAGACATACGTATCATCTCTCTGAAGAACATTTCGTAATGAACCGTTAACCATGTACTCAGTAACTGTTGCAAAAGATCCTCCTGGTCCATCTATTACAACACCATAAAATGCCAGAACATTGGGGTGGTGCAAATCAGCAAGTTTGCTAGCCTCATTCCAAAAGTCTGCCCTCTACAAATATGAAAGACCTTGATACGCAATCAAACTTACATGAAGAGGGAATAAAAACATTAGAGAAAGAATCTTTGGCTATGAACACAGACCATCTTTTCTTGCTCTGAAGGCTTTCCAGCAAAACATCTGTCATTAATTCTTTTAATGGCAACATCAGACCCTCTCCACTTTCCATGATACACTGTTCCAAAGGTTCCAGAACCCAATTCTCGCAACTCTTCGAGATCACTGTTCTTTATTATCTGAAAAGACAATGAAGGAATCAACTATTTAATGACTGGATTATATCAATTAAAAAATTGAATATGGTAAGCACACAAATATACTCTCAAACCTGTAATCGCCCAATATCATTTGCCATCAGCAAGCCCATATGCAGCTTATCTGATTGTCTAGCCTTGATGTTCTGAATTGTAATTTTCTTGAGACACTGAAATGCAAACAAAAATAAAAACAGAGAAAAGGGATAATGGCTTCACCTCAATTCTCTGATCACCTGGAACAGATGCACTCTGTGAATTAGAGTTGTCCTCACTCAGCCCGCTCTCTCTAAGAAATGGTGGGTTCATTTCCTTAGAACCATTAAAAGACAGTACAGATAAAGGTGGTGTAGAAGACTCAAGCACCGATTCCACGACCTGCTCAGCAAGATCATGCAGATCTTGATCTATGTAATCTGCTCCAGTGTCTAGAAATCAAATGAAAAAAAATATATACATAATGATTGCATTCATTATGATAATTTTATCATAAAGAACTGCTTCTTAATGAAGTAAAGCACAACCTTTTGTACCTACAATGGGATCGGGAAGTGATTCCTTGATCAGCCAGTCTACAGGAGGTTGAAGAGCACCTTCCTCTAATAGCACCGCTATATCAGGACTCTGTCCCTTTGGTGAGCGGCTCTGATTAGAAGTAAGAGAACATAGAAATGGTAGGCTTATTTCCTCAGGTCCATTAAAAAAAGGTACCGATCCAGTTGGAGAAGACTGAAGTACCGATTCTCCGACTTGCTCAGCAAGATCACGCAGATCTTGATTTATATAATCTGCTCTAGGGTCTAATAGTGAATTGAAAGAAAAAGACATAATAATTATATTCATAATTATCGAAAACATTTGAACGTCATAGTTGAGTCATAAAACTATTTGAAGGAGTTAAGCACAAACCTTTTGTACCTACAAAAGGATCAGGACGTGATTCCCTGATCAGCCAATCTGCGGGAGGTTGAAAAGCGCCTTCCTCTAATAGCACCGCTATATCAGGACTCTGTCCCCTCGGCAAACGGTTCTCATAAGAATTATCTCCTGAAACAGTAGGTCCTCTGGTAGCAACAATAGCTGTTCTTGGTCGACATGCATTCATGCTTTCAAGAATTTCCTGAGGATCTTCGTTTCCCAGTAGTGAATCAGGGAAAAACGTCTCTCGAAATTGTCCCTCTTCTCCTGGAACTAATAAACTGGACAATGGAAATGGAGCATTGCCTCTTTGGGAGGCAGCCATGTCATCAAACAAGTTATGAGCTTGAGCTTGAGAAACTTCATCTTCCCAGGCCTTACTTGTACCCTCTGCAACGGTATTACTATAAGCAGGATCAATAATATATGGAGACATTCCTGGAAGTTGTTGACTGTCCGTAAGAGGTTTAGCCCCTCTTTCAAAATTCTGTGCGGGCAACATACTACTCCCGAAAATGGTTGATGCCTGACCGGCATTAGCAAGTTCAGAAGTGTGCAATTCCATCATGGTAGACAGCAATGGATTAATTCGCCCCATTGAAGTTTCCATTGGCAGAGGCCCAGTGCTTATAAAGGCATTGCTTGAAGGTAGTTTACTTGCACCACGGTGTGATTTCACCGTATTGTTGTCCTCTACAATCACTGAAGGGCTTTCAGGTCTGATTTCCCTTGGGATGCTAGGGTTCAAAACCACTGGATTGGCTGGTTTGATATACATTCCGTCAGCACCAACTGCAGAAGTGATGAAAGCATTGCTTGAAAGCAATGCATTTGCATCATTCTGTAGTCTGAATGCATGATTGTCTCTAACCCCATACAAATTTTCCAGTTTCATATGCTGGGCACCAACATTAGGAACAGGAGTTGGTTTCAACTGATCGCTAGACCTTAAAATGTCAAAGGTACTCACATTAAGTGCTTCCATTACCCCATCAACTTGTTCAACATATTCTTGAGCATGGCTCGGAGGTTCTAGAACATTGTATCTTACATTATTAATTGAAAAAGAATCTTTACCACCTTGCTTGCTGATTAAAGCTTGCTTAGCCGGAAAAAATGCCGGTGCTGGTTCAGCTGGCAATTGTTGTTGCTGCAAAGACTCGTCATGATGAGGTTGAGGAGGCCTCTGGAACACCCCATAAGATGGTTGACCGGTGCTTGATAAGCCTATTGCACCAGAAGGATGCAAAATCTGAATTGGATCAGCACCTTCAGCTAGCAGAACATTATGTTGCTGCAATGCATCGCAACGTTGAGTTTGTGGAGGACTAAGAGAGATACCATTTGATGCGTTAACACCGCTTGATAAGGTTAAGGTATCAGTTGGATGGAGAACCTTAGCAGCATGGAAATTTTCACCATGCAATACCTGCTTTTTCTGCTGCTGCAAAGAATCCTCAAGCTGAGATTGTGCAGAACTTACAAACACTCCATAAGATTCTTGAGCGTTTCCAGACAAGCCCACAGCACCCAATGGATTCCTTAGCTTAGAATGATCAATTTTTTCAGCAGTTGCGCCAAATAGCTGCTCCCTGTCTAATGCCAAATCAGGGACCTTGTTGACTCCATAATTCCCATAATGACAGGGATTTACAGTGTGCTCAAATTTAGGTTCCACTGAATTTTCCATCATTGCGGCAGTAACTGACCTATGCTGACCCTGCATCCTTGCTATATCCTGAGAATGATAAGTATGGACTATAGGACGATCACCTGGCTCATCGAGAAGCCTATCCGAATGCACATGAGGCAAAGCTTTCTGACACATCTGACAATCTTCAAATATTAACAGGGGCACTTTAGACAAAGGCGGAACAAGGTGCAATCCATATGGTTCAATACTAGGTGGAGGCAAATGAGAAGGTTGCAGAGGTGGAATCTGAGAAAGAGGCTGTTGGAAAACATTATAACTATGATCAGATATAGGCTGAACAAACCTTCCACTCAATTGATCTTCCTCTGAAAAAGGATCCACCTTTCCTTTAACTGCTTTCACAGTTCCTACTTGAGCAGGGATTGAAGAAGGGGTGGTGGGCATAAAAGAAGGATAGGTATGTTGAGGGACAGAAACCACATTTACCATTCGAGGAGCGGCGGCCATATTCAGAGAGAGCGGAGGCATGTAATGAACCTGGTGGGGTTCTACAAAAGCCTGTGAGGTATAAGGAGGCACGTGAGGTGGATTCAAGGACTGTGTAGCAACCATCGCCTGACCAAAGAAGGTAGAACTGGCTGGAAAACCTTGAGACTCCTGAAGCGTCCCTGAAGTGGCAGTTGCGGCAAAGGTCAAGGTTGATGGATCAAAAGCAGCTGAGGACCCGGCAGCAGGAGAGGCAATAGCTGAAGAAGCACCGTCATTGTTGGATCCATCAAAGCCGCCATCTGAGTTCTGCGTGGAGGAGGCGCTCGCCATACTGCCTTTTCGGCGAATCTCGCAAGCATATATGCCAACGTCAGAGGCAGAACCTCCATTAACTGCTTCGACGTATTTCTGCCCGCCTTCATAGGGATCAATACGAGCTGGTCCGGCCGAGAAATTATCAGCAAGGACGGAGGCGATTTCCGCTTGGGAAAAAAGGAAGACTCGGAGTTTGGCGGATCCATCACCAGAGTCTGCGAGCTTGTCGTACTCATCCATCATATTGTCGAGGTCCTCCGCTGAGGAGACGGAGACGAGAGCGTCGAGGTCTTCGTCAGGGAGCTGGTAACGAATCGCAACGGGAGCGCCATAGGCATCCGCCATTTTCCGACAAAGCTCAGGAAAGGTGGTGTCTCTCCGTACGGCAATGATTCGGGTCTGGCCACCAGCATATCGGAGCGCCCCGTCACTGGGGCGGGGAAGGATTTTACCGCCAAAGCTGCAGAGGAGCTTGACCTTGCGGACAGATGGTTGATCGTCAGCAGATTCGTCAGCAGCAGGGGAATCGCCGGCGGTAGAGCAGGAGGAGGGCGGGTAAGGGGCGGAAGAACTAGCGGTGAAAAGACAGCGGTTAGGGTTTAAATGGACGGGATCTTTGGGGACAGAATTCTGGTCGATGGCCATTCTAAGCTAGGGTTTTGGTGGTTGCGGTATCGAGGAGACCAATAAAGGAGCGTCGGAGGATGATGAGAGGAAGTGGATAGGTAATTCGATTAGGCGTGCATGCGCAGTAAAGATCCCGCGACCAAAGGGTGGAGGGAACTGGATTGCTGCAGGGTAGACGGAGGACGTGGCGGAGGCCACGGAAGCGGTGACGGCGGTTGCGATTTAAGAAGGTGGAGGCAGAGACACGAAGGCCGGCCTGCCTCCCGGCAGTACACTTCGGAAAGTGGGGAGGGAGACAGAAGTGCTCAAGTAAAAAACGTCCTTCTTAATCCCTAAAGGGAAATGTTTTATTATTATTTTTTTTTATATCAAATATTTAAATTTTAATACTTATTTATTATATAACTAAAAAAAAATTAATAGATCAAATTTATCACTCTTTTTTTTTTAATTATACTTTTGATCATGAGTTTAGGATAGGTTTAAATTTATTTTTTTAATCTCTTTTGATCTATCGTAATTTCTCTTTCTTCTTTCATTTTTTTATTATTATTATTTCTTTTAATTTTGGCCTTATGATGTTAGGGTTTAGTTGAAATATATATATTTTTGGATGTTTTTAGTCTATTTTTAACATCAACTATTTTTCTAGCAAGTAAAGGCGAATAACAACAACAACAACAACAAGTCTTTATCTCACTACGTGGGGTCGGCTACATGAATCATTTTTCTCCATTGTGTCCTATTAAAAGTCAAATTCTCGTTTAAATCTAATAAAGAAAGGTCGTTCCTAATATTTTATAGCCAAGTCTTTTTAGGTCTACCCCTACCTTTCCTAACATAAGTCAAATCTAATACCTCTACTCTCCTAACCGGGTCATCAGAAGGCCGCCGTTTTATGTGACCAAACCATCTAAGGCGACTCTCTCTAATCTTATCTTCTACTGGAGCTACTCAAACCTTTTCATGTATATGCTCATTTCGTATCTTATCTCTAAGGATAAAGCCACTCATCCACCTGAGCATTTTCATCTCTGCCACACTTAACTTAGTATTATGCTTCTCTTTTAATGGCCAACATTCGGCAAGTAAAGGCGAATGATGAAGGAATTTTTTTTCTTCTTGTTTTTTTTAAGCTTATTTTTAAGCTTATGTATAATTTTTTAATTACTTTAATCACAAATGAATCAAATATATATTAATAAAATTTAAAATTTAATAGTTTCTTTAAATTGTTTATCTTATTTCTAATAGGAAAGTATAATTTTAATGAAAATAAGTATATTAAGATATTCTAAGAATAGAAAGTAGATGACGGTAATATATATGTAATTAATATTGCATTATGATATCCATATATATATATATATATATATATATATATATATATATATATATATATATATATATATATATATATATATATATATATATAATCATCTACCACTCGACCTCTATATATGCCATCGTTTAACTACCACCCAATCTCAACTATTGGACACTCACTGATCAATGCCCTAATGTAAAACCATTGTTGCCCAACTACTCTGATTGGACCTTCACTATCGACCATGCTACTGGACCTTCGATACTCAACCACCGTCGTTTGGCCTTCATCGCCCAACTAACATCGTTGGAAACAGCATGATTGACCTTGTTATACAACCTCTTAACATTAGCAACAAATAATTGTCCAATATCATTTTTGAACCACCACTCAATCGTCACCATCAGACAACCCCCCGATGCCATCGAAACACCACATAGCGCAGTTATTGAGCTATTGCCTAACCACTACCTTGGAAATTCACTCAATCGCAATATTTGTATCATTGGGTTTCAACCACCATTATTTGATTATAATCATCCAATAATTGTGGCCCAACTATAATCCTTTTGAGCATCATTACCCGATTAGGATCTTTCGACCACCATTGCTCAATTATACTTCTTTGATATATGTTTCCTAATTACAGCCCTCCAACCATTATCACTTAACTATGGTCATCTAACTAGCATCACCCAACTATAGTCATCTAACCATTGTGGCTCGATTATGACCTTTCCGACCATCGTCATCGTCGTTAGATCACAATCCTTCTAAGCACCATTATCTGACAACTTTTGGCTAAATATGATCCACCAAACAATATCACTTGTCTATGAACCTTTAACCAACATTGCCTATCTATGATCCACCAAACTTTGTTTCCTGACTATGATCCTTTCGACCACTATTATATGACCACGATCCTCCTACCATAATCGTCTAGCTATGGTCCCTCCACCTTTATCACATGACTAAGAACTATCTGACCACTATCTCTCTAAAAAACAATGATCCTTTGACATCTATTTCTCGACTATAATTTTTTTACCACTGTGGTCCGACTACGGTCCTCCAACCATTATTGCATGTCTAGTCCCTCGAACTCCATTGCTTGACTACAATCGTTCTAACCATCATTGCTCGAATACATTCCTCCAACCTCCGTCTCCCTACTATGAACCTTCAAACCACCATTGTTTAGCTACGATCATTCCTAGCACAATCACCCGACCACAATCCTCCACCATCGTCGCCTGATAATGACCCTCTGACCATTGTTGCAAAAATGCAATCACTTTAATTACAATCTTTTGATCATTATTGTCTGACTGCTCGGAAACATGTTAACCTCATCACTTACCATCACTAACAATGCCAATGTACATTATTGACATCAAATGTAACTCCCAACTTTAGAACTTTGGTTTATGCTAAACTTCTTGATTTTTAATATTATATTCTCAAAGGAGTACAACCAAAACAACAAGCATATGATCTATAAAAGACAACTCCCATATTATAGGGCTCTTCCAACTTCAGCAAGACAATATGTTATTTGTATTGTATCAATGTCTTCTCTCATTGAAAGACATAATTAGTAATCAATAATAGATACTACTGAAATCATTTTAACTGTGCTATACCCTATATTTTTTTCCCTTTCCTGATTTTTCTACGTAAATACTCAGATGTCTCTTATAATTCTTGCAATTCATTTTTAATATACGTGTATGTTCGATATTCTTATAAAGTTAAGACGTTAAACTCTCTATCTCTCTACCATCTCATATATTCCGACACACCATTAAAGTTTTCCTTTATCTAATCATATCTCTAAATGTAACAGGGAGATCAATACCTAATAATAAAATTTAAAAAAAAAATTAAGATAAAAATAAATTAACATTGTAATTGTGAAGCTATAAAATCAAACGAAATATACATTAGAATAAAAATCTAATGTAACACCCGTTATAGTTGGAATATGAAATCGTACATAACTAAAAATCTAATTTGCATAGCAACTGCCCTCTTCATGTAATTTTTTATTTCATTATCATTTTTGAGACATTTGAGTCATTAAGGCAAACTCACATCACACGTTGTATACGCATGTTTCAAATTCAAAATTTCTTAATTAGCCGTCAAAGCCCTCAACTAACAGACCAAAATAAGCCGCATCTCCGCCTATAATTTGAAAATGCTCCTTGACTTGCAATAAAATGTTAAAACAACATAGCATTTGTTAATAAAATGTTCTTCAACATGCTCTTCTCTCCGCACTATAATTTTATATGAAGGGAGGTGTAAATGAGTCGAGTTGAAACGAGCTCGAGTCAACGTTGACTTGAGCTTGAGCTTGATTAATTAATCGAGTTCAAGCTATAGATCGAGCTATATTCTACGAGTTCGAGCCGACTCACAATTGACTCATTTTTATGAAAGAGAGAAAATGATTTAAAGTATCCATATTTTTAATTTATGGATGGTAAATGACATAAAATAAAAAAATGTATTAATAATGTGAATGTTTATTGACTTTATATAAAATAAAGAAATAAATTACAAATGATGACTTTCTTAATAAAAAATAGAAAACTTAATCAATGATAACTTTGTTTAATCATATAATTTATCTTTTTTATGATGACAAAGTTTTAAAATCATCAATGTCAGTTTCAAGTTTGGATGAAAATAAAAGAAAAAATTTGTGTCTAATAAGAAAAAAATTTCTGGCTCTTCCACTACTCGCAAGTATTGGGAAGTAGAACTTTAAATTCTTTAATTGATATATTTAATATTAAAAATAGATGCATGTTAGGTTGTAATCCTATGTAAATTAAAAATTGTGAAAGAGTTTTTGTAACACTTTACAATTATACTAAGGTTATGTTTGGGATGATTGCATTTTTTTTATAAAGTTGGCTGTGAAATTATTGTGGCGAAAGCAACTTCGCTACTACGGTTACAAAAAGCAGCTTTCGCTATAAAATTTTCTAAAGACTATGAGAAAGCAATAGCCAGATAAAATTATGATTATTGTCTAAAAGATAAATTAGTCAAAAATCTATCCCAAATAGACCCTAAGTCAAAAAAACATAAATGTTTTGTTGGTAATACCACTGTTTGGAAAACCGGACAGGACCGGCCGGTTCAACCGTGAACCGGTCTGGTGTCCAATCCGATCAAGCTTCACAACCGGCTCTGCATCAAACCAGATTGAACTGACAGTTCAACCGGTGAATCGGTCCAGGTTGGAAAGAACCGATTGATTTATAAAAATATTTTATTTTTGTTTTAGTTAAAATTTTAAAAAAATATTTTGGCTTATTAAATTTTTTTGTACTTTTTAAATTTTTTTTAGTAAATATAATGATTAATTTCACTATAATACATGTAAGTTATCTTAAATAACTCACATAATTTGTTTTGCTAAAGGAGTGTACTTCTCACTTTATATAGGGTTCAAGAAAACATCTTCAAACTCTCTCTATGATGTGGGACTATAAAAATTGCATGAATACTTTAGAATGTGAATTTGGGCTTATTTAGGCTAGTTCGGCTTCAATTTTTTGTTTAGTTGGGCTACAAATTTGGATAATATGTATTATAAATTTACTATAATATATATTATAATAATTATATTATAAAATATTATTATTATAAATTTAAATATTATATTAAATATTATTCTTATAAATATACTTAATTATAAATATAATATATCATTTTTAAATGATATTTATATTAATAATTTTGTATTATATATATATTTTAAATTTATAAATATTACTAAATGGTCATATATTTAATTATTTATATTATATTAATGATCATAATTTTTTTATATTATGAATTTATATATTATATTAAGTATTATTCTTATAAATATATTATTCTTAAATGATATTTATATGTTAAAAATTTTATTATATATTTTAAAATTTTATAAATATTATTAAATTTTCATATACTTATATTATATGATTTTTATTTTATTATTTTTTAATAAAATTATTATTTATTATGTCATCCGATTCGACCGGTCGAACCGTGAACCTTTCCTTCTTCCGGTTCGTTGTCCGGTCCGATTTTCTCAACCTTGAGTAACGTAATGTGTTGTGTAGCGAAGATTATTTAGATGGCATAATATTGTTCTATAATGAGTATAATTATCAATTGGTAGATAATACCCTAAACCCATTTTCCAACTGAAACGCAGCCCTTCAAAGCATTTAACCTATACATCAACAAACAACATGCAATTGCAAATATTTATAATATTCATACAATTAAACCTAATAATTGCAATTTTCATGTAAGATAATCAGTGAAGTTTCATATAAAATTTCTTCCTAAATGAATCACATTTGAAATGGTTCCCACAGGAATCCACTCAATAAAGTCTGTAACATTCTAAGTACCTAATAAACATGAAATTAAAAAAAAAAAAAAAAAAAACAAAGTGGTATAATAATGAATTTGCTCTCAGGTTTCATTCGGGACGACTTTCTTACTACTGCTTAAAGTAGTTTTTTAATAAAGCAATTTAAACTTTTGTACTAAAAAATTATTTTAAGAAACAGGAAAAAAGCCGTCCCAAACAAGGCCTTAGTCATTTACGCTTCGTTTGGGCAGCTTCTTTTTTGTTTTCTAAAGCAGTTTTTTAGTTCAAAAAAAAGTTATACTAAAAAACAGCTTCAGAAAACAAGAAGAAAACAGTTCCAAATGAAACCTTAAACCCCTCAATATAAATACATCATATTTAAAGTAATTAAATCTTGCTTATTATAAAAATGTTGATAATGTATGTCTATACTTGAAATATAACATATAAGAAAATGTAAACATTTCTTAACATACGATATTTCTACTGTAAGGGCTTCGCTTTGAAGAATATTGATCAGGCTTAATTAAGACCATCTCCAACGGAAAATTACATTTTTCACTTCAAAATGCCGTGAAACTTAAAAATGCCGCAATTCATCTCCAATGGAACTCCATTTTGAGAAGGCAACGATCTTTTTTTTCTTTCGCGTGCTTCTTGTCAAGTTCGGTAGACTAAGAAAAATAGCGATGATGAACAGTTTAACCCCAATATTGGCGTCCTACTGTTCACCCGCATGGAAATAGCGGAAATTTCACCATTCGGCTGGAGCTCGGAGGCGACAACATTCAAGCATTTGAAGTTCCGTTATAGATGCCCTAACATTTTCATTATATTCATAGAGATGCCTCTTTACAATAATAGGTATCGGCATCCTTCTGAGAAGATATCATGAGAAAGGTAAATTTCTAATGTTACGAATGGCTTGCTTTTGTGGCTTAGGAGGTTTTACTTGGAAATTTTTTTTTTGCTGCTTTTATATTAAGAAAAATAATTAGTAAAAGATATTGTGTCTTTGGAAAACATCTTTTCACCATCATTTTGATTTTTTGCATTTAAAAAGTTATGTTTGGAAAAGTGATTTTGAAACAATGGTTGAGACTTCATTTGTGGAGCAATTATTCTGTGCGGATGCCGAACGTTGTTCAGAGCCGAATGAAAATGTGTCACGTCACTCGGTACCGCTCGGTATCCCAGCTCGGTACCACTCGGTATCAGGTGACATGGCGTATTTTCATTGGGCTCCAGACTTTTGTTTGTGTCCAGTTTCCGTACATAATAATTTTTCTCATTTGTGAAAGCTTTACTGTTGTTTCTTAAAGCAACTTTTTAGTACAAAAATTTAATTTTTAACTCAAAAAGCTATTTTAAGAAACAATAAGAAAAATGTCCCAAATCAAATCTGAGGATTCGTTTGGGACAATTTTTTTACTGTTTGTGAAACTACTATGAAGAAAATATATTTTTTAAGTTGTTATAAAAATCTACTTTCTAGTTTTAAATTTTTTTTTGAAAGTAGCAACAAAAATTTCAAAAAATAGTACTAAAAAAATTATAATTGTGATATGAAAAACAAATATGTAATAAAATTACCCCAAACAAATCCTGAGAGTCAAAACTTTTAAATACAAAAATAGAAAGCTTGAACTGCCTCAAACAAAGCCTAATAATATCGTAGAACATAGATGAATTGAGAATTAATTTCATTTCAATTTAGACAAAAGAAAATCATCCTCTCTCTCTCTCTCTCTCTCTCTCTCTCTCTCTCTCTCTCTCTCTCTCTATATATATATATATATATATATATATATATATATATATATATATATATATATATATATATATATATATATATATATATATATATATATATATATATATATATATATATATATAGATATTTGAGGTGTAACGGAGAACTCAACATTTGATGAGCAAATACTGCTAAAGTAATTGCATGGCAATTTTACGTAGTGGCAAATGCATAGTTGCACATTGAAATCAAATTTGGACATAACTATAACAAAAATAATATAAAGCCTTTATCCCACTATGTGGGGTCGGGCACAAGAATCTTTTTTCTCCATTGTGTCATGCTAAAAGTTAAATTTTTATTTAAATATAATAAATAAAGGTTTTTTTTCTAAATATTTTATAACGAAGTCTTTTTAGGTTTATATTTATATTTCTTAACATAAGTACAATGTAATACATATACTTTTCTAACCGGGTCATGGGAAAATTGTTTTATAATAATACTCCCTAAAATATCCAACATTGAAATCAACAATTTATTTTTGCGATCTTAGTTAGTCCAAAAGACTTCTGAGTAAAATGATTGCAATGTAAAATGAATAGTTGTGGTTAAAGGCGGTGGCGGTGGTGGTCGGAGGTAGCATTGGGGGTGGACGATGGTGGCGGCTGGCAGTTGCAATGCCAGATAAAGGGGCAGCAATGGCAAGTGGAGGAGGGGCGGTTGTCGTTAGCAATGGCGGCGGCGACGATAGCCAGTGGTGGGGCCAGAGGCTGAGGTAGGCAGTGGTGATGGCGGCGACAGAAGGAGGTGGTTGGTGGTGGTGGCCAAAGGCAACGGCGAAGGCCATGGCAGCCACAGTGCCCGAAGGTGGTGACCAGCCTGCGGTGGCTGCTGGCGGGCAAAGGTTGCTCGCAAAGGGTGGCAATGCCCTTGACTTTGCGATGTAGCTCAAATCAGGGGACTTTAAAATACACAAAAATTGAACTAGAATGAAATAAAATGCATTTATTTTACTACACCTTAAATTTATTTTTCATCCAACCAAACACCCAAACTCAAAACCTCTATATTTGGATTACTCTACCCTAATTGTGATCAGTGAAGGAACTCAAAAGCATGCAATTTTGTTTTGATTTTATGAAAAGAATGTATTGAACTCCATTCAGAAAATGTGCACTGAAATCTGACAGCGAATTTTCAAAGAAAATATGTCATTTGCCAGTTATTGCTTAATCATCTAGAGGCTACCCAAATAGCTAATCCTAGTGAGATTGGAGTGGAGGAAAACCATTTGCTTTGAACTTGGGCCGACTAACTTATTTATAAAGTTATTTTTAATTAGTTTTGAATAATTAGGGGGAAAATGTGATAGCTCTAAGATAAAATTAATAGAATTTATTTAAAAATATTTTAAAGAGTATATGAAACTCCACATTTAACATTAGATTTGTTTTCGTACTGCTTCTTAAAATAATATTTTAGTACAAAAAAATAAGTTTTTTTGTACTAAAATGCTGTTTTAAGAAGAAGTAAGAAAGCCGTCAATTTGGGATAGTTTTCTTACTGTTTTCTAGTACCAAAATTTTTAGTTTAAAAATTTTTTGTTCTAAAAAATTACTTTAAAAAGTAATAAGGAAACTGTCCCAAACGAAGCCTTAATAATGAGAAGGTTTATATAGGAAAACTCAAATAGTTGGAATAAGACTAATGTTGGTAATAATGATAGGTATTAAAGCATTTGACACACCCTAATCTAGCAGGATTTTTCATATTAGTCTAACCAATTAACAACTAAAAGCAAAATAATTATCTCTAGCCTAACACATAAAAATTTTAAAAAAATTTAAAATTAAAAACACCCTTATCAAGCCTGAGCTGTCTAATAATGCAGGTCTAAAGAAAATTCATGTACGCATGAAAGGTCGTATGATCTATTAGTTAAAAGAGATGTTATATCTCCAATCTAAGGGATTCAATATCGGCTGTCCATCCAAACCACTTCCCATTTACTCATGTTCTTCCTCCTATTTGCGGGTCATGAATTCTAGAAAATTTAAAAATAGACACCTCTTTCCTCTTGAAAAGTGACCCCTAAGCAAGAGAGTAAGAGAGAGAGATAGAAGATCACTCTTTCCCCCTAGCTCATCCTCGGAGTTCTGCCGGACCATCATATGAGCATCGGACTTCTCTCAGACCACCACTTGAGGCCCGGACTTCTGTCGGACCACCACCTGAGGCCCTGACTTCTACCAGACTACCACCATGCCCAAACTTATGCCAGACCACCACCTGAAGCCCAGACTTCTGTCGGACAACCAACTAAGGCCCAGACTTCTGCCGACCACCACCTGAGCCCCAGACTTATGTCGAACAACCACATGAGGAGCCTCGGACTTCTGTCAGACTACCACCTGAAGCTCGGAGTTCTTCTGGACCACCACCTAATGCCCGGAGTTCTGTCATACCACCACCTTATGCCCGTAGTTCTACCGGACCACCACTTGATGCCCGGAGTTCTGTCGGACCATCACTTAACGTCCAAAGTTTCACTGGACCACCATCTGACTCCAGACTTCCGACACTAAAGTTCTTCCAAACCACCGCCAGGCTACCAAATGACACCCAATTTTCAAGTAGCACTGAATTTCTGCCAGTCCACCAAATGATGCTGGACTTTCATCCCCATTTGTCACTAGATTTCAATCATACAGTTGACATTTGTAATTTGATCGCCCTCATGGACAAGTCAGCCCACTATAACTTACTCAAACACTAGTGAAATCATTTCAACTGGCAAGACCTCGTGATTTTTCCCCTTTCTAGGGCTTTCAACAAAAAAAAATCTTATGTTCTCTGTATGTGAGCTGAATATTTGTACAACACTAAGACGCAATATTATAACTCTATCGCCGCATATATTAGCAGCTTATTTTAATCTTATGTATTAGCAAGAAATCAATAAATTATTTAATTTCTTTCTCAAACTAGAATTTTGTTTTACAAAGATTCAAATTCAGGGAATTAATTTTAAATGCAAGAGAGTAATGAAGCATTCCTTTAAGAAAGAAGTTTTAATTTGCCGCTCAGCCGCCGACCATTGTCAGATCTTTGATCGACCACCGATCGACTATGAACCTCCACTTGGCCATCGATCTCATCTTGACATGTTCTCATCCTCCGATTGCAACATGACCTCTTCTCGACCGCTAATCATTGTATTACCTCCACTCGAATGCTGATCATCGTTGGACATCTGCTCAGCCATCGATAACCACCGAACCTTTGCTCGATCATTGATCATCATCGGACATCTGCTCGGCCGTCGATCACCGCCAGACATTTGCCTCGCTCCCGATCACCTCAAGATCTCTGCGAGATCTTTGCCCGACCAATAACAGCATCTAGACCTTCGCCTAGCCACTGCCACTAGACTTTTGTTCTCCTCGCCTGCTAACCTAGGTCCTTAGAGCACTGTGGCCCGACTACGATCCTTCCAACTATCATTAGACAACTATGACACCTTTTCTACTTCTACGCTGCCCATAAAATTTGTAAAAAATTATTATAATTAGAACACATATGAATATCTATGATATACAAAGTTGAATTAAAAATTGGACTTATAATAATGACTCTTAAAATATTATTTAACTATTGTAATATATATATATATATATATATATATATATATATATATATATATATATATATATATATATATATATATATATATATATATATATATATATATATATATATATATATATATATATATATATATATATATATATATATATATATATATATATAAGGGGCATTATAATGGCAACCTTGTAGAAGAGTTGTACATGGTACAATCTCAGAGATACATGATCATTGGTAAAGAAGAACTGATATGTAGGCTTAAAAAGAGCTTATATGAGTTGAAGTAGGCACCAAGACAGTGGTATAGAAAATTTGATAAGTTTATGACTAATAATGGGTACACGAAGTGCCAGACAGATCATTTGTTTTTTCAAATATTTTGAGAACTATTATACATTACTGCTCTTTTATGTGGATGATATGCTGATTGTAGGATTTAACATATAGAAAATAAGAGAGCTGAAGGAGGAGTTATGAAAGAAGTTTGAAATCAAAGATTTGAGTCAAGCAAAAAAATTCTCAATGTGAGAATTAGCAGAGATAGAAGTGCGGATATACCGAAGTTATATCAAGTTGAGTATGTTGAAGAGATGTTGCGGAGATTCAATATGAGTGAGTTAAAGCTAGTTTGCACTCCCTTGGGTAGTCATTTTCAGGTATCTAAAGAACAATAATTTAAAAATGAAGTAGAGCAAGAACAAATGGAGATGACTTTATATGCTTCAGCAATTAGAAGTTTGAAGTATATTTTGATATATATGAGATCAGATATAACATATGCAGTTGGAGTAGTCAACAAATTTATGAGTAACCTAGAAAAACTTTATTGGGAGACAAATAAATGGATTCTCAAGTACTCTATAGGGACAGTTGACAAAAATCTTTGCTTTGGAGATATATGGATTGATTTACAGGGGTATGTAGGTTTTGATCTTGCTAGATATCTTTATGATAGGAGAAGCACAACTAGTTATATCTTCACTTTGGAAAAAACTGTAGTAAGTTAGGTTTTCAAATTATAGAAGATTGTTGCTCTCAATCATATAAACTGAGTATATTGCTATCACTGAGGCTAATAAGGAGATTATATATATGGTTGATAAGTTTTTGTTAGAGCTTATCAAATGACAAAGGAATGAGAAGTTGCGTAGTAACAACATGAGTGCTATTCATCTAGCCAAGAATATTATATTCCATACCAAGATGAAGCACATCCAACTTCGATATCATTTCTTCATATCACTTATAAAAGATGGTAAGTTATGTTAGAAAAGATTCATATGATTAAGAATCATGTAAACATGCTAATGAGATGGTCATAGTTGATAAACTGAAGCTATGTGTAGCTTCAGTTGGTCTTCATGAAGGATGAGAGCAGGAGTGAGCCACACTATAAGCACTACAATTGGTGCTACAGATTAGGAGAAGGATTGTTTTTAATCCATTTTCGAGTGGGAGATTGTTAGTTTTTTATGGAATCTGACCGTGTTGATCAATCAAGTTGTATTGTTACCTTGGACCTCAATTATATTGATTGAGCTTGTCGGGGGATCCTCCTACTGCTTGGGTTGTAGAGATGAGGATGCTCAGGTGGATGAGTGGCTTTACCCTTAGAGATAGGATATTGTTGGCTCAAGAAAAATGGCACGAATGCACGAATCCTACTTTGTATTTGTAGGATTCCATTTCCCTTAAGTCAGATTGTAGTTAACCAGATTTCTCCTGAGTATAGTGTCCGGGTTTAAAGATATGGGGTTCTTACTTCCTATGAACGCAAGCACTCATAGTTAATTACCCCTCTTACTATGTAAGAGAGAACTCTCGATTAAGAATGAATAAATTTTAAATATTTTTAGTCTCAAATGGTGGAAAGATGGAGGTAAACCCGATCAAGATCCCATGGTTCTGTCGTCCCGGGTATACCATAGATTTCAGTCTACCAATACTAACAATCATTGACTGTAGTGTCCAAGGAATCTGATTAGCAGCCATGAGTTGCCTCCTCTTAGGGATCCTGAGTAGACTGAAGTAGTTAGATGTTGATTTTAGTTTTAATTTAATTTGAGTTGCGGCTTACTACTTCCTTAGAAGTTGCCCGTTAATTTATTTAGTTTGGGGCTTACAGCTCCAATTAAGAGTTTCCCAGAGATTTAAATTTGATTTGGGGGACTTACGAATTTCATAGAAAGTAGCCCAAGATTTTTAATTAAATTGGGACTTATGGCTTTCGTAGAAAGTAGCCCGAAGGTGGGCCTTACAACCTAACCCTATAGGCTAGGATGCCCGTAGGTTTGAATTAGATTATTTGGGTTTTAGGTTCATTACAATTTATTTAGTAATTTTCCTAAAACGTTAGGGCTTACGACTTCAATTAGAAGTTGCCCAGATAGTTTACTTAGTTTGGGGTTTACGGCTCCAATTAGGAGTTGCCCGAAGGATTTCAGTTGGATAGGTCTTATGGCTTTCTTAGAAGTTTCATAACAGTTGGTCTTACGACCTAGCCCTGTAAGCTAAGCGGCCCGCATTGTGGGTCTTACAACCTAGTCCTTTAGACTAGGATGCCCAGGTGAGGGGTATAGGTTTGTATTATCACCTAAACACTTCCCTTAGATATCAGACTTACGACTTCTATTAGAAGTGGCCGGGGGTTTTAATTGGGTTTAGGGGTTAGGTCAATTTCTACCTAAAAATTTTCCTTAAGGTCGGGCTTACGACTTTCCTATGAAAGTTGCCGGGTAGTGGGTCTTACAACCAAGTTCCTATAAACAAGGCTGCCCATTAATTTTGAGTTTGATTAATTGGAGATTTATTATTTAAAGAAATTGAAAGGGGTTGTATATTAGTTTTAGTTCGTGATTTTGACATCTTGGAGTTTTGACACTGCATTAGTGTTTTTTGGTTGTTCTGTACTTGTAGCCTTTTTCTTACTACAACAGTTCAGTACTCTTCATATTTTCTAGCACTATTACACTACTAGCTTTTTCATACTTAACTTTTCCTGCTTTTCAGTACTCTTCTTTACCTGCAGTAGTTTAGATTCATTCAATTTATTTATGATGCATTGACTGCTCATTTATTTGTTTGCAAGTTCGTAGCCAGTAGTTAAAGTACCCAGGCCTTGCATTTGCAGATGATAGAGTTCATAGGTACCTGTATAAGCTCACACATGAGAGACTTTGGAGGACTTGTTGATTGTTTTGTTTTTGTTGGAGAGTTTCAATTTGTTTTATGGGGAGTCTTAAGAGTTGCTGTGAGAGTTGTAATTGAGATTTGAGTTAAGTTATTTTCTGAGTTGAATTGTTTTGTTTGAAGAGTTGTTTATGTTATTGAATTGTTGTGTGTTGATTAGTTTGAACATAGGTTGAATGATGGAAACGCTAATTTCTTGCAACATGCCTGCAATATCATAGATTGATTATACTCCAAGTAGAGACACCCCTTTTTTTATTGAAATATTGAGTTGATTTAATCACCACTGTGTGCACAGGTAAGTTAACTCCATGTGCGAGAATATTTGTGGTGCAAAGAACATGAAGATCATTTTTTTTTTTTTGGAAAAGTCCTTCAACAAGATTCTGATCCTTCAGATAAAGTCCACCATTGTGATTGCTAACGCCACATAGAATGCATGATTGCACTTGTTTATCACCACAAGATACAAAAGCCTCCTTTAATTTTTCTTTTTGCTCTTTTGATCTTTTGAATAGATTTGAATGTCCAAGGCTTGATACAATATAAGAGATGTGTTATGCCACTTCTTGTGCTCCTTTTTGTATTGAACAAAATATAAGTGTAATTTTTTTTTTTTTCATGATTATTGCATAAGGATAATAATAATAATAAAAATAAAGTTTTGAAGACGTTTTTTAAATAAGAAGTCATTCTTAGCCGGAGCAATGTTTTCTCACTCCCGATTGGAACGATATGCTCATATTTACATTGGGAAGAAATCATCGAGAAAAGCATTGATTTTATAATGGATTAAAGTACCCAAAACTAAACATGGAACAAAATGAGAAGGCAACTTCAATACAGATCTCATAGTACATGAGTCCATAGATGCTCTCATCTTCCCAAAAATCCCTTTCTTTCTTTTTTTTTTTTTTTTTAACAGATGTCTTCAAATGTGATTTTTTTTTTGTTAAAAAAAAAAAAATCAAATTGACATTGCTCATTCATATATGAAAATCTGATTTATATAAATTTTTTTTATTTGAATAAAACTATCCCAATTTGTATAAAAATATGATATATATATATATATATATTCGATTTATATATAAAAACAATATCCAAGCACATGCAATTTAATTGATTCAATCGGTAGATTAAATGCTCTTTAATTTCAAAAAAAATTTCTTAGAGATCCGTGATTTTTTTTTTTCAAAATTCATTAAGTTTAGAATTTTCAAGGAAAATTTCGTCAGCCTCCCGGCGTCATCTCCCCACCGAGGGAGAAATCGGGATAGCATTTGCTGATATTTTCTTCCCAGTCGGACCTAAGGTCGACGACACGAGGCCTTTAATTTAAAATCATCTCGGTCGGACCTAAGGTCGACGACACGAGGTCTTCAATTTAAAACCATCTCGGTCGGACCTAAGATCGACGACACGAGGTCTTCAATTTAAAACCATGGGTCGGACCTAAGGTCGACGACACGATGTCTTCACTTGAAATTCTTCCCGACCGGATTTAAAATCGACGGTGCAATGTCTTGTATTGATTTTATAAAATTTTGATTTGAAAATCTGATTTAAGAGAAAAAAAATTGTTAAAAAAAACTGATTTGATTTAATTATCAAATCCAATATGAAATCATATATATATATTTGATACGTCATTCGAAAATTAACTTGATCGGGCACGAATCTCGAGGCAAAAATCAAGTTAGAAACTTCAAAAATTAAATCTGGGAGCACCTGAACTCCGATTTCAGCGAGCTTACAGTCAAACTGAGCGTCTCGAAAATACGAACTCAACGACACCAAGATCAACCCAATCCGAGCCCAAATGGGTCCAAATCATGGATCCAAAGTGCTGTTGGAAGGTTCAAACCGCAATTTGAGTTACCAAACGGACTCCGATTTTGACGAGCTTATACTCAAATCGAAGGGCTCGACGAGACAAATCCAACGAGCCCAAGATGACAAAATTCCGACATCACTAAGGCCTTCAAATGTCCAATGAACGGTGCATGATCGTAGGATTCAATATCGGCCGTCCATTGGACCACTCCCTATTCGCCCCTGATCTCATGCCTATTTACGGGCCATGCCACTCCAAAAAATCTACAAATAGAGCCCTCATTTCTCATAAGAGGGGGACTCAAGCAAGAAGAGAAGGAAGGAGCTCCTCCTCAGCAGCCGCCGGACCACCGCCGGACCACCGCAGGACCTCGCCGGACCACCGTCGGACCACCGCAGGACCTCGCCGGACCACCGCCGGACCACCGCAGGAACCTCGTCGGACCACCGCTGGACCACCGCAGGAACCTCGCCGGACCACCGCAGAACCTCGCCGGACCACCATCTTAAGGCCTGATTTTCAGCCCCTACGTCCTACTGAAGACCCGACGTCCTGCCAAAGACCCGACGCCTCCTTCAAGGCCCAACACTCAATCCCTACGTCCTGCCAAAGATTCGACGTCTTGTTCAAGGCTCGACGTTAAGTCCCGACGTCCTACTGAAGACCCGACGTCCTGCTGAAGACCTGACGTCCTGCTTAAGACCCGACGTCCTACTCAAGGCCAGACCATCAACATCCGATCTTCCAAGTGACACTGGGACTAACACCTGACTCCTTATCTCCTACCGCCTACGGTCCTTCTGACCACTGTCGCCTAATAAGGTCTATCCGACCTCCATCACTAGACAACGGTCTCCGGCCGACTACGGTCTCCGGCCGACTAAGGTCTCCTGCCGACTACGGTCTCCTGCCGACTACGGTCTCCTGCCGACTACGGTCTCCTGCCGACTACGATCCGTCAGGCCAAACAAACCTGTATATGTAACTCTTACCATGTAATGCAATCTATATGATGTACATTTGCTACATCAATCCAAGGCCTTCTCCTAAGGAAGGGCCTCATTTGTAATCGACTACAAATACTAGTGGATTCATTCAAACTGGGCCAGGCCCCGTGGTTTTTCCCCCTTTTTCAGGGGTTTTCCACGTAAAAACTCTGATGTCACTTATGAATGCTACATCCTCTCACTTATCTGATTGTGTGCTGGATCTTCGTACAACGCTAAGACATTAAACTATATATTTCTCTACCGCCGCGAATATTCCAGGACGCAACAGTTTGGCGCCGTCTGTGGGAAAGTGATTCCCGACTGGGGGGCAATTTTTGCTCCAACCTCAAAAGGTTATTCAACTGCTATTGATGCATCAATGTCATTGGACTCAGATCCGGACTGGGGGGCAACCTTGACTACAATTTAAGTCAAGAAGATCCCTCCAATACTTCCAACATCAAGATGATATTTCAAGGAAATTCATTAAAAATGCAAGGATACTTCCAATTAGTTATATGCTTTATACAGTCCCTTGATGGACTTCTACTCCTTGGGCAAGGTCTTGATTTCAACCTCAAAAAGGCAGTAATGGCCTAAAGATAGACCCTTCTTCACCTTTGATTCGGGATACACGCGGCATTCGCCCCCTCCCAATCAAGGTAAAATCGATCCCAGGGGGATCTGATTCGACCTCTTCCACACAGGTTAACGTCGTCGAGCAAAGGCTCCGACATACAACCTCGGAAAGGTCCTACATCCTTGGTGGATTCTCTCGGCCTCTTCCACACAGGTTAACGTCGTCGAGCAAAGGCTCCGACATACAACCTCGGAAAGGTCTCACATCCTTGGTGGATTCTCCCGACCTCTTCCACACAGGTTAACGTCGTCGAGCAAAGGCTCCGACATACAACCTCGGAAAGGTTTCACATCCTTGGTGGATTCTCCCGACCTCTTCCACACAGGTTAACGTCGTCGAGCAAAGGCTCCGACATACAACCTCGGAAAGGTTTCACATCCTTGGTGGATTCTCCCGACCTCTTCCACACAGGTTAACGTCGTCGAGCAGGGCTCCGGCATACAACCTCGGAAAGGCCTCAAATCCTTAGTGGATTCTCCCGACCTCTTCCACACAGGTTAACGTCGTCGAGCAAAGGCTCCGACATACAACCTCGGAAAGGTCTCACATCCTTAGTGGATTCTCCCGGCCTCTTCCACACAGGTTAACGTCGTCGAGCAGGGCTCCGGCATACAACCTCGGAAAGGTCTCACATCCTTAGTGGATTCTCCCGACCTCTTCCACACAGGTTAACGTCGTCGAGCAGGACTCCGGCATACAACCTCGGAAAGGTCTCACATCCTTAGTGGATTCTCCCGACCTCTTCCACACAGGTTAACGTCGTCGAGCAAAGGCTCCGACATACAACCTCGGAAAGGTCTTACATCCTTGGTGGATTCTCCCGGCCTCTTCCACGCAGGTTAACGTCGTCGAGAAGGGCTCCGGCATACAACCTCGGAAAGGTCTCACATCCTTAGTGGATTCTCCCGGCCTCTTCTACACAGGTTAACGTCGTCGAGCAGGGCTCCGGCATACAACCTCGGAAAGGCCTCACATCCTTAGTGGATTCTCCCAACCTCTTCCACACAGGTTAACGTCGTCGAGCAGGGCTCCGGCATACAACCTCGGAAAGGTCTCACATCCTTAGTGGATTCTCCCGACCTCTTCCACACAGGTTAACGTCGTCGAGAAGGACTCCGGCATACAACCTCGGAAAGGTCTCACATCCTTAGTGGATTCTCCCGACCTCTTCCACACAGGTTAACGTCGTCGAGCAAAGGCTCCGACATACAACCTCAGAAAGGTCTTACATCCTTGGTGGATTCTCCCGGCCTCTTCCACGCAGGTTAACGTCGTCGAGCAGGGCTCCGGCATACAACCTCGGAAAGGTCTCACATCCTTAGTGGATTCTCCCGGCCTCTTCTACACAGGTTAACGTCGTCGAGCAGGGCTCCGGCATACAACCTCGGAAAGGCCTCACATCCTTAGTGGATTCTCCCAACCTCTTCCACACAGGTTAACGTCGTCGAGCAGGGCTCCGACTTACAACATCGGAAAAGTCTCACGTCCTTGGTTAACGTCGCTAGAATGTCGTCAATAGACTTCTATCTGACTTCTCCATAATGTTAAAATTCTTCCCGATTTTGAATTTCCTCCTACGCTAAACTTTTGCCTTGCAGGACTTTCGACGGACTATTACACGACGCCGAAATTCTTCCTTTCATCGGACTAATACCCGTCGTCGGACTTCTGCTCGTCGACGAACTTTCGTCGGTCTTCTACCCGACAATACTTCTACCAGACGTCAGACTTCTGCTCGTCAGCGGACTTCCACTCGACGTCGAACTTCTGCTCGTCAGCGGACTTCTACTCAACGTCGAACTTCTGCTCGTCAGCGGACTTCTACTCAATGTTGGACTTCTGCTTGTTAGCGGACTTCTACCATCGTCGGACTTCTGCTCGTCAACGGACCTTCGTCGGTCTTCTACTTGACGCTGCACCTCTACCCGACTACGGACTTCTACTCGACCTCAGACTTCTGCTCGTTAGCAGACTTCTACTCGTCGTCGGACTTCTGCTCGTCGACGAACTTTCGTTAGTCATCTACCCGACTGCGGACTTCTGCCTGCCGTCAGACTACTAACCGTCATCGGACTTCTGCCCGTCGACGAACTTTCATCGTACTTCTGCCCGAGGTCGTACTTCTACACAACGTCCGACTTCTCCTTGTCGTCGAACTTCTGCTCATCAGCAGACTTCTACTCATCGTCGGACTTCTGCCCGTCGACGAACTTTCATCGTACTTCTGCCCGAGGTCGTACTTCTACACAACGTCGGACTTCTCCTTGTCGTCGAACTTCTGCTCGTCAGCGGACTTCTACTCGTCGTCGGACTTCTGCCCGTCGACGAACTTTCATCGGTGTTCTGCCCCAGGACGTACTTCTACACGACGTCGGACTTCTCCCTGTCGTCGGACTTCTATTCGTCGTCAGACTTCTGCCCGTCGACGAACTTTCATCGGAATTCTGCCCGAGGCCGAACTTCTACATTACGTCGGACTTCTCCCTGTCGTCGGACTTCTACTCGTCAGCGGACTTCTACTCGTCATCGGACTTCTGCCCGTCGACGAATCTTTGTCGGTCTTCTACCCGACGCTGCACCTCCACCCGACTTCGTACTTTTACCGGATGTCGGACTTCTACCAGTTAATAGACTTTCGTCGGTCTTCTACCCGACGCTGTATGATTACCCGATGTTGAATTCATGCCTGTCATCATACTTCTCCCCGATGCTGGAAGTTTGCCCGTCATTCCAACCTCTCTCCTTACAATGGTCTATCCGACCTCCATTGCCAACCACCAAACATCGGAACTCCACAAGATCTCTCGAAGAAAAGAGGGAGAAGAGAAGAAGGGGAAATCTCCGGACTTCCTTGCCAATAGAGGGGCCTCGAAAAATCGAGGGAAGGCCTCAATAGTAAGGACAGTGGGAGAAGAGAATGAGGGGAAATCTCCGGACTTCCTTGCCAAGAGAGGGGCCTCGAAAAATCGAGGGAAGGCCTCAATAGTAAGGACAGTGGGAGAAGAGAAGGAGGGGAAATCTCCGAACTTCCTTGCCAAGAGAGGGGCCTCGAAAAATCGAGGGAAGGCCTCAATGGAAAGGACAGAGGGAGCAGAGAAGGAGGGGAAATCTCCGGACTTCCTTGCCAAGAGAGGGGCCTCGAAAAATCGAGGGAAGGCCTCAATAGAAAGGACAGAGGGAGAAGAGAAGAAAGGAGAAGAAGAAGAGGAGGAAAGAGGAGAAGAAAAGGAGAAGGACAATTTTTCTAAAGGCCTTAGGGTCCTATTTATAGGTTTTTGGAGAGAAGAGGGGAAGTTTCTAGAGTTTTCTAGAATTCTTAAAAAATTCGAATTTTTCTGAATTTTTTAGAATTTTTTCGGATTTTTTTGGATTTTTTTTGGGATTTTTTCGGATTTTTTAATCCCATGTGGGTCCCACAAAAATAAAAAAAAAATAAAAAAAAAATAAAATAACCGCACGGCTAACCGCGCGGTACACGCGCGGGACGCGTCTGTTGGCGCGCGGCAGGCCTGCTGCCGCCGGCGAGCGGCGGCAGGCGGCGGCCGGCCGGCTGGCCGGCCGGTTCGGCCGCCTACGCGTGTCCGGGCCCGATTTTCGGCCCGGACGGTCCGATTTGGACGTTTTTGGGGTCCCCGAACACGTTTTTCAACGTTCCGGACTCGATTTCGACACTTTTGGAGCTCAACGGGGCCTCTAGGATCAAGTTCGAGCAAGCCATTAATTTTTGGAACGCAATTTTTTGCGATTCAGCCAATGTAAATTTCGAGACAAGTATTTTCGGACTCCTGGAGCTTCGACGTCCGAAAATAGGGGGGCAACTGATACGTCATTCGAAAATTAACTTGATCGGGCACGAATCTCGAGGCAAAAATCAAGTTAGAAACTTCAAAAATTAAATCTGGGAGCACCTGAACTCCGATTTCAGCGAGCTTACAGTCAAACTGAGCGTCTCGAAAATACGAACTCAACGACACCAAGATCAACCCAATCCGAGCCCAAATGGGTCCAAATCATGGATCCAAAGTGCTGTTGGAAGGTTCAAACCGCAATTTGAGTTACCAAACGGACTCCGATTTTGACGAGCTTATACTCAAATCGAAGGGCTCGATGAGACAAATCCAACGAGCCCAAGATGTCAAAATTCCGACATCACTAAGGCCTTCAAATGTCCAATGAACGGTGCATGATCGTAGGATTCAATATCGGCCGTCCATTGGACCACTCCCTATTCGCCCCTGATCTCATGCCTATTTACGGGCCATGCCACTCCAAAAAATCTATAAATAGAGCCCTCATTTCTCATAAGAGGGGGACTCAAGCAAGAAGAGAAGGAAGGAGCTCCTCCTCAGCAGCCGCCGGACCACCGCCGGACCACCGCAGGACCTCGCCGGACCACCGTCGGACCACCGCAGGACCTCGCCGGACCACCGCCGGACCACCGCAGGAACCTCGTCGGACCACCGCCGGACCACCGCAGGAACCTCGCCGGACCACCGCAGAACCTCGCCGGACCACCATCTTAAGGCCTGATTTTCAGCCCCTACGTCCTACTGAAGACCCGACGTCCTGCCAAAGACCCGACGCCTCCTTCAAGGCCCAACACTCAATCCCTACGTCCTGCCAAAGATTCGACGTCTTGTTCAAGGCTCGACGTTAAGTCCCGACGTCCTACTGAAGACCCGACGTCCTGCTGAAGACCTGACGTCCTGCTTAAGACCCGACGTCCTACTCAAGGCCAGACCATCAACATCTGATCTTCCAAGTGACACTGGGACTAACACCTGACTCCTTATCTCCTACCGCCTACGGTCCTTCTGACCACTGTCGCCTAATAAGGTCTATCCGACCTCCATCACTAGACAACGGTCTCCGGCCGACTACGGTCTCCGGCCGACTAAGGTCTCCTGCCGACTACGGTCTCCTGCCGACTACGGTCTCCTGCCGACTACGGTCTCCTGCCGACTACGATCCGTCAGGCCAAACAAACCTGTATATGTAACTCTTACCATGTAATGCAATCTATATGATGTACATTTGCTACATCAATCCAAGGCCTTCTCCTAAGGAAGGGCCTCATTTGTAATCGACTACAAATACTAGTGGATTCATTCAAACTGGGCCAGGCCCCGTGGTTTTTCCCCCTTTTTCAGGGGTTTTCCACGTAAAAACTCTGATGTCACTTATGAATGCTACATCCTCTCACTTATCTGATTGTGTGCTGGATCTTCGTACAACGCTAAGACATTAAACTATATATTTCTCTACCGCCGCGAATATTCCAGGACGCAACAATATTTATAAAATCTCTTTTTTTTTAATCTGCTTTTTGAATGAGATAAAGAAGAATATTCATCATTGCAAGTTGACAGTTGTAGCCAATTAGCCAAGGCTTTTAGTACTGTTTACTTATAAAATGGACAGGTTCACGTAAGAGGCAAGGCAAAAAGTGCAGATCTTTGTTTGAGTGGAGATTATATTCATTGAAGGCGGTGGTGCAGATTCAACGGCAAGCAGAGTGCATTTAGGCTTAGATTCGGCCGTGAGAGAAGAAGTCGAACAAAGATTCGTGGCGAGATTGGGAGTTCGTACATGGTCGAGCATTTGTATGTGTGGTATTTGGCGAAAGTGAGGAAGAAGGTAACTGGGTTTGAAGGGCGGCAGTGGAGGCTTCACAACGAAATTGCGAAATAAGATACTTGATTTTACCTGTAGATAGGAATTTGGTTTTGCAATTGGAGACGGGCTTGTGATCGCCCGCAGTTCGCAATCGGAGGTTGCGTCGGCTTTGGGCCCGTTTGATTTACCGTAATTTCGCCGTTTTCAGTTTGGATCGGTGAAAATTTTATAATTTAACTGTTTTTTTAGACGGCGTTTTAAAACTTTCGTTTGCCACACCACCCTTTTTTCGCTGATTTGAGAAGGATAAAAAATCTGCTTCTCCGTTCTAACAACTCCGTTTAAAAACGAAAAAAAAGTCGGTGGGAGCCAAACGAGGCCTTTGTCTAGTGTTCAATGGAGTTTGATCAACACCGAACAAAGGTCAAGAAAAAAAAGAATCTTCTCTCTTTCAATTTTTTTCTCTTTTTATTGACAACATTACCGAAGAACGGTTTTGAGTTGAATAGTTACGTCGTTTGGCAAAGTGGGGTCGCCTTGGAGACGAAGTATTTGAAGAAATGTGTCTGTTGGGTTTGAAATAGTGACAGCACATACACACTCTATTTTTTTTTTTAAGCAGTTGGCTCTTGATTATTATTACGAATTTACATATAATTTTAAAGTTCAATTTTAATATTTTAGTGGAGCAAATTGTTGTTCTGCAATAGCTTAAAAAAACTGCTTATTTTTCTTTTCTTGAATGCATGAATCTTCTAGTTTTCACATTCTTTTGTATCTAAAAAAAATGTTAAAGAATTGAGTACCGTAGATACTCCATCTTCAGGCTTCAATGTAATCTGTCAGCAATTTTGCTTACACTAAAGTCACCTCTTTGAAGAATTATGATGTAGTTTCATCTGATAAGGATCACTATAGATGCATCCACCGACGGTCCATATAACAATAGGACTGCATTCTGCATCAAACTGATGATGAAGTACATCTCTTGGATTTTTGTTTCATGCCCTCTTTTTTCTTTTTCTTTTTTTTTATTAGTTAACAAATTACCTCCCAACGAAGTTCTTTGGGATATTGCACAAGTTGAGTTATTGGCCATCAATTCTTTAAATAAGCTCCTAAAAGGTAAATTACTTGATGTCATTGGTATTTTAATTGAAAGTGATAATTACAATATCATCATATTTCTTAAATTGTACAGTAAAGAAAATAAATTGGATGATAATTGTGTTCATGAAGATGATTTCGTTTTTGGGAAGGGATTTAATAAGGTCGTCTTTCATCATGTAAGATGAAATTGTAATAAGTTAGCTCACTTTTATGCTAACTTAGCATTTTCTTATGAATTTTTTTTGGAGTATTTTTCTGAGAAGAATCTACCTAATTCTTTCGTTCAGTTGTTGAAGAAAGAATGTGCTATGATAGGTTCTCCTCATTAGCTTGTATCTATGTTTCTTCTTTTCTTCTTTGCTTTAATCTATGCTTTTTAGCATTCTTAAAAAAAAAAAAAAAACAAAGTTCTTTGTGTGATTTTCACACGAGCTTCGTTGAAGTTTGCCAATCACATTTTTTTTTATTAGTCAACAGATATGAATGAGCATATATGTGAAAAGGCTGGAGTAGCTCCAGTGGAAGATAATATTAGAGAGAGTCGTCTTAGATGGTTTGGTCACAAAAAACGGCAGCCTTCCGATGACCCAATTAGGAAAGTAGATGCATTAGATTTGACTTATATTAAGAAAGATAGATATATACTTAAAAAAACTTGGTTAGAAAACATCGGAAATGATCTTTCTCTATTAGATTTTAAACAAAAATTTGACTTTTAATAGGACACAACGGAAAAAAAGGATTTATGTAGCCGACCCCACATAGTGGGACAAAGACTTGATGTTGTTGTTGTTGTTGTTGTTGCTGCTGCTGCTGCTGCTGCTTGGTTTACTTCCCGAACTCTCTCTCTCTCTCTAGCTTTATCCAAAGCAAAAGTGCTTAGGGCATCTCCAACCGAAAAACTCATTTTTCACTCCAAAATGCAGTAAAACTCCAAAATGCAGTAACTTGACTCCAACCGAACTTCATTTTCTAACATAAAAAAAGAAATATTCCTAGCATATTCTTTTTCTTATTTTATTTTAATCATATATTTTTATTTATCAATTTTAAACCTATTAAAATTTTAAAAATTATGTTTGTTTTCTCGATATAAAAAATTTGGGATATTAATATGTTCTAAATAAGCAAATATATATTTGATATAATTAAAATTACATTAGAACACATAAATGAAAAAAAAAATACAATAGCAACTAAACATTAGAATTAGTATATTGATCCCACAAATGCTCAATTAATGCATTTCGTAGTGCGATGTGGGCATCTTTATTCCTGATTTGTTTATGACGAGCGATAAATTCTTGAAACTGAGCATTTTCATCCACCACTAATTCGACATCTGGGGATGGCGCTTCTCTCACAACTTGAATATATCCAGTGAGACTGCGTTCATCTTCGATTATCATGTTATGCAAAATTATACATGTAGTTATTATATCATGCAACACATCTTTGCTCCAAAAACAAACTGGTCCAGCCACAATTGCAAAACGAGATTGGAGAGCTCCAAAAGCACGTTCCGCGTCTTTTCTACATGCTTCCTGTTTCATTGCAAAATATTGTTTTTTTGGAGTATGTGGTTCCCGAATTGTTTGCACAATGGTGGCCCATTTCGGATATATATTATCAGCCAAATAATAACCCATGTTATATTCTTTTCCTTGAATGATGTAACGGCAAGGAGGAGCTATGCCTTGAGTAAGATTGGAGAATAGATGAGAAGATTCTAATACATTTATATCATTATTTGTACTTGGCAAACCAAAGTAAGCATGCCATATCCAAAGATCATAATCTGCTACGGCTTCTAGAATAATTGTAGGTGATCCACTACGTCCCGCGTATTGCCCAGCCCACCCGGTAGGACAATTTTTCCACTTCCAATGCATACAATCTAAACTCCCCAACATCCCTGGAAAACCACGTTGTTCATTAATCTGAAGGAGTCTAGCCACATCATTGTTTGTTGGTGATCTTAAGTATTGCTCTGAAAATTTTTGGACTGCTGCTCTACAAAATCTCTTCACGCATTCGATTGTTGTTGATTCTCCTATTCTAATATACTCATCTGTGGCATCTGCGGGTAATCCATATGCTAACATCTGAAAGGCAGCTATTACTTTTTGGAGAGGTGATAAACCAAGCCTACCGGCTCGATCCATTCGTTGTTGAAAGTACTTATCATGCTCTTTTACTACATCAAGCACGCGCAAGAACAATGTCCTGGACATTCGATATCTTCGTCGAAACATTGTATCATTGTATACTGGATTACTTGAAAAGTAATCCTGGTAGAGTCGACAATCCGCAGCCTCCCGATCACGGTTGATATAAGCGCGGCCTGTAACTGAGCCTCCTGCCGAGACACGGTTAATAGGCCGTGTAAGTAGGTAATGGATCATCATATTGTTATTTGATATGGCACGATGAATCATCATTTCCTCTTCTTGTAAACTATTTATCTGTTGAAGTGTCTCTTCTTCATCTGAGGAAGAAGAAGATAGAAAACTATTATGCATATTGATATTGTGATGTTGAGATGACTTAGAAATTTTTCTATTTGTAGGAGAAGTGTAATGTGTTGTCATGTCCAGTCAATACAACTTGAGATTTGTGAGAATCTCAAAGGACAAATTCAGGGAGTTGTCATGTCCAGTCAATACAACTTGAGATTTGTGAGAATCTCATAGGACAAATTGTGAGAGTCTCATACAACTTGAAGGGAAAATCTCTACAATTACTATATAAATAGGGGTGAATAACATGCCCTTTTAGTAGTATTCCAAATCCATTAAGCCTCAAAAAAACATGTCAATACGAGCAACTGCATATTCTTATGAGCAAGATAAGCTCTTATGCAGAATGTACATGGAAATTGCTCAAGACCCAATCACGGGTGTATATCAGTCCTCGGATAATTTTTGGTCACGTGTTGAACAAGCATACAATAATTCTAAAATCCAAAGTTGGGAAATCCGTTCAAAAAGGTCTGTTCAGTCTCGTATTCAAACTATTGAGAAGGCAACAAGAAAAATGCATGCATGCATTCGACAAGTTGAAAATAGACACATTAGTGGTGCTTCAAATGATGATATTGTAAGTATTTATGTTTGCTATTAAATTTTTTCTTCTTCATTTCACAATTTATGTAATTGTAATTAGATTGATTTATAGTTAGATCAGGCCAATCTACTGTTTGCACAAGATGAGAAGTTTAAAGCAGGTTGGAAGTTTGATCATATATGGAACATCAACAAAAATTTTGAGAAATTTCAAGATGGTCAGTCTAGTGGTAAGCAGGCATCACGTAGGTCAAGCTTTGGTATGCCTCATCAGAGTCAGAAAATTTAACTCCTGAATCCGGTAAACAACAATCTCCTGGAATATCTACATTTTCTCTAAATTTTGATGATGAAGAATACAGTGTTCGTGGCTCTCAGTCTGAACGACCGATTGGGATGAAGAAAGCAAAGCTAAAAAGAAAAATTGATGACGAGATGTCAACATTTATTAAAACTCTAGAAGATGGAAATAAAGAACTAATTGAGCAATTAAAGAGAACAAGTGCGCAGAGACAACAACATATGGAACTTCAAGCTAAGAACTATGTCTTAAAAGAAATCAGGGAAGAAAATAAAATTTTGTTTCAAGACGTAAGTTCTATACAAAATCCTGCTGTTCGTGCATTTGTCCAAGCTGAACAAGCACGAATATTAGAAAAGAGGTTTGGACAACAACAAGATCAACAACAACCTCCTTCTTCAAGCTCGTTTGAACAATTTCTCACAGATCTTGGAGGAGCTGACACCACTCTTCCGGATTATTAGATTGTCATAACTTGCTATTTTATTTTATTTAATATCCGAACTTGTTTTGTATTTTGATTCTAGTTTTTTTTTTTTAAGTATTGTAGTATTCAATGTCTTCTATTATAATTATCGTAATTTTTATGTTAATGTTTATCTTTAAAAAATTAATTACATAAAAAATATTTTATTTTTTGAATTATTTTAATATCCTTAATGTAATCATGCTGCCAATATTTTTTATTAAAATTATTTATAATATAAATTTATATTTAAACATTTACCATTAAAAATAAATTATATATATTAAAAAAAAATGGCGGATGAACAGTGCGACGCCATTAGTTCATTGGCATATGAATGCCGGCACTTTTCCCGTTCGAATGGATTGATCGCGGAACGGCATACGCCTGAATGCCGATCGGCTGGAGATGGCCTTAGTCACATTCTTAACCAAGTTAGGATACCGGCTTTTGAAACCAAGTCAAGTTTATAAGCATAGTCGTGTTCCAAAATGATATTACACTCAAAGATATTAATCAGCACACACTTGTAATCAATGATATAATATCATGAAAGTGCACTAACATGTAAACTAAATATTAAAGCTAGTAAGAGACTCTACGACTATTAACCTCAGTATGAAGTGATCACTCAACTACACTAGCTAAAACAATCAACACTCTAAACATCAAAGTTATGCTAGGAAGCTGCTTTCTACAATAATTAAAAAAAAATTACTTTTTCCACAACAATTTTATTACTACATTTATAAAATATTGCAGTCGTCTATAACAAACATCATTTTTGAGATATTTGATCAGACTTAGGATTTGTTTAGGATAGATGCAGCATTTTATAAAGGTGACTATAAAGCTGATGTGAAGAAAGTAACTTTTTTATAAACTACTGTGGAGAAAATAATTTTTTTAAAAGCTACGATGCAAAAAGAAAAATTTTTAAAAGTTATTTTAGAAAGCAACTTCCTATCACAAAAATTTTCTAAAAGCTATGAACACTACAATAAATTTAATTGTTACAGGCGGCCTAGACCGGCGGTTGTCTAGCCGCTGGTAATAACGGCGGTTTATACTGCGGCTTAACTGGCGGTTATTCAAGCATATGCCGACGAAACTAGCGGCGGTCATAAAAGCTGTCGGTACTAACTCCGGTCATAACCGGCGGCATCGGCCGCCGGAAAGCCGTCGGGGAAATAAACCGCCGGAAAAACACCACCGGCAACGATTTTCTACGACGTTTTTTTCGACGGCTTAGCAACCGCCGCAATGCCGCCGGTTTTTAGGAAAACCGCCGGTAATACCAGGTAAACCGTCGGTAATAGTTGAATTTCCTGTAGTGGAAAAAATTATAGTTAAAACATAAATTATGATTGAGATCCAAAAAAGCAAAATAATAATAAAAAAATTCCAAATTAAGCCTTAATCAATTTATAATGTTGTATACAATAAGACACCAAAACTATATCGTAAGACGTTGAAACATTGGACGTTAGTCGAGTCTCTTCATGAAATGTTTGCTTCAATTCCTCCCTATGAGAAATCCTCCACGTTAGATTAGTGAAATCAATCTTCATCCTACTATAAAATAAATAATATGAAAGAAAATATTTTACAATCATTAGATGATATCATACAATATTTACTATATTCAATTAATTATGCGTAGTCAATGAGGCTGAATTCTTAGCAAATTAAATTAACACATGAGAATTCACCCTCTGATTGCTTATGCAGCTTCTTCTAGGGCAAATTTTTAGAAGAAGAATGTAATATATGATAATTACTCATAACAGCGTGATTCAAGAGAAATTTAGAATGAAGCAGATACGTCAGAACGTGTGTACGGTGCAATCAGAATGCGCCGAACTGTTCGGCGTATTCTTAAGAATGCACATGTGTGCACAGGCGTGCCATGTTTTATCGAACCTAATTTAATATTCCTCACAATCAGATATTATTTGTATTGAAAATGTTATTATTGGTGAATGCAATTGTTAGAGATTTAGCTTATTTACATGTGAATGTGATATTTATATTTTAGAAGATATGAAAATTTGTAGCTATTTAACAGTTAATTTGTCCTTATTTTTTCTTGTTATTAATTATGGTGGTGTTGGATTTAAGACTGCCGCTCTCTTTTTTATAGATAATGTTCATTGAAATGTATGAACAAATTTTTGATAATAGGAAATGTTGTTTTGTTAGATGTAGCGAAAATAAAAAAACAAATATAGTTTACAGAAAAAGAAATTTGTAATAAGTTATATATATTTCATCAATTTAATTATTATTTTTTATAATATTAATTTCATAAAAATATTTAGATAATTGTACTTTTTATTAAAAATTATTTAAGATATTCGCTATATTTTATTTATGATATTAATTTCATGAATTCTTTTAGTTCAATTTTTTGAAACAAATATATATATATATATATATATATATATATATATATATATATATATATATATATATATATATATATATATATAATATTTATTTATTACAGAAAAAGAAAATTTTAAAATTTATTTATAATATAATTAAGTATGATTTATTTATTATGACAAAATAAACTAGAAATTATTAAATTATATTAACTATATTTTATTATATTATTTTCATAAAATTCTTTATTAGATAATTGTAGTATTTATGAATAATAATTTTAGATATTTGTAATATTTATTTTGAGGTTATTAATTTCATAAAAGTTTTTAGATAGATTTAATAAAAACAAAAAATATATATAAATTATTAAAATATATGTAATATTTTATTCTGTTATATTAATTTCATAAATGTTTTAAAATAGGTACGAACCATATTGATCATTCATTAAATAGAATATATATTTTTATTGTAATATTAATTTCATAAAATACTTTTTATAGTTGTAGTTTTAATTGAAAAATAATAACATAATTATAATATTTTATTTATAAATTATTTCCATATAATTTTCTTGATAAATTTATTATTATTATATATATATATATATATATATATATATATATATATATATATATATATATATATATATTATTTCATAAAATTTATTATATTATATTAATTATATTAATTTCATAAATAGTTATGAAAAAATTTTAATTGTGAAATTTTTTTGATTATTCATTAAAAATTGAAACAAATAAATAAAAAATTATATAAATACCATCTTTTGGATTAAATTCCGAAAGAAGAGATAATTCTTCTTCCGCACGATCCGAACGTAATCTATAAAATGCCTGCGAGAGGATACTTGCCCAAGCTTTTATGGGTTTATAATATATAGAGAGAATGTGTATAAATGATTCAAATATCATTAAAAAATCTATGCTTAAATGCTTCATATCTCTATTTTATTGTAAAGATACATCCCTAAAGCATGGAAGCACTCATAAATCTAGCATTAAGGAATGTATGAATTTGTGAAATAATGTAGGCCCACAAGGAAGAGTTCAAAAATAGGTAAATTATGCCATATTGTACTTGCACATATCATACTATGTGAAAGCATGCATAATGTATATAAAAATTGTTAAAAAAATCAAGTAGCAAAGTGATGTTTTCGCAATACATTTACATTTATGAAGGAACAACAGCCAACACATAAAACTGATGCTAAGGCTCATCCTGCTTATGACTCACAATAAATAATTTAAGCAAGATCAATAACTTTAGACCTATGTTGCACTGATACACCTATTTATGAAGACGTGTTTTATCTGATATACTGATACACGGATACACCTTCGATACTCCACCGATACGCAGTGGCGGAGCCAGAAAAATTTCCTTGAGGGGGCACAAATTCTTTAAAAAAAATTTCCCTCAACTTTTTTGTATCCGGGCTTGGGACCGACATAGACAGTTTTAAATTTTTTTTTAAAAAGATCGAATACTAAATATAAGATGCAAAATACTTACAATTTGTAGCGTCTGCTCTTCATATTTTGAAAAAGATTGACAATTACATCATTTTCAATACAATCCAATATTTCCTTCTCAATATATGCGAGTAAAGTATCATTCATCAACTGATCTCCAATCCTATTTCGCAGTCGAGTTTTAATGATAGCCATTGCAGAAAATACTCTTTCTACTCCTGCTGTTGCAACCGGCAAAACTAAAGCTAGTTTTAATAGCCTGAAAACAAGAGGATATAAAACATCTTTCTTGTTCTGTATCATTGTCTCAGCAAGATGTCCAAGATCTTTTAACAATGAGAAATGTGGATCCGACTGCATATCCATGATATAAGTTTCCAACTGATTGTCTAGAATTTCCAATTCAACAGGAGTAAAATCACATGGATAAAGATGTGACATTCAAATTAATCTGTCTTTACTGAATGCACAAAAAGAATTAGATGGATTCAAATAAGCAATAGATAAAAGCAATTCAGTATTCGTCTCTGTGAAACGATTATTTAACTCTTGAAGTTGCATATCAATAACTGTGTAGAAAATTTCAACTCTAAAGTGATGTAAATTTGTCATATCTTGAGCTCTACGACGAGGCCGTCCCCGAGCAACCCATCTATCATTCATGTCAGGAATATCTATTTTGTGTTGCTCACAAAAAGAAGTTAGCTTGGTGATGAACTCTTCCCATTTGTTATCTCTCATAAGTTGAAGCCTATTTTTACATATTCGAACCAAAGACATGGCATTTACAATATCCTGTTCTTTTCTTTATAAAGCTTGTGATAACTCAGCAGTTATACCAAGTATATCCTTCATCAATAGTAAACAGAATGAAAATTCGAATGATTGCATTGTTCCTAATAATGCGAAAGCTTCACCTTTCTGTTCAGAACTGATACCATCTTCAACAACCACTTCTAGAATATCAATAACTGAAGGGAACATTGTAATCAATCTAATAATTGATTCATAGTGTGATCCCCATCGTGTATCACCTGACCGCTTGAGAGTTATTTCTTGATTCAACCCCTGTCCAGTTACTAGTTCTCCATTATGTAATTCCATTAAAGTTCTCTCCCGTTGCTTATCTCAAAGTTGGTCACGTCGCTTGCATGAAACCCCAACAATATTCATCATATTTGAAATTACTGAGAATAAGAGAGCAATTTGAACATGATTTTTAGCAACATATACTAAGGCTAACTGGAGTTGGTGTGAGAAACAATGAATGTAATGTGCTGCATTATTCTCATTGAGAAATAATGCCTTTAACCCATTAAACTCCCCGCTCATATTACTTGCTTCATCATATCCTTGACCACGCAATTTGGATATACTTAAACCATAAGTTAAAAGCAATTCTTCAATAGATTTTTTTAGAGTTCTAGCTGTTGTCTCTGCAACATGAATAATGCCTAGAAAGAAAACGCACACAATCAACCGATGCATTTAGACGAGTCCGATATGCAGTTGTGGCATAATCTGTTTGCTTCTTAAACATAAAACCAATATGTTGACTTTGATTCATCAAGTCTTCACAGTTTCGTCGTGCAATATTGTGCGCACTATTATGACTCCCAACATGAAGTTCAAATCTATTTGATTTTTTCCAATTAGAAAATCCATTCTTATTGAATGCATCATCATCCTCATTTCCTCTTCCTACTGCTTTAAATATATAACAATATAAACAGTAAGCCTTATCTTTGCATATGCTGTATTCTAACCAATTAGAATATTTATCAAACCATGCAACATTGAAACGTCTATCCTTTGCCCCAAATTTGGTTTGAGGAAATTCATGAATGCGAGGTTGGAATGGTCCTCTTTGCAAGTAAGCTCGACGAACTTGATCTTGAATATTAGGAGAAAATTCATAGATAGGGATTCGCAAACCAGGATCAGATGGAAGGTTCTCTAAATCTACTTCTTGATTTATTGATGATTCAATTTTCACGCAAATTCTTTTTGGACTTTGCTCCTCATCTTTTTTACTTGTCTCATTTGAACTCTGTGAAATCTTCTTAAAATATTTCTCCATGACAAAAACCTAATTATTATTTTGCAAGATGCCAAGATCAATCGACAATCGGTTAAGAATTCATACTTATTAAATTATAAGATAAAGACATTAAGACTTATGTTAATTAACACATAAGAGTAAAACATAAACTTGAAAATAAATCAAAGAATAACACCTTAAATCTATCAAGATTCAAGAATGCAGTAGAATAAAACATAAACTTGAAAAAAAAATTCATTTTACCTAAAGCAGTCCGCAATCGAACGCTGCTTCGTCGCTGGAGCACCGAGCAGACGAGCACGCTGGAACGCGATCGCCCCTGGAAGCCTGGAACGCGTCGACGACGGCGTCGCTGGAAGCCTGGAACGCGTCGACAGCGTCGTCGCTGGAATCCTGGAACGAATCGTTGCCACGTCGCTGCCTCTCGCTCTCGCGTCGTCAAGCCGTCAACCGCAGTCGGGTTCGGGACTTAGGGCATTGAAATTTTTTTTTTTTAAAACAGGCGACATTCTAATCGAGGGGGGGCACGTGCCCCCGTGGGCCCCCCCTCACTCCGCCGCTGCCGATACGTGTCAGATACGTCAAAGCTGTATACAATTAAAATACTATTTAATTTCAAAAGGATACGCGTATCCGATACACGTGTCCGTTGAAAAACAAAAAGAAATCCGAAAAAAGACATGACGTATTTACTTCCGCGTTGCGAGCAAGATTCTCTCATTTTCGAGATGTATTTGAGTCTCTTGATGATATGAAAATATTAGAAATTATTAATCTTTCACTTGATGAGCCTTAATTAGAAGCTATGATATTTATTAGGGGTGTCAACATTTGACACGACACGAAAACTCGACCCGGAAAATCCGGGTTGAACCCGACCCGATTTCAAAACGGGTCGGGTTCAAGAAATTGACCCGTTTTAAAAACGGGTTGGGTTCGGGTTGACCCGACAGGTTGTCGGGTCAACCTGCGAACCCGTTTAATTCAAAAAAATTCAAATACCGCCTCTGCCCGCTGCCCGCACGCGCACAGCTTGCACCCGCGCGCCCACTGCATACTGCCCGCGCGCCCGTGCTAGTGCTAGCGCCCGCGCCCACCCTGCTGCCCTTGCTCGCGTCCGCCCTGCTTGCCTCTGCCTCCGCGGTCTGCCTGCCGCCGTTCCGGTGCCAACAGAACCCAAACTGGGTCGGGTCGGGTCAACCCGGCAACCCGTCGGATCGGGTCCGGGTTCGGATTTCGACCCGTTTGTCCACCCGGGTCAGGTTAGGGTCGACCCGTTTGAACCCGGGTCAATTCCGGGTTCGACCCGTGACCCGAAATTGACACCACTAATATTTATTGAAGATGATATGGAAGTTCAAAGACAAACCAATGAAGAAGATAATTATATCATTCCTTCTATTGAATAGTTGAAACAATGAAGAAGATAATTTATGTTTATGCTTTTGTTGTTATACTAGACATTTAATGCTTACTTATATTTTGATATTATAAGCTACAAGGCTATAAATGATTTTGTTGTCATTTTTTTGTAATTTCAAATATTATGTTTTGATTGTTTTCTTAATTTTTATGTATGATTTATAAATTATAATGTCGTGTCCGCGTCGTACCCAAATTCTGTATTTTTAAGAATTGACGTGTCCCGTATCCGTATCATGTTGCATCCGTGTCGACGTATCCGTATCGGTGTAACATAGCTTCAGACTTATTTCACTTCCTAAATTACACCATCAATTAATAGGACAATATCCAAATAGAAACATAAAAATCTCCCTTCAATTAATTTCCTTTAGTAGTTTTTGGATGCAAGGCTATCAAAATTGGAAATAAATATTTAATAATATAATCTCTTATATGGAGTAACTTTGTACTACATTTTAAACAAGCTGCTTTCTTAACTTCTCATTTCTACACAACTCTCCTTGGCCTAATGGTTGAGAGCTTAGGCTTCCAACTAAGAGGTCCAGGATTCGAGTCTATGTGTATGCGTTGTGTGTGTGTGTTTGTCTTAAATGGCCTAAATGTCCCAAAAAAAAAAAAAAAAAACTTCTCATTTCCTCTTTCCTCAAGCCTAAGAACCATGCAGCCTTTATAAGCTATTATTTATGACATCTTAGCATATTAAATATGAAAGAAGAACAAAAATATAACAATGGAGTAACATTACAAATTTTTGTAAAACTCACAAATCATTGACAATAAATGGCTACATATAAATCTAATGAATCATTGATAATTCATGAAATCATTACTTCTGTTGCGTCCTGGAATATTTGCAGTGATAGAGAAATATAATATTTAACATCTTAATTTTATACGAAAATCCGACACGCAATCAGATAAGAAAGATGATGTTTCATTTATAGGAGACACTAAGATTTTTACGTGAAAACCCCTTGAAATAGAGGAAAAATCACAGGGTCTAGCGCAGTTTGAATGAATCCACTAGTATTACAGTTGATTACAAATGAGGCCCTTCATTCGGGGAAGGCCTTAGCTTGATGTACATCTTATAAAGTAGATTACATGGTGGGAATATAAAGAATCATTGTTGAGGTGTTCGTTTGGTCAGAAGGACCATAGTCTGGTGACGGAGGTCAGAAGAATCGTAGTTGGCAAGCGACGAAGGTCGAAAAGACTGTAGTAGGTGTGCGACGTAAGTTAGGAGGACTGTAGTCGGTTGGCGACGGAGGTCGGAAGGACTGTAATCGGTGGGCGACGTAAGTTAGGAGGACCTTAGTCGACTGACGATGGAGGTCGAAAGGACTATAGTCGGTGGGCGATGTAAGTCAGGAGGACTGTAGTCGGCTTGCAACGGAGGTTGGAAAGACTATAGTCTATGGGCGACGAAAGTTAGAAGGATTGTAGTGGGCGGACGATAGAAGTTGGAAGGACTGTAGTCGGTGTGTGACAGAGGTCAGAAGGACTATTGTCTGATGATGAAGGTCAAAAGGATGGCGTTAGGTAGAATCTTGGCGACAAGCGGAGGCCCGTCGTCAGGTAGAAGTTATATGTCAGATGGTGGCTGAGGAGAACTCCGGTGTAAGATGGTATTCGAGCAGAACTCCGACGTCACTTAGAGTTTGAGTGAAACTCCGATGTCACTTGGAGGTCGGGTTGAATTTCGGCGTCACTTGGAGGTCGGGTTGAATTCCGGCGTCACTTGGAGGTCGGGTGGAATTCCAGCATAAATTGGAGGTCGAGAGGAATTTCGGCGTCACTTGGAGGCCGGGGAGAATTCCGACGTCGCTTGGGCGATGTTTTGGTGTCCCTTGTAGGTCGGGCGGGATTTCAGCATTACTTGGAGTTCGGATGAAACTCCGGCGTCACTTGGAGGTCAGGCAGAATTCCTGCATCACTTAGAGTTCAGATGAAACTCTGATGTCACTTGGAAGTCGGACGGAATTCCGGTGTCACTTAGAGGTCGGGCGGCATTCCGGCTTCACTAGAAGGTCGGGCGGAATTTCGGCGTCTCTTGGAGGTCGGTTAGAATTCCTGCGTCACTTGGGGGTTGGGCAAAATTTCGGTGTTACTTGGGCGACATGAAGAATTCCGGTGTCGCTTGGGCGGAGTTTCGGTGTCACTTAGAGGTCGGGCAGGATTCTGGCGTCACTTGGTGATCGGGCAGAATTCCAGCGTCACTTCGAGTTCGGATGAAACTCCTGTGTCACTTGGAGTTTGGATGAAACTCATGTGTCACTTGGAGGTCGGACAGAATTCTGGCATCACTTGGATGTTGGTATAAATTTCGGCATCACTTGGAGTTCGGATGAAAATCCGGCGTCACTTAGAGGTCGGGTGGAATTCGGGTTTCACTTAGAGGTCGGGCGGAATTCTGGCGTCACTTGGGCATAGGGCAGAATTCCGGCGTCGCTTGGGCGGAGTTTCAACGTCGGGCGGAACTCCGATGCTGGTCAAAGAGTAATTTCTTCCCTCATATCCTTCTTTTCTTCTTGTCTTCTTGTTCTTAATTCTTGCTTCTTGCTTGGACCCCCTCTCAAGAGAAATTTGGGGTCTATTTATAGATTTTTGGAGTGGCATGACCTGTAAATAGATGAGAGATTAGGAGTAAATGGGGAGTTGTTGGATGGAGGCCGATATTGAATCCCTTGATTGTGCACCGTTCGTCAGACATTGGAAAGTCTTAATGATGTCGGAATTCGGCGATTTTGAGCTTGTTCGATTCTTCTCGTCGAGCCGCCCGATTCGACTATAAGCTCGTTATGTTTGAAAACCGTTTGGTAACTCAAATTGTGGTTCGAACTTTTCAACAGTGTTTTGAGTCCTTCATTTGGACTCATTTGTGCTCGGATTGAGTCAAATTTGGCGTCGTTGAGTTCGTATTTTAAAACACTACTCATGAGCACTACAAATCATGATCTGATAATCAAGGTTTTGAAAACATGACCGGAAGAAGGAGAGGTTCACAGTTCGACCGATTCGACTGTTCGAACCGGATGATGTAATAAATAATAATATTATTAAAATCATAAATAAACCCTAAACCTATGATTTATTAAATACCATCATTCACCGAATGATTTAAGGAATTCAATGATTTCTCCTTCTCATAATTCTTGAATCCTCAAAAAAAAAAATGCAAATAATTTATCAAATGTAACAAGATTTAATGATTTTAATGTCAAACAGTTTTCACATTTTAGTACTCTCAAATTTGACTAAATATGGTTTTACATGATTTACTAAATCCTAATTGTAGCCAAACAATGCATGTGAGAAATGGTGAAGGTGATTTACATACGAACTTAGGCTTCGTTTGGGACGGCTTTCTTATTACTTCTTAAAGCAACTTTTTAGTATAAAAATTTTCCTTTTTATACTAAAAAGTCACTTTAGGAAGCAGAAAAAAAGCTGTCCCAAACGAAACCTCAATAGGAACAATTTTAAGAAGTGCTTAAGTGATCCAAATTCTAGAATCCAACAATGCATGTAAGATGCCCTACAGCTACATCACTTTTACATAACCATCACATATATTACTCGTTAGGAAAATTATAAATTAAGCAGGCAGTGAAATGTCTCTAAGGCTTAAAAACGTTGCTCTAAGTAGTTGCCAATCCAAAAAAAAAACAAAGATTGTCTTCATGGATGACCCAAAGGGTTGCCAATCCAAAAAAAAAAAAAAAACAAAGATTTTGGTGAAAAGGAAACATTGAAACACAACCATAGGAGTGAAATTTCAATTTCCACAATCAAACAAGAAAACTCATCAAGATTCAAAACCTATTGTCGCCTGCAAAAAGGAGCAAGGAGAAGTGCGTGAAAATTAAAAAACTCACAGTGGGTAGGAGAGAAGAACTTGACCAAGAGAAGGAAGCCTTCAATGAGTTCGATCAGCTTTGTCGCTCCGGTAAAATAGCACCTTCCTTCCGTCTTCCGTCCGTCCCATCCGAGAGGAGTCGCGCGCCTGGAGGAATCGCCAACAAATGAGGAGAATAGGGTTTGACGGTTTGTATTTGTTTTGTTATAACTTATAAGCTCCCCTATCTCTAAGCCATTTGATTAAATCGGTCGGCTAAAAAATGGTTTTATTCGAACCGGCCAGTTTTTTTAAACGAGACCGATTTTCCGGTTCGACGGTCCACCCGCGGTTCGAACGGTTCTTGCTCGATTCTCTGCTGGGGCGATTCCCAGCTAGCCGGTTTGCGATTCAACCGGTTGAACCGGTCGGTCCGGTCCGATTTTAAAAACGTTGTTAAAATACACAGAGTAGTGATAACAATGTCTTTACCACTGCTCTTTTTTATTAGACCACCCTTTACAACAAAGTTATGCAGCTCATTTTGGTTTGTTAGTTGGGGCTTTGACTATTTAGGCTTTGTTTTTTGAGGCTGCTTTTTGCTGCTTCTTAAAACAACTTTCTAGTGCCAAAATTAAATTTTTATACTAAAAAATTATTTTAAGAATCAGTAAAAAAGCCGACTCGAATAGAGCCTTAATCAAGAGATATTGTATTCAAAATTTATGTGTATGATATACATATAAATTTAACTTAATTTAATGGCTCAAATATCTCAAAAAAAACATCACATCAATCAATTGTTCAAGTTGCACCGATCTAATAAATGACTTAGATAAATATCAGCTCCATCCTTTTCATAACCTTATCGTTACTCCCTACCATTCAATTCATTTCTATTCGACCTTTACACGCCATTCAAATTGTAAGAATCTTGTGACATCCGCAACCCGTGTACCACTCATCTAAGAATATTCCACTCTTATGCCAGCATATAACATTTTAATTAAAAAAAAAACTTCAATCACGTGAAAATATCTAAATTTTTTCTCTCACAACCTGTATTAAAAAAAAAAAAAAAAACTGATTAGAGTCTGAACAAACGTAAGAACTCTGCGCGTAATAATTTTTCTTTAATCAGATGTTACCAATCTACAACAAATTAAGCACGACGTTTAACCTCTGCAAGCAATCTTCAGCTCTTCATGGGGGGAAATGGACAAATAACACCTGAATTTCATCCGAAGCAAAGGTTCTTCGCTGTCATGTAATGCCAGACCGACCTAATATGTCCAATTTCCAGAAGAAGTGTGCTGTCATTCACATGCTAAAACAAAGTTCATGAAAAAAAAGATAAGAAAAGAAAGGCACAATTTATCATTAAAAGTTAAAACTGAATAAGTTTTCATATTTTATTATATAATATCTTTAATTTTTTTGAAATATTATTTTCTTGATATATATTTCTCATTTCCCCGCGTGATGAGCCGGTGATTGTTGCAGCGCCACGCAGTCATGGCGCGGCGCCGAGGGAGGAATCGGACGTATCCCGGAAATAAAGAAGAGAGAAAGATATCTTGTGTGAAACAAACCCATACAACTTTCCCAATTTCCTCTTGAGATTTAGTACAATACAAGTACCGGATCCAAATGATCTCAAAAACCACACCATAAATTTCAAATCGCGGGCTATACACACAGATAGATACACGGCGGCAGCTGCTAGCGACAGGTGACGCCGGCGACGGGCTGAAGAGGCGTCGCTGGGAGGCGAGAGGAGAAGTTACGGTATCGGAACCCATCGGCTTCATCGGCCTCTTCTTCGCCCCCTTCGTCGAAATTGAGAGCGTAGCTTAGCGGATCGTACTTGAACTCACCGATTCCGCGGCGCGACGATTTCCCGCCCCGCGCCATGAGCCATCGATACCGTTCCTTGATGTCAGGAAGTTCACCGGCCTTCGATCTGATCCACATCGAAGACGAACGGATCAACGACGGCCCCACATCCTCGCCGGCCTCCGAAGTGCGGAAGCAGCACGAGAAGCAGTTAGCTGACCGGATCTTCTGCTTAAGCGATGGCGACGGCGGCGATGGAGATGCAGGCCACTCCATTAGAGATAGAAGATGGAAAAACAACTATAGGGCTAGGGTTTGAGAGAGAAAGATGTGAGAATTGCGGAAGGAATCGGAAGTGCGTATTTTATATAGCTGCGGAGGCGAATTGGCGGATAAAGACGGAGCAGCCGAAAGGAGGCGAAGGAGGTTTGGTGTTGGGTGAAGAAACCGTGTTTCGGGAACTTTATCGACTCATCGTCTTCTCGATTATGAATGGAGTACGTTTCGGCCGCGGTGACTCCGATGGGTAAGAAGGTACCGAAACCGGTCGGTGATTGGAATTTGTAAGCAGACAAGGCGCGTAATTGTTGCCCATGGCCTATCGGTGATTACACAACTCCCCTTGGCCTATCGGTTGAGAGCTTAGGCTTCCAACTAAGAGGTCCAAGGTTCGAGTCCATGTGTATGCGTTGTGTGTGTGAGTTTGCCTTAAATGGCCTAAATGTCCAAAAAAAAAAATTGTTGCCCATGGTTTTTCATCTAATATTTAAAGAATAAAAAGGTTTTATTTTTATTTTTTGAACTTTTGAGCAAATTAAAATTACATCGTATACATCACATATACAGTCTTCAAACTCAAATGATAATCAAAGCTCCCAATAAGTTTCGTAAATATTAAAAAATTAGGTACTGAACTAATCCTCAAACATCAAGCAAAATTGTATTGTTCTAGCTAAGAAAACCTGAAATATGTTATGCAATCAGCTAAAATCGTGAAGATGCAAAAATGGAATAACAAAATAGATAGAAAAATAGAGAAGAATTATCTTTGTGAATATGCTTCATTGATAAGAAATATAGCTTGAGACATGTATGTATATATGGGAGCACTTAGTTTCAAAGTGGTAGCCAGTGTAACTTATGTAAAAGGGGTCTGAGTTTTGCTATGTGAAGAGAATATATGAGAAAACTTGGTGTGATGGGTGCTTGCTTATCTTATAGTTTATCATCGCCCCTCAAATTAAGTATCCTGATATTAGAGAGTTAATTTGTGATGCATTAGCTGAAATTGAGATGGAATATTAGTTGGTTGATCTTTGGACTGAATATGTTGAACTATGATTTCCTTGGAGCATCCGGGCACTTTAGGGAAAATTTTTAGATTTTACAAACATGCATTCAGACTTTTGGAACCCACTTCAGAATACATGCAGACCTTTTTCATATACACATATCATTTTTTAACACATTTGAAAGGGTTTAACATTCAATAGATTAATTGACTTCTAGTTGGATCAGATCGGTTCGAATAGTACTCTGATCCTAGAGGTGTCAATACACTAACTTTGTTGGCAAATGTTGTCATCTTTAAAAAGGCCAATGTAGTTTGGAGAATGCATATTTATTATACCGGCCTTACAAAAGTTTGACCAAAAGATACTTTTTCACTCAATCATATGGATCAACTCATTGAAGCCATATCTAAATATCAGATGTTGAGTTTTATGGATTCTTACTTTAATTATAATCAAATAAATGCTAATAATGTGGATGAGAAGGCAACTACTTTCAAACATGTATAAAGTATTATATTGTTACCAATTCATTCCTTCTGAGTAGAAGAATGTCAGGGCTACATATTAATGTATCAAAAATAAGATATTCAAAGGTCTTATAGGGTGCAATATGGAAGTATAGGTTGATGAAATATTGGTGAAAGCTTGAAAAACTCACAACATATCACTAATTTGAAATATTATTTTCACTTTCTTTAATGTTAAAATATGCATCTCAAGTTGGTCAAGTGCACTTTTGGAGTCACATTAAAAAAAAATGTAGATTCATGGTCACCTATCATGGGATTAAAGCCAATCTTGAAAAGATCAAGGTGCTTAAAGATATGATTGCCCTAAGAAATATTAAAGTTGTGTAATGCCTAAATCGGAGAATCACAGTTTTATCTCGCTTCTTAGCTTGCTTAGGAGATGAATATTTATCATTTTTAAATATACTAAAGGGAGCTTGTACTACGAGTTTTCAATAGATAGGTGAGTGCCAGGTGGCGTTTGAGTAAATTAGAACATACTTAAATTCACCACCTCAATTATTAAAACCAATTAAGGAGAGATATTGTGCACGAATCTAATAATTTCTCCTTATATTATAAGCTCATTTTTAGCACTAGAGGAGATTATGATTCAATGAACTATTTATTATGTTAATAACAACCTTCTAATAGAGTGGGACACCTGTTGGTAAATAAATAACATTGACCCTTATGTTATTAACTCACAAATTATGATCATATTTCAAGTCTGCACCATTGATGTCTACACCCATTTTTTATTAAAAACTCTTTTAAAAAAATAGGGTTATTTGAAAGATTAATCTATAGGTCAGAGGAAGTAAAGGAGTTTGACATCCATTTTTTTCCCAAATCAAGTAGCAAGTTACAATGCTTTTATGGTCAAATGCACCATCCTTGCATCTATTTAGCCACTTATTGTTCCTCCCTTATTTCTTCATTAGATATTATACATTAATAGGGCTTCAAGAATCTTTTTTGCTATGTTTGAAATTTTGCTTGTCACCATGTAAAATAACACCTCAGAATACATATCTGTTTAAGATTTTTTACAATTAATGACATCACTAAGTATAAAGCTTTGATTACAAGTCTAAGTCTTATGTAAATTTTGAACTTGGTGATTTGTATCGACTCCCACCATGTGTATTCTTAGTTTAATGGAGATTTTGATGCCCATAATTCACAACTGGCACAAAGCATATCTTGGTGAAGATGATTCTTACTCATATAAAGAAACATTAGATCGTCCACATATTCTGGGAGTAGAACACCTTAGTTTATGCCCTATCTAGGCTTGCTACAATAATGATTGGAGATCCTTCCAATAGAAGGTTTATAAAAGAGACACTTTTCAAGCTTCTAAGGTCATTGATTAATACAATCCATTAATAAATTATGAGAGCCCCATCTTAGATCAACCACTTCACCTCATCTTAAAAAATAGAATATTGATTAAATCCCAACTATTAACATATGCCTCCCAAAAGTAACCAAATTTATCATCATCAATGAAAACTATACAAATAGTCATTTTATAGATCATTTCTCAACATCTCCCACAATTAGAAGTTGATTAAACACAAAGGTAGGTCCATTCAGAAATACACGAAGAACATCTAGGAAGAAGGGAACTCACCCTCAAGATCATACAAAGGTTTTATTGGCTCACCATAAAGTAAGATGAATTAAATTTATGAGAAAGTGCGATAATTATCAATTCCATTCCAACCTCCATACACTAGCAGTAGAACTCTCATCCTTCCAATGCACTTAGCATTTTGCACAGTGGGTATTGATATCTTGGGGCCATTTCCCATTACCACCAAATAATGAAACTTCTTCATTATGTTCATTGCCTACTTCATCAAATGGGTAAAAGCTCAACCACTTGTTACGATCACATAAGTTAATGCTAAGTACTTCATTAAAAAAATATAATTTGTTGATTTTACCTCCATGCAAAGATCATCACAAATAATATGACCTATTCTACCAAAAAGATCTTGAAATCATTTTACAAAGGATATTAAATTAATTCACACAATTGCATTCCATCATCAGGTGAATGGATAGACTAAAGTAATAAATCAAATTATACTTAAATAGTTAAAAACATACCTATACAAGGTTGGAGAATGGGCTTAAGAGCTCCCCAATATTCTTTATAGAAGTTCATGAAGGTTGTTAGACCTTTAAGAACTAGCCCGAGGCTAACTGAGAGGGGGTGAATTGGATATTAAAAAAAATAGGGGAAAAAGAAATTCTTTTAAAAACCTTTCAAAACCACATATGATAATCAACACAACGGATACAAAAATAAGTAAATTTTATAACAATGAAATAATTTAGATTTTACAAAGACATATAATTACAAAAAATAATCAGAATGAACACACGAGAATTTATAGTGGTTTGTTCAACCTGACCTACATCCACTCCTTGAACACACCAGAAGCCACATCTAGTATAGACGTTGCTTCACTAACCCGGTGTGATAGAGAACCGTGACTCTTTTACAGGCATAGAATCTCAACTCTATTTTCACCCTCTAGGTGAGGGTTAGAGAACCACAACTCTATTTTCACCTTTCAGGTGATGGTCATAGAACCACAACTCTATCTTCACCCTCTATGTGATAATTAGAGATCCACGATCTTTGTTGAAGAACTTCTTCTTTGGAGCCACAGAGAATCCAAGTAGACGCTTGTAGATACTAAATAAGATTCTTTCTTGGAGCAACCTTTTGAATATCTACACAATATCTCCATCTTATCTCACAAAGCTCAGCTTCTTCTCTTCCTCAAGGCTCTCTCTCCTGAAGTCTCAACAACCAAATATTTTTTAATGAAAGTATTAGAAAACCCTAAGTAATGGGCTTCAAGAAATCCTAATTTTCAAGAGTTTGTTTTTCTGTTTGTACAGTATAATATATTTATTGTACCTTATGATTAGTATAATTTAAACTCATCCAAAAAGTTTATGCAGATGAACTATTCAACTTTTATAACATTTCGTATAGTACGATCAAAATATCAGACAACATGAACCATATAAATTTTTTCTGTTCGTTTGGGATGACACTTGGGACGACTAACTTCATATACTTTTGATCATGCAGCACTGTGGACATTGTATAGGGGTGTCAACTTTTGACCCGACCCGAAAACCCGACCCGGACCCGACCCGAAAAATCCGGGTTGAACCCGACCCGTTTGATAAACGGGTCGGGTTCAGGTTTGTAGATTTGACCCGTTTGATTAAACGGGTCGGGTCAGGTTGACCCGGCGGGTTGCCGGGTCAACCCGACAACCCGTTTAATTTAAAAAAAATTGAAATTTTCCGCCCGGCTGCCCGCTGCCCCAGCCCGCGTGCCCGCTGCCCGCCTGCCCAGCGCTGCCGCGTGCTGCGCTTCGCGCCTTCGCCTACCGCGTGCTGCTTCGTCAGCTGCGTGCCGAGCTTCGCCCAATCGCCCGCGTGCCGCGCAGGCCCGCGCTTCGCCCAATCGCCCGCGTGCCGCTTCGCCTGCCGCCGTTGCCGCGCTTTGCCTGCGCTGCCGCTGCCGCTGCCGCTGCCGCGTCGTTCAGCTGCCGAATCACGTGCCGCGCCGTTCAACTCGCGACACTACCGGGTCGAGGGGTCGGGTCGGGTCAACCCGGCAACCCGGCCGGGTCGGGTCCGGGTTGAAATGTCCGACCCGTTTGCAAAAACGGGTCGGGTTCGGGTTGACCCGTTTAGATCCAGGTCGGGTCGGGTTCGACCCGAACCCGACGGGTTGACCCAAATTGACACCCCTAACATTGTACAATACGACCATTATAAAAATCATGGGTTTCATTTGGTATGATATTTCGGATGACCAATTATATACATTATCAATCTTATTGTATGAACTGTATTGTACAGTATGATCGATCATAATAATTATCCATAATTTGATTATCTGATATAGAGAGGTTAATTAAGAAAGATTTTAATTAAGGTATATAGTATGAACAAAATTGTAATATATGATCAGCACATAATTAATGTCTTCCTTGGTCACCAGTGGCTAGGGTTTTGATAGAGCACAATAAATCGTATAATACAAAGCAAGTCATAAAGTATAAAGCCAAAATCGTACAGTACGATATACTTAAAAAAAATGCTCTAAACATATTTTTTTCTCTCCCCCTATGTGTGCAAGTTTACTCAATAAAGATATCCACTCAATTACATGATACGAATCAAGAAAGAAAAAAAAGCATAATAAATTAAAAAACCAACTATAACCCTAGTCCACCTAGTTTTAAACTGATCAGAATTACAAGTGAACGGTAGATCGATTTCCTGAAATATTTGTACACACAAAACAAAATAAAATCTCACAGAAATAGGAGAAAGTAGTAATATACATAATAATATTTCTTATCATCAAAATCACTGTGCTTGGATTAGGTTTGCAATACTTTGAGCCTATTGCACCACCTCATGAACTCCCACAAGTGTAACATTATGCTTTGGCATAGAAGCCATCGGTCTGGTCAACATCAAGATTTAAATTCATAAACTTAAACCTTTTAATTATAATAATAATGAAGATAATTTGTAATATAACTTTGATCTTCTCCCAAAGATATGTGATGTGGCCTTAATAATGTGGCATAACCCAACACGACCAGGATAGGTCTTATGGTGTTGAGCTATGCAGGCTAATCCCAATATCTAATTTTGGAATATTAAAATTCTCTTTCAATATTCATTTTAAATATCTACATATATAGAGCTACTAAAATATCCAAATATTAAAAATAAACTTATCCACAATATTTTCATCATTTCATCAAACTGTATATCTACACTATAATACATGACTACATACAGAAGCTACATAATTAAATAATAAACTAACTATGATTGTACAAAAATCAAAAGAGAAATACCTATAAACTAATATCTAATCCTAATTTGTTAATCCATAATTTTCTTCTATTTCCCAGGTCTTGAAAATATAAAGCAAAATTACAGTAAGCTATAACAGCTCAGTAGACCACATAAATCAATCTAATTTCTAAATATTCTTTTATAAAATATTTTGTTGAATATTTAAAAGTAATTAAATGCACTTTAAATAAATTACTATACTAAGAAATATAATAAATGCATAACAATTATTCCATGATTTAAATAATAATATCAAACATATAAATATATAAATTGAAATTCATATCATAGACCAGTTCATATTATATTTCTCGGACCTAGACATAACCTCAAATGATTTTGACCCCTTATGACTCTCTTTTGTATATATAACACTATAATATATCACATATCCCCGTCTTAGATAAAATCTCAAATGATTCTAATCATTTATAGCTCATAGTAATTTCCTGACATAGAAAGAATCTCAGAGGATTCTGACTTTTTATAACTCCTAGTATATATAATTTAATTTTATATGCACCTATATCATCACATTATAGTATTTAAAGAGCAATTGAGCTTGTATCAAAATTGTATAATGTTGTATAAAGTAGACAATACCCTACTAAGCAAAAATACCTATTTTCAGAAAATAACCAATTTATTAGAGATTCTTTAAAATAATATTTTAAGACAATTATTGTATTACAACACTATTTTTCAATATCCAAATATTCTTCTATTCAATAAAAATCCCACAAATTTTAAAAACCAATTATAAAATTTTCAGAAAATATTTAAAATACGCATAATCATAATCTCTATAATATATAAAAAGTTATATAATAAAAGTTATACCAGTGCAAAGTTTTCTACATTTTTTGCTAACGAAAATAAAATTTTAATGAAAAATTTTGCTAAAAAATTATATATTTTTAAAAATTGAGATAAACATATTGTGACTTACTTTGAGACAAATAAGTTTTTCAATTGGGCCGACGAATGAAAACGACTTGAAGTCGCCCAAAACTAGATTTCCCCCCTTCTCTCTCCTATCTTTCTTCCCTAATTTCCCTAAGCCCTCTCTCTTTGGTGAAAACTAGCATTAAGTGGGAAAAAATGTCATTTAACAAAACCATTATGGCTTAAGATATTTATTAATTAATTTATTAAATAACATATAATAATACTATTATAATCAAACTTTTAGTTTAAAATTCATAAAAAAAAAATTAGGGATTCCAAAAATTATAAAAAATATACATAAAGTAGCTCATTTTATTTAAAAAAATTCTAGTGAAATTAATTTGCAAAACGGATGCCTAACGGTCCCAAAACCCCCATTTGCACCAATATGTCCTTTTAATGAATGTTCAAAAATTTTGAAAAAATTAGGAAAGCTAAAACACAATAATATCTATGCTACGACGAAGAAGGATTGAGATTTGGACTTATAATGACTCCTGAAATAATTATTAGCTTTTCATGGTAAAAAAATTTCTAAAAAATTTAGGGTTTTCACATAACGTCTACCTCCTATAACCAAATGGTATATCACCACTTCAACAGAACGGTAAAGCATCAACCTAAATTTATTGAAGACTTCATAATAAATTGTATTGAGTTTTCTGAAAAGGGATCCCAACAAAGCATATTCTTACACCTTTAGGAGGACCCTTATGTGGTTACAACCATGGTCAATCTAAGAACACTCAAGTTGAAAGATTATGAAGGAAATGCACTCTCTCAAACTTAGAACACCAAAAATATTAGGAAGCATAATCAATGATTCATAACAAGCAACTACTCTACAGTTTTAACTTTTTCTTTTTCTTCCCAAATAAGGTTTGCATAATATTGATTCAATATCATTCTTATTAGAATAATAAATTCTAAGTTCTTTACTTTAGCTTTTGTGCCAATTTTTTTTCCTTTTCTAAGCATGACCATAATCATGATTATATTATATCAATGTATTCCCCATCATCACTAGGAAATGCCTATTTTAACTCATTTTCAACATTATCTTCTAGGCATGTTAGAGGGATCGATCCTTAGATGCATAGCTAGGAGATATCCCCTCATCATCCATCGCCTTGTCTTGCACCAAATAATATCTTGTTAAGAAAACCCAAGCAAATGGCACTCTAGGTCCTTCACCTTAACCACAAACATCTTATTACAAGCTTCTTAAATACAATTTTAGAACTCACGAGAATAAGTTAAAGAGTTTATAAATTCTTCCACATCCTTTGAGGATACAACCCTTACCTAAACTTGAGCCTCTGATATAAGAGTTTCTTTTTTTAAGGGTTAATATTATTTTTTTTTTCTTTCCTTTTCAAAGCCTTCTTCACGTACAATATAAGTGCTTAGAAGGCATTTAGTTTTTTGCTATTTTTTTTTATGCCTCAATCAGCTCATTACGGGAATGAGCAATCCCATGACATTATAAATAAAGGGAAGTTGGTATAATCAACACTTCAGCTTCACGCCTTATGAATTGATCCCCTTAGATGACCATTTCTTTAGCGTTCACATTCAATATCGGCTTGTACTTGCCTTATAAATACTTGAATTTTATTGATTTTATATTCCATTCATTCATTGTGGTCTCAAGTTGGGCTTCAAACTCTATCTTTCAAATCACTTATAATAAACATTTTTTCTTATTAGACATAGAATTCAACATCATAGTGATAACTTACTAACTCATTTATTCATTGATGTCGGATGCATATATACTTTAACATCTTCTAAGATATACAACTTTGAAGGTTAAACCTAGCTTCCCCTTACGATTAAGGGCAATAATATTAGTTATCATTATTAGTGCTCGACATAATCACTTCACCATCTTATTTTCTCTTCTTTAAAAGATACGATTCATTCTCATTATGATTCCCTGAAGGACTTGGATAAATTTTAAGGGCACGATAGCTTGTCTCATTAATTTTTGTGGATTTTTCTAGTAGGATTGTGTGGGACCTTTTCGTTGGAATAGAAAGACTAGCTTTAAAGAGTCTTTCTTCCACCATATATTGGCTAATATAATTTTGCTCTTATAGAAGAATTTATATATTTGAGATAACCTAGACTTTTAATATTTTTCTCTCCTTAACGTGGATTGAGTTTGGTAGCTCCTTCCATCTTCTCCATCTTCATGAACGCCCCAATCATTCTTCTTAAAGAAGAACTCATTAAACCAACTCTTAGGAGGATCTCATATTAAAACGTCTAAATACTTTTTTTTACCCTAGCATAAATAGTGCCCTTAAGCATCATATGTAAACTTATATATTCTTAATCAGTACTTAATAGTTAGTATTGCCTTGCTTTCCCTAAAAAAATAGTTAAGCATATGATCATCTTTATTGCTTTGTATAAAACTTAGAATAAGGTGATGTCACATGATACGAAGATCTCAAATAGTTCAAGAGCTAGAAGAAATATCAACCCTCCACATGATTTTATCTTATAGGCATTAATGTATCCAACTAGAGTATGTGCCCGATTAGACCTTCTAAGAATAAATGACACAAAATCAATTAGAAGATGAAACTTCCTATGAATGATTCCAAAGCTAGCATTAGTAATAATAGATGCACCAACATCAATCCATATGGAACTACTTTATTTTCTCCCAATATTATTTATAATACATAATGATGTTTGTTGGGGATGGTGGGATAACCTAAGAAATTGTAAAAATAATTTAGGACTCTATCAATTTCTAAATAATACTTAGGTTTTCTTTGATATAAAAATTATAAAAAAACTTACTTTATATACACAAGTATAAGTGCCAATTCAAGTAATATAGTGATAGTGTAGAGTATCGATCCCACGAGAAAGAATATTTACTTGTAAATACTAGTACTATCTACTTAAACTACAATAATTATCCTACTCAATTGAAATAAGTTTTGATGATGATTCAATCACTTAATTTAAAATAAAAAAATAATTAATTGAAATACTATTTAGATATATAAATAATTTTAGATTGACAGAGTGTAAATATAATATGTTTCCTAATGATTCTCTTTGATATTGATGTTATTCAAAGCATATACATCATCGACCACCCAATCAAGCCTGAAGAGATAAATGATCGATTAAACTCATCCAACCTTAATATCATTCTAAACTCATATAGCCCGTCACTCTATAAAAATCTTAGAAGAGAAAGTAAAGAATGTATCGTTAGAACCACCTCATGATAATTCATCTCTATAAATTTGATATATAATAAGCACTATGCCTATGATTGCATCATACCAATCCAACATACTTGGTTGTGCATGCTTTCCTATTCCTAGACTCCACTTTACATATGATATTAACTACACGTATGACCACTATGTGCATTAAATAAATACTTGGTATATTAAAAATATCATAAAATTATTGATGAAGTGAATTCATTTGTACTCAATATTTCATTTACACAATCAATCCAAAACTAGAAAAGTTAGCCATATATAAAGAACGAATAAAGCTTATTTATTTTTATTAATTGCATACAAGAAAAAAAAAGTGACTAAACTTACATAATTTATTTTACAAATACAAGCTAAACACTCTAATGGAATGTATTTAGTACTTTTATGAATTTCCTTAGTTGTCACACATAAGAAAAAAATAAAGAAGCACTATAAAGATTGAAATTAAACAAGTGACTAAACTTATCTACTAGCATTACAAATGAATTATTTATAGATAAACACAAAATATATTCTAGCTTTGCGAATCTTGATAAACTTGGGGCGCAGCACCCATAAAATGAACTAACGTCGTAGTTTTGAAGGGTTTCTGTTATAAATCTGGGCTTAAGTACTATGATTTTGATGATAACAAATATTATTATTTCTTTGCTACTGTTATCATTGCATACATGATTTGTTTGTCCTACTTACTAACCTTTCAGGCCCACAAGTTCACTCCAACACAAAATAGCTCAAGATCAGGTAGACTAGGATTGAGTTTGTTTATAATTTTAATTTCAATTTACTTTTTACCTTTCTTGAGTTAAGTCATGTATCTAGTGGACCCCAAGCTAAGTAACCTTGCACATACATATTCAAGGGAGTGAGTTGATAAGTTAGTGTATTTTTTAATTTTTAAACTCATCATACAGTACGATTTATATCATACTGGATGATCAATTAAAAATAGAAAACCCTAATTAGGGCACCCCTGTTAGTTGAGAGTAATTAACTAATCTTACTGTACAATCAATTTTGTATAGGACGATCAATTAAGTTTATAAAAAATAGCCGCCAATAAAAAATTAGATAATATTTTAAAATTGATTTTTTGTTCTAATCATACATGACGATTTGAATCATACTGGACGATATATGATAATCATGACTTAATTGATCATATGATTAGGGATTTAATTGTGGTAAAATTTCTCAATCAAATCATACGAGATGATCGTACATGATGATAGGGGACAAGTGTATAGGACGATCCAATTCTTATATGGGACGATGATTAATCATCGCCCATCATCCAATTACCATAAATTTTTAATTAATCATACAAGATGATTCCACATATTCATACAATATGAACCGATCTCAACATGTGATAATAATTAATCATTAGCTATCATACTGGATGATCAGTACAAACTTATTTGAACTGATCGTACATGACAATACTATTCGTAATGTCTAGAAGGACTATTTTTTACTAATCGTATAGAACGATCTTTGACGACAAATTAGAAATTAGGGCTTCTTTTGGAGGCTCTCTATTTAATCTCTTACAATGTCTTGCGAGAGATCTTTTGCTATTGAATTGTCTTGAGAGAGAGCTTAGAGAAGGAGGAGAAGAGAGATTTGAGAGAGAGATTTTCTTGTGAGGGAGAGTTTTGAGGGATTTACAAAGGTTACTCTAAGAAAGGTTTGTGTCATCTTCATCAAGCTGCTTCCTTGATGCTTTGGTGGCTCTGGGGAGACTTTCATCAGCATCAGACCCAAGTTCTATGTATACTCCAAGAGGGAGTAAAAGAATTTCTAGTTTCTCTGCCTACTCTAGAAGGGAGTAAAAGGATTTCCAGGTTCTCTGCCTACTCTATGAGGGAGTAATATGATTGAAGGTACTCTGTCTCATCGCATCGGTGAAAAGATTTTGTAAGGGCTTCTCCGCCTTGTTGTGGGAGCAAAAAGAGAGATACTACTTTTACTGCAATTCCTGGAAAGGAAGTTTTCGGGGAGTGGATATAGGTTAAGTTGTCCGAACCAATATAATTTTGGTGTGTTTTTTATATTTACTTTTTCGTGTTTGATTTTCACATTTTTATGTGATTTGTTCTGTGTTTGAAATCTCTTATTTTTTTTATTGTGAAATTAGTTTTGCTTCTGTATTGTGAGATAAAATTGTTTGTTTTAAAATATTAAAAAAGATTTCAAAAAGATTTTCTTTTTGTCTAAAGAAATTTTTAAGATAACCAATTCACCCCCATCTTGGTTAGTCTCGGGCTAGTTCATAGAGGTTTAACAACCCTCACGAACTTTTAGTTTCCTCCATTACGACGCTTGCTGACTTGAACCTGCTGTTTAATGAATCGATGCATCGCTTTGTTGGCAGATCGTTGCTTAAATAGTTATAATTATAGCATCACAATGCTGCTGACAGTTGAGCACTGCAACATCCACGTAGGACTCCCTTGACTTAGCGATGCTGGAATATGACACCGCAGTCTTGTGCAGATAGAGACAGGGTTTTGCGGCGCTAACTCCTTTAGACGCTGCGGTGCTGGAAAAGTTGGCTAGGCTTTGTGACGCTGACTGCTCAAATGCTGCGGCATTGTCAAACAGAAACTGGGTGCCACTATGTCCATATTTGTGTGCTCCGGCACTGTCAATGATGGCGCCGTGGTGGTATTGTGTCTGACACCGTTGCGCTGTATTATACTTAAAAATTTTGTCCACTTCATGTATTTTTTTGCACAAATAAAACTAAAATAATATATTTTTACTAATAAATAAACACATAAAAGATAACTTTATCTACACTTATAAAATCCTCCACAGCATAAAATCTTTCTTGTCCTCAAGCAAATAAAAGTTTGTAATTCAAATATGATCCCCATGATAAAGGAAATCAATGCTTTTTAAAAACAAGATCAAAATATCATCAAAGGTACTAGATGCCATGATTGCCTTTAAATCAAGTCCATCAAATAAGGACAATCAACACCTATTTCAAGGGAAGCATGAGACATTATTGCTTGGACTAGAAGTCTTAATCATCTTCAACGATTTTCAAACACTTAATTGATTTTTTTTTCCCTTTTCAAAGAAAAATTGAAGCCCACTTGTCCCAAATGCCTCTTCCCATAGCCCAAAATGGGGGTAGGTATTAACTAAGGAGTAGAAAGGTTTGAACTTTTTTTTTTCTAGGATTTTTTTTTTTTTAAATTTAGAATTCCTTTAGATAAATTAATATTTAAAAAAAAATAATTATCAATAAAAATAATATTTTTTTCCTCGTCTTTATGAAAATTTGAAATTTCTCTCTGACCTTTTTTTTTGGGCCTATACATTTCAACTTGGATATTTTTGAAGTTCTTTAGAACATTTTTTTATGCTTAGACTTGATTTTAGCACATTTAAAGCCCCATGGTACTACTTTGATCAATTTCAAGTTCAAAAGCTTAGAGAAAAAATTTTTGAATTTTTTTTTGCAATTGATGATGCACCAACTTTAGGAACTTTTATTCTATCCAGTGAACGTACGCAGAGGAATGTTCGGTTTTAGGCAAAAAAGCGTCTGTACCGAGTTTTTTCAAATTGAAAAAACTCGGAACAGGCGCGAAAAACTCGGTACAGGCGCTTTTTTGCCTAAAACCGAACCTTCCTCTGCGTACGTTCACTGGATAGAATAAAAGTTGGAAAGTTCCAACTTTAGATGAAGATGAAATTAAAATTTGCGACAATTCAATTAATTTAAGACTCTGAAAAGAGATAAAAGTTGACATCCATTGAGTGGTCATGCATTGTAATTTTTTGTAGCTATAATTTTCTGCAGTAAAATTTTTATGAATTAAAATACAAAAGGAATTTCATATATTAGATATCTTTTTGGGACTTCGCCCACTAACTCTGTAATGACCATATGATAAAAGTTGACTCATAATTAGTCTATATAGCGTGATTATTTTTATGAATTTTTTTTTAAAAAAAAACAACATAAGATTTGATGAAAATTGAAGTATAAAACTTGCAGATTTTAGCTAGAGCCGATAGGCTATTTAAACTCAAATTTAGCAAATATATAGTCAAACGACTCAAACCGATTGGATCAACAAGACAAATCCATTGACACAAAAAAATCCAATCCATGTCCAAATGTTCCTGTTGGCTCAAGAAAAATGGCATGAATGCATGAATCCCGCTTTACAGCTGTAGGATTCCATTTCCCTTAAGTTAGATTGAAGTTAAACAGATTTCCCCTGAGGGTAATTTCAGGGTTTAAAGATCTGGGGTCCTTACTTCCTATGAGTGCAAACACTCATAGTTAATTACCCCTCTTACTGCATAAGAGAGAACTCTTGATTAAGAATGAATAAATTTTAAGTAATTTTAGTCTCAATAGTGGGAGAAATGGAGGTAAACCCGATCAAGATCCCATGGTTCCATTGTCCCGGGTATACTGTAGTTCCAATCTACCAACACTAACAATCATTGTCTGTAGTGTCTAGGGAGTCTAATTAGCAACAATGGGTTGCCTCCTCTCAGGGATTCTGAGTAGACTGAAGTAGTTATGTGTGAGTTTTAGTTTGATTAGGTGTTTTGGGGTTTACATCTATTAGAATACACATAGATTTATTTAGTTTGTGATTTATGTCTTTATTTAGAAGTAACCCAAGAATTTGGTTTGGAGCAGGTCTTATGGCTTCTTTAAGAAGTAGTCAGGTATTTAGATTTGGTTTGAGACTTACTTTCATAGAAAGTAGCCCAGAGATTTAATTTGGAATGGGGCTGATTGCTCTATTTATGAGTTGCCCAAGGATGGGTCTTACAACCTAACTCTACAGTGAGGCTGTCCGAAGGTTTTAAATTATTTGGACAGAACTTATGGCTTCCCTTAGGAAGTAGCCTAAAAAATGAGTCTTACAACTTAATCCTTTAGACCAAGATGCCCAAAGGCTTTAGTTATTTGGGGTAGAGACCATACAATAACAATTTCACATGCTTTCAACAAAGGAATCATAATTACAATATTTCAAAACATTATTTAAAGATGAAATTCTCTCTTGAGGCTTTTGCCTTAATTTTTTAACAAGAGTTGTTTCGTATGATTAGACTTTGGTAGGGACCTACGGCCTCTACTAAGGGTAGCCTAAAGATTTCAATTAAGTAGGTCTTATTGCTTCCTTTGATATTGCATAATGATGGGTCTTACGATCTAGCACTTTAAGCTATGTGGCCCGAATTGTGGGTCTTACAACCGTATCCTTTAGACTATGATGCCCGAATGAGGGGTCTAGGATTGTATTATCACCTAAACGTTTCTCTCAGATGTCAGACTTATGACTTCTAATAGAAGTTGCCGGAGTTTTAATTGGGGGTTAGAGATTAGGTCAATTTTACCTAAAACTTTCCCCTAAGATCGAGCTTACTGCTTTCCTTTGAAAGTTGTTGTTTAGTGATTCTTACAACCGAGTTCTTATAAACAAGTCTGCCCATAGGTTTGAATTTTAGTTTGATTAAATTTGGGTTGGGTCTTATGACTTCCTTAGAAGTTGCCCGTTAATTTATTTAGTTTGGGCTTATGGCTCCAATTAGGAGTTGCCCACTAGTGGGTCTTATAGCCTAACCCTATAGGCTAGGATGCCCGAGTGAGGGGTTTAGGGTTAAATTATTACCTAAATATTTCTCTCTGAGGTTGGACTTACGACTTCTATTAGAAGTGGTCGAGTTTTAATTGGGGGTTTTGGAGTTAGGTCAATTTTTACCTAAAACTTTTCCCCTAAGGTCGGGCTTACGACTTTCATACGAAAGTTATCGGGTAGTGAGTCTTACAACCTAATTCTTATAAAACAGGCTGCCCATAGATTTAAATTTGAGTTTTTGAGTCGGTAGTAGTTGTTTGAAACTATACCACCGTGATCTTTAGTTGGTTGTTTACTAGCAGTTGTACTTACTAGTTTAACCAGTTGTCGTTGAAACACTAGTGTTCTTTTGCTCCAGTACTTTTCTTCTTATTGTTTTAGTAGATTACTCTTCTTACACCAGTGTACTACTAGCTTGTTGCATCATTTTCTATTTTAATATTATTTGAATATTAAATTATTTCAATATTTAATGAATTTCATTTTTTTATTTGCAGGAGCTCGTACAGGAGAGTTGGAGTTTTGTACATGAGTTTGTAAAGTTTTATTAAGTTGAGAGTTTCATTTTATGTTGTGTAGACTTTTGTGTTGATTAAGTTGATTGTTAAGTTTGTTGAGAGTTGTTGTTTGGAGAAGGTTTTGGAGGGCAATGTTGTATATGTTGACTAATGGAACACAATGCTTGTATATGTTGACTAACTCCTCAAGTTTTTTTTTTAATCGAATCATATGCATGTTTAAAATTTTCTTTCTGGGGCATTCAAGCAAAGAGTTTCATTTTTTTTTAATATATTTAAGTTCAGAATTTTCGAGAAAATTTTGGCAGCCTCCCGGCGTCCCCTCCCTACCGAGGGAGAAATCTGGATGGCATTTGCCGATATTTTCTTCCTGGTTGGACCTACGGTCGACGACACGATGTCTTCAATTTAAATTCTTCCCAACCGGATTTAAAATCGACGGTGCTAGATCTTGTATTTGAAACCATCTCGACTAGACTTAAAGTCGACGGTACGAGATCTTGAAGGTGAAACCATCTCGACCGGTCTTAAAGTCGACGGTACTAGATCTTGACTTTGAAATCATCCCGATCGGACTTAAAGTTGATGGTGCGAGGTCTTGAATTTGAAACCATCTCGACCGGACTTAAAGTCGACGATACGAGGTCTTGATTTTAATTTTATAAAAATCTTATTTGAAATATGATAAAAAAAATTCTAATTTGATTAATAAAAAAGAAATGATTTGAAAATTTTGATTTAATTTACAAAAATTTTGTTTGAAATCAATCTATAAAATATGTGATTTAAAAAAATCTGATTTAATTTACAAAAATCTGATTTGAAAACAGATTTATTAAAAATCTCAGTTAAAGAAAACTATTTTATAAAAATATTTTTAAGAAAACTATTTGCGCAAAATATCTTAAAAGCAGATTATCATGATATTTGCCTTTAAATAAGATAAAGATGAATATTTGTTGATGCAAATTGACAGTAACAGCCAATTAGATAAAACTTTTACTGTCATAGTTCACGTGGAAGGGCAGAACGAGTTGGAAGAAAGCGGATCGCGTGATTTTCAAGGATGGTCTTTGATACCGATACCAAAAATTATTAGGTGCGGAGTGCAGACGGGGAGAGCACCGTCTGCACACACACAGGGTACCAAGCGGTACCTAGTGGTACCCAACGGTACCAAACGGTACCTAGCTGGATTTTATATTAGTGTGCGCGCGGACGGTTCTCCCCGTCTGCACTCCGCACCTAATAATCTCTCCTTTGATACGTCCTCGAAAAATTATGTTGATCGGGCACGAATCTCGAGGCGAAATCAAGCCGGAATCTTAAAAAATTTAAATCTAGGATCACCTGAACTAAGATTTAAGCAAACTTATAGTCAAACTGAGCGTCTCGGAAATACAAACCCAACAACACCAAATTCGACTCAATCCGAGCCCAAATGAGTCCAAATCAAGGACCCGAAGCACTATTGAAAAGTTCGTACCACAATTTGTGTTACCAAACGTGACGAGCTTATAATCAATTCGAGCGGCTCGACGAGACAAATCCAACGAGCCCAAGATCGTCAAATTACGACATCACTAAGGCCTTCAAATGTTTGACGAATAGTGCATGATCAAGGGATTCAATATCGGCCGTCCATCCAACCACTCCCCCATTTACCCTTGATCTCTCACCTATTTACGGGTCATGCCACTCCAAAAATCTATAAATAGACCTCTCATTCCTCTTGAAAGGGGGAGTGAAGCCAGAAGAGAAGAAGATAAGAGAAGGAAGAAGCTCTTCCTCGACCACCGCTGGAGTTTCGCCGGACCACCGCCGGATCTTCGCCGGACCACCGCTGGACCACCGTCGGATCTTCGCCAGACCACCACTTAAGGCCCTCACCTCCGTCGGACAACCGCTTGATGCTATTACTCTACCGGAACCCCACTTGAGGCCCTCACCTTTCTCGATCATCGTCGGACTTCTACCGGATCACCACTTGAGGCCCTCACCTCTGTCGGACCATTGCCTGACGCCGTTGCTCCGCCGGACCACCACTTAAGGCCATGTGCTCTGCTAGGCTACCACCTGAGGCCCGGACTTTCACCGGACCCCCACCTGAGGCCCGGACACTGTCGGACCACCACTTGAGGCACAGACTTCCACCGAACCATCGCTTTCGGCTCTATGCTTCACCAGGCCACCACCTGAGGCCCAGACTTCTGCCGGACCACCACTTAAGACCTTGTGCTCCACCAGGCTACCACCTGAGGCCCGGACTTTCACAAGACCACCACTTGAGGTCCGAACTCCGCCTGACCACCACCTGAGGCCTGTACTTCCACTAGACCACCGCTTGAGGCCCTGTGCTCCACCAGAACATCACCTGAGGCCCGGACTTCCGCCGGACAGCTACTTGAGGCCTTGAGCTCCACAAGGCCATCATTTGATGCCCAGAATTCTCCAGAATACTTTTGACTTCCATCAACAAACAATGATCTTTCTGACCCTGGTCTCCTGTCGACTACAGTCATTCTAACCTCCGTCACCTACTATGGTCCATCCGACCTTCATCACTAGACAAAGAACGGTCTTTCTGACCCTGCTCTCCTACCGACTATGGTCCTTCCGACTTCCATCACCAGACAACGGTCTTTCCGATCTCCATCTTACCGACTATAATCGTGTCGACCAAATAAATATGTCTATATTGTAACTCCCACAATATAATGCACTATATATAATGTACATTTGTATCATCAAGTCAAGGCCTTCTCCCAAGGAAGGGCCTTATTTGTAATCGATTACAAATACTAGTGGATTCATTCAAACTGGGCCATACCCCGTGGTTTTTCCCCCTTTTCAGCGGTTTCTACGTAAAAACTCTAGTGTCTCTTATGAACACTACACCCTTTCACTTATTTGATTGTGTGTTGGATCTTCGTACAATGCTAAGACGTTAAACTATATATTTCTCTACTGCCGTGAATACTCCAGGACGCAACTGTCTTTATAATTAAATTGGTATTTTACCGTGAACTGGACAAATCATTTTTGCTCATTGTAGTTCAGAGGTAGGCCCGTGAATTGGAAACGGAGGTGGATTGCGGGGCAATGTGGGGTTATCGTTCAATGAAATTTTTTTTTGAACGAAACAAAGCATCGTTTTGGCAATGTGGGGCGGACTTGAACGCGGCATTCTTGAAGAAGTGTATCAGTTATATTTGAAAAGTGACAGCGCACACATTTATTTTTTTTAAGGGATTTTTACATACATAACACTTAAAACCTCTATATTTACTTATCTAACACCTAAACTTTAATATTTACTCTTCTACCACCTAAAAGCTTTATCCCTCCTCAAATATAACACTCTGTTTTTCTCCCGTCAGAACCAACCCCAGCTGTATTTTGCGCCGGAATATCTTCTCAGATGATGCGGCGGTGGCGAGAGGGGGTGCTAGCCTTCGATGATGTGGCGACTGCCGCTCAGCCTTCTCGGGACGTTAGGCATCGACCTCCTCCAGATCAACGGCCGCTACTTGATAGCATCAAAGCCATACGTCCCCAAAATCTGGGTCCCGTCCACCATGAATTTTCTCATGCATTTCTCAAAGTTCTCATATCAAAGGTAGCATCTAATTAAAAGTGCTAGTTTTTGTTGGCTTACATAATTTGTTGGGGATTCCAGATAATAGAGTAGGTGTGGAAATCCTTGGTGGGATCGAACCAGAGCTTGAAATGCATCTCCCTATTGCCCTTCCCCTGCGTGAACACGTTGGTGTGCAATGTGTAAGTGTCGCCGCTAAGGTTCCCAAAGAACTTGAAATCGATCTCATTATGTGTCGGCCCCTGAGATGATAACTGCGCGCAGACGAAGCAGTAGACACCATCAGTTCAATGAATTTTGAGCTCTTAATGGAGCTAACGGCGTGAGAATGTTACTTACATAGTAGGCGGTGACGGTGTCGGCGGAATTGCCGGGGACGAGCTTGAGCTGCATGTCAATCTTGCCGAAGAGATGCTCGCTCTTGGACTGGAAGCCGTAACCTGAAGCATTGTCGAGAGAAAGAGTAAAGCTGCCCGTTATTGAGTATCTTTGCGCGACCGTCGCCCCAAGTAATGTCAAAGTCATTGTTGAAGCTTCCTGCGGCGGCGAGCGTAGCAACAAGAAAAGCGCGCGCAAATATAGGAAGCAGCAGCGAATTGGCCATTGAAGAGCAAGTCATCATGAAGCTTCAATTAGAAGGCGGAGGAAGTAGATTTGGAGACTGATGCCTAACAGGAGGCCGATGCCTAACGTCCCGAGAAGGCTGAGCGGCAGTCGCCACATCATCGAAGGCTAGCACCCCCTCTCGCCACCGCCGCTCATCAGAGAAGATATTTTCGCGCGAAATACAGCTTTCGGGGGTTGGTTCTGACGGGAGAGAAATGGAGTGGTATATTTGAGGAGGGATAGAGCTTTTAGGTGGTAGAAGAGTAAATATTAAAGTTTAGGTGTTAGATAAGTAAATAGAGAAGTTTTAAGTGTTATGTATGTAAAAATCCCTTTTTTTAAATAGTTGACTCTTTACTATTACTAAAAATATACTTACAATTTAATGAGTTCAACTTTCCTATTTTTTAAAAAGAGATGCAAATTGCTATTATGCAATAGCTAAACAAAAAATGCTGCTTATCCCCCTTTTTTTTTTTTGTGAATGGATAGATAGATCTTATAGCCATTGTCAATTTTAAGTTTATTTCATTTTTTCAAAAATTATGTTGCAACATTATCAGTCAACACTCAAGATTCATCTGCAGCTTATTACATATCAACATCAACAATTGCTAAATCTCAAACGGTGGAGAAACAAATGAGTAATTTGTCTTGATCTCAGAATAGAACTTAGAACCGAAAAAAAGAAGAAGCAAGATTTGGATATAAGAACTTTGAGTGTAAGGAGGATCAAAGAGTTTGAAGTAATAGTTGCAGATTCATAACTAGCTCTCAAATTAAAAAAAAGAAATAAAAGACTTCATTTATTTCATCCCCTCTACTTTAATCCAAACAAAACTGATGAGAAAATATGGTGCTTGCACTCCCACATACCAACAAATCAGAAATTGAGAGCATTAATGATCTAGTCAGCATTGATACTTTTATTTGTATAGATAATGAACGGGTGTTCACTAGGAATTACATTTATGCATGATAATTACTAAGGGACTTCAATTAGACTTGTCAATTTCGGGTCACGGGTCGGGTTCGGATCGAACCAAGAACTTACCCAACACTATTCGGGTTCGGGTCAACCCGACCCATTTTTTTGCAAACGGGTCAATTTTCCAGGCCCGAACCCGACCCGACCCACATTGGTTTGATTTTTTTGAGTTCCAGCACACGAGGCGGCGAAGGACAGCACGGGCGGGGCAGCACCGCGATCGGCAGGCCAGCAGCGTGCAGCGGTAGCAGCAGCCGGCAGCGTGCGGCGGGCGCGGGGCATCAGCGCGGGCGGGGGAATCGGAGGCGGGGCCAAGGGACGCGGGGCAGCAGCGCGGGTGGGGGCAGCAAACGCGGGGCGGGGCAGCAGCGCGGGCAGGGGTAGAAAACGCGGGGCGGGGCAGCGGGAGAGGGGCGCGAGCAGCGAGCGGCGGGCGGGAATCCAAATTTTTTAAATTAAATTGGTTTTTGGGTTGACCCAGCAACCCGTCGGGTCAACTTGAACCGACCCGTTTTTGCAAACGGGTCAGTTTTCCGGACCCGAACCCGAAGCATAACTTCGGGTTCGGGTTAACCCAAACCCAAAAATTCCGGGTCAGGCTCGGGTCGGGTCCAATATTGACAGGTCTAACTTCAGTGGCTTCCATGAACCTTTTTTTTTATATAGTACCTTTCATTATGATTAGCCTCATGTGGAATCCTACAACAAACTCCTCATAATTTGTCTCTTTTCTTTCCAAGGATGGCATACATGTTCGCAACATTTAAATCCCATCTTACAAAGAAGTACCTTAAGAATTTCCTTAGATAGTATGTATTATTCATTCAGCTCCTTGAGGAAATAAATCTCACGCCATTTTGCTATAAGAAAAGAAAAAAAAACTTAATCACATCTATACTCAATCTATGTGATTTGTCTTTTTAAAATTGAGAACATAGATGAGTAAGCCTAAAGTTTGTCAATCTTAATACATGCAAATTACAAGTGAAATGATCCCTTAATTTTGTAAGCTTATAAGCAAATTGAATGTCCTGACAAGATGAATCTAATAAGTTCAAAATTGTGTGTTTAATGATTGAAAGAATGGTCTATGATCAGATGAAGCAAAATAACTCATTTGATAGAGTGTTTGAACTACATTTAGGGAGCATTCTACTCTACATAACAGAGACCATTTGCTTAAGATTTAAGAAAACTCAACAGCCTTAGGTTGCTGTGTGCCAGGTTTTCTGAGATTTCATTGCATGTTGTGATTAAAATTTACTTGATGTGAGTTTTTGTTTACTTTTATTGTACTTTATGAATTGATGTGACGGACATTAGTTTACCCTTAGGTTAGGACCGATATGGTTGCTCACTGAGTTTTCTGTAGGTGGTTACACTCGTGCAGGGAAATAAAATGGGGATAAATTAATAATTATTATAAATGTTATAAGATCTTCAGCTGCTTAGCTCCTAAATAAATAAGAGTGTGGTTAAGTGTGATTTACTTTACTGCACATATATATAAACTGCTTGGGATGTGTTTTATTTTTAAATACTTAGGATAACAATGTAGGAGAGTCTATATTTTTATTTTTATATCGATGTAATTTATTTAAAAGTTAAGAGTTGTGAAAGTTAGTCTTTGAGTTGGAATACAAGTATCTAAAATTGGATTCCAAAGAGGAAATGATACCCCTTAGTGGGACAATTCTTTTTCATTTAGAAGCTTAATTTTAGATTACGTCAATACTCGAAGCGGAAAAGAATAACCTACCCCTCGGGGGAAGAGTTTTCTTTTCCATTTGGGTATTCAGGTATGAAGAATCCAAGGAGTTTGAAAATGAGAAGGACGAAGAGTTGAAGACAAATGATATGTCACTCAAATTCACTAGCGCTTGGCTTAGAATTAGAATCCGGGTTTGTGGTTAGTGGTGCCCGACGTCTTGTAATTTCTACAATTCTAGGTTGTAATAAATAAGGCATTTTCCTACAGACATTACTTCAAGGAATTAATTATATTGATTGATGTGTTTGATTTGATGATTGATTGTGTATAGAGTTACTTTTTTTTTTTAGTTTTTTTGGCGGTTTGCATGTTATTTTTTTAACCTAGATATGCGGAGGCTCGTAATGACACATTAAAATATTTTCTACTTAAAATTAAAAATAAATTTTTTAGCTCACATAAAAATTTTTACGATCTAAGAAGTATGCATGGGATTGTCGGAAGTCTGCATAAAGCATATTTAACCATCTCTTCCTTATTACGCAGTTCCCCGCGTGTATGTTCTACCAAACCACTTGGTCTTTAAGGGTGTAGATCTGTCAAGGGAATATTGTAAAATTTTTAGAAAAAAATATATTTTCTTAAGCCATTCTAAAAAATTGCTTCATACATATTTTTTGCATTTAATCGAGTCGATCAGCATGCATCGCATTAAAAACTAACTACAAGAGTCTAAAGTTTTAATTTCATTTCTCTTAAGCATTTCACCCCACATAAGTTAAGCGGCTAATAAGGATCCATTCTAAACATCGGTCCCAATTCCCAACAACTTTAACTATAACATCCCTACCACTTTTCATAATAATGATCAGACTCATGGATTTTAGTTTGACTAGGTGGTTAGCTGGTTCCCTAATCCACGTCGAGGTAAGTTTAAATTTGTCACTACATAAGCTAAGTTCGAACTACAGTGCTATGGTACCCAAATTTAGACTTAGGATATGGGATAGATTCAGAGTCATAAGGTCTCAACCTCTAGGAATATAATCCTAAATTTTTAATAAAATCATCTATTCAAATTAAAATTCTTCTCAATTTAAAATTTAAAGCCCAACACTTAGATTAGGTTGGGACACTTATGAATTTTTTCATAATCTCTAAGTGTCTTCTACCTTTCCTCCATTGATATGGAAATAAGTGTTCAAAATTTAATACATTTCTGGTTGAAACTTCAAATTCACCTCTTTGATATTATTCCTATAAAATCTCTAAACAAAATTTCTTATGTTATTTCAATCGAGAGTATTTTCACGAGTCTCTGGTTTCCTACGATTTAATTAACTATGAGGACTTGTGCTCGTAGGAGATGTAGAACCCACGTTAATTTTTCAAAACTCAATTAATATTTATTTCGGGAAATCAAACTTGTAATGATCGTTATCGTCATAATTGAATGATTGCTAACGGATGATATCTGCTTTCTTCGAAGAGATATATCATGTGTTAACATAAATTCGAATATAAAACTAACAATCATTTCTATCGATTATCATAGTCGAATATTTGACAAAACTTTATTTAGACCCTTCATGGTCATATGTGGTTCTCCTTTAAATCAGGCTACAACATTCAAGAGAAAATCCACATTTCAGGGTCTGAACAGATTAGGAGATTTTATCTCCGCCTTCCGAGGCGGTATATTATTTTTAATGGTTTTTTTGACTTCAAAATTGAAATTGAAATTTAATTCCCAATTTTACCAAAGAAATTTAATTTAGATTTTTTTTTGTACCTTGCAAGGCAAATCCTCTTTTCAAACCCCAACAGATCTCCATCATCAGGTCACCACTGCCCAACCACTATTATTAGATCATCAACACTTGATCTCCATCATCATACCATTACTATTGAACTATTATCGCACACTTTTTAACATTGGACTATCGTCGTTTGATCTTCATTGTCATATAAAATCCCTCTAATCTTCATCATTAGACAACTATCACCTGGCCACTATTGTTAAAATTGATCTTCATCAACAAATCATGGCCTAATCATTGTATTAGATCACTACCGCACTATATATCAATATAATCACACCTCAGCCATCTAACTACTGTTGTCAAACTGCAACCGCCCAAGCCCCATCATTTAATCACCATCACTAAATTACTGTCATTTGATCTCCATCACTTAGCTACAACCATCTAAATGCCTCTTATCTCTTACCGTCTCTACAACATTTACCGCCAACAAATAGTACAATTGTAATCTCGGTTTGTCCAATTGGGAGAACTGGTGAATCTTTGTAATTAATGCTTACATTGTGAATTTATCGTAGTTAGGCCAAACAATTCAGTTGTTTTCCTTTCTAAAATTTTTACATGAAAACTCTGATATCTCTTATAGTCATTTATCTATTTGTTTGTGTTTGAAATTATAAGTTTAAATAAAGTGCACAACTTTCTCGCTAAATTACCATGAATTTTCATGTGAGCAACATGGAGAGAAATAGTTTAAATGGCCTTATCACTTTTTAGGTTGTTTGAGTGAGTTCAATAAAGCATATTTAAACTTAAAATTGAAGATTTTCATCACAGTTTAAATCAGGTCGAGTCAACACTGTTCGATATTGAGCTAATTCAAAAAAAAAAAAGTTATTAGTTTTATAAGTTCTTTTAATAATTATTATTATTTATATGCAAATAATAAAACTACATATATAATCAATATATATAATATGAATCACTAATATATATATATATATATATATATATATATATATATATATATATATATATATATATATATATATATATATATATATATATATATATATAAAGTGTCGACTTCGATTAAATTATAAAAAAATATATTTTCCACTAACTCTAAATTTTTTATTTTAAATTATTTTTTAAAATGTATTTATTTAATATATTTTCTATATATTTTATTTTAAACTATTTTTAAGAATTTATTATAGCAAGTCGAGCAACTTACAAAAATATTTTTTTTTTTTAAAAATAAGTCACATGTTAGTTCGACTACTAACATATTGCTCAACAAATCTAAATCAGCATAAGTCGTCACTTTCATTATCAGCATTATTTATTTTTATTATCTTTTTCAATACTTATTTACATTATTTAAATTTTAATAATACCTAATTTAAAATTTTATCTTTAATTTATAGGGTAGTACATGTGAAGCATTGTTGCTTTTTTTTTTTTGGGACATTTAGACCATTTAAGACAAACTCACACACACAATGCATACACATAGACTCGAACCTTGGACCTCTTAGTTGGAAGCCTTAGCTCTCAACCAATAGGCTAAGGAGAGTTGTGTGCATTGTTGCTTTTTCTTTTCTAGAAAATTTTTGCAGGGCTCATCAGCCAAATAAACATTGCAGCGCCGGATGCAGGCCCCACCGTAATACTCAACGGCTAGTAATTTTGACCGTTGCGCCCGTCTCTTGTTCAACATCCCATCTAAAGTTCTCAGCTCAGCACTTAAACAGAACTTGAGTAACGGTTCAATTCAAACTCCCATCACTTCCTCTCCCCCAGCTTCTGAAGAGTGTTCAAAAGGAAAGCAGCAGCAGCAACAGCAATGGCGTACGTTTACAAGCCTATGTATTACTCTTCTTTCCAAGACACGATCGCCTCCCTCTGCAAGTCCATCCTCCCCTTCTCCTTTAAGAGTCGCCTTCTCCAAGCGGATCAGAAGCAGGCAAAGCGCCATGCCGAAAACCTTAAGTGGCAGCAAGAATCCTTCCACCGCATTCTGCACCTCATCGGCCTCCAAAACGAAGGTATGGTGCCTGAGGCTGAGGTCGCAGCCTTCAGATCCAACCTCCTGGACACTCTTATCGCTTCCCCTGCCGAAGTGGAGCTCCCCAACATTATCCGAGACAAACTCTTATTCTTGCAGGTATGGAATCACTATTCAGACTGGTACTCTTCAATAATCACCTGTTGAAACAGAAAGTTTGATCTTTTATACTGGATCTTTTGGCAGGAACTTTTGTTTGCCAAGTGCATTTCCTCGGAGGAGTACCATTCCTCAAAGAGGCCTCTTTTGCAAAGGCTTGCAGCTCAAGGAATTGAGATTGACTGCAGGGATGTTATTGTTGGGGCTCCACCATTGTTGAAGAACACTGAGGAAGAATGGTCTGATATTGATCTCAACGATCAAGAGCCACCAGAAGCTATTGAGAAGGTTAAAGAGAAAACTCATTGGAACTTGCCGTGGAGAGGGAAAGTGAAGAAAGAAGGATCAAATACCAAGAAGAAGAAAGATGGAAATGGCGAGAGCTGTTCGATACTTATGCCACAGAGCACGCCGTTGATTTCATCTACCAAGTATGAAAATAATAAAAGAAAGCCGTTTCAAGCTTTGTTTCAAAAGGAGAAGCAAGATGAAGAAAGTGAAAGCAAAAATCTTGCTCAAGATTGTAATGAGAGAGGAGTGAAGGCCACAAAAAAGCAATGGGGTTTCGATGGCTTGAAGAAATGGAAGAGAAGCAGCTGCGAGGATGATTCAATGAAACCATATCTCTCTCCAGGAGAAAGATCGGATGATGCCACTCTCTCTAACAAATACAAGTTGGTCTCCAGCCCCATAGGTGAAGGACCAGACACGAAGAGGATCAAGAAACAGATTCATTCTGATGGATCTTCCTCTGATTTCTTCATAGACAAGGTAAGAGAAACACAACTGTAAAACTCAAGCAAACTTTTTGGTCCCATAATTGTAAGTTACCATCCTTTTTCTTATGTTGCTAAGGTTTTGGGGGAGAATATCAAGAAGGAGCTTTCTCGTATCCAATCAGAGCTGTCTGCAACAAATCAAAATATGAATTTCTCGTAATTTTTCAAAACTCAAAGCTCCATTCAAACGTAATAAGCATAGGAAGGACCCTTTCACTGATTTTATTTAAATACTTTTACAGGGATGACCAAATTGAGGCAATTTCGATGAAGCTCCCTGTTGATAAGGCTGATTTGAACAAATTCTTCCCAAAGTAAATTTTGAGCTCTTACTACGTACTGATCATTAGAATGAACTGGAATTAATAATCTTTTCTTATATATATCAGATCATGGTGCAGCACATATGGAGACATTGTTCTCGATGTTGTGAAGAAAGAGTTCAAGGATCATGTTGGAGAGATGGAAAATCTTAGAAATGCTTCGAAGGCAAAACATGATAACTGTTTTGATGGAAACTGGGTATCTTTCGAAGATGAAAGCGAGAACTTTCACCCCAACCTCTTCTCTCAGATTCAGTTATCATCGAATCAACAAGGAGTAAAGAATAACCCTTTCATTGAAGTCCAAGAAGGTGTCAGTGCTAGCTATTTGGATGATAACTATCCTTTCATCGAAGTCCATAATCCTTTTTTGCCTCCTAAGTGGGGTAACTGAGTAATTGTGTTTTAGTAGAGATCTCTGTCTGGGGAGATTGCAATTGTTGTTGATTTGAGCGTGAGTTTCACAGAAGAATTTGGGAGTGTGTTGTTTTCAGAACTGTTTGTTGCTAATTTTACTGAGTTCATTTTCGATCTTGTGTTTACCCATTTTATCTAAATTTGAGGCTAAGCTCCTCAATGGCAAAGAAGATTGACCCCAAAATATTGACATACAGAACGCCACAGCTTAAGCATCAAAATTTCACAACATAAATTCATGCATTTCTTCTTGGAATCGTAGACGTTGAGCCATTTTGTTTTTAAAACAAGTTCAAAATAATCTGATTAGGTGTTGCTTTCCGCATTGAATTTGATAGTCAGAATTGTCAGAATTGAAAGGCCTCAAGAAAACAAAAAACCCCAAAATTGTCTGAAACAATCACTTGTTCTCCATTTGTAACCACCAAAATTTTCTGGTCAAAATGCGTGCTAGAATTCTCATATTTAAAGGAAGTTGCTCTAATCAGACTTCTGATCTCTCTTGTTTTTTTTTCCTCAAATATGACCCAGTCTTGAAAATCAAATTGGATGGTCTGGTTCGACCTGAGGTCCGAAACAATTGTTGAACCATTTAAATAATTAAATTAATTAATTTAATGAATTTAGTTTAAATATTAAATAAAATAATAAATTTAATAAATAAATTTAAATTTAAAAACTTTAATTTTTAATAACACATATATTATATATGGCTATATGTGAGATCCTAAAACATGTAAATTCAAAAATGCGTATAAATAATATTAAGAGAAAATTTTCAGAGTGATGTGGGATTAAATAATTAAGTTGAATTATCAAATTTACAACACATATATTATATATTTTTTACATAACTTTTAATTAATTTCTTAGAATGCGAATAATATTTAATTTTTTTACTTAATAACATTCTACGTCAACATCATTTATTCATCAAGACATTTCTCACTTCAAAGTATAATGCAACAAAAAGTGGATTAATATTCAAAGAGCTCAGTCTGGCATGCGCGATGTTTTTGTCTAGGGTTCCCGAGTGCGTTTTCCGCCTCTCGTTCTATCTTCTTTCCTAACCCTCCGTTTTCTCGCGATTTTGGCCGGAATGGACGCAAATCGCTTAAGGGATCCTGGCTTCCTGGATGGTAGGCCAAAAACTAGATCTTTTCGGGATGCTTTGGCTGGTGCAGCTCCTCTTTCGGAGTTTCCGCCTTTGCGGGTTGCTTCTCATCAGGGTATTCCTGCTTTACTTATTTCGGATGAGGAACTCCTTGCTCTTGCTGTTCCTTTTGAGTATGCTTTGGTAGGGAAATTTTCGGGCCGTCGTCCTCCCCTTGATGTTATTCGGAATTTTTTTTTTTTCAATCTTAAGCTTGGCGGTGCTTTTTCTGTTACTGTTTTGAATCAGAAAAATATCTTGATTAAGCTTCTGAATGACCTATATTACTGTAGGGTATTCTCTCATCGATCTTATTTCATATCCAACTATTTCATGAAGCTTTTTAAATGGACTCCTCATTTTGATGTTTGTGTGGAATCGCCCATTGTTCATATATGGGTTTCTTTTCCAAATCTTCGTCCGCATTTGTTTTCCCCTTGTATCCTTCATGGGTTGGGATCCATGTTTGGAAGGCCCTTGCGAACTAATAATGCCATGATGAATGGTACTCACCCCTCTGTTGCTCGTATTTTAGTTGAGTTGGATGTTACCAAACGTTATGCTAAACAAGTTTGGCTTGGTTCGAAAGCTGTCGGTTATACTCAAGCGATTGAAATGGAGGAATTTCCCTCTTATTGTTCTCATTGTAAATCTCTGGGCCATGCGAAAGATTTTTGCCCGATTTTATTTCCTAATAAGGATGTTGCTCCTCCTAATTGGATGAATGTTGATCCTGTTATCTCTGTTACTATCTCTGAGGAGGCTCCTATGGCTGATGTGGGGGTGAATTTGAATGCTATTGATTCTTGTGAAGTGCTTGTTAATCTAGTGCCTGCTGTTTTTTCTCCTATGGTAAATGTTTTGGCCCGTTAGGACACTGGGCATGGGGAGGTTATTTTTCTTAAGGAGGGTGGTTTGTTGGTGGAGATAGTTAAGAAGATTGATTTAACAGGGGCTTGTGTTAATTTAGAGGCTGGATGTGAGGTGAATGGTGTTTTTTCTGGTGTTAATGTTGTTTTAGATACTGGTGATGCTTTGGTGGTGCCTGATAATAATTTGATGGTGGCGGTTGTTCAGGTTGATGAGGCTCAACCAGAGTTAAACAATTTTCCTGCCTTGGGTGTTGAGGCTTTGGGTAATTCTGGCTCGTGTGTGAGCCTTACCGAGGAATGTGGAGGTGTGAATAACGTTGTTTCTTCTATTGGAGGTGGTGGTAATGATGGGAATGGTTTGCTGGTCAATTCTAACTCTTTTATTAATGTGCCTACGAATTTGATTGACACCCAAGCTTTGGTGTATCATGTGGGTAATAATTCAGGGATGGATGTTAGGACTCATCTTGATTGGTTGCAATGTTCATCTGAATTTGGATCTGATTATGATTCCTCATCGGATTATTGTGGAGGTTCTGATCCTGGTCATAATTTTAAACTGGTTCGTGATAGACCTGTTCTCTCTGTCGCCTCTGGTGGGAGGTTTCGTGGAAGGGGCAGGAGAGGAAGATATCCCTTTTTTTCCCTTGATTTTTCTCTCTTGATTTATCTGATTGGTTTTTTGGACTTTTCTGTGGGTCGACGGATTTTTGGGCTATGATGTGGCTGGGGCTCGTTTCCTCCGCGTCATAGCTGGTGGCAACCTATGGTGATGTTTTCATACTTGATTGGATCGATTGGAGCTCTTTCTTCGCCATATTGGATGGTCCGTGCGTGACTTCGGGGAAGCTGGGAGCCTCGGCCTTTTACTGAGCCCTCGTTTGGAGTTCACTTTGTACTTTATATTATTTTTTTGGCTTTTGATCTATATCTTATGTAATCCTTTTTAGTTCAATATAAAGTTACTTTTGTTTAAAAAAAAAAGTATAATGCAACATATATTGGTGTATGAAACTAAAAAAGAGGTGTTTGATGAGAAGTGCTAATAAAAAAACTATAGAAGCAGACATCCATCACTTATTATAATCCTTAATATATGAATGTGATGTGGATACACAATATTATTAAATTAATACCAAATTTTTTATTACTAATAAACTCTGTATAATTAACATGTTTATGTCACAAGAAAATCCACTTGCTTAAGCATAAATCTCAAGGAAATTTTGGGTTAAAATTTTTCAGATTAAATTCTAGATCATTTGAATTCTAATTTTAGAAAATTTATAGTTGAACTAAATGTCTCAATGGGATGAATCTATTGACCCCTAAAATGTTCTAATCGGACTCCAAATAAGCTTAAATCAAGCATTTAATTTAATTGAAAAATTTAAGACATTAATTAATGTTATTAAATGAACTCCAAATCTTGCATACTTATAGTCCATTCAAGTGTCTTGATGTGATGAAACCAATGAGCCCAATATCACTTAATTTTAATATCATTAAGGTACCTCAGTGTAAAAAGTATAACTATGATAAAGGGGATCAATATAGGGTGTCTAATAGAGTGTTTTGAATTTCAGCTATATTAACAAAAAGTGTCACTATAAAAAATTATAAATAGACTTTTACTCTCTACATGCAAAGGAGGGGGTTGGAGATGAAACTTGTGCTTTGACCTTGTCAATAAATTTGAGAGAGCTTAGCTATCAAACCACAATTGTCAAACTACCTACATCTGACCACTATCACTATACATTTATCATCAAATAACCATCATTAAGCCAACACCATTGGACTACCACTAACATACCATTGCAAATGAAACATCATTATCAGACTAGCTCTGTCCAACAACCACCTTCAAATCTCCATCTATCAACCACAATCCATTAACCATCAATGTCTGATTATGTTCCTCCAACTGCTATTAGTTGACCTCACACTTTTAACTGCCAATGTCTTATTATAATCATCCAACAACCATCATTCGACAATGAACCTTCAACTATCATCTGACTATAATTATTTGACTATTGGTGTTTGGTTGAAAAGTGGTTTTTGAAAAGATTAATTTTCTTTGAGAATTTTAAGTCGGAATTTTAGTTTCAAAATAGAACACGTCACTATGAATTATATATTACCCTAGGAGGTGAAGATAAAATTCCTTAATGTGTTCATATAATGGAACTGAATGTTCATCCAGACTATAATAGTTAATTTCAGGGAAGAACTGCATATGAATACCAGATCATTAATTTTAATATGGATGCATTCTATTTGTATTTAACTATTACAATCTGGATATGAGATCGTTAATTTCATATTCAAAGTCTTGATACGAAAGGATATATATTTCCTAAGGAATATAATATCATTTACTAATCAATCGTCTGAATATGATGATAATGATCGTTGTTAATTCAATTTTTCCAAAGAAGATTAGTTGAGTTTTGAAAATCAATTTTTGAAAATAGATGTGAGATCTAAATCTCCTACGACCGCAAATCCCTGTAGTTAATTACATCGTAGGGAGGTTGAATTTCCTATGAATACTCTCGATTAAAATAACAACATAAATTTTGTTTAGAGATTTTCTAGTAGTGATATCAAAGAAAGTGAGTTTGGAGATTAGATCTAATTTTGAACACTTATTTCTAGAGTCAACGGATGAGGAGTAGGAGGCACTTTGGAATTTTGAAATGATTCAAAAGTACTCCAATTTAATATGAGTGTTGGCCTTTAAATTTTAGATTGAAAGGATCTTTAATTCGAGTTGGGAAATTTATTAAAAAATTATGATTATATTTTCGGAGGCTGGGCTCTTATGATTTAGAATCTATATTGGATCCTAAATATAATTGGACACCAGTCCATATAGCCTGAACCAAGCTAATGCAGTGCAAAACTTGGACTTACCCCAGCCTAGATTGGGGAGCCAATTAACTGTTGCAAATATATTTTCATTACTTATGTTTTGATGATTGATAAACACTATTGATTCTCTTGGACTGCATGTTACTTCTAACTTTTCAGGAATCGAAGATCGGACGAACAAACGAAGCCAGTTCAAGATTGCATAGGTTATGATTGAGTCAGTTTGTACTTTGCTTTTCTATTCTTGAGTCTATTTGTAATGTTCAAAGAGACTGATGCTAAGTAACCCTACACACACACACTTGAGAGACTTAGAAATTCTGTTTTTACTCAAATCGGCCAGGATGATATTTACATCGTCCTGGACGATCTGGCTTAAAAAAGAAATTCTAATAAGGGATTCTTAATTAAGGCAGCCGTCATTAACAGACCGGCCTGGATGATACGTGTATCGGCCAGGACGATAAGCTCAAAATAGAAAGAAATTATCGTCATAAACAATTAAGGTATTCTGTATTTTTGGAAATCGGCCAGGACGATCTTTGATCGGCCTGGACGATATTCACAATTATGCCTTAATTGATCAGAAAAATCAAGGAAGTAATTAATGATGATTGATACAATCACATCGGCCTGGACGATCTCAGGATCGGCCAGGACGATCTATTAAAAAACCTTAGTTACTTCTGGATGATATATATCGGCCAGCACAAATTCAGGGCGATGCTCTGAACAATTTTCCTATGATTTGAACTGATCGGCCAGGACGATCGTGAAATCGTCCTAGACGATCAAGCCAATTTTCAATCGTCCAGTTTGCATTCAGGGCGATGCTCTGGCCGATCTTCTGAGATTTGTACTGATCGACCTGGACGATTTCCATATCATCCTGGATGATATTATCGGCAACTTGCAATTAATGAGCTCCTTTGAAGTTCTTCTATTTAAGGGCTCTTGTTCAACGTTTTTAAACAATCTTTTGCTGCTACCTTGACCTGAGAAGACTTTGAGGAGGGAGAGAGAGAGAGAGAGAGAGAGAGAGAGAGAGAGAGAGAGAGAGAGAGAGAGAGAGAGAGGATATTGTGAGGGGGAGCTTGTGAGGGGATTCATAAGGGTTGCTTAAAGGATCGCTCTACTTCTTCTTCGTTTAGAGTTTTTCGTCCGTGGAAGGGTCAGTAGAGGTAAGAATTCAGCATCTGATTGTAGTTCTCTGCCAGCTTCAGGAGGAAGCATAAGGAGATAGGTTCTCTGCCTTGCCGGGGTGGAAAAAAAAGAGGTTCTTTGTAAAGGCTTCTCTGCCTAGCTGTGGGGGCTAAAGGAGAGTCACGATATTAGTGCAATACTTGGAGGGTGCCTCCAAGGAGTGGACGTAGGTCATGGTTTGACCGAACCACTATAAATTCGGTGTGTTCTTTTCTTATTATCGCTTTCGTATTTATTTTTCTTCCGCACTTTGTTTGTGGTGATTTGGTTTGTGATTTTATTTCTTTGTAGAATTTTATTACCAATTCGCCCCCCCCCTCTTGGTTAGTTTTGGGCCAGTTCTATAGGGCCTAACATGTAAAGGTCATTTTGCTCCCAGGTTCGTCCGGACGAAGTCGGATCGTCCGGGACGATCGGTACAAATTGTGCAGGAAAACATGTTTGGCTGCATGATTCGTCTGGACGAAATTTGGATCGTCTGGACGAAATTTTTACAGAGCCCAGTCGTCCAGGGACGATAATTAATTTCGTATGGACGAAAATTCTCCCGAGGGCAAGTCGTCATGGACGATAATTAAATTAGTCTGGACGAAATTCGTCCAGAGCCACTTCATCCCGGGATGAAGTTGCGATCGTCCGGGATGATTAGTCTGGATATATATATATATATATATAAATGAGATATTTTGAAGAGAGAGAAAAGCCCAGGAGAGAGAAAAATGAAGGAAAAAGAAGGAAAAGTGATTTTTGGGCGACGCCCGTCCGTTTTCATCCGTTGCAGTAGTTCAAGAAATTGGTGTACGCAAGGTAAGGCACATTCCGCCTTTCTCAATTTTCAGATTGGTGAAGTTTGAACGATTTTTCTGTCCGGATTTTGTTTTCGTTAGCGAATTTCGTCCGTATTTTCTGATTGGTTCAGTTTTTACAGCGTAACTTTTGGTATGTTTCTGAGGTGCCGAGTGCGCACATTTTGATTATTTTCCAGAGAATTTTGACCGGATAATTTTGATTCGGCGATGTTTTATTTTGACTGTAATTTCTGATGAAGTCTGAAATTGTCTGGGCAGTAGAATAAAAGTCTTGCAATGTTGTTGTGAATATTCTGTGCTAATTTGGTAATTTGTGAAATTAGGAATTTTTGTGTAAATTCCGTAAACTGCCGTTATGTCGCTGGATTTTCGTACGATTTTTTGAAATTGTCCGGATTTGTTCTGAAATGACATGATATGATTGTGTGCTATGAAAAGGGAGTTATAAGGGGTCAGGATCCTGTGAAATCCTGTCTGTGTCAGGAAAAATCTGAAATGAGCTCTGAAATCTGAAAACAAGTTCTGTTCCGGATCCGATGATAAGTTCTGTTCTGGTGCTATAAGCACATATGTTCTGGTGCCATGAGCACAAAGGGAGGCATAAGGGGCCAGAATCCGAGAGATTCTGTCAGTGTCTGGGAAGGGAGGTATAAGGGGCCAGAATCCGTTGAGATTCTGTCAGAGTCAGGGAATCTTTTCTGACTTTTGATGTGTTCTGACTTGATATGATTTCTGTATGATTTTGATATGAATTATGATTTCCGTACTATTCTGTTCTGTTCTGATTTGATCTGATATGTATGATTCTGTTCTGATTATGATTTCTGTGATTTATGTTCTATTCTGATTCGATATACGATTCTGGTGATCTGATTTCTGTACGGATTTTGTCTGATGTGTTTGATGTGGTTTCTGAGGATTCTGATTGGAGGTTTGATGTCTTGCTGATTTGTTGTAGCTCATCCTTATTTTCTGCGTGGTTTTCAGGTTCTGGGAAAGGGAAGGAAGTCTTGGAGTAGGAGTTCAGAGTCTGATCAGTTATAGGTATTTTGTACTTTTGATCTTTTGTACAGTCATGGATTTTCTGTTCTTTTTTTCTTTCTGTCTGAAAGCCATGAGCTGTATTTGTATATGATTCTTTTGAGGAAGAAAAAGATAGATGATATGTTCCGCTGCATTTTGATGTTTATAGTAGCTCTGTGTGTCTGTTTCTGTGTGTAAATGTTTGGAAGGAAGTTCTGAAACAAATTCCAAAACCAGATCCTGGAATCAGTTTGAGTTTGGATCACGACCCGATGCGAGCGGGATCCGTCCTGATTGGGTTGGGTCGTGACATAATATCCCTAACAAACTTTCATTAACCACCTAGTTGATTAAAATCCATGAATTTAGTCTTTTCATGAAAGAGTGGTAGGGACTTTATTGTTAGAGTTTTGAGAATTGAGACTGATGTCTAGAGCAGATCCTAAGTTGTTCCTTAATTTATGTAGGGTGAAAATACTTGAAAAAAATGTAATTAGAATTTTAGATTCATTTAATTGATTTCTAATATAATGCATATTGATTGTCTTGATTAAATGTATAAAATATATATGAAGCCGTTTTTGAAAAAAGGCTTTAAAAATTCTTTTTCCCTAAATATTGCACAACATTTCCTTAACAAATCTGCACCTCAAAGGCCAGATGGTCTGCCAGAACCCATATGTGAGTAGGTGCCTAACAAGAAAGAGAAACTTATAATATGCTTATGTTAACTCCAGGCAGTCCCTGGCTTACTTCTTAAATCATTAGAATTTCTATGTTTTTTTTTAAATTTTTATTTAAATTTGAATAGACATAGTTTTAACGTACCCTCACAAGCCTCCGTTTATCCATGCTAACATAAAGATAAACATGCAATCACCAAAAAATTAAGAAAAGTAGGCAGTCTTAATAACGATCAAAATAAGTCAAACACATCAATTAATTAAATTAATTCCATAAAATAATGTACTTATATAAAATGCCCCTTTATAACAACCCTGAATTTACATAAATTAAAAGTGGTCAGGCATCACTGACAACAAATCCGGATTCTAATCCTAGGGTTGACTTTGAGTGGGATACTCTTTGTCTTCAACTCTTCGGGCTCCTTGGATTCGTCGTATCTAGATAACTAAATGAAAAAGAAAATTCTTCCCCTAAAGGAGATGTTATTCTTTTCATTTTGTGTTAGGAAAGTTGCTATTTGCATGTTTTACATTCTTGCAACTTATATAGTTTTGATGATTCCAAATATTATTGTTTTATGTGTTGTTATCTCCTAACAATTTTTAGAAGATTTGTTTTTGCTCTTGTGTGTACTAATATTTCAGGAAAATCGAACCCCAGACTACGAAGACTTTAAATCAGATTCAGCATGAGATACTTTGAGAATTTGAAGCTTGTACTTTTTATTTGAATTAAATTTGAGAGGGAGTGATTGTAATTGAGTGAATAAATTTACACACACTTAAAGGAGATCTTGAAAAAGTTTTTGTACTGATCCTACGGGACGAACATTGTTCGTACGGGACGATCAGATAAGTTATCTCCTTGTAAGAACAATGGAACAGACAGGAACCGAACTGGAAAATTTTTCTAAGGAATGATCGTCCAGACGAAATCATTTTTCGTCCCAGGATGAGTTTGTCACTGTAAAAATTTTGTCCAGACGAAGTCCAGTTCGTCCAGGACGATGGGAACCGACTATGGCAGTTTCTGGCTATGTTCTGCAGTTTTCAAAACTGACTTTTGATATAACTGTTCGTACCGGATGAAATTTTTCGTCCCGGGACGAACCAATTTTGTCCAGGATGAAATTGGTTTGTACAGATGAACAAATGGTTCGTACGGGACAGTTTTTTACTCAGTTCGTCCGTACTAACTCAATTTCGTACGGGACGATCCAGTGCGCAGAAAAACATGTTTTGAGCAGTTTTTTGAGCGGTTTTTCATGTCCTTTCTATATAAGGAGTCCTAGAAACTATTACAAGCACCTTTGGAATTTTTTTCTCTTGAGAGGGATCATTGAGAGGGAGAAGATCCTTGGAGGGGATTTCAAGGGAGTGTGGAGGGGATATTCACACGGTTGCTCCGGCGAAGGCTCTCAAGTGAAGTTCAACAACATTGGTCCGGTTCTCTGCCGACACTTGGAGAGTGTAAAAGGATGACAAAGTGTATCTTTGACAGTCATTGTGTCTTCGTTCTTTTGGAGAAAACTAGAAGAGAGAACTTGAAAGGGAGAGATGAAAGGGTGGAGTTTGAGAGGGAGAAGATATTTGGAGGGGATTTCAAGGGAGTGTGAAAGGGATATTCACACGGTTGCTCCGGCGAACTTGCACTTCAGTACCATCGGATTCAAGGGTCGTCTTGAGGGAAGTTTGGTGAGAAGAAGATCTCTTTGTTGTCAAAGAACCCGGCTACTCCGCCGCACCGGGGAAGGTGAAAGTGATTTTGTACAGGCTTCTCCGCCTTGCTGTGGGGGAAAAAGGAGAGTCACTTTGTGGTATTAGTGCAATACTCGAAGGGTGCCTCCGGGGAGTGGACGTAGGTCAAGGTTTGACCGAACCACTATAAATCTGGTGTGTTCTTTCTTATTTTTCTTCCGCATTTAATTTCATTACAAGTTGTTTACTCTGGTTGAAAAGTTTATTTTTTAAACTTTAAATTTAACTTGCATTAATAATTAAAAAGGTTTTCTAAAAATCCAAGAGTAGAAGTATAATTTTTAAATTACCAATTCACCCCCCTCTTGGTTAGCCTTGGGATATTTAATTAGTCTTAACATCCTAATTCATATTGAACGAGTTCCATCATTTTGGGTATTAAAATTATCCAAATTTGAGCTTCCAAATGGAAAAAGATAGCCCCCTTAAGGGGTATCCATTTCTCTTTTGAATTCAATTTTGGATACCTAAATCTCAACTCAAAGACTAATTTTCATAACCCATTCCTTTAAACAAATTACATTAATATTAGAAATGAAAATTTCTAAACTCTCCTACAAGGTTATCCTAAACATTTGAAATCAAATAAATTCCAAATTATATATATATATATATATATATATATATATATATATATATATATATATATATATATATATATATATATATATATATATATATATATATATATATATATATGCACAATAAGAAAAGTAAATCACATTTGGCCACACTCCTATTTATTTGGGAAATAAGTAGTAGAAGCACCTGTAGCATTTATATTTATTATTAATTTAGACATATTCTATTGCCCTACACGAGCGTGATCACCTACAGAAAACTTAGCGAGTAACCATATCATTCCTAACCTAGGAGTAATCTACCGCCCATCACATTAGTTCACATATTGCAGCTAAAAGAAGTAAACTCACATCAACCAATTTTCAATCATAGTATGCAATGAAAACTTGACACATAGTACTAAAAAGTAAACATCAACCTAGCCTGGACTAGAGTCGGTTATCCTAGTAAACCATCTAAAGTGTGTACAAAAAGGATATGTGGCTCGGGTAGATCCTAAGCTGACAAATTATTTGAAATTATCTAGTGTTCAAATTTGTTAAAGGTCGAAGGTGGAAATTTATATTTGAGTTTAAATATTAATATTTTAAAGATTAATTTAGGTGTATTTTAATATTTAAATGGTTAATACCTTTATTGTTCATCGGGGCCGTGAAGTTTATTTCACCTTCATTAGAGCTAAGCTAATAACCTCATAGATCCGGGTTACCTAGAAATAATCAGTATTGATTAAGTTAATTTAATTAGATGAGGATTAGGGGTTGATAAATTGAATTAGATATTTTGATTGATGGTTTAAAAGATTGAATAAAAACTTCTAAAATTCTGAGTGAATTAACAAATTTTAGAAATTTTGGAATTATTGAAATTATTTAATTGTATTAATTAAGGGGTTAAAAGTGTACTTTTAGAATTAAAGTGGTTTTTAAAATCTTAATATTTTTCATAAATACTAGACCTTAAGATGAGTAATTAGATTCTAAGTTTTCTCAAAATGAATTTTTCTACATTAAATTATGATTTGTTTTAAATTTTGACCTAGTTTTTAACAAAATTTTAGAGGTTTTATATTTTTTAAAAAATACTAGATTTTAATTAGATTTGAATGTCATTAAGTTTGACTAAATTGGATTTTTTTAGAATTAGTGGTGATTTTTCAAAGTTTGGGTGTTTTTTGAATTTTGAAAATTATTTAATTAGACAAAATTTTTAGATTTTGTTCCAAATCAATTCCAAACTTCTTGAATTCACCCTCTAAGATTACAAATGACCTAAGGGAATAATTCCAGGTGTTTATATATTTATTGGAAATTTTAAATATTTTTAATTAATTAAACTAATTTATTATGTATTTTCCTTAGAAATTAAATTAAAGTTAAAATAAAGGCATGATCATATGGATTTTAATTTCCTTGAATTAAGGGTTTAATTATGAATAATTAGAGGGCTTATATGGATTTTTAAAATTTAATATAAATTAATTATGAATTAATAAGGTTATAGGTCAAATCTACGGGCTGATTTTGGGTTCCCTAATTGGACCAAATGGGCACCATTTCCAGTGAAACTTGGGCCATGAGTCCACCTAAACTCAACGCCCAAGGACACTAAATTTGGGCCCAAATTGATTCCTTTAAGGTGGTCAAGAAAACACCCTAAGGTAACCTAGTAGCTCTAACCTCCCTACTCTGAGCATAATTAGCTCACAAACATTCAGATCCTAAATCTCATTGGATTGATTAATGCATTAATTTGTACTTTAGGGGGTCAAATCATGACCCCTAAGTCTAAATTGACATAAATATGCCCTTAAACACATTAAACAAATGGGAGAAATTTTAGGCACGCTAGAGACATGCCTAAAATTAATCTCCCAAAGATTCAAACCATGGGGATACTTAATTGAGCTTACATAGATAACATGAATACCATTATTGGAATTAAATTAAAAACGTGCATAATTGAGATTTGGAACCATAGGGATTTTAAATATCTCTCTAAGATCTTTCTAATGAGCTTAAGAACTTTTAATTTGGTCAAGTGGATTAAGAGATATTATTTTTTTAAGTTTCTCTCAATTTCCTGTGAAATTAAATTCAGACTTACACAGTCAACTGACGCTTTACACGCTAGCACCATTCGATTGGTCTGCCAATCATTGCGGATGATTGTGTAAACACAAGATTAAATACAGCCATTGGGTTATTGATCGAACGATTGTGATCAAATAAACTCTTGAACTGAGGGATATAATCCAAACCGTTAATTAAAATCAATAGCTAGGATTATGTCTTTAATTTCCCACACAAACCCGAAGTCTTAGAAGTTCTCTAGAGTGATCCGAGAGATTCTACCTGCTAACTCCTTTAAAATTTCACATGAAGGATCAAAACGATGAAAGATGTCAATCCAATGGTGAAGTTAGTTGGATTGAAAGTATTATTCACACTTGACTAGACTACCTAGCTAGGGAGCTCGGGAAAGGATTTTCTCCATGTAGAAAGCCCCAAAAAATGGGTTTTTTTTATCGAGAAGCTTTAGGGAGAGATGGTGAACCCTTCTCCTTTAAACGTCTCGATTGAATGATTATCAGATATAGGAGTTTGAGTGGAAAGTAAAGAGTTTTCACCAGAGTTTGCTTAGAAAGATGGCTGGGGAAGACTAGGAAGTTAGGGAACACTATGGGATTACTCATAGGGCTCTGGGGATCAATTTCAAAACACTAGGAATGAATGAATCTTGATTGGGGGGCAATGCCCTATTCAAGCTTCAGACATGGTGACAGATGGTTGGGATTGATTGTAGGAGCTGTGGGATTCTTGCCAACTAGAAGGGGATAACTTCCCAATATCTCATGAGCTCAAACACAATAAAACTAGAGTTTGGAAGTCTTTATATGAGGCCCGAGGTAGAGGGGACTACCAGAGCTCTAATCTAATTTCTTCGGCCACCGACGACCACTAGATGGGTTAAGCTTAGGTGGAAAGTATGCTGGTGACATGGAAGGCTCAATTGAAGGGTTAATTGGCCATGAGGGATAGCTAGGATAGATAGAGAGGTTTGGTTTGACCCAAACCTATATGGTTAGGTTTTGGGACCATTTAGGTGCAACATGGGTTGAGTCAGGTAGTGGAATTGAGGTGGGAGATGGGTTGAGTCAAGGACTACCCAATGCAAGTAGCAATTGAGCTTGATATGATCTGAGGTGGAGAATGGCTCGGATCAAAGTATTTTTGACCACTTTGGGCTAGCCTAGAGATTGAACCAAGTTAATCCAAGGGTTGGGCTGACTAGAGTAGGTGCATTGGGTCAATGGCAAGCAAATGAAAGTGTTGAATTGGGTTGGTGGGGCCTAGGTTGAGAAATGACTCAATCCATAGTAGTTTTGACCACTTTGGGTTAGCCCAATTCCCAACTTGGGTTGACCCAAGGGATGGGTCAATTAGGGTAGGTGCATTAGGTTATAGGGAATCTAATTCAACCATTGATTTTATCCAATTTGTTTTAGAGTGAAGTTTGGCTCGAGAGAGACCTCTCTTTGGACACTTGGGTCAAGCCAAATGGCTAAACTTAGTGAGCCCAAAGCCTTGGGATCTCAAAGAGGCTTCCCTAGAGACCTAATGGGTCATCCCTTGGGTTTGAATGGATTTGGAAAAGCCTTGTTCAAGGGGTTTGAAAAGGTTGAAGATATATATATATATACATATGTGTGTGTGTGTGTGTTTGATCAAACTTGGTTGACTTTTGTTAACCTAGTTGATCTAGGGTTAATGGTTAGGTTCATTAAGTTCAAATTGATCATATTAACTCAATGAAAGTGGCCTTAAGTCAAGAGGAGTTCATTTGGTTTGAAATAAGTGTTTAAACACTTAGAGGGCACTTTGGTAAACCATGATTGACTTAGCTAACAAGGAAAAAAAAGGGTGAGTTTGGGTCCAATGTGTTTCTAATGATATTTAGGATTCACTGGAATAGATTTTTAGATTTGATATGAGTAAGCCATGTTGAATTTTGAGGAAAAGATCAAAAATCCCCTTTAAGAATATTTTGGTCATTTTAACCCCTAATCAACTATGGGTCAAACTAGGTCAAAAAAATGTGATTTACCAGTCAATATGTCATATTAGTGGGTATGGACATGATCAAGGATCTTGGGGAAAGCCCAGGTAAAATTCCATAAGGTGGAGAGTCCAATTGCATAAGGTCATAAATATTTGAAGGTTTTGTAACATTTGGAAATCAATTCAATTTTTAGGGTTAGAGACCTCATAATGAGCACAACTTTGGAGGTTTGACTTTAGAGACATTCTTGATCAATATGAAACTTAAATATAATGAATCAGATATCATTTAACTTGATTTCAAAGTGATTGGAAAATTACCCAAAAGTGTTTTAGGACTTAGGCTTTTGGCCTCATGTTTTGAATTAAAAATCTGAGTTCGGAATTGATTTTGGGTTTGATTAATTAAGTTTTGGAATATCTAAATCAGTTAGAGTCAAATTAATGATTAGAATTGATTGGATAAGACCAATGTTTGATTGAAGATCAGATTGAACTTTGATTGTAGGCAGGATAGGAGTCTAGGGTGGGAGTTAGATTAAAGGTTGGATTAAAATTTGATTGGGGTCTCTATGATTGATAAGTGGACAACTGTCTACCATAGGATCACCAAGGAATCTAGACAGGTCTTTATGATCTCATAAAAAATGAGGTCGACATTGACCACCTATAACCCTACAACTATCATCGCCTTACTATAGCTTGCTAATCACCATCATTTGACTATGATCACCTAATCATTATCCCCCTACTACAATATCCTACTAGTTATTTACTAAATACATCGACGCTTGTTAAATTTGATGCCCTTCGTCATCAATATTGTTGATGCATGCAATTCCATATAAATCTAATATATGCCCTCAACACAAACTTTGTATCTTGACATCAACACCAAGATTTGTGCTTAATTTTTTTTGTCACTGGTCTCCCCTTCTCAACGGATAATGACAAAATATACAATAAGAAATCCCTTAATGATAACTCCCATGCCACATGATTCTTCTAATTTATGTTTTATATATTTTATATATTGTATCAGCATATTCCTAAATCATAAGATACATTATTATTTATAACTGATAATAATAGTGGCATCATTTCAACTGAGCCATACCTCATAAGTATTCTCTTTTATAATTTTTTCATATAAAAATTTTGGTATCTCTTATAGTACTCACTTATCTATGTCAATATTGGATCTTTATGAAAAATTAAGATGTTACATTGATACTCTAATATTGGAAAATTTTTGGCACACAATATTTTAGCATTGTTTAGGGGAAATGATTTAGGCTGGGGGGCAACCCTTGCTATAACATTGAAAAGTCATTCGTGTTAGCAACATATACATAATTATAATAGAAAAAATACCTTTGTTATCTACTCTTCCATTAGTTCTAGAAGCAAGTCAAGATATGAGGACAACATTGGTTATAACCTTAAAAGGATAACATCGATCCTTGGTTGGTATTAATAACACAAGCCCCCTTCATTTGGTCATCCATTATTACATTAGTTCTATAAGAAGTGGATTAGGGGGGGGGGGGGGGGGGGGGGGGGGGGGGGGGGGGGCAACCCTAACTACATAATTGAAATAATGCTCATGTTAATATCCTGGGCAAGATTATAGTCAAGTAAGTCATTCCATTCATTATCATTCTACACTTCTAAGGCAACCTTGTGGATAACTATCTTACATAAAGTTTCCAATAAATATAAGAAATTTCATTAAAAAAAATTGAGTTCCAAATTCTACATATGATCCATAGTTGGATTTACATTCCCTATGCAAGGTTATAGTTGTGACCTCAAAAAGATATGATTGATGTCTTTGCTATTATTTTAAAAATTTTAACTTATATATATATGTGAGAAAATAAAATCTAACTACTAACCTGATTTTTGTTTAAAAAATGTTTTTTTTTTTAATTTTAAAAACCAATCTCTGTTATTTAAATAAAGAAAAGGAGGGGGAGAGAAAAGAATTTTAAAATTCATTTTTTATTTTAAAATAAAATATATTTTTATTTAAATATTGAAACAAGTTTGTTTTATTTATATTTTGAGCATTCTCTTTCAATTAAATCTGTATAGTCGGATATTAGACCGCTCCGAAGACCGGGCTAATATTCTTCTATCGATTCTAAAGAAAGGGAACGACGATTCACTTTCCTAATCAGGTATGGTGTAGGGAGTATACGAATCATCCTAAAGGATGATTAATATCTTCTCTATTTACCTAATTAGACCAATGAATTGTTAATTCATTCCTAGAATCAAGTATACATACGATATTTGATTTACTCGTGAAAGTAAATCAAATACCTATTTATTTCTTGATTACAAGAATGAATTTAAACAAAATTTAGATAAAGCAATATTTTTCTTTAAAATAAGATCTTTATTTCCTCACACGATTTGCTTTACTTATATTTTAATATTTTCTTTCATTTAAATCCATATAGTTTGATAGTATACCACCCCGAGGAGCATACTAATATCCTTCTATTGATTTAAAAGAAAGAAAAATATAATTAATTATTCTAATCAGGTGTAGCATAGGGAATATACAAATCATACTGAAGAACGATTCACATATTATCCTATCGACCCAATTAGACTAATGAATTATAGATTTATTTCCATAATCAAATATAGAAGATATTCGACCTGCCTGTAATAGCAGATCAACCATCTATCTATCTTTCGATTATAGAAATAAATTTTAAAATACGGATAAAGCACTAATCTACATTCACAGATCTTTCCCCCACCTCAAAAAGGAAATTAAGATGGGGTTTAGATTATTCTGGGATCTAGACTCTCTATAGGGGCAAGCCCCTATAGTTAATTACATCTCCTAAGAGAATACTCTCGATTTAAATGAAGACTAATTGATTCCAAAATTATATACAAATTTAATTAAATATTTGGGCTAATTTAAATTTGCACAATCAGGCTTTAGATTATAGAGTTTTTGACACTGAATTTGGGAGAATTATAGTTGATTAGAAAGAAGAATGTGTAGAGAGAAGTGTATACGATCTGGACTTACCACCTGCCTAGAGTGGACTATCAGCTAACAATCCTAATCACAACAATTCACCGATGATGCAAGAGTTAAGATAGCTCTATCCTAGGAATCTGGGAGTGGTTTAAGGATCTTAAACCATATGCAATTGAATATGTTTATAAAAACCAAAAATCTACATGAATGTTAATGATGCATGAAACAGATATATATGAAAGATTTGAATTTATTAATATTGAATTTATCGGTTACATCCCAGAATTTTACAGTAAAGTAATGGTGGCCAAGCCCCACCGACAACAAACCTGGGTTCTAAGCCTATAAGAAAGTAAAATTAAATATAACTGCTTATGATCTTCAAGCTCTGAGTCTTCTATGGAATTCCAAAAAGGAATATCCTCCTGATAGAGCATATTACTTTTTGGAGCCCCATTTGTATGTATATAAGTAGTTATTTTTAATTTTTTTACAGACTCCAGATGATGTACAGACTCCATCTATATACAACAATTCTAAGAAAAAAAAGCTTTACATTTTTATTTATATTTGTACATTAGACCCTAGGAACATTCTACTATTGCAGTAATATAAAAGACAAAAAAGTAGAAGCAGTTATATCTCTATGCATGTTATGAGTGCATTATGTATAGTTATAAATGCAGGAAAGTAAAGACAGAAAAGTAAAGTATACGGTCCTCACTTTATTCACTCCGCACTCTGGTGTACAGACAAAAAAATAGATATGCATGCTATGCAGTACAGAAAAGTAAGTAATCATACATAGGTGCCCTCTAGGCAAGACACCCACAAACAAATCACAACAAACCACCGGCCTAGCCTAGGCTAAAGTTGGTAGTCCTAGCAAGCATCTAAGTGTGTGAAAGAGGTCGTATGGCTTGGATAGTTCCTATAGGAATTTATTGTTCAAATTGCATGTATTATTATAGTTTAATTATTAAAGGTCAAATGAGAATTTAATTGAAGTTTAAGTAGAGTGTGTTTGAATTTTGAATTATTCCAATTTTAGATGTTGAAGTTATTTGATTTAGTTATAGAGAACTTATAGATTGATAACTCCCTAAGTACAGGAAATTATCAATTTATAAGTCCTAGGACTTTCAAAATGCACACTCATCTTATAAAGAAGATAAGTGTTCATTTGAGAATCCCCAAAATTTTATTAGAGAGAGAGATAAGGGACCTTATAAATGCAATACCACGTGCCCTCCCGAAGGAATCTAGCACGTAGTATAAGGTCGGCAGATTATTATATTTGTTTAAAGATTTCCAAATCCAAATGGATTAATGCTTTCCTAAAAGGAATCGTACACAATCCATGGAAAATCTCTTTGTTATTTATGTGTATTAAGGATCTTTTAAAATCAGAATGCCTAGAGTCCTCCAAACGGAATCAAACTCTAAGCATAGAAGACCCGAATTCATTTAATCTAAATTAACTATCAAATTTGATTGATTAAGATAAATCTTAATCAATCAAATTATCAAACTAATTTAGATTAAATGAATTTATAATTTAGTTTAATAATTAATGGATTTTATTATAATATTCAGAATTATTAAAGATTTATCAAATTTTTAATGAATTAATTAAAAAAATTATTGATTAATGATTTATTAATGAGTTTTAAATTATAAAATGATTTATAATTAGGATTAACATATTTCTGATTTTATTTGATTTTAAAAGGGTTTATTATAAATTTTTAGTATTTATTGAAATTTTAATGGATTTTAGTATATTTATTCAATTAAGATTTAACTAAGAGTTAATTAAGGATTGATTTAAGTTTTAGGGATTCAAGCTTTTGTTTTGATCTTTTAAAAGATTGTAAGTTTGATTTGATTCAATTGAAATTTGATTTAGAATTTAGGAATTTATTTGATTTATTTAGGTTTGTTAAAACAAAATAAAAAGATCCTTAATCTACTAGTTGTTATAGGATTGATTAATATCAAATAAAGGTATATTAAATCGTTGGGTACTTGAAAATAGTTTTCAAAGTTCATGTTTCATCCCGAAAGGGATATATGTAGTGCATCCTAGATTAGCTAAGTTTGCTAAGACACTAGTCCTTAATTGTTGTCTTTAGTGTCACTAGGTTATAGGATAATAAATCAATATTTCTAACCCTTTGACACTAAATTACAACCACAACAAACACAAACAATGAACAATAAAAGGTGAATCTAATGTTCTATGGAAGGGTTTTATAATAAATTATTTGGTTATAGATCATATGACAATCTATGAACCTAAATAATTTATTATAAAAGAATAGATGTATCAAATTAGGTTGAAATGATTAGGTGACATGTGTGAACACCCAAATCAAAGTCAACACAATTTGATAGAATAATCATGTATAGGTTGGTAATTAGTAAGTTAGGTTAATATGACATTGGAAATAGATTTTAACTAAATTATACATTATTATTATCTAAACCAAATTTCAGTGAAAGGATGCTTTTGCACTGATCCCATAGAACCCTAGCATGCTATGATTTGGATTTAAATTGAATTGTTTATGAATTTCCAAAAATCTAAATCAAATCTTGATCTAGATTTTTTTTTAAATTCATAAACTAAAGGATATTGCATCAAAATGGCTTAGGAAAATTACAGGAAATCAACCCTAGGCCCTATTGTATCTCTGCCAAATTTAAGCCAAAAAAAGTTTATATATTTTTATTAAAAAAGAAATTAAATTTTCTGTATAATTTAAAATACTGTACTTAAAAATACGAACAAAACAAGCCCAAGAACTCAAAATTTGGATCAGAATTAAAATTATGGTAAATTTTTGAAGTTATGGAGATTTTTTAAATTAAAATATAAGTTTAATAACCCAGGTCAAACGGCGACGCTGACCCGGGACACGCGGCGCGCAAAGGGCAGTCCACGCGGATGGCGGCGGTCAAGAGGGACCCGCCACTAATCCAGCGCGGCAGTTCGAATCAGTCCCTCCCATCTTTTTGTTCTATTCGATGGTTTGGAGCCAAAATGAGTGATCTGGATTACTCAGGGAAGTCTCTTGGATGCTAGACACCTGGCCCATGTGGTTAGAAGAACAGGAGAGTGGCTGTACTGGGCAGGATGAGCTGGCCACTTCCTTGTTTGTCTTCACATGGGAGGGGACCATCCGAGCTGGCTGGGCTCGAACCAAGGTTCTTGTTGACTACTTGACCAATCAACAAGGGTCAAAGGCAAATGGGCTGGAATTATTTGGATTGAGGTATGGGTCTGGCTTCAAGCAAGGAGGTCAGGTCTATAGGTTTGATCATGATGATAAGTCTTTAAAGCTTAAGTTGACCAATTTGACCAATGCTCGGGGGAGTTGACTAAGTTAACTCAAGATGTTCAGTTCAGAGAGATTTATATCATGTGATGGAATGGTTTTGAGTACTCACAGATGTCTTGATTGAATCATTTACAATGATTTGATCAATTGGGTCTGATTTGACAAGGTTTAGGTTCAGTTGAGCTAGTAAACTAGTGACTGGATCATGATGTCCAATCAGGTCTAAATCACTAAGAGAAATATTTGATGAAGTTCAGGAGCGACTCCAAAGTTCATGTGGGTCAATAGAGTCATGAGGGCTTAATGGGTCCTTAATGGGCCATTAGGCCAAAATTGGTTGACTTGGTCAATCAAGTGGGTCCAGGGTCTGGAAATAGGTTCAACAGATTTGAAATATCATTTTGAGTCTATTGGATGTGGTCTCAGGGTCTGGGGAGAACATTTGGTTCAAAACACCTGTTTGGACCCTTAAAGGGCCTCTTGGGTCAAACCTATTGACTTGGTCAACCAGGTTGACCCAGGGGTTGGGAATGGGTCCAACAGGTTTGATTAAGTATTTAGAGTCTAGCAGGAGTAATTCCAGGGTTTAAATTAGTCATTTGGGTCAAAACACCTATTTGAACCCTAAAAGGGTCTCTTAGGTCAACCCTGTTGACTTGGTCAACCAGGTTAACCCAGAGTCTGGAAATGGGTCTAACAGGTTTGAATTGTCATTTGAAACTTGCTGGAGGTGGTTGCATTCAATTTGGAGATCATTTGATTAAAAATGACTATTTGCACCCCTTAGGGGCATTTTAGTCATTTAACCTCAGGTCTACTGGGGGCTAAAATGAATCCAGAAAAAATATAATTTATTGATCAACATGTCAGGATTAATGATTTGGAAGTGATTGGGAGCTTTGTAGGAAGCTCCAGGGTCAGGATCCACTAGGTGAAAGATCCAGTGGCATAGGCCGTAAATATTTGAAGGTTTTACAGCCTTTGGATTTCAATTTAGTTTTTGGGGTTAGAGACATCAGAATGGGCTCAAATTTGGAGGATTGACTCTAGAGACATGTCCCATCAGTATGAAACCGACAAAGTCTGAATCAGAGGTCATTTGATTGGATTTTGAAGTATTTAAAAATTCATTGGAAAAGGTCTTTAGGACTGTGCCTTAGGACCTGAGATCTGGATGTGGAATTGACTGGGATTTGCATTGACTTGAGTTTGAGTTGAGTTTAGGATCTCATTAGAGACCTCATACAAAAAATGAGGTCAACAATATATATTTAAATAATTATTTCAATAGTAATTAAATTATATTTAAAATTATTATATTTAAAATAATTATTTTAATATTAATTAAAATATTTGTCATCATTTCTTTGCTATCATTATAAATATTTTAATAGATATATATTTAAATAATAATTTGAAATATTTTAATCGATATATCAATTAAAAAATTTATTTAAAATAAACTTTAACTATTATTTAAAAATTATTTAAATATATATCAGTTAAAATATTTAAAATAAATATTTAAATATATATAAGTTAAAATATTTATAATAATAGCAAATAAATGATAAAAAATATTTTAAAAAAATATTAAAATAATTATTTTAAACATAATCATTTAAAATATATTTTAACTCATATTGAAATAATAATTTAAATATATATCAATTAAAATATTTAAAAATAATTATTTAAATATGTCTAATTTAAAATATTTTAAATAATAAGAAAGAAATGATAACAAATATTTTAACTAATATTAAAATAATTATTTTAATGTAATAATTTAAATTATATTTTAACTAATATTAAAATATTTATTTAAATATATATTAGTTAAAATATTTCAAATAATAGCAAAGAATTATAACAAATATTTTAACTAATATTAAAATAATTATTTTAAATATAATCATTTAAAATATATTTTAATTAAAGTTGAAATAATTATTTTAATATATATCAGTTTAAATATTTAAATATATATAAGTTAAAATTTTTAAAATAATAGCAAAGACATGAATCCTATTCTTCAAAAATGATAACAATTATTTCAAGTAATATTAAAATAACTATTATTTAACTCTCTCTCGTCCCACCCGATCTTCCTCCCTACACTCCTCTCTCTCTTTCCCCGATCAGCTTTCTCCCTCTCTTCTTGCATGCTCTCTCTCTCACCCCCTTTGTCATCGTCCTCTCCCATCCCTCTTTCTTTTTCTCTCTCTAGGTGAATACATCAATTTGATTGACACATTTAGAATGCGCCGAACTATTTGTCACATTTTAAATGCGTTCAACACATTCTAAATGAGCCAAGCTATTTGGCGTATTTGCTCCTTTTTAAATTTTTAGCCCTCGTTGCTCCTACTGCTTATTCTTACTATTAAGAAGCTCCTTTTTAAAAATTGTCCTTTTTTTTTTTGGAAAGTTTAAGGGCATAGCCCATTCTATAAAAAGAACAAAGATTACAAAATTGCACCATAATAGCACTTAGCCAACAAAAAGAGGCTAAGACAAAATGGTAAAATAAAAAAATACAACTCGGAAAAAAAGAGAAAAGCCAAAATAAAAACAACAGTTAGAAGTCCTGACTGGTCGGGACTCAGAACAATCAAAATTCATCATAGTGAATGAGAGACTCCTTTGGTTGCCCGAAGACCATCCTAAAGGAGCTAGCAGGTGTCATCATTGTCCAATCAAATGACTTCTTAATAAATTATATATATATATATATATTTATATTCATATCATTATATTTTCATATGCATATACATAATTATTTAATTTATTTATAACTTTTAAGTGAATTTTATAACAATATAGCTCATATTTGACTCCATAAATTAATGAGCTAAATAGGAAAAAAAAAATTTAACTTATTTGCTTAATGAAAGAGTTGAACAGTACCAAAAATCACCCATACTCAACTCATTTGAACCCTCACATAAAGTGCTGCAGAATGAAGAAAATTACTTTTATAAATAATTGTTATTTTTATTATAAAAATGAATAATTATTATCATTTACAAATTAACTATCCTATAAGCCCTTCAAATTTCAATAAAACATCCATTCTCTCCCCCGTCTACTGAAGTCTAATTATTACCATTACTGTCATGTTATTTTGCTTGCACATTTACAAATAATAATAATAAGAATAGTTTATTCATTAACTTTGAGAAGATTGAGCTCAATAAGCCCAGTGGGCTCCAAATCCTACTCGAGCTCTATTTGTAAGCTCGACTCGCTAGCTCTTTAATGAGACAAGTCCGAATCGACTCGATTCGGTTGCACCCCTAACTCATCAATCTAGAATATAAAGCGCATTGAGATGCATGATTCATAATTATTCCTATTAATTATGCATTGATTCATTAAAATATGGCTTTCAAAAGAGAACGAACTACTTAATATAAAAACCGAGAGGGAAGCCACGCACGAGCACTCTTTACCGAGTTTTCCAGCTGCACATCATATGGTCACAAGACAAAGGACAGGTTTAACTCGTTCACTCCTTTCGAAGTTCTTGAGATAAGTAAATGTTTTTCTTTCTGTTCTCGAGATAGTCTGATTACGTCTTGCTCACTAGCCTGTAATAGTTGAAGTCAGAATGATAATACTATACGATGCCTCCATTTTTTTTTTTTTTTGGTTTGTAAAGTATACAAATGAGCCCATTGAACAATATATGAAGTTGATTCTTTGAGTTTCAGTGGTAATTTTACGCTAAATGGAAAGCTACTTTCCTTTATTTTTCTACTTTCATTGAGGATATGAAGGATTTTAAACTTCTGTTTCTGTATTTCCAGAAATACTGTACTTCTGCAGGGATGTATTTATTCTATTAATGTGATGGAAGTGGGAAGCAAAGTGAAAAATCCTTGGTGAAAACTTTAAGAGGTTCAAACTTCTTGCAATTCGACTAGTTATCTCCATACAGTCCTTAGTTAAAGAATTTTTTTTTACAGAAAATAATCTGCAATCAGCAAACCTAAGGGCCTCTCCAACTGAAAATCTCAATTTTCACTCCAAAATAAAGTGAAACTTAAAAATGATGTGATTCATCTCCAATCGAACTCCATTTTGCGTGCTTCTGCAAAGGTAACGGTCTTTCTACTTTTTTACGCGTTTCTTCGGCAAATCCGGTTGAGACAAAATCGCGTAGGTGAATAGTGCAACACCAATATTGACGTCGCACTATTTACCCTCCACCGATTAGCAATTTTTTTGCCTTTCGAATGGAGCAAACCAACTATGCTTTCCAGTCGTTTGGAGTTCAGCTGGAGCTGCACTAAGTAGCTTTTAATTTTATATTTTTATTTGAAAGAACTGCAGAATTAAGATTTGAGAGTAGAATGAGCTTAGCAGCTCATAAGGAACAAAGAGTGACGAACTTTTTTATGTCTAATAAGAACTCAATGACCAAGCTTTTATTATAATGAAGATGCTATGCAGAGACCATAGAAAACAAGTATCCAGAGATGGATCTTGTAATTAACCAGCAACAGAAGTGACTAAGAAAGGTCTTTTCAAAATGTACATTTTTAAAAGCTTTAGCTCTATAAAGCAGTTCAACTTAATAATTTCACTTGTCAAGTACTAGTTAAAAAGGATCTGTAAAGGCATCAATCAACACTCAACTTAGTGGAGATCTCTGTGGAATGCCTTTCCTTCTGCTCATATTTGCTGTCAGCTCCTCATTGGCAATGCGGCTTGCAGGTGCTGAACTGTATGGGCCGCTGCGCTTCCTGTAAGTGATTTCCGTTCTAAGAAGATAGCTCAAATTTTCTGAATCTGATGAAGCCATAGTCTCATCACCTTCAACAACAGTAGAGTGAGTTGTCTCATTGATCTCATCTTCCCCAGCATAAGCTTCCTGTGGGATGAGGAAGTCAGGCCCCAAGTGCAGTGAATCACATCTTCTTAGATATGTAGAAAGATCATTTTCCTGGCTCAACACATACTCTACCTGCCAAATAGCTGAGTTAGCTTAGAACTTTGAAAGATTATGAAACCAAGATGAATTTTTTATGAACTCCTTCTCATGTTATGTTATTCTTATCATAACTGTGAAATATTTTCAAATTATAAGTTTAATGCATTGTGGTAGTTTGAAACATCCGTTTAGAATATGTTGTTTAGGAGTGTATCTGCGTTTGCTAGCTGTATCTCTCAGGAATTAGTAAAAGGTGTGAAGTTCTGTGTCCTGGATATCTTCTAGTATTTAGCCATAAATTTTGAATGCTTATGAAAAGCCTATCAAACATCTATTTATCCACATATATTTAGCAATATTTTATCTAATTTGGGCTTCGTTTGAGATGGCTTTCTTAGTTCTTCTTAAAGCGGTTTTGTAGTACACAAACTACAAAACTGTTTTAAGAAGCAGTAAGAAAGCAATCCCAAATGAAAGTTTCGTTTGTGCTGGCTTTCATACTAGAAAGCTAATTTAAATAGTAAGAAAGTCATTCCAAATTAAGCCTTATTTACTGCTTAAAGTAACTTTCTAGTATAAAAATTTTAATTTTTAGCAGGAAGAAAACCGTCCCAACTTTCTTATTACTTTCTAAAGTAGTTTTTAATATAAAAGTTTCTTGTTCATGAAATTTTTATGCTAAAAACTTACTTTAGAAAGTTATTAAAAAGCTATCACAAATAAAGTCTTAGATTCAACTCTTACTAACTAAGAATACAGCTCCAGTCTAAAATGCTGAAGGTAAAGTTCTTTGTTAATCTGTCTTGTATGAAATCAGTTGCTCCGTAGAATGAACCATCTATAATTTTTTATGACGCATATTATTATCAAGCATAATAACCGTACTAATTAATGATTAAATTTTATCATTTCTCACACTTCAATTACACATACCTTGCAACCCAAAGAGCAGTGGATATAAGGCTCTTGAAGGCTCCGATCACAGGACGTGCAGAAATTTCCTGAACCCTTGAACTGTCTACTTTGAGGTCTCTTCTTAAGGAACACCACCTTGGAACTGTTGAGAGTGTAAGACTGCAAGTCGAGCATACATTGATAACATCAAAAAACATACCAAATCATCACAGAATTCCAAAATCGCGTTCAATAATCAATAATCTTTATCTACCTGAACATTGGAACAGTCAATGAGCTTCTCAATGTCTTCCAATCTCACAACGTCGTGGTAAACATACCTTCTTACCTGCATTAATCTGTGGCTTCTGTGCGCAGCTACGCAGTGAGGGCATATACTTGTGCAGCAGTCCAAGCAACATATGTTCTTCTCGTTCTTCCTCGCATTCTCATGCACCAAGCAGCCATTGAAGAACCTTTGTGTTTCAAGTGCCTCCAGCCATGATGGTTTCTGAATTGCCTGACAAAAAAAATGAAATATTGAGTTTGTTTTCTGCTAATAACAAAAAAGAACTGAGAGTACTCACCATGATCACATTCAACTTAAAGACTGATTTTGCAGATAATAAGGAAGAAATGAAGATTGTTAGGTTCAGTGTGTAAAAGTGTATTTATGGAAGCAAAGAGTTGAGTTCGTGGAGAAGAGGCGGAATAAAGAAAGGAGGAAAGAGAAGAGAAGAACGTGGAATGCTGTTCTAGTGTTTCCCATCATTTTGGCTCTTTAACTAAGGGAGAGCACAGGTCCTTTCCTTGGCTTGAGAGCTGCACTCTCGAAACTAATGCAAGGGAGATGGGGCTTAATCGAGGAGTATTTGATTCTTTTCTCTGTAGCGTTTTGTGAAGTGAGGGCAAGATAGTTGGCTTTTCTTGGGCCACATGATCCCTTCATAATCTCTCATCAAACTACACTGGCTCTTGGGGCACTGGCTAGTTAAGTTACTTGAATTTGCCGTGTTTTGGGAATAGATCTTTTACATTTTATTGTGTTCATTAGCTCATGATGTGAATCTATTATACATGGAAGATACCAATATTCAATTACAACTACATATGAGGCCAAGAGGTAGAGAGAGAACAGAGAGAAGTTTGATTTCAAATATTCTCTTAAGTGGCCTTAGTTTATATCATATTTAGTTGGCCTTTTAGATAGAAAGAGGGAAGTTAAAATGAGAGATTCAAAAATATGGTGAGAATTTTGGGAGGTACCATATTGTATCAAGCATGGATCTTTTGTCATATATAGCTCATGTACCATAGTGCAAGATTGCATTACAGATCTTGTGAGAGTTTAGGGAAGTGTTTTGTAATCCCAATATTGAGTAATTGGGGCGAATTTTTTCTTGACAAAGAAAAAGCATAATGCATATTTAGTCAATGCAAGGGTTAGAAGAGGGGCAAGGAGTCCCCTTTCCAGAGGTTTAGGATTATATTTATTGAAAGTTATAAAATATTTGTAGTTATTTCATTAAAGTTGTTTTAAGAATTTATTAGAGTTTTTGCTTGCAATAAATTTTCTCTTTATAAAGGGAGGGGGATGTTATATTATGTCTTTATGAAAGATTAGAGTTGTAATTATCTACAATTAATCAAAGAGAAATCTACGGCAGCAGCAAAGCCTTAGTCATTAATTGAGTGAACTAGTATTAATTTTTTTTTGTTTTTATACATTGATCTTTTTATGTGCATTTTTTTCTCAATATGTTTATATACATTTTTCAAGCTTCTTTGATTAGTTAATTAAATGATCATAAATAAGACCTTCACGCTCCAATGGCAAGAAATCTCCTTCAAACGCTCTCTCACACTCTCTCCTTGACTCTCTTCTCAATAGGCACGAAGATTTGTAGGCATAAAGATTAAGTGGCAATTTAGAATTGCCTATTTATAGAAGAGATAAGAAAAACCGTCCAAATATGGTAAAATTTCGAATTATCATATAGTGGATTGTCCCATACGATCATGGATCATCCTAGACAATTTTACTTAAATGCTTTGGAAATGATCCTAATATGTATGTGTACAAAATGACTTCGAACAGACAGATCGCCATGAATAGCTTGATGTGTGTATTGATTTATTTATAGGCCTAACTATCTTCATGTGATGCATCAAAATATATCAAAGGAAGCAAAAAATATAAAAAAGGTTAAGGAAGAGACATCATGTGGATCATGAAAATTAAGCTAAAAGTTTAATTACATGATCTATGGCTAAAGCCTACCGAAGAGACCAATGAAATGGCCTATAAGAGCCAAATTAATAGCCCAACAAATAGCTCAAATTTTAGAATATTTTAAATATAACTTATATGTGCTATTTTTAAATTTTTATTTTCTATGTAGGGCTATTTATATCCTTCATTAACATATTTTGGAATGGAGGAAGCATTAAAAATAAGTTGCTATAACTCATTCATTAATACCCACCACCCCATATACTTTCTTTTTCTCTCCTTCATTTCCCTCAAAATGTGTTGATCCAAGAGTCTTGTAATGCTTCTAAGTATGGGCTAATATGCATTATAATAATTTATTAATGAATGACATTTGAGTAGAGAAGAGTTCTTAATTTGCTAATGATTGGTAGACTCAAGCATTTTGTCTACTTGTTGTGAGTTGCATAGCTATCTTCCTATTTCCCTTAAGCTACTACTCTTCATAAAAAATGCGAGTGCCTCCGAGTTGTTGCTGGAGACTCATTAGTGCACGATAATCTACCCGCATAAAGAAGCAAACGACTTGCAACGCAGCGCCATTCTATTGGATCAGCAACACTCGTATAAGGGGACAGAAGGTGTCTATATATAGGCTTTCAAGTAGAACATTGCACACATTCAAATATAACTGATTAATGCCAAAAATTTTAAAACGTCCCCATGCATGCATTGCAACATAGAGAATTCATTATGCAAGCATATCATATGTTGTACAACAAAACAAAATTATCTTACAAGTTTATGTGGGCATTATATATATTCGTATCATATAAATACACAATACATTATAATCATGCGCTAAGGCGCTAAGCTACTACATCGAACATGAACACATCATATATGTACATGTTGCAAAATATAAAGTACATCCCGCATACGCATATTATAGCATACAAAGGCATCATGCTAGCACTGAATCACATGCAAATGTGCTATGCAAGCATTGCATCATTATGCAAACATGTTGTGCATGTGAATCATCTACTACTGCATCAATCTAATACGTAACATGTCAAATATCAAGCAATATACAAATATATGCATTATCATACACATATGCATGTGATATGTAACATACATCATGAAACTGTAGCATTCAAAAATGCAAAATGCATCATGTTGTGATGGTACGTCGCTTTATAACACAGACATACTATGCATTCAAATGTAACAAAGCATAAATACATCATGCATACATATTATCTAATATGCGAAACACAACTCGTAGCAGTACCAAGCTACATCGGAATGCGAATGCATCATGCACTACATGCAAACTAAATTAGCATGCAAATGTATCATGCACACAAATAGGCAATGCATTATGCATGCAGGTCATAAAAGTATATTATACATTATACTGATACATTAAGCCATTATGTTGCATATTAATATGTTATGCAAACATGATTAAATAATGCACAAAATGTAAAAAGTCAGCATACACGCATATATGTGATTAAATACTTACATGGGCCTGACGAGAGTGAAGTGTGCACACACGTAATATATGAGGATGTTGTACGGGTCAGGAAATGAACCTAAGTTTGAGCTTTATCCTCTTATGTGAATAGGTAGGAGTTGACATGACTAGAATAATTAAACAAATATACGATCGTGGCATCAGCCTAGTTTTTTATTTTATACATTTATATTAGGCCTTAAAGGATCCTAACAAAGAAAATTCACTAATAAAGGAATAAAATTGATAATGAACCAAATCCTTTGTCAGCAAGTAGACATAATCGACAAGATTCAATCAAATAAATCAAATTGCCCGTGAAAACCCTAGTGATGGCCGTATTGATAGAAAATTTCAACTTGAGGGGACCTTGAAATATTTTAAAAATGCATCCAAATTCTCATAAAATACACTCAATAATATAAATATATAAAATCAAAATTCAATCATCTAAATACTTAAAGAAAAGTAATCCATCCTCTACAATAATTTGTCGAGGTGGACAAATTCAAAAATCACTTTAGCTCACAAATATCTAATGTATGGTCAAAAATTCCATAAGGATTCACTTTCAAATAATATCTTGCTATTAAGGACGTGGCATGTGTCATCTAACCTGGGTTTCGCCACTAAATGGTATCACACCGTGGATTTTGCTGCCAAATAGCACTACAAGTAAACATTTATGACCATGACCCTCTATACCAGATGGTTTTGCCGTCAAATGGCACCACTAAATTATAGTCATGATTAGAGCTCACTTGTTTCATAATGCCTTCAAATTCTTGAGATATGAATCAATAGGATATAATCGATATAGCACAAATTAAGCCCCATGTTAGCTAAGGTGGATTCGAATATGTCCCCTTAGGTAAATAGTCACCTCATGTTTACAAGGTATCCTTGGACGAAGCAACTCATAGCTGTCGATGAGGATCCTTTGGTCAGGTTGGATCGACTATCTCCTCTGACTAACTAGACCAGGAACCATGATGGCTTGCGACGACGGAATCATGGGATCTTGATCAGGCTCATTATAATCCCCTCACCATCCTCTTTAAGTGCAAGATGGTCAAATTTTTAATTTTAAATATTAATTTTTAAATACCAAAACTATGTTGCTACTATATGTTGGATACTACATATATGTTTGATGAATAGTCTTGATCGAAAAATCTCTCTCATTACGAGGGATAATTAACTATATGGGCTTGTGCCTATAGGAAATTGAACTCAGATCGTAAAGTCATCGCAAAATGAGGGTGAAATCTCTGGGTACAGTCTAATTTAAAATCCAACATGCCTTCTAAAAAATTGCCTTGAAACATAAATGTTAAAACTCTTCTCAAAGACCCGAAGAAAGAAAGGGAGTCCGCAAAGAGACCGGGGGCGTGAATTTTTTGAGCCCACATTAGCTTAGAGAAGGTTTTCTTAATTCCTCCCCACCAATTAAAGCTAAGGGATCAAATTTTGGTATAATACCTAAACCCTATCCCAAACACTAGATGTTTAATGTGCATAGCTATTGAAGCTGAAGTGAGTCAATCAAACACCACCTTAGGGATTCCTCACTTTGGTGGTTAAAGGGAGATATTCCAATAGGACTGGCTCTGGTTAGCCGACCCAAATTACATACTCTATGGCTTAGGCACTTGCAAGATAAGGGTGATAAAATCATGGTTGTCTAATATATCTTAAATAGGATCCAACAATTGGTATTGAATCTTATGCCAAAGGAACTTTCTTTTGATTTTTGTTGAGAGCTTATTTCTTTATCAAATGAAATTCTATTTTAATTAAAGAAGTATTTGGTCGTAGACATTTTAGCAAATTAATTTTCATGCAATTATTATATTATAAAAATTCCAATTTTTTATAATTAAAAAACACATTTTCTTAAATTTGATTGTTCATGGCTTGAGTTAATTATCTTATAATTATAGGACGATAATATACATTCCCAAGGATTTTGGGATTTTCATAATTTAGTTGGTTAATTATTAAAAATAACAAATAATTCTTTAATTATTAACAATAACCAAATTTTTAATTAATACTTAATTTCTCTAATAATTCATTTAGTTTAGAAAATCAGGATTTAACCTTTGACATTGACCCTCACATACTCTTGAAGCTGACTTAAAATTTTCCAAATTTTAAAATTTCAAGCATTTGATTTTAAAGTTTTTTTGATCATTTTTTAAATTTTAATTTCTTTGTTTGTAAATTTCTTATAAATTCATAAAATTAATTTTATAAATCCAAAATAATCAAGATCAAAGTTCATTTGATTTGGTTAAAGTTGTTCTTAGCAAAAAATCTAGTTTAAATTAGTTTGGTTAAAGCTGTTTTTTGCAAAAATCTAGCTAACCCATGGTGACCTTAGATTAACTTGAGTTGATTAGCTCTAGGGGTGTCAATATTTGACACGACACGAAAATTAGACTCGGAAATTTTGGGTTCGGGTTGACCCTAATATGAACCTGGTCGGGTTCGGGTTAGAGTTTTCAACCCGTTTTAAAAATCGGGTCGGGTTCGGGTTGACCCGAAAACCCGGAAATGACCAGGATTGACCCGCTGCCCGCGTCTGCCCGTGGAAAATCCCGCTCTGCTCCGCTTGCTCGCTGCCCTGCCCCGCTTGCCCGCCGCTGCCCCGTCAGCCGGTGGCAAATCCCGCCCTGCCCCACTGCCCTGCCCTGCTTGCCCGCTGCCCTACCCCACTTGCCCACCGCTGCCCTGTAAGCCGTGGCAAATCCCGCCCTGCCCCGCTTGCATTCAGCTGCCAGCCTGCCCCATCACGTGAAAATCTCAAAATAGGCAGGGCGGCACCGCGGCAGGCCGCATGTCCCGAGGAGGACCCAAGCTCGTGTCCAGGCTCACTGGCTGCCGTGTCCAGGCCGGCACTCGCGTGAAGGTTGCGGCGTTCAGGCCAGCGCCCGCGTCCTGGCCGCATGAGGGCTCGCCGGCTGCAGCATCCAGGCCAGCGCACGCGTCCAATCCGCGCATGTTGGCACGGTGGCACCCACTTTCGGGTCGTGTCGGGTTGACCTGAACCCAAAGCGGATCGGGTTCGGGTCCAGAAAATCGACCCATTTGTAAAAACGGGTCGGGTTTGGGTTGACCCGAACAGCATCAGATCAGTTTTGGGTTCGACCGGAACCCAACCCGTGACCCGAAATTGACACCCCTAATTAGCTCTTTAACGTCATATGTATATTATTCATATATATTTTACACTTTACAATACACATGTATTTAGATGTCACTTTAGGTCAATGAGTCATTTAATTGCATCTAGCGTCTCCGTATTTGATTGATTTTAATTTTGACCTAATGACCTTTAACTGGGCTTGGCTTGAATGATATGAATTTAGTTTAACATTGCACATTTGAGCACATAAGTTGATATATTATGGTTAATATACTTGTTGGTTCTTTATCACATTTTTTAGGATAGCTTACACATCATTATAGGATAACCTATCTTAGCCCCTGTTAGAGCCATCTGACATTGAATGCTTATACCCTTAAGAAATATCTAGTGGCCAAATCTCTCCTTAGTATGATCTTGCTCTTTTGTTTACATTACTCTTCTTTTAGTCATGATCTTTCTACTAAGTCAATTCTTAATTTATCTATGCTCTTTTGGCCAAGTCTCGCCCTAGTCTATTCTTGCCCTTTTGGTTAGGCTTACCCTTAACTTAGTCATGCTCCTTTGGCTAGTTTATTCCCTAGTATAGTCATGCTCTTTTTGCCATACTTTTTTGGACTTAGTGATAGAGAAATTTTTCTTACATGTGCCCAACATACAACCATATATATTTTCATTTTATTAGAAATAAAAACTAATAAAAAAGAAAAGATTCTAACTGGTGTATATCTTCACATTGAAATTTCATCTTTTTTATTGTCTATCCATCGATTTGTCTTTTATGCCTATTTGCACCTAATTATGCTCCAAAAAGTCTTATCTTTCACTAAAGCCTGTGTCATCAACTATTTGTTGTTCGTCTCTCATTAAGCACATTAATTTTGATATTAATGTTTTATATTCATTGACTTTTTTTTTTTGAGAAAAAATAGGGTTTTCATCATCATCATCAACTTCTTGTTAAACAATATTTCTCCCATCAAAATGGACATCGCGTATGAGTTTTCGGGAAGTACCACCGTTTTAAATGATTAGATGACCATTCATCAGAGTTTTAATCACCTTAGTTAACCATCTATATAACGCACTCGAACACCTTCAAGTTAACCATATATTCATCGAAGTTTTAATTGCTTCATTTGGGACAGCTTTCTTACTGCTTTTAAAAGCAGCTTTCTAGTAAAAAAATATCTTGAAATTTGAAAAAATAGTGGCCGAAGTGGTCCCAAATAATGCCTAAAAAAAGATATATGAAAAGCTTATGTTTGAATATTCCAAACAAAATCTTTATCTTCAACCTTGGATTTGTGAGAGTGAAGGATGTCATTTGGGGTCATATATATGAAAAAATTAAAATTTTAAACACTTCTAAATGGTGATTAAGAGAATAATTACTCAATTGGCTTAAAAATGAGCATTGAACTGTCTCTTGGATTTTACTTTGAAAATTAAAGGTTTATAGATGAACAAATAAAGGCTGGTTGTAAGTACAAGTGCTTTGTTCAATGCTTTGGATCTTCACAATTAAAGAGTTTTAATTGTCTCAATTGTTTCAACACATTAATGTCTACTGCTATACATTACAAGTGCTTTATTGTAATTGGTGAACCAATAAATTGAGTCAAAAGTCTATGAACCAATACTTGAAGAACAATAGCAAAAAATAAACTAATAATAATTTTGAAATTTCCATTTATTTTTCTTTTCTTTTGAACACAATAAGGGATTTGCAAGTGAAGTTCTATTGCATAAAAAAATATTTTTCAAATATGCAAAACACATTTTGATCCAAATCTCATATCACAACATAAACATCTTTCACCTTACCAAAGATCATTATAAATATGCAAAATATTGAATGAACATAAAAGAGAAAGTGATAGCAATCCAAATCGTTGTATAATGGTTCGTTGTTAATGACTTAGGCTTCGTTTGAGACGACTTTTTTACTGCTTCTTAAAACAACATTTTAGCAAAAAAATATTAATTTTTGTAGTAAAACACTATTTTAAGAAGCAATAAGAGAGCTATATCAAACAAAACCTTATATCCATTTTATGAGTTATCCTCTCATAATGTTATTGGCTCCTTCACTTTGCCAATGCGAGACAAAGATGCCTCTTTTAGTTACAAGTAACCCTATACTCCAAACGAAAAAATAACTATGCTAGCACCACAACTATGATGAGTGGCTTTACCCTTAGAGATAAGATACGAAATGAGCATATACGTGAAATGGTTGGAGTAGCTCCAGTAGAAGATAAGATTAGAGAGAGTCGTCTTAGATGGTTTGGTCACATAAAACGGCGGACTTCCGACGACCTGATTAGGAAAGTAGAGGTATTAGATTTGATTTATGTTAAGAAAGGTAGAAGCATACCTAAAAAGATTTGGTTAGAAAATATTAGTAACGATATTTCTTTATTAGATTTAAACGAGAACTTGACTTTTAATAAAACACAATGGAGAAAAAGGATTCATGTAGCCGACCCCACGTAGTGAGATAAAGGCTTGATGTTGTTGTTGTGTTATAATAGTTTTTAAGTTATGGGCGATCATACAACATGATTATTATGATTAGTTTTAAACAATTTTATGTCTAATTTAATTTTCATTAAATTTGCTCGTGTGTGCTGCTCATTTCAGCAATCTCAACATCTAAAAAAATAGAAACAGGCCAAGTCACCTCATGGCAGGCGATTTCGTTTGCCACCTGGTAGGTCTCTTTCTATTTTTTTTTAATATTTTACTGTTAAATGAAATTCAAAGAATTTCTAATTCATCTTCCGCTTTCGTTCCTTGAGGAAGATTGCGGAGAAATAAAAAACAAAGGGAAGTTCCCGCGCTGACTCCATGGTTCCGCTCCCTCCCTCTTGGCATTTGGCAGTTCCTGCTTCCTTCTCGATCCCACGTTGGATTTTCATGGAAAGTATACGAAATAGGTAGATCAGACCGAGTAAGAGAAACCTTCGCTAGAAAGAGAGAGAGACGCTCTTTTTTTCTTTGCGGTACTTTTAGCAAGTTGACATTTGCTGGATATTTCTTGTTATAAAACCAATTAAAACAATAAAAGAAGGTCTTACAGGTGAAATCAATGGCATTTTCTCGAGGGAATGTTCCTCTTCTTCTCTTAACTCTTAACATCCTGTTCGTCTCTTCCCAGGCCGCATATCTGGAGAAAGCCATATCAGGTATTTCGTTCTCCTGTATTATTGATTAATGAGATTTTTTCCCGACCCCGGAAGTTTTTTTTTTTTTGCTGGTTTCTGATAGAAAGGAGTCCTCTTTCTTGAAAGTTTTTTTCAAGTTTTATAAGTCGGTTTCTGCAGGAAGAGGAGGATATGTCCTGGTTCCCTTTAGGAGGTCGGCTGCAGAGGGGCCAGTTGCCCTTTCTGGTAATTCCATCAACAATTCCTCTTTTGTCTTGGCTTCGGAGAGAACAGAGAGAAGAGATCCTCTGAACGATTTCAAGGATTACACTGGGGGATGGAATATCAGCAATCGACATTACTGGGCTGTGAGATTTTCGACCACTTCCTTGAGAACCTTTTGTATCTTTCATGCTATCTTCTGCAACTCTTATTCATGTTCACAATTCAATTTGCAGTCTGTTGGTTTCACTGCTGCTCCTCTCTTTGGCATTGCCCTTACGTGGTTCGTGGTATTTGGATTAGTTTTGATAATTAGCGGGTTCTGTTACTGTTGCTGCCATCGTCCTATACACCCCTATTCTTACTCAGCTTATGTAGTCTCTCTTACATTGCTCATCCTCTTCACCTTGGCTGCAATGTATGAACTTCTTTTCCACATTTCAATTTGAATCTTGATTGGTGTTTATAGTTTCTTTCTCATGATTTTGATTGATAACTGATTAGGTTGTATTTATTTTTTTACCTGCATCCAGCATTGGATGTGTTCTTCTTTACTATGGACAGCAAAAGTTTCACAACAGCAGCTCAGATACATTGGATTATGTTGTTAGCCAGGCAAATTTTACTGTGGAAAACCTTAGGGAATTTTCTGGCAATTTGTCAGCGGCTAAGAGGATCAAAGTGACTAATATGCTTATTCCAGGTGATATACAGAATAGAATTGATGACATTGTGAACAAAGTTAATACCTCTGCGAATGATCTAGATAGACGGGCATCTAAAAACTCTAAAAATATCAGAGATGTGCTAAACACTGTGTGAGTATTTCCTTGCATTCCTTTGAAGAATGTCTCTTTAATTTTTCTAACTTGGATTATGCCTTCTTGATATGATTATCTGCTTTGTTAATTTAGGCGATTGATTTTGATCATTGTCGCGGCTGTGATGCTTCTGTTAGCATTTCTGGGCTTTAGTAAGATCTTTGTTATCTGATAACTAAATTTGAAATTTTTATTGGTGCATAAATTGGTTATTTTCTGTATGAAAAAGTTGATATTTATTTTTCTTTTTTCTTTTCTGACAGTTTTATCTATATTGGGACTGCAATTCCTTGTCTACATGTAAGGGAGATCTCACACGCACACATGCACACACACCCACCTCATCTCCCCCTCCTCAAGTCATAGTTTTATTTTGTTTTCTTTTCTTCTTCTAGTTTTCATAAGCTGTTAGTTGACTTTTTGTTCTCACTATTTCAGCTTAGTTCTTATTGGATGGTTTCTTGTTGCGGCAATGTTTATCTTGTCAGGTGTATTCCTTCTTATGCACAAGTAAGTTCTGTTTGCAAGTGATGATTAGATTGCAAGGTACCATTGTAGTAGATCCTATAGTATGCTACATTAGACGGCGATGTATTTACCTGATTTTAGTTTGCTTTTCTTGATATAAAGTATATTTAGCTACTTTTATCCACATTTTTTTATGAATTTGTGCAAATAAGGTCAAGTGAGCCTCTCTCTAGAAATTTTGCTAGGAAATATTACCAGTAGATGTGTGAGTAAAGTGGTCAATAAAATTTGAAAGGTCTTTTGCGATGTTTAATAGGGATCATATCTCAATGATCCATTCATTTGAATCTGTACAAAACCTCAGCTTTGTATGAATCCATCTTTAAGTGTCATCTGTAATCAACCCAAGAAACTTGTAGATTTAGTTGATTCAACACTTACTTCTATGGTTAGTGAGGTTGTAGCCATATATATAGTATATTCATGATATGCATGCCCATTTGTTGAAAGCTTCCTAGTAGACTTGAAAATTCTAAGTGTGTGGCAGAAGTCCGACAGATGGTCCTACGACAACTGGTTGACGGGAAGAAGTCTGGCGGTGGTCCGACGATGGCTGGTGGCCGGGTAGAAGTCCAGCGATGGTTCGACGACGGTCGAGGAGTAGATTGGTGGTAAGAGAGATCTCATATATCTCTTTCTTCTTCCTCATCTTCTTCCTTTCTTTATGTGAAGAATGGGTGTCTATTTATAGATTTTTGGGAGTGACATGATTAGTAAATAATGAGAAGATTAAGGGTAGGTTGGGAGTGTTTCGGATGGACGAACCAATATTGATTCTCTTGATCATGGAGTATGGACCATTGCGCATTTGAGTGTCTTAATGATGTTAGAATTCAGCGATCTTGGGCTTGTTGGATTCGTATTGTCGAGCCGCTCGATTGGACTATAAGCATGTCACATTTGAAAATCATTTGATCATCCAACTTATACTTTGAAGCTTGCAAATGAGCTTCAGACCCTCTATTTGGACCCATTTGGGCTCATATTAGATCGAATTTTGTGTTGTTAGGTTTGTCTTTTATAGATGTTCAGTTCGACTATAAGTTTGCTGAAATCAGAGTTTGGATGGTCCCAGAATTAATTTCGGAAGTTTCCGATTCAACTTTGCCTTTAGATTCGTGCCCAATCAATATAATTTTTTGATGACATATCAATAATAATAATAATAAGCATCATCATCACCATTATTATTTATTATTGCTATTATTTTTATGATTTTTACTATATATTTTATTTTGGCTTTTAGCTCTTATGTATTATTGTTTTTCATACTCACTCTCTTTTATATAAGAGGCATGAGTAGCGTCAAAGTGTAGGGATAATGAGAGAAGTTTACTGGCTACTCTTGTAAAGGTTAATAGAAAAAATTGGTTGTGTTTGATGATAACAAACCATGCTTGATATTATTAAAAAAATTGCATAGTATTTTTCTTTGCTTAGTTAATTGTCAACAATCATGAAGATGATGACAAGTTGCACTAGGTTAGCTTGGAGGACTTGCAACTTCGAGAAAATCTTAAGCTAAGCACTTCAACATGTTTAAGGATACAAAGTGAAGATTTAAAGCTTATTAGTGTACTTTGTTTATGATTTATTCATTGTAATTGATTAAGATTTATCAAGGTTTTTTGGATGATAAATGCAAATCTTTTTTTTTTTTTTTGTTAAAATTGTTTTAAATTATGTTTCTATATTATTTTTTTAATTAATTTTGGAAATTAATTGTATTGATTATTTATTTATTTAATCTAGTATAATTTATTATTTTCATAAATTATAATAATTAGTTATCATGGCAAAAAATTTATTTCTTGGTAGAGTTAATTACTATTATTAGAAACTTTATGTGAAGTTTCATAATTATATCATCAAAATTATCATTTAGTACGTGTTATCATATTTATTAAGAATAATTAGCTTATACTTTATAAATTATTTTATAGGTTTAGGATTTTTATGTTTCCTTTAAATCTTTATGGTAGAATATTTGAACATCTAAATTTCTACCCAAGAAATTTTAATTTTTAAGGAGTGCATGTAATTTGTTTTAAAATGAGAAAATAATCAAAATGGTTTTTTGACTCTTTATGAAGGACCAAAATGGTTCCCAACTATATTAAGGGATCATTTTGGTCCTTCAACTCCTTAAAAAAGAACAAAAAAGTCACACCATGGGAATATTTTGGTTCCTTTTTAAGGACTTAAGGGACCAAAATAGTCCTTTAATATAGTTGGGGACCATTTTGGTCCATAAAGAGTCAAACAACCATTTTGATCCTTTCCCCATTTTAAAATTAAAGATAGTTATGTAATAATTAAGAAGCAATTATATTATGCTTGGTTAATTTGATGTAATTCCTATCCCATTAGATTTATTGAATTGTTTATCTATAACATTATATATTATATATTATAATTTTTTGATTAGAAATAAATTTCTTTGTTACAAAACTTTAGTTGTTCCTGAGCAAAATAGAGAGCATCGGAACTGACTCTTTCTCCATAAAGGGGACCGATTTCTCTTGTTTCAACCTGATAACGACTAGTTTTTTTAGTTGTTGAAAGGGTGTTTTGGGAAGGTTTTTTAGGGATAATTTAAGGAATCTTTTTTGGTCTTTTTAGAGGATTTTTTTATTAAAGTGGAGATTCATTTAGTGTGCAATCATTTAGATTGACACAAATGGCACCGAGAGATAATTTGATAAAGTTGTCTTGTGAACTTTTAGAAGACTAGATACCTTCAATAACCCTATGAAACTACCAGACAACCAGAGGAAAGTGAGAAAAAAAGATTACAACAATTTGTCTACAAGGCTGAACAACAACAGGAACCTCACTCCAACAGACTCCTTTCAACTGGAATTGAATTTCTGGACTAGGAATTGCATGATAGGTCCCCCCATTGTTCAATTTCAAGCAGTTGGGCTATCTTTAATCCACCTACCTGCTTTCCCTTTGATATTCGAGCCCAGGGAAATGGCTTGGGAAATTTTTGTGGCTGTGACACCTTTATGAAAGGTTCCAGCCACCACCTGCTCCCCGCCTGTCTTCAAAGCTTTGTTAGCTTCTACCTTCTTCCTAGGTGGCGAGAAATCGGTGATCATGATTTGTTGGAATTTCTAGCAATCCTGGTTAGAAAGGCTTCTTGATTCAAGAAGATGGAAGTCAAACGTCTTAGCTCAAAACTACCATTACTTCAACTTTGCAACAGTCTTTTGCCTTGTCTCTATATTCAAGATGTGCTGGAATTCCCAGCAACTTGCAGTGAAATTCTGGAGAAAGGATTGGTAGATCACAACTGATTAATGTTGTATATGCTAAGTCATGGAAGGCTTAAAGCTTTAGGATTATAAAGCTTGTGTGATGAGGACATAAAGCTTATTAGAGGCGTGGCCAGTAATCTACGGCCACGATTACACCACTCTACTTTTGATTTTCATATTTATTATTGATGTATTAGTTTTATTTACGAAGTTTTATTATGCTTTTTCCATTTGTTACCCTTACTTGAGGGCTTAGGTATGTGTAAACCCTAGGGGCATAGTAGTACTTTGTATTTTCTCATTGTATGGGCTTTTTAAAGCCTCTCTCTTCTTCTTTGAGGGTTAATGATGAATATGAAAGAAAATTTCTTGCGTATTGTTCTCTTGAGGTGAGAGTTTGTGAGTCTTGGAGAAATCCCTAGGAGAGGGAAATCGGATCACCCAGCAACCTTGGAGATGGCCGGGTTCGTGGTTCTTCTTCCTTACCTTTCTTTCGTTCCTTTTCCTTTCCCTTCCTCCTCCTCCATTGAGCTACCTATATCCCCATCCAATTCCCAACCTCCTAGCCGCCAGATTCCCTAGCCACAATCCACCTTGCCGCCGGCCAATTCCCCCCACCAACCCATCTCCCCTCCACACTGAAACGGGCCCTCCCTCTCCCACCACCAAACCATTCAACCCAAAAAACCCTAAACCCAATCCTAGCCTAGCCGTTGGCCATACCATCTCCCCCCACACCAAAAAATTCAATATTTGAAACTTCTCCAATTAAATCCAAATCAAATTTGAATTGGATTGGAATTAATTATTCCCTCCTTAATTGGAATTCCCAAAGAGGCAAGCTATGATGCACAAACATGGATACGGCGGCACGGATATGACACGACACGGACATGGGACACGTCAATTATTAAAAATATAGGACACAGACAAGGGTAAAACACGGCATTATAATTTTTATATTTTAAAAATAGTGTATAAAAATTAAATAAGTATAATTTTAAAAATAATTTAAAAATAAAAATTCATTTAACTAGAATTTGTGCTTAAAATGATTAGTATTAGGATGTCATGAGTTAGACGTCGATGTCGTTTATCAGTCACCGAGAGAGGAGATGAAAATACCTTCGTTGACAAAAAGAAATGAAAATGAGAATATTTGATGATTGTGTATTAAGTGTGGACGTTGATTTGGTGTTGTGGATATGAAATAAGAAATTTAGTTTTAATCCCGCCAAATACAAGAAATTATATTTAAAAAAATTCATAAAATATTAGTTTTGATTCATCGTTTTAAAGTGCTATTAGTTTTGTTCTATGATTATTCTAATCACAAGTTGTGCAAAATCTAAATGAACTAAAAGCATCTCATACTTAGTCCTGCATCATTTACCTAACCATTTTTATGTATTATTGCATGCATATCATCATCTAGAATAGTTAACTCACTGTTGTGCTTGCTGTCCACGTATTTCCAACACTCATTTAGTGAACATTAGGCTAGTTTCTTAAGTGTTTAGGTGTGTCCTTTACGCCCCTTCAACCCTTAGTATCCCGTAATGGGATAAAGCTTGATGATGATGTTGTTGTTGCTGCTGGCTATGGTAGGCTCTCTAGTACCTTCATGATGGAGAGATTTCATGGAGGTGGAATTGAAGGTAAAGGGAATAATAGATAGAGAGCAGAATATGGTTTAAGAGGATCCCTTACAACTGTTTACTGAGAGTCTTTTCCAAGTAGTTGGCCTACTGACATTTTGGCAGTGCTTTGTTGTTGTTTAGTTTTGGAAGTCCTTTTTGAGAGATGGAGGGGGGCTGATATATTTAGTGTGGAAAGAATCTTAGTCTTGGAGCACATAGGACTAAATTCCCTTTTGACTTCATTTGGCTGAGATGGCCTAATGGGGCTCTCCAAGTGATTAAAAAAAGGGTTTTGGTTGAATCCAATTTGGGTCAAAATAGGGCCAATATTGATCTCTCCGCATGTTACAAGTAGTTGTAGAGTGTGTAGGCAGCTAGATCGGTATATTGGTGAATAGGCAAGTACACCAACAAGTATATAAGTGCATTGGAAAGTTAGCGAATGGACTAGTTGGTAGGTGAGTTCGCTCAAGTGAGTGGCCGAGTGCACATAAATGGTTGGGAGAATTTGCTTGTAGTGAGAAGGCAAATTTGCATGGGCAAGTGCATCTGTGCAAGCGGGTATCTTAACTGGCGAGCAATCAACTATGCACAAATGAGTAGGTAAGCATGCTTGGGCGAGCACACTAGTGAGTTCACATAGATGAGTAGGTTATTGTACAATGGTGAGTGTGATGATGAGTAAGCAACTTTGCCTCATGTGGTTACTTACATGGTTAAGTCAATTCCTTAGGCTGGGCTGGGGGGGGGGGCGGAGCTTAGGCAGATTGCCAACAGTCCACAAGGATGAGTAGAAGTGACTTCACTTCTTGATTGTTGGCTAGCCTTCATGTTGATGCTTTCATGAACTTAGATCATTGGTGGGTTGATCTACTATTATGTTCCAATACTTCTATTCAAATTGATTATATTCATGTTTCTCTCTGACAACAAATAAGAAACTACTACAGTACTACACTTCTTGAGCAGATTGAACTTTTCTTGATAACTAACCACTGTGACTTTCCCTGCTGTTTCAGTGCCGTTGGAGACACTTGTGTAGCGATGGATGAATGGGTGAGCCACCCCAAAGAACACACTGCTCTTGATGACATTCTTCCCTGCGTGAATGTGGCCACCGCAAATCAATCCTTGTACAGCAGCCGTCAAGTAACCTACAAGCTGGCTGACATGGTCAATAATGTCATCAATGGGGTGTCCAATCCTACAAACCCATCCATCTCCTTCAACCAGTCTGGGCCTTTGATGCCAACACTTTGCAATCCATTCAACCAAGACCTGAGCAATCGCTCTTGTGCTGCTGGTGAGGTGGTCTTGACTAATGCATCGCAGGTATGTTTGGTGATGGAATAAATTTTATTTTAATAAGCATGTTGATGGTTGTTTTCATAAATACAGTTGTTTTTGATGTGATTTAAGACTTCAAAATAGTTCACCGACTATTTATATATGACCAATTTAGTTCTGGAGTATCACGTTGTTCCAATTTGGTCTCTCTCGGTCATACAAAATTGATCCAAAATAGTCTCTTTGGGACTACATCGGGATCAAGTTTATATATTCGTGGGACTACATCAGCATCAATTTTATATCAAAATTATAATACTAGGGATCATTTTGGATCAATTTTGTATAGTCGAGGGGCTAAATTGGAGCAATGTGATATTCTAAGGATTATTTTTATATTTTTCCATATAAAAAAATATAAAGAGTTCAGTATTAGATATATAAATACATAAGAATGTAGGGATTTGTATTTAAATCTTCGCATTATTTTTAACGGGGGATTTACGCACACATCACTAAATTTTTATTTATTCACATATTTAACATCTAAATCCTTATATTTACTTATATAACATCATAATCTTCAAATCATATCAACAATATCATTAACACTAACTTTTTAAAAGTGAATTATATATTTTCATGTATATATTTTGTAAATATTTAGATATTAGATAGAGAAATCTATAAAAATTCAGGGACATGTATGTAAATCTTCTTTTTTTTGTTGGATTTGAAAGCTTATCATATCTTTTTGACAAGCTAAGTCTCAATTTCACATGAGCTACTATTCATTGCCTTCCTGTGTTATTATTCATCATATTTCCATTGCTCCTTATCTTCTGGCATCATAAAGTTGTCCAGAACTGCTTTACAACCAGCCGATTTTTGACTGAAAACAGCTTCCTCACATTAAAGTAATATAAATATGCCTGATAAACTGCGACTGAACAAAAATGAAGTTGAAAACTAAAAAAGAAAAAGATCAAGCATTAAGGGTTTGTTTGGGACGGTTTTTTTACTACTTCTTGAAGCAGCTTTCAAATACAAAAATTTTAATTTTTATACTAAAAAACTGCTTCAAGATGCAAGAAAAATGTCATTCCAAACGAAACCTAAGTTTATAATCAAAGCTGCAGCGTAACTACATACTTTTGAATACAGGTGTGGAGGAAATATGAATGCAATGTCACCATTGTCAATGGGGCTGAGATCTGTAAAACTGTGGGCCGTGTAACTCCAACTCTCTACGATCAGATGAATTCTGCTGTAAGTGTGGCTTATGCTTTATACCATTATTCTCCTTTCCTTGTTCAGCTCGAGGACTGCTCGTTTGCTAGAGAGGCATTTAGGTCCGTAAGCCATGAAAACTGCCCAAGTCTCAGAAAATACACAAACTGGGTCTTCATTGGCCTTACGCTCGTTTCAGCTGCTGTGATGTTGTCGATCATTTTCTGGGTCATCTACGCTCGTGAAAGACGGCATCGTATGTATAACAAGCAACAGATATTTTATGAGGGACGAGATCCAGTGGCAGGCAAGCCTTGATGAGGGAAAATTATTAGGTGCGGACACTGGATGTGGAGATACGTCCCGCCATCCACTTAAAATTTGACACATGGAGTAAACACGTTTGATTTATTTTTTTACTTTATATATTTAATGTGTCCCCAGAACTTTAAGTCAAGCGCATCCAAAGCTCAGTAAAAAGCACAACAAAAGAACAGTCAAAACACAGTAACAAAGTGCAACAAAAGAGCAGTCAAATAACAACTAAAGTGCAGATAAAACGCACAAAAAGTGCAACTAAAGTGTACTTCACGTGTCAAATTTTAAGTAAATATCTGGACGTATCTCTATGTCCGATTTCTGCACCTAATTATTTTCAACAAGTCTGGTCATGTTTGTGCAGTTATGTTATTGTAAAGAATTCTTTTTATGGCGTGTTTGTTGGTTTTTTCGAATGTATTAAAGGTTTTTGAAGGATTTGTGTTGTTAGCATTTTGGCGATTACAGAATGGCTTAGATAGGAATTATGTACTGATGCTTATTGATTTTTTGTTTGGGGGTAGATTTGTTCATGCATGTTATTATCTCTTTGGTTGAGGATAGATAATTTAGCTGATTTTTTCTCTTCATAGCTTTGGCTCCCTTCATGTACACGAGTAGGGAAATCAGTTATTAATGCATGAAATTGCAATCGTTTAGATGAAAAAGAAGATATTAATAGTAAATATGTACTTGATAAAAAATTTGTGCACATGCCCATAAGATTAACCTTATTTTCCTAAGGATTCATAGTAGCTTTTATAGATCAGTCTTTGACCTTGAGTCTCATCATATTCTTATAAAGAATTTGATGTTTCAAACTGCCTGGTCTTCTCCCAAGAAGATTTATATGCATACAATATTTTTTATTGATTTTAGGGGGAAGATTTAGGCTTCGTTTGAGACGACTTTCTTTCTGCTTCTTAAAGCAACTTTTTAATATAAAAATTTTAATTTTTGTACTAGAAAGCTGCTTTATAAAACAGTAATAAAGCCGTCTCAAACGAAGCCTTAATTGAACAATAGTTCCAACCAAAATCTGGAAGCTAAACTGTAACCTTCAATCCAAGCATCTTCACATAAAAGTTTCTAAGTAAAATCTCAACTAAACTCAATTTATGTCAGGAAGCTGAACTGTAACCTTCAATCCAAATATCTTCACAAAAAAATGACACGCTATATTCACAATTTCTTTAGAGCAAAAAATAAATTAGGATTGTTAAATTAGGTCTCTTAACATATATTAAACTTAATTTATTTTAATATATTACTTTAAACTACTTTTAAAGTAATAAAAAATAGTTTCTGCATTTGCATATTAAATGCGAAGCCGAGCTCGATGAACCTGGATAGTATGTCATGCTGTATCTGTTGCTTAGAACAATAAATATGTTTTAGTGAACTCACATTCATCTTGCAAATATTTTATATAAGTGTAGAATTAGACTTCTCATGTAAGAACATTGCTTTTTTGTTTAAATGTATCTCATTTGTTGAGATTTGTATGTCAAAATTCAATAGAAACGTATATACTGAAGTTATAGATATTAATTATTTAGTTGTGATGAATGCTCAACCAAAGTATTTAACTTAAGAAAGATTTCTTCTATTTTTCTACATTTGAAAGATTCTATAGTTCCCTATAACAATGAGAAGAAGAGCTTCTTCTCGAAACGGTATATATATATATATATATATATATATATATATATATATATATATATATAATATCCTTGAGTAATAGAACCATTTCTTTGAACATGAAACCATCATGAATTTTTCAATTTAAATCTACATTAAGTGAGACAAAAGTGACTAGCTAAATTTTTTTGTATTGTAAATTTCTTTATTTACATGCAAAATATCCATATGCTTTATGCAAAGGAGTTGACAATGACAAAGATAAATCTTTTTTTTCATTGAAATCCTTGATTGCTATTCAAATAATAATTGAGCTAAAATATATTAATATTGCCTAACAAAGATTGGTTTATGTATTTCCTCACACAACACTTTTTCTAAAAAAATTTCAAGTAATTTTGGGAGCATTTTCTCATTCTTTTCATATAAACTTTATTTTTTTTCCATAGGTAGTTTTTATTTTTTATGTGATCTAACCTTATTAATATCTTTTCTTTCTAACATTATTAATATCTTTTCTTCAAAACAATTATAAAAGAGGTAAGTATATATTTAAATTAAAAAACTGCACAATATTACTTAATAAATTATCCAATTAATCTTAAAAATAGACTTATAATAAAAAAATATTCATATTACATGCTTATAAGCAATGATTAAGATATTCAATTTATGAAATTGATGGTGTAAACCATATTGATGGATGTCAATTAGTCCGTGAATGAGGGTGAAGGATATATATATTGAATGCGATCATTGTAAACATCAAAAAGTCCAACATCACAATGAACATAACCAGGAAACATGTTGCTCGAATAATCGGCGAAATATATGCAGTTTGGTTTAATTCCAGTAGCAATCGTGTGATGCAAAGAAAATGTCTGATTACAACCCACAAAAAGGGAGTATTCCCCCAGCTCGTTGACGGGGATCCATTGAGAGTAAGAAGAAGAAGAAGAAGAAGTACCAACAGCTGGCACAAACTTGAAAACAAAGATAGCTATCGTTCTCGCGTTATGGTGACTATCAAGAGTAATATCAATCACCCTCTCTATTCTTAGAAGAGTTCCTGACAAAACGGCAATATAGTATATATAATTGAAGTTTCTGGTGCGATAGTATGAGTTGGGCATATTTGGGCAGATCAATTCAACATTTTGTCCATTGAGGTCAAAGGCAAGCACCAAAGAAAAATTTGTGATGGCGTAAAATCTTTGGTTTTGTTCATGATAACAAACATCCTCAAACTCCTCATCGTCCTCCATGTTGTAAGGAGATAATTTTGGCCCGAGAACCCAAGTCAGATTTTCTGACCTTGCCAAATCAAGCACTTTTCTAATGCCAAAGATAACAACAATAGTTCTAGAGGAGTCATTAGAGGAGACAATGATCTTATGAAAATATATATCAAAGAAGTCATTAGTAGTAAAGTCAACCAAAATTTCATTAAAATAACGCCTGATGGAGCTGTCAGGGGTATATTGTGACTCGATCAAGGTGAAAAGGGATGGGAGCGATATTTCAGCCTTTGTGACAGGGTTGAAGAGGCGAGGTTGTAGATCTGTTTTGTCAAGGGTCACAAGCCATCCATCATTAGAGCCAAAAAAGCGGCGGCCATAGGTGTGGCTACCGATGGAGGAGAAGCGATGATGGAAGCTGATGACAGGTTCTTCTCCTTCTATGGTAAGTTCGTGGAAGGTGAGTGTGTCGGAGGCCTCTCCGACATCATTTGAAAGGAGCAACCATGGGGAGGGACGACATTGAAACCCAAGGAGTGCATAGTTGTCAAGGGTGAAACTCCATGAGGTGCAGACAACCGATAATCGGACTAAGTCTATAATGGACAAGTGCGATGAGATGCAACATAGGAGATCTATGGGGAGATCAGACCATGCCATAATATTATTGTTTTTGCGGTGGCCAATAGAGGAAAGGAGCTACGGTACCTTCCAACACTACCACGCTCAGACAAAAAATAATAAGAGTTGGAATCAAATATGCAATCTTTGTTAGAGATATAAATATGTGAAACAGAATAAGTATTTGTGGCAAATATTCAAGTGCATTAATTTTTCTTCTCAATTGTGGCTAATGAATTTGGCCAACTAGCATTATCCATAAAAAGAATAGGGTGCAAAATTCATGTAGTAAAAATTAAATTTATTATTTATTTTAAATTAAAAATTATCTTTTATTGCATGCAGTTTATTAAGAGATCAACAAGACTATTTATTTCAAAATTTGGCATTATTTTAAAAGGTATCGAAACGATTATTCTTAAATATATAAATGAGTGAAAGATGAGAAAATATATATTATATGTGTTACTGCAAACAAAGGTATTTATTAACAATAGTTATATTATTTTATTTTACAAAATGAAGTTGGTGTCTTAATGGCTCTTTCATTAGGTTAGAAATAGTTTGTTTATAATAATATTATAAATTAATAAAATTTCAGATCAATTTAGTTCATATACTAAAAAATATATATCATGTACATGAAATTTTCTTATTTTAGTAATATGGAAATCATTCATTTGTTCTTATTAAAAGAGATCCCATTGATGGAAGGAATACTGAAATAAAAAAAAGGTTAGTAGTTCATCATCACCAATTAATTGATAGACAAAATATTAAAGTAAAAAAATGCATGTATGGTGCATGCATTTGCCTTTGTTTGAAAGTAATAAAAAAGATTGGAAAAGAAATCTCATTTGTCTTTTCCACCCTTCTCCTTCCTCCCTTCTCGCCATTAGAGTCTAGACAACTTTTTCTATGTTAGGCTCTCTATTAGTCTTAGGGAGAAAGATGGATGAGGCATTCATGATTGGTCTGTTAGATGCTTTATAAAATCCCAAGAGGATCAAGCACAGGGGAGGACCCAACAAATTTATAACTGTTGTTGTTGCCTCTAATTTGTCTCGACCATTCACTACAATAAAATGGGTCAATAGCGATAAAAAATAGAGAGAAAAAGAAAACTGTCGCTGAATAAGATTAATCATTCAATTTCTATAAAATGTATGTTGAAGTTGCCTTAAATTTGGGTCGACCACTATTTGTTCATATCCTTTATCATTGTATGCTTTGCAAATATGTTGGGGGTCCCATGGGGCAGCTCCCCCTGGTGCGGTTCGACTTGCCTGATCAGGTCACGGGGTAGCGCCCTTATGGGGCAATTGCCTAAAGACCATAGTATTTATTTAGGTTCATCGTTCCTTGACAATAACATCTCTACACAAAGTGTTTAATTATGATGGGGCAATTTCCTAAAGACCATAGTATTTTAAATCTTTTAGAGGGGGCAATTATCTAAAATCCCTTGTAATAAAGACTGAAAAAATAGATGGAAATGAACAGATTAACTAAAAATCATAAAATAAAGAAAAATTTTTTTTTGGAAGGGGGGGGGGGGGGGGGGGGTTTGGGGGGCTAAAATAACATGCCTTTGAGCTTACTTCTTTATTATTTCATCCAACACAAAGATTGCAAAAATTTTAGACTCTTAACCACACCTTTCGTATATGGGATCGTTCGATCTCACATTGATGATTCTCTTTAGCAACACAAACCATAATATTAAAAATAGATTTATAATTCAAAAATATTCATATTACATGCTTGACAAAGATTAAGATATACAATTTATGAAAGTGATTGGTTAAACAAAATTCAAGGGGGCAAATTAGGTTGTGAATACGAGTCAAGGAAATACTGAAATTGTTCACTGTGAAGATCAAAAAGCTCTGCATCCCGATCAACATAGTCTGGCAACATGTCGCTCAAATGATTGACAAAGTATGTATAATTTGGTCTAATTCCATGAGCAAGCATGTGATGCAAGGAAAAAGTCTGATTATAGCCCAAAAAATTGAGCAACCCTCTAGATCTTTAACGGGATCCAATGAGAAGAAGAACAAGAAGTGGAAACAGTCAGCACAAACTTAGAAATAAAGATACCCACAGTCTTTGCTTTCTAACTATTTTCTATCTTCCATTTAGTAGTATTGATCACCCTCTCTATTTTTAGAAGTGCTCATGAGAAAAAAGAAATATAATACATGTAATCAGAGATTTGCGTATGCAAGTATGAGTCATGCATTACTGGGCAGATCAATTCAATTTTTTTTTTTCATTTAGGTCAAAAGCTAGGACCATCGAGAAATGTGTGATTGTGTAAAATCTTTTATCTTCTTGATGATAGTAAACATCCTTAAATTATTCCACATGCATTGTGGAGTAAAGAGCAAACTGAAGGCTGAGAACCCATGTTTGATCCCCGGCTTTACTAAAGCCAGATATTTTGTATGTCTATAGATAACAATAGAAGTTCCAAAAAAGTCCTTAAATGAGATAATTATCTTCTGAAAATATATATCATGTAATCCTTCCTCGTTTATGCTAAAGTATGAGTAAATTTATTTACAAAAAAATAGTCGTCTGTGCTAAAGCATGAGTCTGGCAACAAGCATAAGTATGGTGACGGGAAGAAGTCTGTCATCGGGTAGAAGTCCGTTAAAAGTACGATGTCGGAAAGAAGTCCGACGACTTGTGGAAGTTTGGTGTCGGGTAGAATTCCGTTGAAAGTTCGGCGACATGTAGAAGTCCTGCAATGGCGGATGTTCAACGTCGAGTTGAAATCTGATGAAAGTTCGGTGATGGGTGGAAGTTCGATGATGGATAGAAGTCCGATGAAGAGAGGAATTCCAACATCGGTTAGTGGACGGGAAGAATTTCGACTTTAATTTTTGGCTAGGATGAATTCCGACATCAGTTAGTGGTCGGGCGAAAATCCGGCAATGGTCGAGGAGAAGTTCGGTGGAAAAGGGCTCTTTTCCTTCTTTTTTCTCTCCTCCTCTTCTTTCTTGGGTCCTTTCTTCCTCCTGCTTGCTTCAGTCCCCCTTCAAGAGGAATGAGGGGTCTACTTATAATTTTTTGAGAGTGGCATGACAATTAAATAGGAGGAAGATCAAGAGTAAATTAGGAGTGATTTGTATATACTGCCGATTATTATTCCCTTGATCATAGATGGTTTACTAGATATTTTAATATCTTAATGAAATCAAAATTTAACGATCTTTGGCTTGTTGGATTCGTCTTGTCGAGTTGCTTGATTTGACTATAAGGGATCATTTGAGTTAGGAGCTTTTGGTATTGTAGGGCATCTGGATATGGTAAGACATTTTGGATATGATGTTTGTAGTTTATCCTCTTTGAGGGGTGTTGGTTTAGTCTTGTCTTAGAGGAATAGTTTAACTTGAGCTTGGAGGATTGAGAATTTAGTAGCATTTGACGTAGGGAGGCATTTTGGATAGTCAGTTGTGTCCTTTTTATTGCAAAGGAGATGAGCGATTCAGTTGGGGGTTATATTTTAATGTCATATGAAAGTGATAGTTTACCCTATCGTCAAGAGATAGTTTAACCTCATCTTGGAGAGTTGATTTGCTAACATATTTGGTAGAGGGTTAACTAATGTTATTTGATGACTTAGGAAGATCAACAAATTGAGTTTTATTTTCTTATTTCTCATAGTTATTTGGTGAAAAAAAGGGGTTAAGGGTATTTTGGAAATTCTTTGGAAAAGTCTATATTTTAATATGGTGGAATTTGAGCTTGGGATTTTTAATCGAGGTATTTGGCATTGGGGTAGCAACTAGCTAGTGTAAGATTTTGATGTCATTTGATAGGATGATCAAGTCATTAAATAAAATTTTCTTATTTCTACATATTTTTGGCAAAAAATAGGGTTCAAGTATTTTGAAATTTTTTGGAAAAATTCATATCTTAGTGTTGTGGAATTGATCTTGGAATTTTTATTAGAGGTAGAGATATGTGAGGTTAAACCACCCACCAATTGCACAATTTTTTTAATAAAAATTGAATTTTTTTTGCATATTTTCAAAGTTAATAAATAACCAGCAAAGAAAAATTTCTTGTAATCAAATAAGACAATTTTGGGTTGAAAATTATGCTAGGTGAAGATTGGCAAGGGAAAAGTTTCCTTGAAAATTTAGATTTTTTGGGTTTCTAAAAAAAAAAAAGGGAATCCAGTGGCAATATAGTAAATTAGAATTTGAGAAAGTTCAAATTTTGAAAGTGCTAAATTTTGGTATTTTTTTGTTTTTGTAGAACTTACAGAGAGTAGGTAGTTCCCAAAGTTACATAATTTTTAGAGTTTTGTAGATGTTTTGGTGAATTTAGAGGTAGTAAGCGCTAGTGGTGTAAATGAGTCAAGTTTAAGGGTGTTAAATACAAGTTTGGCTCGGCTTGTTAAACCAATGATTTATTTATTTTTTGCTCAAGTTATTAACTCATGGAGTTAAATACGAGTTATTCATGAAAGGTCTGCTTGAAAGTCATGTAAATTATAAAATATACATATCATCATGTGTGTGTACACATGTATTTACATTCATACACACATGTATTTACATACATTCATACATATGTATGCTTATGTATATATAATTTGTGAGATTTAAAAATTCATGCAAGGCATTATATGTAGCTTTCGATGTAGGATTTACCATTTTGGAAAGGCGGCAACATGTGATTTTTTTTTTTCAAAATGGACTATGAAGCACAAGTACTTAAAAAAATCTTCTATGTTTGTGTGAGACACTGACATGCCTTTGTTGCATGCTAAGATGTTTGCAATATATTAAAAATCTATTATATCTATTTTTTTTTCAAAATTTTAATTGAACAAGAATAGAACACACCAACACAATTTAACCATCCCAAAATATATTTGGAATACATGATGTTGATTAAGTGTATTATTTTATGAGCAAATCATCGGTGATGGTGAAGGTTTTATTGAAGAGAATCTTGTTGTTGTGGTGATGATCGTGATGCAAAGTATGTGTTAAGCCGGCCCAAGGGGGGATGGCTAAACCAGCCGAATCAGCCCCTAGTGGACTGATTTGTTTACAAATGGCAGGCCCGGGGGGGGGGGCTATGGAGAGTGAGGGGGGCAGCTAAGTAGTGGGGCTCACAAATCATTTAAATATTGTTTTGGGAGGGAATAACTTAATTAAATATTACTTTGGGCGAAAAAATTTGAATTAAGGGTTTTTTAGATATTTTGTAATTTTCTTTGCTTTAATTAGTTTCTTTTGTGAGGGTTAGGGTTTCATCTTGAATTTGAATCTAAAATTTGGGATCCTTATGTTGATTTTGGGCTCTAATCTGTGGCTAGATATTGGTAAAGTTGAATTTTCCTCTTGAATTGAAGATTCTTTATTTTGTGTTGTTTTTCTTTTTATATTAGTGAATTTCAAGTGTTTTTCTCTAAGATTTATTTCAATTTTATAAAAATCTACTCTATTTTGGCTGATTTTTTTTTTAAATTCAGCTAACTTCTACACTATTAGTGGTTATTTCCTATCAAATTAGTATTAGGGCATGTCGATCTAGGGGATATCAATGGCCAAAGGAAGGTTGAAGTCTTGAAAGGTGAACTTGGACAACTCAAATTAGATTTAGAGGAAAAGTTTTCTGAGTTTTAAAATCAGATTGCTTCCATTAATGAAAGATGGAGTAAAAGTTCATCGTAGTGGAAGACATGTTGAAGAAATTACTTGTAGCCAAACCTAATATGGTGACATCTGAAACGAAGGAAACCATCAGCGATCATGGGAGATGTGGAAATCCTAGCCTATTTAGGGGAAGGGAAAATCTGGAAGTAGAGATTCTGGAGGGAGAAGATGGGATGCCTCTGCTAGAGCTACTTTTTTAGGGTGGAGAGAAGCGTCGGGTACGGACAAAGAGGTGTTGATTTTGCAATGGGAAGGGAGGATTACGACCGTCAGGATGCTGATTTTGAAAGGAGGAGAGGGGATTTTGAAGAAGAATTTAGATTTGAGTGCCAAAGGGAAGAGCATGAAATTTGGGAGCACCTCCTCTTCAAAGAATGAGAAGGGGGGGGGGGGGGGGGGGGGGGGGGGGGGGGCATCGGTGGATTCAGAGGAAACGGAGGTGACCCGAGGGTAAGGAAGTTGAAGATGCCCATATTTTAGGGTGAGGATGCACATGGGTGGATCTACAAGGTAGAGTGGTACTTTGCGGTCAACAAGCTTATGGAGGTGGAGGACTTGACAACAGCTGGATTGTGTTTGGAAGGGAAATGACTGGCTTGGTATTAGTGGAGAGACATAAGGTGACCCATTCAGAGTTGGAGAGAGTTCAAAGTATGCTTACTAGAACATTTATAAACCAATAGGGAGGGGACTTCTATGAGCAGTTCTTCACCCTGACATAGGAGGGAACGTTGACAGAGTACCATGATCGATTTGAGTACCCATCTAGCAGGCTAGATCGGCTTTCTGAGATTAGAGGGAAACTTCATGAAGGGGCTCAAACTAGAGATCAGAGTAGATGTTAGAGTGATGAGGCCACGTGACTTGGCGGTGGTTATGGAGTTGGAAAAATTGGTCTATGACCAAAAGAATCTGGAGAGGGGGGCTAGAGGTAGTAGCTCGCGGGGAACATACAAGATTGCACCACTTTTCTAGCTCCCAAAGAAGTTGCACCGGGAGGTTTGCGTGAAGTACCGAAGGAGAAGTTTGGAGGAGGGGGATTTGGTGGAAATCTAAAGAAGCTTATTGAGGAGTTGCAGCAGAAGCGGGCAAGGGGGTTGTGCTTCAGATGTGATGAGAAGTACACTCCAGAGTATAGGTGTAATGACCGAACTCTTCAGGTTTTCATCATCTGTGATGACGAGGAAGCTAAAGAAGGGGATAAGAGCGAGATAGTGGAGGAGGAAGAGGAGAAGTTGCATTTGGATGTGATGGAGGTCTCTCTAAACTCAGTGGTGAGATTCACCCCCGAATCACACCATGAAAGTGAAGGGAGAAATAGCTGGCAGTGAGGTGGTGGTTTTGATCGACAGTGGGGTTAACCCATGATTTCATATCCAATCAGATTGTAGAGTTGTTAGGGGTGAAATTAGTGGATACATGTGGCTATGGGGTGATAAGGGGCACGAGGAAGGTGGAGATGGGTAGAGTAGTATGTAAGGGAGTGGTGATGACCATTCAGGGGATCCAGGTGAGGGAGAATTTTCTTCCTTTTGAGTTGGGGAGCACTGATGTGATCTAGGAATGAAGTTGCTACAAATCTTAGGAGATACCAAGGTCAATTGGGGAGCACTGAGGATGGAGTTTGTAGTAGGGGAGGAGGATGGTTATTTAGGAGGATGCCGAGTTGTCCAAAGTAGGGGTATCTCTCAAATCCCTAATAAGGACCATACAGGAGGTGGGAGGACAATTTGTTTTGTGGAGTTGAAGTGCATTGGAAGGAGTCAAATTGGGGGATGAGGGAGATATTCTACTACAATTTAGTGAGGTTTTTAAACCTTCCCAGGGTTTACTTCTATAGAGAGAACTTGAGCATGCCATTACCTTAAAGTAGAGAGTGTCACCGATTAGTGTCCGACCATACTGATACCTGTAAATTCAAAAGGATAAGATTGAGAAGTTGATTTCTGAGATGTTGGAGGCGGGGATCTTCAGGCCTAGTGTGAGTCCTTTATCTAGTCCTATTTTATTGGTCAAGAAGAAGGATGAGAGCTAGAGGTTTTGTGTAGATTACATAACCTTGAATAAGGAGACAATGCCGGATAAGTTTCCTATTTCTGTGATTGATGAGTTACTGGATGATCTGTACAGAGCAGTAGTGTTTACTAAGTTAGAATTGAAGTTAAGCTACCACCAAAATAGAATGAAAGGAGTAGATGTGCAGAAGACAGCTTTCAGAACACATAAGAGGCACTACGAGTACCTAGTCATGCCATTTGGGCTTACTAACGCCCCTGCTACTTTTCAGTCTTTTATGAACATGGTGTTTAGGCCGTACCTCCGTAAGTTTGTCTTGGTTTTCTTTGATGACATCCTGGTATACACCAAGAATTAGGAGGAGCATCAGGAGCACTTGAGGGTGGTTTTAGGAGTTCTATAAGAGCATCAGCTGAGGGCCAACCTAAAGAAGTATAGCTTCGCATAGGCTTGTGTGGAGTACTTGGGGCATGTGGTATCCTAGGAATGAGTGGCGACTAATCAAACAAAAATTGAGGCAATGTAGAAGTGGCCTCTGCCTAGGAACCTAAGGGAGTTGAGGGGTTTCCTAGAATTGATTGGATACAACCAGAGATTTATGAGGGGATACAGTACCATAGCTTGGCCCTTGATCAAGCAATTGAAGAAGGATGGCTTCTTATGGGGAGAAGAAAGAACCAGGCTTTTCAAATATTGAAAAAAATCATAACTACAGTCCAAATTTTAGCTCTCACATATTTTAGCCAGAAGTTTATAGTGGAGACTGATGTGTTCGTATATGAGTTGGGGGTCGTACTTATGCAAAACCATAGACCTATAGCATACTATAGTTAAGTGTTGTTAGCTAGAGATAGGCTGAAGTCGGTATATGAGAGGGAATTGATGGTGATTATACTAGCTATTCAGAAGTGGTGCCCTTACTTGTTGGGTATGTATTTCATTATCAAGACAGATCATAGGAGCCTAAAATACTTGTTAGAGCAAAGGATGCGAGGAGCATCAGAGGTGACTGTCGAAACTACTAGGCTATGATTTTGAGATCCAATACAGGCCAGGTTTAGAAAATAAGACAATTGATGCTTTATCAATATGTGTTGGGGAGCTCTAGATTGGGTGGGGGATATTAAAGAAGAGAGCATGCAGAATGAGGAGTTCAGGAAGATTAGGGATAATTTGATGGAGGATACGAGTATCCATCCTGGGTACTCACTTGAGGGGAAGAGACTTTTATATCAGGGGAGGTTTGTGATGCCACGAAACTCTATCCATATTCCCCACATATTGTAAGAGTTCCATGGGAGTGCAGTTGGAGGCCATTTCAGGGTAGAGAAGACATACAAGAGACTGTCTACTAAGTTATACTTGAAGGGGATGAATAAGAATGTGGAGGAGATGGTGGCGAGGTGTGTTAGAGAAATTAGTACATGACTGTGGCTCCAAGTGGGTTCCTATAACCATTATCACTTCCAAATAGGGTTTGGGAGAAAGTGTCCATGTATTTCATAGATAGCCTACCACGATCGGAGGGGTTCACAGTTATTATGGTGGTAGTTGATAGGCTGAGTAAGTATGCACATTTCATTCCCTTACGATACCCCTACACCACAGTGACAGTGTCAGCAACATTCATCAGGGAGGTGGTTAGACTGCATAGGATTCCATAGTCGATAGTGTCTGACCGAGACAAAGTGTTCCTCAGACAATTTTGGAGGGAGCTATTCAGGTTGCAGGGAATTATTCTCAAAGGAATCATCGCCTACCATCCTTATAAGGAATGGCAAACGAAGGTAGTAAACTGGAGTTTGGAGACTTGAGGTGTTTTTCTTCTGAAACACTGAGGATGTGGGAAAAATGGTTAGCATGGGATGAGTATTGGTATAATATATTGCACCATTCTTCTTCTTAGATGACTCCTTTTAAAGTGTTGTATAGAAGGGACCCCCACACTTAGTGCACTTTGGGAGAAGAAACACACCAGTTTCTTCGGTTGAGTAATACTTAGAGGGAAGAAACAAGGTGTTGGAGGAGTCGAAGAAACATCTATTGAGGGCTTAACAAATTATGAAGAAGAAGGCAAATAAATTCACATAGGAGAGACATAGTTTGAAGTGGGGGAGGTATTCTTAAAACTACGACCCTACAAGTAGAGGATAGTTGCTAACAGGAGGAACGAGAAGTTGACCTCGAGGTACTTTGACCCCTATGAGATTCTAGACAAGATCGGAGCAGTGGCGTATCTTCTGAAATTACCCCCATCTGCCACCATACAATCAGTTTTCCATGTGTCATCGTTGAGGATAGCTCTAGGGGAGCATGTAGTTAGTGCAGCGTTACCAGCTACACTGACAGAGGAATTAGAAGTGATCTTAGAACCACTGGAGCTAAAAGGGGTAAGATCAGATAAAGAGAGAAACAAAGAAGTGCTTATTGGATGGAGGCACCTTCCCAAATTCTATGCTACTTGTGAACCATATGAGAGGGTTAAAGTTCAATTTCCTTCATTTCACCATGAGGACAATGTGAGTCTTTGAGAGGGGAGTAATGTTAGGCCGTCCCAAGTGGGGCTGATCGAACCGACTGAATCAGTCCCTAGTGGTCCAGTTTTTGTCTATAAACTAGGGGGGTGCAGAACCATGGAGAGGGGGGCAGCTAAGTAGTGGGTCCCACAAGTTAATTAAATATTGCTTTGTGAATGAATAACTTAATTAAATGTTGCTTTGGAAGGGAAAATTTGAATTAAGCGTTATTTATGGATTTTGTAATCTTCTTTGCTTTAATTAGTTTCTCTTGAGAGAGTTAGGGTTTCATCTTGAATTTATATTTGAAATTTGGGATCCTTGTATTGATTTTGGGCTCTAGTCTTTGGCTAGAGATTGGGAGAGTTGAATCTACCTCTCGAATTGAATATTCTTATATCTTGTGCTATTTTTCTTCTTCTATTAGTGAATTTCAAGTGTTTGTTCTTAGATTTCTTACAATTTTATAAAAATATGCTATGTTTTGACTGAATTTGTCTGAAATTCAACAAACTTATGTACTATTGGTGGCTATTTCCTATCAGTATGTTGGATCAGTTAGTGGTATAACAATGTTTTCTCATTTTCTTTTATATTATGAAGATTATATATTTATTTAGTTTTGGCATGCATGGACAATATTTATAGTGGCAAAGTCATATCTAATAATTAATTCTTATGTTGGCGTGTTAATAGAAATCAAGTTCGATTGATAAAAATAAAGTACGCTTGATAAAATAGTGAAATATAATTGTAATTACATAAATAATATTTTTTGTTCATCCTTAAGGTTTTTATGCGATGCATATGCTATTATATATATATATATATATATATATATATATATATATATATATATATATATATATATATATATATATATATATATATATATATATATATATATAATCTTTTGATAGCAAATATTGACATTATGTTTTTAATTACACATTTTATATGAATAATTTATATTTACACATCTTGTCTAACTCTTTATAGTTATTCTATAACATTGTGCCTTTGTTTTGTTGTGTCTATGCATTATCATGTTCTGATCTTGTATAGATGCCCAATTAGCTTCATAGAAAATGGGCTAAAGAGTACTCACTTAAGATTCAAGTCAAGTGGAATTGACTTAACATTGTTGATTTGTTTCTTTAGATTTTAAGATTTAGAAAGTTAACAAAGTGGGTTTTGATTTTAGTTTAAGTGACTTGATTGAATCTTGAGTTGATTTAAGTATTTGTCATACTATTTTGGCTTGGGTTTGAGAGGACATAATGTGGAGAGTTATTCGTGTGCTTGTTCCAAATCCTTGAAATTTTGAATCATGACAATTTTGTTCTTTGTTTGGAGAGTTTGCATTTGATGGAGGGAACTAAACCTTTGGATTTTTAATTTCAGATTTTAAGACATAAGCATTGTTTAAAATTGCGCAATATGAGACTCGCCTTGAGGCCCGCCTTAGTGCAATTCAAGTAAAAAATGCCTTGAGGCTTACGCCTCGAGCTTTTTCAATGAGGCTTACGCCTCAGCTTGGATGAAGACCGCCTTAAGGCGCGCCTTGCCTCGCTGGCATTAGGCGTACGCCTCACTCTATTTATGAATTTTTTTAATTTAAAATTTACCTAAAATTTTATACAAAAGACCCCAAAAAAATCATGCTTTCTTGCACCCTAAGCCTCGACAATTTCCTCTCAATTTCCTCGACCTCCAACCCACTGACTTCACCGTTGCCACCACCATTGTAGCCACCACAAGAGATTATTAGAAAGCCGCATGCTACCACCATCTCCTCTTAAAATTTTGGAGTATTATATTTATGTTAGTAATACACATTTATGAAAATTGAATATGACTGAATTAGTTAAAGAAGAAAAGATTGAGAGTATTGGACCCTACAGGATAAGACCAGAAAGAGACCAATTTGTTATAACAGTAACTCAAACAAACATATTCTTAGTAATGATAGTACATATGATTTCTGAGATTTGAATATTATATAAAAAACAACTTTGACTTTTATTTTGACTTTACACAATTTTTAGATTTTGAGGCTTACGCCTCAAAACGCATTGAGGCTTACGCGTCGCCTCACAAACGAAAAATGCCTCAATACCCAATTGCGTAATTTTAAACATTGGACATAAGAACTCAAAAAAGTTGGTTTTGATTTGAGCTCGAGTGACTTTAAGTCAACCTTAAGTTGATTTAGCCATTTGTCATATTTTGTTGGCTTGAGCTTAAGAGGTTATTATGGTTAGAGTTGCTTGTGAATTCATATTTTAAGAGTTTTGTTCAATGTTTGGAGAGTGTTCAGATTCAATAGTACTTATTAAATGTCATTGGAGCGATTCATACTCCCTTGAAAAGTTTATTTTTCGCCCCACCATAGTGATGTAACAATTTTCTTTCCTGTTTCATTTTGTCTTATAGGAATGATTTATTACTCCATTTGTTATCCAGAGTAGCAGTTTCTGGTAGAATTTAAGCATCAATTTAATATAGAGAGCTCCATAATCTTAAAATTTTGATATAGCTTATGGTTAGGTTCTACAAAAAGTGAAGTTGACCTATAGCTTCCACATAAAAAATGACATGGGAGATGATGCATAAAACTAAGACACTTATGAGAGATTCATCTAAACCATATAAGTAATCACATAAGGTGACGTTAACCTCATCTCCAATAAGTTGTCTTTTTCAAATTATAAAGATCTTGAGCGATTCTCTACCTGTAGATAACTATGCTTTAGGCTAGAATCGCCCTTGATTCTCCTAGGTCACTAGATGCTGGCAAACTCTTGGCTAGAATTGCAACGTTGCTTAGCATGAGGGACTACATGCCCACCTAGATAAATACGCTTTAGTGGTTATGGTAGGCAGATAAAATTACAGAGAGTCATTTAGATGATTTGGTCACATAAAACATTGACTTTCGGATGACTCATTTAGGAGAGTAGATTCACTAGATTTGACTTATATTAAGAAAGGTAGAGGTAGACAGAAAAAGGCTTTGTTAGAAAATATTAGAAATGACTTTTTTTATTTGATTTAAATGAAAATTTGACTCTTAACAGCATACAATGAAGAAAAAGGATCCAAGTAGCCAACCCCAGGTAGTGGGATAAAGACTTGATGATGATGTTTTTGTTGGCTATGGTAGGCTCTCTAGTACAATTCATGATGGAGAGATTTCATAGAGGTGGAATTGAAGATAAAGGGAGTTAGTAGATAGAGCAGAACATGGTTTAAGAGGATCCCTTACACCTGCTGTTTACTAAGAGTCTTGTCCAAGTAGTTGGCCTACTTGCATTTTGACAGTGCTTTGTTGGTGTTTGGTTTTGGAAGTCCTTTTTGAGAGATGGAGGGAGGCTGATATATTTAGGGTGGAAAGAATCTTAGTCTTGGAGCACATGGGACTAAATTCCCTTTTTTGCTTCATTTAATATATTCCTTTAAACTACGTTTAAGGTAATAAAAAGTAGTTTCTGCCTTTTAAATGCGAAGCCGAGCTCGATGAACCTGGATAGTATGTCATGCTGTATCTGTTGCTTAGAACAATAAATATGTTTTAGTGAACTCACATTCATCTTGCAAATATTTTATGTAAGTGTAGAATTAGACTTCTCATGTAAGAACATTGCTTTTTTGTTTAAATGTATCTCATTTGTTGAGATTTGTATGTCAAAATTCAAATTTTTAAATAAATTAAGGGATACACAATAGAAACTAGATTTGAGTCCAATATAATTGTTACTGAAATCATAGATATTAATTATTTAGTTGTAATGAATGCTCAACCAAAGTATTTAACTTAAGAAAGATTTCTTCTATTTTTCTACATTTGAAAGATTCTATAGTTCCCTATAAAAATGAGAAGCTTCTTCTCGAAACGGTATATATATATATATCCTTGAGTAATAGAACCATTTCTTTGAACATGAAACCATCATGAATTTTTTCAATTTAAATCTACATTAAGTGAGACAATAGTGACTAGCTAAATTTTTTGTATTGTAAATTTTCTTTAATTACATGCAAAATATCCATATGCTTTATGCAAAGGAGTTGACAATGACAAAGATAAATCTTTTTTTTTTCATTGAAATCCTTGATTGCTATTCAAAAAATAATTGAGCTAAAATATATTAATATTGCCTTACAAAGATTGGTTTATGTATTTCCTCACACAAAACTTTTTCTAAAAAAAATTTAAGTAATTTTGGGAGCATTTTCTCATTCTTTTCATATAAACTTTATTTTTTTCCATTTCAGGTAGTTTTTATTTTTTATGTGATCTAACATTATTAATATATTTTCTTCAAAACAAATATAAAAGAGGTAAGAACATATTTAAATAAAAAAACTACACAATATTACTTAATAAATTGTCCAATTAATATTAAAAATAGACTTATAATCCAAAAATATTCATATTACATGCTTATAAGCAATGATTAAGATATTCAATTTATGAAATTGACGGTGTAAACCATATTGATGGATGCCAATTAGTCCGTGAATGAGGGTGAAGGATATATTGAATGCGATCATTGTAAACATCAAAAAGTCCAACATCACAATCAACATAACCAGGAAACATGTTGCTTGAATAATCGGCAAAATATATGCAGTTTGGTTTAATTCCAGTAGCAACCGTGTGATGCAAAGAAAATGTCTGATTACAACCCACAAAAAGGGAGTATTCCCCCAGCTCGTTGACGGGGATCCATTGAGAGTAAGAAGAAGAAGAAGAAGTAACAACAGCTGGCACAAACTTGAAAACAAAGATAGCTATCGTTCTCGCGTTATGTTGACTATCAAGAGTAATATCAATCACCCTCTCTATTCTTAGAAGAGTTCCTGACAAAAAGGCAATATAGTACATACAATTGAAGTTTCTGGTGCGATAGTATGAGTTGGGCATATTCGGGCAGATCAATTCAACATTTTCTCCATTGAGGTCAAAAGCAAGTACCATAGAAAAATTTGTGATTGCATAAAATCTTTGGTTTTCTTCATGATAGCAAACATCCTCAAACTCCTCCTCATCCTCTGTGTTGTAAGGAGATAATTTTGGCCCAAGAACCCAAGTTGAATCTTCTGACCTTGCCAAAGCAAGCTCTTTTCTAATGCCAAAGATAACAACAACAGTTCCGGAGGAGTCAATAGAGGAGACAATGAATTTATGAAAATATATATCAAAGAAGTCATCAGTAGTAAAGTCAAACAAAATTTCATTAAAAGAACGCCTGATGGAGCTGTCAGGGGCATATTGTGACTCAATCAAGGTGAAAAGGGATGGGAGCAATATTTCAGCCTTTGTAATAGGGTTGAAGAGGCGAGGTTGTAGATCTATTTTGTCAAGGGTCACAAGCCATCCATCCTTAGAACCGAAAAAGCGGCGGCCATAGGTGTGGCTACCAATGGTGGAGAAGCGATGATGGAAGCTGATGACAACTTCTTCTCCATCTATGGTAAGTTCGTGAAAGGTGAGTGTGTCGGTGGCCTCTCCGACATCATTGGAAAGGAGCAACCATGGGGAGGGACGACATTGAAATCCAAGGAGTGCATAGTTGTCAAGGGTGAAACTCCATGAGGTGCAGACAACTGATAATCGGACTAAGTCTAAAATGGACAAGTGTGATGAGATGGAACGGAGGAGATCTATGGGTAGATCAGACCATGCCATAATATTATTGTTTTTGCGGTGACCAATAGAGGAAAGGAGCTACGGTACCTTCCAACACTACCACGCTCAGACAGAAATGAATAAAAGTTGGAATCAAATATGCAATCTTTGTTAGAGATATAAATATGTGAAATAGAATTAGTATTTATGGAAAATATTCAAGTACATTAATTTTTCTTCCAATTTGTGGCTAATGAAATTGGCCAACTAGCATTATCCATAAAAAGAGTAGAGTGCAAGATTCATGTAGTAAAAAATAAATTTATTATTTAATATTTTAAAATAAAAAATTATCTTTTATTGCATGCTGTTTTTTAAGAGATCAAACGAGACTATTTGTGTCAAAATTTGGCATTGTTTTAAAAGGTCTCGAAACGATTATTCTTAAATATATAAATGAGTGGAAGATGAGAAAACATATATTATATGTGTTACCGCAAACAAAGGTATTTATTTACAATAGTTATATTATTTCATTTTACAAAATGAATTTGGTGTCTTAATGGCTCTTTCATTAGGTTAGAAATAGTTTTTTTATAATAATATTATAAATTAATAAAACTTCAGATCAATTTAGTTCATATAATAAAAACTATATATCATGTACATGAAATTTTCTTATTTTAGCAATATGGAAATCATTCATTTATTCTCATTAAAAGAGATCTCATTGATGGAAGGAATACTGAAATAAAAAAAATAAGGTAAGTAGTTCATCATCGCCAATTAATTGATAGACAAAATATTAAAGTAAAAAAATGCATGTATGGTGCATGCATTTGCCTTTGTTTGAAAGTAATAAAAAAGAGTGGAAAAGAAATCTCATTTGTCTTTTCCACCCTTCCCCTTCCTCCCTTCTCTCCATTAGAGTCTAGACAAAGCTTTTTCTATGTTAGGCTCTCTATTAGTCTTAGGGACAAAGATGGAGGAGCATTCATGATTGATCTGTTGGATGCTTTATAAAAATCCCAAGAGGATCAAGCATAGGGGAGAACCCAACAAATTTATAAGTAACTGTTGGTGTTGCCTCTAATTTGTCTCGACCCTTTACTACAATAAAATGGGTCAATAGCGACAAAAAAATAGAGACAAAAAGAAAATGGTCGCTAAAGAAGATTAATCATTCAATTTCTATAAATGTATGTTGAAGTTGCCTTAAATTTGGCTCGACCACTATTTGTTCATATCCTTGATCATCGTACACTTTGCAGATATGTCGAGGGTCCCATGGGGCGGCGTCCCCTGGCAAGGTTCGCCCTGCCCGATCAGTCACGGGGTCAAGGGGTAGCGCCTTTGCGGGACAATTGCCTAAAGACCATAGTATTTTAAAACTTTTAGGGGGTGCATGGAATTGCCTAAAGATCATAGTATTTCTTTAGGTTTATCGTTCCCTAAAAATAACACCTCTACACAATGTGTTTAATTATGATGGTGCAATTACCTAAAGACCATAGTATTTTAAATCTTTTAGAGGGGGCAATAATCTAAAAACCCTTATAATAAAGATTAAAAAATAGATAGAAATGGACAAATTACCTAAAAATCATAAAATAAAGATTTTTTACTTTTTTTAGGGGGGGGAGGGCTATGATAACATGTCTTTGAGCTTACTACTTTATTATTTCATCCAACAAAAAGATTGCAAAAAAATTATGGGATCGTTCGATCTCACATTAATGATTCTCCTTAGCAACACAAACCATAATATTAAAAATAGACTTATAATTAAAAATATTCTTATTACATGTTTAACAAAGATTAAGATATACAATTTATGAAAGTGATGGTTTAAACCAAATTCAAGGGGGAAAATTAGGTTGTGAATACGAGTCAAGGAAATATTGAAATTGTTCACTATGAAGATAAAAAAGCCATGCATCCCGATCAACATACTCCGGAAACATGTCGCTCAAATGATTGATAGTGTATATAATTTGGTCTAATCCCAGGAGAAAGCGTGTGATGTAAGAAAAAAGTCTGATTATAGCCCATAAAAATTGAGCAACCCCCTAGATCCTTAACGGGGATCCAATGAGAATAACAATAAGAAGTGACAACAGTTAGAAGAAACTTAGAAATAAAGATACCCACAGTCTTCACTTTCCATCTATTTTCTATCTTCCATTTTGTAGTATTGATCACCCTCTCTATTTTTAGAAGTGCTCCAGACAAAAAAGAAATATAATACATGTAATCAGATATTTGCGTGTGCAAGCATGGGTCATGCATTATCGGGCAGATCAATTCAATTTTTTTTTTCATTGAGGTCAAAAGCTAGGACCATCAAGAAATGTATGATTGTGTAAAATATTTTATCTTCTTGATGATAGTAAACATCCTTAAATTGCTCCACATGCATTGTGGGGTAAAGAGGCAACTACAGCCTGAGAACCCATGTTTGATCTCCTGGTCTTACTAAAGTTAGAGATTTTGTATGTCCATAGATAACAATAGAAGTTCCAAATAAGTCATTAAAGGAGATAATTATCTTCTGAAAATATATATATCACGTAATCCTTCCTCGTTTGTGCTAAATTATGAGTAAATTTCTTTACAAAAAATCAGATAGAGTCGTCTATGCTAAAGTATGAGTCTGGCAGCAGGTAGAAGTTCGGTGACGGGAGGAATTCTGTCATCGGGTAGAAGTTCATTAAAAGTACGATGTCGGATAGAAGTCTGACGATTTGTGGAAGTTTGGTGTCAGGTAGAATTCCATCGAAAGTTTGGCAACAGGTAGAAGTCTAGTGATGGCTGAAGTTCAACGTCAAGTTGAAATCTAACGAAAGTTTGGTGATGGATAGAAGTCCGACGAAGGGAGGAATTCCAACATCGGTTGGTGGCCGGGAAGAATTTTGATGTTAGTTTGTGGCTAGGAAGAATTCCACCATTAGTTTGTGGTCGGGCAAAAATTTGGCAGCGGTCGAGGAGAAGTTTGGTGGAAACAGGGCCCTTTTCCTTCTTTTTCCTCTCCTCCTCCTCTTCTTGCTTGGGTCCTTTCTTCCTCCTGCTTGTGTGGGCTCCAAAAATTCGGCCCCGGCCTCTACCCGCGTCCTGCTTTTCTTCATCGAGAGAGTTTTAGCGGATAAGTTCCAGGGTAAATTTTGGAAGGCAGATGGGTGTAGATAAGACACTACCTAGAGATTTCACCCTTATTTTGTGAGGACTTTATGATCTGAGTTATGATTTCCTATAGGCCCAAGCCCCTCTAGTTAGTTACCCCTCCCGATAACAAGAGAGAACTTTTGATTAAGGCTAGTCGTCAATCAGATACGTGTATCTAGCATATAGTAGCAGCAATGGGTGTTTAGATTTGGGAATTGGATTTCTGAATTTGGGAATTTGAAAGGTTTGATATTTAAAATAAAAATTTGACCACCTTACACTTAAAACAGATGGTGGGGGAGTGGATGAATCAAGATCCCATGGTTCTGTCATCCTGGGCCATTATGGTCCCTAGTCTACTTAGTCAGAGGAGGTAGTCGAACTAACCTGACAGAAAAATCCTTGTCGGCAGTTATGGGCTGCTTTGTCCAAGGGGACCATGTAGACTTGGGGTGAGTATTTGTCTAAGGGGACAAGTTTGAATCCACCTTAGCTAACAGAGGGCTTTGTGCTCTATCAATTATATCCTATTAATTCATATCTCAAGAATTTGATGCAACTAAAGAGTTTATTGGCTCTAGACATAACTGTTATTTTGTGATGCCATTTGGCGGTAAAACCTCTCTGTTCAGAGGGCCCCAGGTCATAACCGTTTATCATGCGGTGCAATTTGATGACAAAATTACCGATCAGAGGACACGTACCACATCCTTATTGGCAGGAGATTGTTTGAGAATGGATGCTAGTGATATTTTCGACTAGGCATTAGCTCTATGTGAGCTGAAGTAAACTTTAATTTGTTCACCCTGATAAACTGTTGTGGAGGGTGGATAAATTTTGCTTTTAGTAATTTGATGGTTTTATTTCAATTTTAAATATATGGAATTTGGAATGATTTTGGATTTTTGGGTATTTGGGATGACTTTTTGAAATATTTGAAATTAACGCCTCTAATTGAGATATACATTCAACACAGCCATCATCGAGATGTTTTGGGTCATTTCATTTTCATTTGTGGCTTGAACCTTATCAACTCCATCGAGTTATCGGAGGATCAAGTTTCTCGGGCTTCATGCCTTTGTTTATGAATTTTCTTTATTAAAGGCCTTGAAGGCCTAATATAAATGTATAAAATAAATATTCCGGTCAACTTCATGACAGCATATTTATCCGATGGTTTGAACCCTGTCTACTCCTATTTACTTACTTAGGAGGATCGGATTTCATAGGCATTATGCCTTTGTAAGTAAATTCTCTCGATTGTAGTCCTTGAAGGCCTAATATGAATGTATTAAAACAAATACATTGGTGACCATGATCGTGTATCTGTTTGATGGTTCGAACCCTGTCGACTCCTATTGATCTGTATAGAAGGATCGGGTTCGAACTTGAATTCACTTATCGACTCGCGCGGCATCCCTAGGCATCACGTGTGTACCAATAACATGCTCATCGGGGCCCATACAGATATTATGATTGCAGCTATCCATTCTGTATACCTATGTGTATACAAACTAGGGTGCATGTGAAGGAGTATTTTTGAATATTTAACCGATATACTACGGGTCTCTTATGATAGCTTGTAGGAGCCTATATTCGTTGTAATCCTTCCGTATCTGCTCGTAGACGGTATGCACGACCATCTTTCATCAAGCAACTTACAAGCCTAAAAAATTTTATCCAACTAAATGTTTAGAACCTGATTGAACTGAGATTTTGCTCATTCTATAATAATTTGGTATGGCTTTCTCTTCCCAGAACTTGTATGGGAATTAGTAGGTGACTATTTGATTATTCCATCATCATTATTGGCTTAAATAAAGAATCAATCATTTCAACCTTGGATGATTGTGTCCTTGTTGTTGCCCTATACTTTGGAGTTGGTGATTGCTACCTTTAAGATGAATAGAGGTATCTGGGTGCATTTGTCATCTTGAATGTTCATGGATGTCAGGACTATTTTCTCCCCAAGTATGGAACAAAGAAGAAATTTTGGAACGCTAGGAAGTTTAGTTCGAATTTGCTCAAACATCTCTTCCATTCTGCCAGGAGGTGTCCTTTTCCATGCATCGAGTTGTGTTTATACTCGACGTACTCGTAGATCTTAATCACCGTTGTCATAGGTGACATTTGTACTTATGTCCACAAGGGTTCATTTTACTTATGATATACCCATTGTTGTTACCCACACGTAGCACATGTTCATTTGCAGGGGACCCATTATATCCACTATGACCTCCTAGAAGTGTTCGTAGGAGAGCTATTGTTCCTACATCATATCCACCCTTTCATCAATCTTGGATGGTTTGGATGATTGCATTTGTTTGTAGGGACGGATCATCCACTATCGATTGCCAGTATTGCCATCTCAATCTATAGGCACACTGTTGCTTGTGTCTCGAGTTATTCATTGTTGCATATAGAAGACATTTATATTCTTTACAATGGATTGGTATTATTTGAACCTGATTGAATATCATTATTCATATGCATTGAAAGTATTGTTGTGTTCGTATCTTGGCCTTCATTAGTTCATGTGGGAGATACTCATATATTTTGTATTTGACTGCTATTTACTTGCAAGTATAGTGCATTGACTTCATAGGGATTGTTGTGGGAGTCTGTTGCATTCATCAATATCATCCATTATGGATTTTGTCTCATGTTTTCATATGTTTGAGAGTTGAGGTTTATTTGTGAATTGATGTTACCCACAAGTAGCACGTGTTTGCTTGTATTTATTTGAATGCATTAAGTTTTTATTTGACATTTGAATTTTGATCTTGATTGTGCATTTTAGGATTTGGGATTCCATTTCTTATAGTTTGGTTCAAGTCCAAGCCCTCAGTCGTTCGTACAATTCCTCTGTACATTTAGTTCAAGTTATATACATTCATGTCCAAGTATTAGTCCTCTGTATTGTTGCCCAAGTAAAGTCTTCTTATTGTTCAATCTTTGTGCATTTCAGTGAAAATTTCAGCAGCATCCCGACATATCCCCCATTTGGGGGAAATGTAGGGGAGCTATGCCTTCCCACCATGCTACTCGAGCATATATGGTAGGTGTTCTTAGACACCACGATCATACTTTTTTCATCCCACCACACTACAAGAGCGTGTATGGGGCCTTTAACATTATTCGTATGAGAACACCAATGGCTCTCCCCACCATGCTACAAGAGTGTGTATAGGGCTTACCCACCTCGCTGTATGCATTGCACTGGGCTCCCTCCTATCGTGCTACGAGAGCACGTATAGGTGGTTCTCCGGTCCGCCGCAAACATCGAGAATGGAATTTTAGAACATTATACCTTTCATAGCAGTCATCGATAGTGCTGATGTCGAGGTCGAGGACTGTCCCCACCACACTACAAGAGAGTGTATAGGGCTTACCCGCCTCGTCACACCTGTCGCACCAAATTTCCACCTACCATGCTATAAGAGCGCATATAGGGGGTCCACCTGCACGTCAAGCGCGTCGAGGGCGAGATTTAGAACTTTATACATTACAAGACTCGTTGGTGACTGTCAGCGGTGTTAGCTCGAGGATTGAGGCAAGAGGAAGGTCCTTCTCTCTTTTTTTTGAATTAATTATAATTAATTACAATTAATTAATTAATTACTTGTAATTAATTATAATAAATAAGATAATTAATTAAAGTTTATTAAAATTAATTAAAATCATTAGTTATAATTAATCTATAATTAATTATAACTAATTAATATTAATTTATTTTAAAAAATTATAATTAATTAATAATAATTAATTCTATAAATTATAATTAATTATAATTAAAATAGTTATAATTAATTAGAATAATTATAATAATTTAATTAAAATTAATTATAAGTTATTATATTAATTAATTAAAAATAATAATTAAATTAATTAGAATTAAATAAAAGTAATTATAATAAAAAATAGTTATATATATATATATATATATATATATATATATATATATATATATATATATCTCAAATCCCTCGGTCTGGCAGGTTTGCAGGATTTGGCCGTGGAAGCGCGTGAGTGGGAGACAGTTACTCTTACAGCCGGCGAGCTCCAGCTGTAGCTTCCGATCAAAATGTTGTGGCTCACGATCCGACAAGAAGGAAGCGTCGTCAAGCGAGCGGAGCCGAACATCAGAGGGACTGGAGAAGCACACGAGAGGGAAGAAAGTTACCTTCACGGCTGGCGAGCTCCTTTGCCTCCAATCAAAGTGTTGTAACTTTTGACCCTAACAGGAAGGGGAAAGTTATCTTAGGAGCAAAGTTGAGCTGCAGCGGAAGAGCCAGAGAAGGGATGAGGGCGAGAGAGTGGGAGCAGTAGAGGGAGCGAGGGAATTATAAGTCGAAGAGGTTGAAGGCCTCATTTCCTCCTGATATTTAATGATGTGAGCGGAACAAGGCAAGGCAGAGATCGTGCGACATGGGCAACAACGTGCATCGTGCAAGTCGTGCCGAGATCGTGGGGAATGGGACAGAGCAGGTATGTTGTTTATTTTTTTGTCTGTCTTAAGCATAGGTCAACAGCTTGCTTCAATCCCCCTTCCAGAGGAATGAAGGGTCTATTTATAATTTTTAGAGTGTGGCATGACCATTACATATGAGGAAGTTCAAGGATAAATTGGGAGTGATTTGAATATACTGACGATATTTATTCCCTTAATCATAGATGATTTACTAGATACTTGAATATCTTAATGATATCAAAATTTAATGATCTTGAGCTTGTTGGATTCATCTTGTCGAGCTGCTTGATTTGATAATAAGCATGTCTCATTTGGAAACTAATTGGAAATCCAAATTATGGATTAAACTTTTCAAATGCAATTCGGGTCCTTGATTTAGACATATTTGGGCTCAGATTGAGTCGAATTTGGTGTCGTTGGGTTCATATTTTTGAGACGTTCAGTTTGCTTTTAAGTTTGCTAAAATCAGAGTTCAAATGGTCTCCAATTTAATTTTTGAAAATTCTAACTTGATTTTGCTTCGAGATTCATGCCTGATCAAGATAACTTTTTGATGATATATAAGTTTCTCCCCTATTTTCGGATGTTAAAGGTCGAGGATTTTGAAATATAATAAATAATATTTGTGAATGCAAAGATTCCCTATAGCAATATGCTTTGGTTATATATATAATATATAGGATTGCACGTGCACATGTAATATATTTATAAAATTAGGCCTCTTCATATATAAATTAGGCCTCTTCATATTTTAGGATATATAATGCTTTAAACTAAAGAGAGGGGAGGTCGAAGCTTTTTGGAGACCATCCAAGTAGGAAGGATGTTAGGCTGGAGGAAGCAACGGTTGGGCCTAACTTTAGGGCCCAAATTCACCAAGGGAAGAAGGGTGATAATCACACCACTACTACACGGGATGAACCAATGGTGGAAGAAATCATTGGGGTATGCATGCAAGATCAAGGAAGCTAAAGATGTCGGTCTTTAAAGGGGAGGATGCTCAGGGTTGGGATACCAGGTGGAATGTTACTTTGCTATCAATGGGCCTACATAAGGGAAAAAACACATTGCGGCAGGTCTATGCTTCGAAGGTAAGATATCTAATCTACTCATGGGGAGAATTTAAGGAGTGCTTGTTGGATTATTTTTGAGCCATTTGGGAAGGAGATCTCCACAAGAAATTATATGCCCTAAGTCGGGAGGGGGCAGTTATGAAGTGCTGAAAGAAGTTTGAGTTGCTGTCGGGGAGATTGAGGGGATCCTCCGAGGAAGAATTTGAGGGAAATTTCTTGAGGGGTTGAGGGAGGATAAATGGGCAGAGCTCTAGGTACTAAGTCTTAGAGGGTTGAGAGAGACAATAAAGCTAGCACAAAGGGTGGAGGAGAAACAAAAGAGGGAGAAGGCCAGCTGGAGCAACAACATGGGAGGGCTTATAGGAACACCACTACTACCTTGGAACCGAGGACCCAGACAATGTCATTTTAGAGGGAAGCACATATTGAGAAAAAACATTAGAGTTCATATTGGAGGAAATTTTAAAAGCCTCAAAGAAGAAGAAGTGCAGGATCGGTGGGTAAAATGACTATGCTTCAGGTGTGATGATAGATTCACACCTGGTCTTAGGTGCAAGAATTGAGCCCTTTAGGTCTTGATGGTCTGAGAAGGGGAAGAGGAGAGTGAGGACGAGGTGGGGGAAGTTGTGAAGGAGGTGGAGCAGTTATATTTAGATGTGGCAGAGGTGTCTCTAAACTCTATCGTGGGATTTATCCCAAATCACACGATGAAGGTAAGGGGGTAAATTTGGGAGCAACCAGTGGTTGTTTTGGTGGATAGTGAAGCCACTCATAACTTCATCTTCAATAGGGCCGAGGACCAGTTAGGATTGAAGTTGGTGGATATAGGGAGTTTTGGTGCCATGATGGGGACATGAAAGGTAGAGGGGAGTAAGGGGATTTTTAGAGGGTGGTTCTAGTGCTCCAAGGCTTAAAGTTAGGAGGGGATTTTCTTCCCTTGGAATTTGGAAGCACTGATGTCATCCTTCGAATGAAATGGTTACAGACCACTGGAAGTCTTTAACTATGGAGGTGTAAGTGGAAGGGAAGCAAGTTATTTGGTAGAGTTGCAAAGTTTGGAGGGGGGTCTGAGAGTCTCAGATAGACCATATCCTTGAGTGTGTGCATCAACGGTTATAAAAGCTTTTGGAGGTCTTTCAGTAACCCACAGACCACCCAAGTGAGAGCACGACCATGTGATTTCCTTAAAGGAGGGAGTCTCTCCTATCAGTGTTTGACCTTACTGGTACCTGCATATCCAAAGGGATGAGATCGAGAGGCTCATTAGATAGATGCTAGAGGCAGGGATTATTAGACCCAATATGAGCCCTTTTTTTCAGTCATGTTTTACTAGTGAAAAAGAAGGATGAAAGTTAGAGGTTCTACATTAATTATAGAGTCTTAAATAAAAAAAATTGTGCTGGATAAGTTTCCTATACCTGTGATTGACAAGTTGTTGGATGAACTATTTGGGGCAGTCATCGTCTCAAAGATTGTCCTAAAAATTAGGATACCACCAGATCAAGATGAAGCAATGGATGTGTACAAGACAGCTTTAGAACACACACGAGTTACTATGAGTTTTTGGTGATTCCTTTCATCCTCACTAACACTTCATGCACTTTTCAGTCACTCATGAATTGCATTTTTCAATCCTACCTTAGAAATTTTTTCTTGGTGTTCTTTGATGACATCATAATCTACAGTTGATTATAGGCAGAACATATGAAGCACTTGAGGATGTTGTTAGAGATATTCAGAGAGCACTTGTTGTATGCCAACTTGGTTTTCTTTGTTGTCTTAAGAATTCTCATTTTTATAGCCACATGTAGAGTACTTAGGACATATGTTGAGCAAGGTAGGGGTAGCAGCAGACCTATCCAAGATTGAGGCTATACTAAATTTTCCTTTGCCTAAAGTATGAGGGAGATAAGAGGATTCTTAGGCCTCACCAGGTACTACTGGAAGTTCATACAAGGATATGACACAATAATATAACAATTGACCGAGCAGTTTAAGAAGGACATCTTCAAGTGGAGGCAGGCGGCTACATAGGCTTTTGAGCAATTAAAGAAAGAAATGAGTAGTGTACCAGTGTTAGCACTTCTTGACTTCAGCAGATCATTTATGGTGGAGAAAGCTACATCAGGATATGGACTAGGGGCAGTACTTATGTAGGATCAGTAATCGATCACCTATTTCAGTTAGGTGCTTAAAGTAGGGCAATGCTAAATTCAGTGTATGTGAGAGAATTAATGGCTATTGTTTTAATCGTTTACTTAGTCAAAGGAGGTAGTCGACCCAACTTGATAGAAGGATCCTTATCGGCAGCCATGGGTTGCTTCGTCTAAGGGGACCTTATAGACCTAGGGTTAGAGCTGTCAATAATGGACCCGACCCAAACCTGACCCGAAAATTTCGGGTTAGTGTTGACCCGAATCCAAAATGGGTCGGGTTCGGGTCTGAAAAATTGACCAGTTTACAAAACTAGGTAGGGTTCGGGTTGACCCGGAAACCCAGGAATGACCCGATTTGACCCGGAGCAGTCCCGAGTCGCGTTAGTCCCGTGTCGCCCCGTGTCAGCCCCGCCCCGTGTCAGCCCTGCGTCATGCCAGCCCCGCGTCAGCCCCTCCCCGCGTCGCCTGGCTCGCCCCGCGTCGCACCGCCCCGCCCTGCGTCGCACCATCCCCGCCCCGCATCGCGTTAGCCCCGCCCCGCCCCGCGTCACGTCACGCCATCCCCGCGTCGCACTGCCCCGCCCCGCGTCGCACCAGCCCCGCCCCGCGTCGCATCGCCCTACTCCACGTCGCGTCACGCCAGCCCTGCGTCGCCTAGCTCGCCCCGCGTCGCCTAGCTCGCCCCGCGTCGCCTGGCTTGCCCCGCGCTTGTTGCCAAGGTTGAAACAAGCGGGTTCAGGTAAACCCGAACCCGAAGCGGGTCGGGTTCGGGTCCAGGAAATTGACCTGTTTGTAAAAATGGGTCGGGTCGACCCGAACCCGAACAGTGCCGGGTCAATTTCGGGTTTGACCCGAACCCGACCCGTGACCTGAAATTGACACCCCTACCTAGGGTGAATGTTTATCAAATGGTACAAATTTGAATACACCTTAACTACCAGAGGGCTTTGTACACTATCAATAATATCCTATTGATTCATATCTCAAGGATTTAATGACACTAATGAATGTATTGGCTCTGGCCATTGTGGGTCTCCAAAAGGATTTTGCTTATGGGGTTCGAATATAAAGGGTATGACCGCACTATCCCGTAGGATAAAATGATCATAGTCCATTACGCTCGACACAAGTAGGTCAATAGAAGATTAGATAGAGTCATACATATGATTATCCATGAAGGATAATGGCTTTCTCCTACACACCACGATGGATAATAATATGTATAACTCAAAATATCATGAGATTTCCCCATTCGATAAATCAGTTCGAATGGGATTTATTTGATGTGGGGATCAGTCTCCCATGGGCGTAAGCCTCCATGGTTAATTACATACTAAGCATTGACCTAAGAAAACTCTCGATTAAAGACGATGTATTATTATCTTCTTAATTTAGTGCACAGAGAAAATTCCTAAGTTTTTTTTTCGGAGAAAATAAACTATTCTCTTTATCCTTAATGATGATTAGCCTTTTTAAATGAATAAAGATATGATTAAAACCTTGAGTTTTATTCATTTAAAAGATCAAAGATAGAATTCATTATCCTAGGAGAAATGATAGGTTCAAAATCCATCAGAAGTGAAAAGAGACATTGAGAGGTATACAATCTGGGCTTATGCTTGTCTGAAGTGAGCTGTCAGCTAACATCCTAAACACAATCAATCAGCCTAGATGTATGTAAGATAAGAAAGCTCTATCCTAAGGAATTAAGGATTCGTAGTTCAGAAGTTTAAATCAGGGACTCTGTAATATGCAAATGAATATATCTAATGTCGTATATAATACATGCATGAATGTAGTGCAAACATATATAATTTAAAAGCTTAATGTGTCCCAACAAAAAATAAATTTTGTATGTCATGACATCTAGAGTATATAAAATATTTAAACTCACCAAGGATACCCTCCAGGCATGGTACCTGCATCACACCATAATAGAAAACCATCATAATGGTGCCCACTTCATATGGGAAAATAGCGATGCACATATCACAAGTAGGTGGCCTATACTACATGCCTAAAAGGACCCTAATGGTCTCTAGGGCTCACAGAAGGCAGGGGGTATCATACCCAAAGTCAAAAAAAGAGAACATCCTAATGGCGCCCACTTCGTGTGGAAAGAAAAAATAATAATGCATATATCACAAGTAGGTGGGCCTACATTACAGGCCTAAGGCGATAATAAGGATCTCTAGGGCTCATAGAAGGGGGCAAGCCTTGGCCTATAGGGCCAAAGCTTCATTAGTGCACTAGCTTATGACTAGCTACCTAAATATGCTAGAATATATATTAGACTAAAAGAAATTAACAAAGTGTGTGTGATGTGTAACAATTTTGATATATAACAAAGTGTGTGTGATGTGTAACAAATTTGATATATAATTAGAAGTCTTTTTACAAGTTACAGGGATTATACCTAACCGTGGCATGTCCACTCATAAGCTTCTAAGAAAATGATCCAATTGATTTGCCTATATAGGACGCATTGTACCTCGTAAATAATAAGATAAGAACAAACATAGAGTGAGTATAGAGAATATTCAGAAAAAAATGTAGGTAAATAAAAATATAAATAACAAAAAATTTAATATTAGCATTTATAAAACATATGCACGTTATTGCTAGAATACAAATAATATGAGAATTCTCTAATAATGCATTTTTAAGGGTTGAATTAAGGTTGATTCGTTGGTTGATTATTAGTGAGTTAAGGTACACAAAACCTAGGAAGACATGTCACTAAGTTTGTGTTTTAATATCTCTATCCTATATGGAGCATGCATCCTAAGTCTATGTTACCAAAGACTCGATCCTTAATTTTTGTCCTCAGATGTCACTAGTGTTATAGGGGATTAAATAAAGTTCATTTTGAACACTTTGGACATTCGTACATATATCAATGGGTTTATGAATCCATAAATAAAATATGATAATAAGTAGAAAATTAGTAGAGGGAAGAGAGGTAAAGAGAAATGTGACAAAATGCCAAAAGAAAGGAAAGAAAACTAATAAAAAAATGTAACCATCTTACTATTGGGCATGCCTCTTCAAGGTCAAACATGCCTCTAAAACGCCCTTCACTCCAATTCAATGCTCAAGTCAAATATGAATAGAAGAAAAGCAGTTTTGATGCTATATGATATTCCCACGCTCCAAAAACAAGCACTCAAAATACCCGACTCAATTACCCACACTATTCCCCAAATAAAACTCAAAGTAGCGAGGGGGAAACAAGCTCCCAAAACTAAAACCTAAACAAACTTTTCACTCCACATTTATCCAAACTAAACTTTAGAAGCAAACACAAATAAAAGAAAGACAACTCACATAAGAAGCATCATCTCATTTTAAAAAGACTTAAAGAGCTCTTCAACACAAAACCATTCATAAAACTCTAAATCCCAAAATAACTTGTAAAACCTTTCAAATGAAATGACATATAAAAATCCCCTTTTTTTAATAAGAAATCAACCAAAGCTCTTTCCGACACAAAATAAACAAGTGCATTTATATTTGGCAAGGGATAAATTCATTAAAATTTTCCAACAAGAAAGTTCAATAAAGCTTCTTGTCGCAAAGCTTCACAAAGCTCTTCCAATGAATAAAATATCATGAAATTCTCTAATCACAAAACAAACCATAAAACCTTCTAACGAGAGAAAATACAAGAAGCTTGACTATCTAACATAAAACAAATCATAGCATCTTACCAACATAGGACCAATCGAAGCTCTTTCAAACATAAAATAAACCAAAACTCTTTTCAACATAAAACAAATCATAAGTCTTTCAAACGTAAAACAAACCATCAATCTCTTGAACATGAGGCAACACATAAAACTTTTCCTACATCAAGTAACTTTCAACCCTTTCCAACATCCATATGCTTCCAACATTCATAAAACACTTTGGGATAACTACCCTTTTATTCTTTTTTTAAGGCAAAAAAAAAAAAAAACTCATAATCACATGAAAGCCATAAATAAAAGCACATCCTAAATCACTTCTCATACTTCTACCAAAATCTTCATAATAAAATCAGACAAATTCAAAGATGAGAGTCAAAGTTATATTTCACTAAATCAAGCAATAAACAATCAACTTATGTGATTTTGAAACTTGTCTAAAATATAATCATAAGAGGAGAGTTTGATGCTGATTCATTATCCAAAAGTCCAAAAGAAAACCACTTGCATAGTCACTCAACTTTAAATGAGCGGATAAGAGCATAACTTTAAAACATGAAATGTATAAAAATTTTCAAATCATAATCACCAACGTAACTTTTCACATAAAGCTCAAAGAGAAAGAGAAGGATCGAGATTTAAATAAGCACAAAGGTGTCTCAAAGTCTACCAACTCTTTATGACTAAGTATGCTTTCAACAATATAAATACCATCACTTTGAATCTATGAAACATATGGTTGCTCCCCAACGAATTTCCCAACTCCATCATTACATGTCACTAAGAGTCTAAACGAAGCTTTTAATGCCAACTTGTAAGCTCACTTTTGTATCAAATCTACCATACTTTGTCAAAGATTTATAATTAATAATGCATTTATGTCTCATGGCAACTCATCAAGCCTTCTTCAATAACTAAGAAATATCTATTTCAAATCAACAAGTATGGATAATGTCCGAGGAATAAAAAAAATTTGTAAGTATAAAGAAATATCAACCATGCTGAAATCCATAGAGAATAAAGTCAAAAGAAATAGTCCATTGAGTATAAGGGATCTATTTAGATGTTTATGTCGAATGGGAGATTGAAAGAAATCAATGGTTCACAAACTATTTTCCAAAAATTCATGAAATTTCGTAATACATCACAACGTCATAAAGCTCTCCAATCACAAAGCAAACTTTGAAACCTTCTAATACAAAATCTTTTCCAACATAAAAAGTCACTTTTAAAGTTTTTTCTCACATAAAGCAAATTTTGGAGTTCTTCCAACAAAAAAAAAAAAACCAAATATACTCTATTTGCAAAGGTTTAAGGCATGAGTATATACAGTATATTTCAATCATTATTTGTTCCAATACTAGAGGATGTATGCTCTTGTAAATTCCTTTTTAAGCCATATGTTATTTCATGGAACAAGTAGAATACAAACTTGTATCAATATTCTCACAAGCCAATTGATTGAATGATTTTGAACATGCATTGCCATGAAAGTTTCTCCAAATTTCTCATTCGACACTAGTATCAAATACAATTCAGGAGAAAGACTCAATCATCTTTATATACAAATGGTTTTATGGAAAGCTTGCATTCCCATACTACAACAATCCATTAACAAGAGGTTCATGCTTCATTTACCACATCCTTTGGACTTACTAACACAATAATAAATGAAATACATTAACTAACCACTCCACATATGCTTCATTAATTATATTTCAATGAAGTTTTCATGGTCACATGTAGAAACGATCTATGGTCACTCGTTTCTAAAATTTCTTTTGTTGTCATAAGAAAACAAAATCCTACCAAGGTGTGATTAAGCTCTACCAAAAACCCAATCCTTAATATAATGTAAGGCATGAATTATAACAAGAGAATAAGACAACTATCATTCATCCTTGACATAGATACCTATCCTTAACCCCACATTCTTTAGAAAAACAAAGAAGGGAAATGATGTAAAAAAGGAAAATATCTTTTTTATGCATCTAAATGTATTCACCAAGAATTTGATTAAGAAACTCATATGAAAACTTACGTTTTATAGATCACTATAATCCAAGCATCACAAATTCCCCCTATTTTTACATAATCACATAACTTGCAGCAAGATTAAAGGGGATAACAAGCTCAAATATGACTTGTAGACATCATATATTATTAAAGCATGAAGGTGTATGGGAAGCCCCTCCAATCTAATCAAGAATCTCTCAAATATATACACACATTATTCAAGGAACATTGAGACAAGAACATGCTCTATATGACAACAAAAAGTGAACAAAATAGCATTGAAGAGCAAATATGCTTCATTCACCAAATCTGCCTCGATTCAACTTTAATAAAAACTAAACTTGCTAACTCAAGGTACAACACAGATAAACTAAACCCATTCAAAATTTTATCATGAGAAGAACTTAAAATTCCAAAATTCGGAAAGAGAAAGAAACCTTAATCTTAGCAAATATTACTTCATTAACCTCTAAGATGTATATAAGAAATGCAACTTTAGCCAAAAATATTCTTTTTTTAATTATTTTTAATACCATGTATATAGGATGAAAGAAAATCCATAAAGCCCGGCTCAACACTTGATCATTTTTTTTAAATGATAGAAAAGAAAAAAAAACTATTTCACCATCAGTATTTTCAGAAAAAAAAAGGGGAAGGAAAGGAGAAACAGGAGGGAATAGAGAAGAAGTTAAAGAAAAAGAAGAAGCGGAAGGAGAAGAATGAAAGAAAGAAGATGAAGAAGAAGGAAATGAAGAAGAATGAGGAGAAGAATAGGAAGGAGAAAAATTTACCTGCTTGCAAGAGGAGGCCGGCAGCTAGGGCAGGTCAGAAGAGAGCCGAGTCCGGTTCTAGCGTGCGAGGAGCGACGACTCCTAGCGTGTGAATGGAAAGGAGGTTAGGGAATCAACCCTTGTCCGATCCAAAGGAGACGAAGAGAGGGAGAAAAAAAGGAGGAAGCCTTCCTAGCTTGTGCGAATGTAGAGGGAGACTAAGGGAGGCTTTGGGTCATCGCAGGGAGGAGGCCGAGAGGAAGAGAAGGACTGCTTGGGTTTTCCACCTGGCTTATGAATGGGGAGCTAGCAAGAGAGAGGGAGAGGGTACCAATCTTTGTCTAGTGCAGGCCAAACCAGGGAAAAGCAGTTGGGAATCCGTGCGAATCGAGGAAACTGAAGGGTTCTCCCAGGAGAGTTGCGAGAGCCTACAAGATAATCCCCTGCTTCGCCTTCTTGATCCTGCCCTTACACAAAAACCAGAACTCTACAGCACTCGATACCAAAAGGAAAGCCAGAACCAGCCCCAAAATAGAAGGATCACATGACTAGGACAGCGACAATGGCAAATCATGATTTGGGAGAGGTTGGGACCATTGATCTAACTACCTGATATGGGTTTGAATTTAAAATGGGTTTGGAAAGTGCATTAGGCTCTAATTGGTTTCGGATAAATCCATTGGGCTGAAATCAGGTTGACATAATTCAACTCGGGTTTATTTGGGCTCGACGGCCAAATTAATTCAATAAAAATAAAAATCAAATCGAGCCTATTTAGATTGAATCGAGCTCGATGAGGCTCGATCAACTTGATCAAACATGCTCGAGGGCAAATCAAGATAAAAATGAGGTCAACAACTATAATCGATATTTTGTGGTGCTATTTGGCAGCAAAACCACTCGGTTCAGAGCGTTCAGGTCATAACTGTTTATTCTGCGGTGTTATTTAACTACAAAATTGCCAATTAGAGGACATGTACAATGTCATTACTGGAAGGAGATTATTTGAGAATTAATTCTAGTGATATTTTTGACTAGGCATTAATTCTATATGAGCTGAAGTTATATTTGAATTTGTCCACCTCGACAAAACTGTTGTGGAGAGTGAATGGATTTTCTTTTAAGTGGTATGATGGATTGTTTTAATTTTAAATATCTTGGAGTTTTTGGATTTTCTCTTGGAGTTTGGATTTTTGGGACATTTGGGATGACATTTTGAAATATTTTAGAATTAATCCTTCCGGTTGAGATCCACATTCAACATGACCATCATTGAGATGACTTTAAAGTCACTTATATTTTTATATGATTTTGAATTTTGTGAAAATTTGGAAGTAATTGAAATTGTTTGTGAACTCTTCTAGTTGAGATAAACATTCAACACGGCCATCATCAGGGCATATTAGGGTCATTTCCATTTGTGGATTAAACCTAATCGACTTAGCTGAGATGTTGAATGAGGATCGGGTTTCTCATGGGCTTTATAGTTTTGTAAATGAATTTCTTTTATTATAGACCTTGAAGGTCTAATATGAACGTTTAAAATAAATATCCTGGTCTGCCTCATAATTGAATATTTATTTAATAGTTCGAGCCATATTGACTCATATCAATACACATAGGAGGATCAGTCTCGAATTTGGATTTATTTATTTACCCGCGCAGCATCCCTAGATGTCACGGCCTATGCAGGTGTTTGAGGGTATTTTATAAATATTTGTTGAACCTTGACGACTCTCATTTACCTACGTAGGATGATCAGGTTTAGATATATTGACCCATGCAATATCCCAAGATGTCACGTATATGAATACATCATGCTCGCCAGGGCCCAAACGAGTCACAATTGTATTACCCCTTTAGTGTACATATGTGCATACATTTTACAGTGCATGTGCGATCGTACTTTAAAATATTTATAAATGCCTTATGTCCGCTTACATGGATGTTGTGGATCCGATGGCATGCCGTTGTATTGGTAATCTACCTGTTGTATACATGTGGACTATTATGCACTATTTGTTTCTTTCTACAGATAAATTATAGTGCACTAACGAATCTTGATCCTTCCATGCCTAGTCAGTACTGATATTTACTATAGTTCCCTTGCATTCTTCTCGTAGATGGCATGTTAAGTACAGAAGCTCGTAGGAACTTGTATTTACACATTTTTTATGAATTTTGCTACGATTTTGGTTCTTATAATACATCCACTACTGTAGCAGATAGATGTATTCATCCACAAATTGAAATTGACTACAAGATACTGCATTTATTGAAGTCTTTCTGCATCTATCCATAGGTGGCATGTTATATTTGAGGTTATGATAAAAGACCTGCAATATATACAATCTCTCTATGAAAAAAATATATATATATATATATATATATATATATATATATATATATTATTTTTTTCATAGAGAGATTGTATATATTGCAGGTCTTTTATCATAACCTCAAAAGGTCTTTACATCGTGGCTTTATAGTCAAGTCAAATATCTCACAACTCTCTTGCTCTTTACTTGCAAGCTTTGATGCACTTGATTGTATACCAAGATTAACTACACAGTAGTACATTTATCATACATCTTTTGTGTATGTTGTATGTACCTTTTGAGATGTATTTAATTGCATGAGGTTCCTTTGAATGCAATCCTTTTAAGAAAATTATGTTAAATTCCATGTCCTCCATGTTCAAGTTGCAAGCATTCTACGTCATATGAAAATGTCCTAGATTGTGCATGATAGATTTGTGTAATGACATTTCCCTTTTAATTGAAATGACGATCCCTTGATGTTTTGTTGAAATCTTGTGCTATAACTCATAGATGGATCACCATATCCCTTATAATACCTCTCGATTGTTTCTTAGGGATGTATTATGTCCACCATTGCAAGTGGATTATTATGATCCAAAGGAACCCCTCATATTGTAGCTTTATGATCAAGCCATACTCCCCATGATCTTTTTTATTTAGAAGTCGAATTATACTTGAAAAATGGATTGCAACATGTAGTTCAAATCAAGTTCTTGCTTCGATCCATATTGTTTAATTCATCTTCAATTAGTGTTCAAATCAAGTCAAAGTTATTCTCTTATGATCTTTTTCAATTCATTTAATGTTCAAATTGAGTCCAAATTTAAGTCAAATATGTTCAATCAAGTTCAATAAAGTCCTTTATGATTGCCCAACTCTCCCATATCTCCAGTAAAAATTTCGACAGCCTCCTTACGTCTCCCCTATTTAGGGGAAAACTAAGAGGCAACATTCCCCTCCACCCTACATGAGCACTTTAGATAGATGTCCATAGACACCGCGACTGCATTTATCTTCAATCCCTAAAATGCTACATGAGCACTTAGGGGTCTTGGGCATTTGTTAAAAAGATAACAGGGATTTCCTCAAGTATGGGTATTTAATTTCATCCCCCTCACGCTATATGAGCGATCCAGGGATTACCTACCTTTTTGCAAGTGTTAGACTAGTTTTCCTCCCTACTATGCTATATGAGCGCGTAACGGGTTTGCTGGCTCATCGCAAATCTCGAGAGCGGGATTTTTAAGTTAGGAAAATTTATACCTTTACACCCAACGGCAGTGGTGACGACGGCGAAGTGCAAAACTAGTCAAAACTCCTCTCTTTCTTTTTTTTATTTCTCCATTTTTTTTTTTTTTTGAAATTCTCTTTTCTCTTCTTTTTTCTCTTTTGCTCTTTTTTTTTTTTTTTTTGCTCTCTTTTTTTTAAACACTTCTTTTTTATAAATAATAATAATAATACTAATACTAATAATAATGATAACCATCATTATCATTAAAATTAATAATGATAATAATAATCAATATTATTATGATTAATAATAATCACACTAAAATGAATACAGAGGCTTAGAAAATTTCTACCTTAGTGTTGGATAGAGTGGGCTAAGTGGACTAAGTTGAGTAGGATTGAGTTGAGTGGCTGAGCCGATTGGCTTATTATGAGGGAGATCAAAAGATGGGTAGGGTGAGAGGTGGCTTAGGGGATTAGATGGCTATAGATTCAGATGAGAAAGATGGGGCTCTCTCTCTCTCTCTCTCTCTCTCTCTCTCTCTCTCTCTCTCTCTCTCTCTCTCTCTCTCTCTCTCTCTCTCTCTCTCTCTCTCTCTCTCTCTCTCTCTCTCTCTCTCTCTCTCTCTCTCTCTCTCTCTCTCTCTCTCTCTCTCTCTCTCTAGACCGACGGCTGGATGAAGAAGAGGAAGGAGTTAGTGGCTTGGGGTTCGGCTACAGGTGCTAGGGAGGTAATAATGAAAGCTTGGAGGAGTCAGAAGGGAGGAGTTCACTTTGGGGCTCGACAGCTTGGTTGGCAAAGGGAGGAGGTAAAGGCGTCGGGTCTAGTCTAACCGGAAAGGATCGATGGGGTCTGGTCGTATATGGAGATCAGAATTCTGTGGTTTGGTTGGAGATCAAAATCCAAGGTATGAATGGATAAAGCCCTCCCACTCTCTTTATTTATCTTTCTCTGGACCAAGAGAATCAAAAGGTTGAGGGATTGGAAGCTTGTGGTATAGAGGGAGGAAGGGTCGATTCAATGATAGGAGGAAGGAGGCTAGAGAGTTTGGCTTGTGGAAGTTTTGATTTATAAAACCGAACTAGGACAGAGAGATGTAGATGGAGAAGTGGCTTCTTGCATCGAAAGAGGAGAGTGGCAAATGTCTTGCTCCCTTTTCATTTTAATGGTGCAATTCAGAATGAGAACGAGGTCTACTATCATTAGATTACAGACTGAGACACACGATATTTCAGGGATCCTTAGACAATATGATGTTAGCAGGATTTTAGGCAAAATTCTTAAGATTTCTTTGACAAAATGAGGTATGTTGATTGAGTTGATTTTAGAATTTTAACTGAAATTTGAATTGGGTTTTAGTTCTTTATCCAGAGGTCAATAAATTCTCCCCAATAAATGTGGTATGCATAAACCACATTTATTATATATTGATTGATTCTATGAATCTCTATGTATTTATTCTAGATGTCACATAAAGGTCTTCATTTAGTAGATCTCCAAAAATTTACTTGGATGTCATATTAAGATTTTCTTTCTGTAGGTCTTCGAGAGTCTATTTTTGTGTCTTTATTGTTCTATATTCAAATTCGTTGGGTATCACTCCTTTACCCCTGCCCTTCATACTCATGTGTAGGTTAATGGTAGTGTATGGCATTGCCACTTTCTATTCTTCTTTTGGCACCCCTGATGCTTTAGTTTATAACCTTTCTATATATATATATATATTTAATATTCTTCTTGCCATAATTATAAATGAATGTGTTCTTTCTGTCGTATATATATACGGGTGTTGTTCAAACTTTGTCCGAGATTTGTAAATTCATCATATGGTGGGACTTTGCTGCCTCCAAAATAAATTGTATCTTACTCAAAATATACTTTATATTGACATTTAGTTTACAGAGGATCTTCCACATTCTTCTTTCCTCTAATTATCTTGATAAGAAAATTTAAAATTTTATTTGGGGATCTCAGCACACAATGCGATATCGACCCAAATAAATATTTAAAATGCTCACAGTCTTTAGGGACATTTGTAAATGTCATTTAAGATACTTCTCTTTGTAGCTTTAACTTGAGTTATGAGATTTTGATTTCTTCTGACCTGTGCTTCGTGCTGCGGACATTGATGAAGAATTATTTGATTTGTCTTTATTGACTTGTTAGGTGGTCTGTACCTTCAACTTTATGCTTCTTTCTTTGACAGACTTAATGAAGGAGTAGAAGCTAAAGACCTAAACCCTTAGGTGTATATTAGGTCGATGGAGAAAAGTCATATGTTCAGAGCTTTGTGCATAACAGGCTTGTTGATAATAAAATCCTCTTAGTTCAGCCTTAGACTTTGTGTGAACTTTAGGATATTTTCTTCAATCCTCTACTTTATGCTTTGATGGACTTGTTGAAGAAGAGTTACTGCAATCCTCACTTTGTGCTTTACAGATTTGATGAAGGATTTGCTGGCTTCATATTTAATCAAGAGTACCGAACGTATGTAATATCTTGATTATTAACCAATTGAGGAGACTTTAATCTAAGCCACTTGAGTTCATCAGATTAGGAGAGCTAGGATTTAGTAGCTCTTTGTCCTTTAGTTCTAGAAATGGGGTCTCTCTACTGCGGCCCTTTTTTTTTGCGTGTTGAGTAGACAGAACATCCGTTGATCTAGCCATATTTGGGCGTGTTGGATCCGGCTTCTTATACCCATTTAGGTTTCAGACATAAGCTATGGGAAATGTGCTCCCTTATACTGAATCTATTGAAGTTGATATATTTAAAGTTATTCTTTAGGGTTTAATACTTATAGTCTATGCATATTTAGTAGGTGCTTGGGACTCCTCCTTTTCATTAGAATTCTATTTTTTCGATCAATTAGGAAAGTCTTATGGACTACGACTACTAGAACTCGTCGAGTCAAATTAGCCTTTATTATTCCTATAGTCCTTACTGACAGGTTGACGAACTGGGGTTTCCACTACTACAGCCTTTCTTATGGCGTGTTGAGTAGATGGAGTTGCCAGCGATCCAGCCATATTTAGGCTTATTGGATCTAGCCTTTTATACCCATCCAAACGTTAAGCTTCAGGCTATTGGAAAAATTCAAACTTTTCTGACTTAATTTGTTAGAGTGCATAGTCAAAGATATCTCTTTTATTACTTTTTAAATCTTGGTACACTAGAACGAATGGCATCCCGAACTTTAGGAAAATTACCCACATATATATTGATAATATAAATTACTGCATCCTGATTTAAAGGAATGTTCATAGTTGATAATTTTTTTAAATATTTATTGAGGGATATCGGCATGCAGCACGATGTCAACTCGAATAAATATTTAAAATACCCCCTACATCGCAGGAAAATTTTATGATGAAGTAGATTCAACCTTTAAAAATTTTAAATATTTATTTAGGGATCTCGACAAGCAGCACTCTGTCGACTTAAATAAATATTTAAAATGCCCTTGCCTTACAAGGAAATTTTAAAATAAAGTAAATTTGACATTTCAAAGTTCTAAATATTTATTCATGAATCTCGGTATGCAGCACGATGTCGATCTGAATAAACATTTAAAATATCCCCATTTTTTTGAAATATGTTCTTGTATTATAAGATAATTTAAAAATATATGTCATATATATGCTAGTAGGTGCATGTAAAGCATACAATAATTTTTAAACACATATTTATTCATATGTATGATACTTCTTCAGATATCGGCTGTTAATCGACTACATGGGCCTCTGACTGTCAAAGTCAATTAATGATGAATGGACATTCCTAGTTAGACACAAATTTCTCATCAATTTTTTGGTGTGGGATGATTGGCCTTCTCAGCACCAGAACTAATTTCCCTTCTTGAAATGCTCGATGACGTACCATTCGATCAAATAATTTTGTCAACCTCACCCGATAGATCTCCAAGTTTTGTTGAACTTGTAGTCTAATTTCATCGAGTTCTTCTATTTTCAATCGAGCATTTTGCTCCTAAGTTATATCGTTCTGGATGGCTATGTGGAGTGATAACATCTCGATTTCCAGTGGTAATACATCTTCAATTCCAAACACCAGTGAGTAGGGAGTGGCTTTGGTCGACGTATTGTAAGTAGTATGATACGCCCATAGTGCCTCCACCATCTTTGTGTGTCACTCTCTTTTATTCTTGTAGATGATCTTCTTCAACAATTTCACCAGCATCTTGTTAAAAGCCTCAGCTAAGTTATTTGCCATTGGATTGTATATCGATGAGTATCGCCAATCAATCTTGTGTCGCTCGATAAACTTATATATTTTAGTACTCTTGAATGTTGTGTCATTATCTGAGATCACACAGCACGATATATCGAATCTATAGATGATATTATTGGTGAAGAAATTAATCACATGCTTAGATGTGACTTCTTTGAAGGGAGCTGCTTCTTCCCACTTAGAGAAGTAGTTTGTTGCTACTAGTATGAAGTGATGTCCCGCTGATGATGGTAGATCTATCAGTCAAATTATATCAATTCCTCAGCATTCAAATAACTATGATGCCACTGTTGGGTGTAGTGGATTTGGCGGCTGATAAATAACATTACTGTGAATCTGACACTCACGGTACCACTTAGCGTGGTCAATACAATTCATCACCATTATTGGCAATTAGTAACCCATCATCTTGATTTTAACGATCATTTTGGGACCTGATTAATATCCATAAAGTCCTTCGTGGACTTCTACTACTACTTTATCACCTTCCTTTGTCTCTAAACATCTTAGCCACGTTTGATCAAAAGCTTATCAATATAGCATGTTATTGACAAACGCGTATCACAGCACCCTCTTTTGGATTTGTGAGGCTATAAATTTTTCTGTCGGTAGTTTATTTTCTTTAAAGTAGTCGACGAATGACTGCCTCTAATTATGTTTTACTTAAATATCTAAATAATGCCACCATGATTTAGAAGTATGACTAGCTTTACGTCTCTTGGCCACATGATATTCTTTCAGATAATTTTCCATAACGATCTGATAGAGAGGTTGAGGGTCAACCAGAATTGTATCCTACTGGCCTGAATCTGGAATTTCCTCTGCCTTCAAGAATTATAACATAGCGGGCTCCAAGACCCGACGGTTGTAAACTCCGATGAATATAGGCTTCTCCTCTTTGGTATTCGCCATTTCTTTGGCCAATTTGGCTAAGCAATATTCTTTGGCATTCTAACCTCAAGGAATCTGAACTATTTTAATATTTGACACCTACTTCAAGAGCTCAAGGGTCCACCGGTGGTAATGAGCCAACTCAACTTTATAAATCTTATAAATATTCAAGACTTGATTTATCACAAGTTGAGAGCCACCAAAAATATGAAGATTTTGAATCTTGACATCAATTCTAATCTCCAATCCAACTATTAGAGCTTCATACTAGGCTTCATTGTTGGTCCGAGATTCAGTCAAACTGAATAAAAATCTCATTATGCATACTTCAGGTGGTATGAGAATAGGACCGATGCCGGCTTAGGCTCTTGCAACATTTGGAGGTCGGGCAGGTTTAATCGATGATGCCCCTTTAAAGTACATCTCCTAGAATGGTAGCTTTTTATTCTCCTCAACTTGCATGATTTATTCATCAGGTAAATTATCATTAAGCGGGGAGTTTGCTGGGATAAGATGTGTAGCAAAAAAATCTACCAAGGCTTGCCCTTTCAACACCTTTTGTGGCATATATGTGATATAACACTATAGTAATAGTATTGCCCACCTAGCTAGACGACCTATCAACTCTGGTCTTATCTTCAAGAATTTTAGTGGATCGAACTTTGAAATCACTAATGATTATGTGAAATAACATGTAGTGGCGAAGTTTTTGAATTGCAAAAATCAACACTATACAATGCTTCTCGATAGGAGTATAATAGCTTTCTGCTCCAATTAACATAGAACTGATGTAGTATATCATATTTTCTTTGCCTTCTTTATTATTCTGGATCAATAATATTCTGAGGGACTCTTCTAGTGTTGTTGTGTACAGTATAAAAGTCTTCCCCAAAATTAGTGTTGTGAGAATGAGCAGATTTAACAAGTATCTTTTGATACTTTCAAATGCTTCCTGGCACTCTTCGTCCAACTTGAAACAAGGATCTTTGTTCATCAATTTTAAAAATGGCTAGCACCTACTCGACATATTCGATATGAATCATCGAATGAAAGCTAATTATCCTTGCAATGAGCAGAGTTGTTAAAGGTTTCTTAATGGCGATACTCCATAATTGCCTTGATTTTATTGGGGTCAATCTTGATTCCTTGATGACGAATGATGTACCCTAAGAATTTACTAGAGTATACCTCAAAGGCACACTTGAGGGGGTTCATTGTTAGATTATATTTTTTCTCCTCTCAAAAATGATCCTTAGGTCGTTTAAAGGATCTTTCAATCCATGTTTTTGACAACAAGGTCGTCCACGTAGCACTCAATCTTTCGATGTATTAGCTCATCAAATATATGTGTCATTGTCTAGTAGGTGGCACCAACATTCTTCAGGTCGAAGGGCATGATCATATAGCATAAAATACTGATAGACGTCCTGAATAATATGTATTTTTATCTTTGCATGCCATTTTTAATTGGCTATAGCTTGACGATCCATCCATGAAGGAGAACATGTCATAGCTTGATGTGTTGTCCACTAAAAGTTCGGATATGGGGAGTGAAAAATTATCTTTTAGAAACACCTTGTTGAGATCCCAAAAATAAATACAAATATGGATTTGACCATTCTTCTTCTTTATAGGGATGATATTGGCGATCTAGTCAGCTTATTTTTTTCTGTAGATAAAGCCTGCTTCTATGAGCTTCTTTGTTTCAATAATCACATATTCCTCAACATTCAATCTTATTCTCTTTGGAGCTTGCTTGACGGGTATTATATCAGGCTTGATGGCTAATATGTGAACTGCTACATCAAGACATAAACCAGGCATCTTAGCATATGTCCAAGCAATATAGTCCCTAAATTTACAAAGAAACTCTTTCATTTCTTCCACTTGATCTTCTGGTATAATGACACTAATGAAAGTAAGGACAACTTCCTCATACTGAGAAGATATAATTAGAAAATGATTAGATTTCTTGGATGATTCTTCAAGATATCAACCATCGAGAATATTATATATAGGGCTCATCTTTGGGACCCACTTTTTTTAAATTTCTTTAATAGTAGCTCTCTAGGGGTACACACTAGATGTCACACTATTCTTTTGCATATATTTTTCCTCTAGAGATGCTGATATCCATATTTATTTTCTTTTATATCAGGACCTTTCAGAGGTGGATTCTTAAATATGCATCCAAGTGTCACACCCTGATGCTCACCGTACATATCTCTAGTTTTTCTTTGCTCTACCATCATAATAGAGTGTTACTTTTATCTCTATTGGGACCTTTTAGTGATGACCTTTTGGATAAAGGGACCAAGTTTCACATCTTGATGTTCATCGTATAGAGCTTAGTATTATCATTATTGTTTTTGATGCTACTATAATATTTAGATGACTAGCAAAAGATGAAAAAAAAAATCAATCCTTAGCGAAGTTGTTAGAAATCTGTGGGCTCCAAAAATTTGGCCCCACCTTCTACCCTCTTTGCTTTTTCTTCGAGGGAGTTTTAACGGATTAAGTTTTGGGGTAAATTTTAGGAAGGCATATGAGTTTGTAAATAAGACACTACCTAGAGATTTCGTCCTCATTTTGCGAGGACTTTATAATCTAAGTTATGGTTTTCTATAGATGCAAGCCCCTACGGTTAATTACCCCTCCCAATAATGAAAGAGAACTTTTGCTTAAGGATAGTCATTGAGTGAATACACTGTATCCATAGATACGTGATATCTGATATATAGTAGCGGCATGAGCATGAGCTAATTGAGAAGTTAGAAGGGTTGGAAGATTTGATATTTAAAATTAGAATTTTCACTAGCTTACACTTAAAGCAGATGGTCGGGGAATGGATGATGGACTCGATCAAGATCCCATGGTTATGTTGTCCTGGGCCATTATGGTCCCTGATCTACTTAGTTAAAGAAGGTAGTCAACCCAACCTGATAGAAGGATCCTTATTCGCAGCCATGGGTTGCTTCGTCCAAAGGGACCTTGTAGAACTAGGGTGAATGTTTATCTAAGGGGACAAATTTGAATTCACCTTAACTAATAAAGGGATTTGTGCCATATCGATCATATCATATTGATTCATATCTTAAGGATTTAATATCATAAGGAACATATTGGCTTTAGCCATAACCGATATTTCATGGTGCCATTTGGCGGTAAAACTACTTGGTTCAGAGGGAATCCTACGGTGCCATTTGACAACATAATCATCCGTTAGAGGACAAGTATCATGTCCTTACTGGTAGGAGATTAATTGAGAATGGATTATAGTGATATTTTTGACTATGCATTAACTCTATGTGACCTGAAGTTATATTTAAATTTGTCAGCCTTGGCAAAATTTTTGCGGCATTTGGATGGATTTTACTTTAAGTGGTTTGATAGTTTATATCAATTTTAAATATCTTAGAGTTTTTTGTATTGTCTCCTGGAGTTTCAATTTTGGGGACATTTGGGATTGCATTTTAAAATATTTTAGAATTAACCCATCCGATTGAGATCTGCATTCAATATGGCCATCATTGGGGTAAATTTAAAGTCACTTATATTTTTGTAGGAATTTGAATTTAGTGAAAAATTGGAAGTAATTAAAATTATTTGTGAACCCCTTCGGTTGAGATAAACATTCAACACATACATCATTGGGGCGTACTGAGGTTTTTTTTAATTATGGATTAAACCTTATCAACTTGGCTGAGATGTTGACTAAGGATCAGGTTTCTCGTAGGCTTTATGGTTTTGTGAATGAATTTCTTTTGTTATAAACCTTGAAGGCCTAATATGAATGTCTAAAATAAATATCTCGATCTACCTTTAAAATGTATATTTATTTAATAGTTTGAGCCATGTCGACTCCTATCTACCCGCATAGGAGTATCGAGCTCGAATTTGGATTTATTTATTAACCCATGAAATATCCCTAGACATCATGCGTGTTCCTAGAACATGCTCGCTGGGGCCAATGCGGGTGTTTGGGGGCATTTTATAGTTATTTTTTGAACCTTATCGATAGCCATTTACTTGCTTAGGAGGATCGGGTTTAGATATATTGACCCATGCAGCATCCCTAGATGTCACGTGTATGAATACATCATGATCGCTGGGGCCCATGCTAGTTGCGATTGTATTTACCCCTTTAGTATACCTATGTGCATACATATTACAGTACATGTGCGGGGGTACTTTAAAATATTTGTAAATGTCTTATATCCACTTGCATAGATGTTGAGAATCCGATAGCATTGCATTGTACTGGTAATATGCTCGTTGTATATAGGTGGATTGTCGTGCACTATTTATTATTTTATGTAGATGGATTATAGTGTGTTAACGAATCTCCTACTTTGCCCAGTAAGTATTGATAAGTACTATAGTTCCCTTGCATTCTTCTCGTAGATGGCATGTTAAGTGCATAATGGGTTCCTGTAGAAGCTCTTAGGAACTTGTATTTATCGCATTCTTTATATATTTTGCTATGATTTTGGTTCTTACAATACATCCACTACTACTGCAGATAGATGTATTCATCCGCAGATTAAAATTAACTACATGATACTGCATTTACTGAAGTCTTTCTACATTTATCCATAGGTGGCATTTTGTACATACATATGTATTTGTAGAGAGATTGTATGTATTGTTGATCTTTTATCATAACCTCAAAAGGTCTCTATATCATGGTTTTGTAGTCAAGTCAAATATCTCACAACTCTCTTACTCTTTACTTGCAAGCTTTGATGCACTTGATTATATAACTAATTATTTTTATTATTTTATTATAATTAATTTTAAGTGATGCATCACTAGATACCACATATCTGTATGAAATTTAATCGTTCGTCAAACTTTTACAACTTTCACAATCTTCTTTCTTAAATTTCAGGCATATATCATTTTATTAGTTGTAAAAGTTCCTGAAGTACGATTAAAAGAAGATTGTCAAAATGAGATATACAAGTTAATGACCTAAGGTACATAATGTTAATTTATTTATTTTTAATTATATTTAACTCATATACTTTTTTTTTATAATAGGTCAGCAGTGTGTAATTTTACTTTATGAGAAACATTTGCAACTGTAGAAGTCAAATAACTTAAAAATTTAAGGAATGAAAAAACAATTATTTTAGTAAAATGCCTCAATGAAACATATACCTTTATATATATATATATATATATATTGACACACACACACACACACACGAACTTTTATTACGTCCTCTGACCGGACGTAGCTCTACGTTCGGTCAGAGGATTGTTACTCAGTTTTTGCTCGATATTTGGTCGGTATTGCTAGGTATTGTTTGATAATAACGACGAATACCGCTCTGCGAAAATCAATAACGAGTAATACCGAGCAATACCGAGAAATACCGATTAATCCTAAAAAATACCGAGTTTTTTCTAGAAAAAACTCAGTTTTTTTTTTTTGTTGGATTACTCGGTATTGCTCGGTATTACTCGGTATTTTGTCTTCACATAATAGTATTTCTCATTATTGTTGGTATTGCTCGGTATTTTCTCGGTATTTCTTATTTTGTGCCTGCGATCTTAGTGCCGGCCGAACGTAGCTCTACGTACGTTCACCGGATGCAATCACAGCTCCCCACACACACATCATTTTGATTTCAATTGTATTTTATAATATTAGGTTTCACACTCGATCTCAATAACAATATCAATGATAATAAAAAAACATATTTTCTAGCATCGGTATATTTTATTTTATGTTTAATTATTATTTAATAATTTTCTATGTTTTATATTTTATTATTTAATATTTAAATCTATAGGTCTAAAGAAAATATTCATCAACATTCGTCATCTACTTTTAATACTTATTTGATGGCAGATTTACAAAAGATCAATAGATCTGAACATTCATCAAGAGAGTAATAAATTTAATAATTTTTTATTTTTTTAATATCTTTTAGAAAAAGTACTATTATATAAGAGTTTTTGCAAAAGGATTAAATTAAGAAGGAAGTTTATCGTACAATTCATGTAAAACTTGTAAATCGAAAGTTACATTGTATTGTACAATATAGTAAATGTAAAAAGAAAAATGTCCAATATAGTTTGAGGTAAAATATTCATATGATGTAATCCTAATTTGTTTAAATAATATAAGTCTGATTAATATATTTCATCATAAATTATATTGGTATCTTATCAGATTGTGTGTTGAAGATAATAGTTCAATTGCGGTATTTATACTTTTTGATGAAATTGAACCTAAAAAAATCAAAATTGAGGAAATTTAAAAAATAGTATTTATTCATGTTATATATATATATATATATATATATATATATATATATATATATATATATATATATATATATATATATATATATATATATATATATATATATATATATATATATATATATATATATATATATATATATATATATATATATATATATATATATATATATATATATATATATATATTGTATTGATACATGATGTCTTGTTTATATTTCCTTCAACATTTTTAGAATAAAAAGCAATACATTTTACTCTAAAGTTTAAAAATATTTTTGTGTATAATTCTTGTTTGTTTTTTATTCTAATCATCATTATGAGAAATGAAATTCTATCACAATTATCTTTGAGGCAGTTCGATCTGGTACGTTGCTTCAATTCATTAATTGCTCATATCTTATATATTAATGTTTTATATCATTCAATCGTTGTATTCAAATTATACATTGAATCCTATAAAATAACATATTATATTTTTGCAGGAAATAGTAATCCTACATATTCATGAAAATTTCAATTCTGATCTACGTTAAAGGTACAGATGCTATTTTTAAACAAATTGATATATTATTAATTACATCTCAACAATCTTTGTTTGAAGTTTAGTGTGTTCAATATGTTTTCAGAGATTTAATTATCTCATTTAAGCGTGTTATTGTATGTTAGTTTGCATTCCATTTTTGTTATTAATTTTTTATTCAATCTTTTATGTTCCTATTTTGTGAGATGATTAAGTTGAATTTACAAAGTAATCATAGTTTAATATAAATATTGGATTAGATTTTTCATTTATGCATGCTAACAGTTTGGTATTTCTCAATCAAATGGAAGTTTAGTGTGTTCAATATATTTCAAGAAATTTAATTATATCATTTAAGAGTGTTGTTGCATGTTTTAGTTTGCATTCCATTTTTTTTATAAATTTTTAATTCAATCTTTCATCTATGTTCCTATTTTGTGAGATGGTTAAGTTGAATTTACATAGCAATCGTAATTTAATATAAATATTAGATTAGATTTTTCACATATGCATGCTGAATGTTTGGTATTCTCAATGAAATGGAATATGCATCTTATTTAAAACTGATACTATAAATGTCTCACAATAATCAGAAAGATTATAAATGAAACTTCTTGATGTGCCCATCTATTTCAAAAAAAATTGACTATAACTTCTAGCAATTGAAGTATCTTAAAAATCTTATGTTTTTACACTACAAATTTCTATACTGTGATTCCTCATTATAAATCAAATAAATTATTTAGAGGTAATATTATATCAAAATTTTTTAAAACCGTCGATGTCAGTCCCAAGCCCGGATGAAAAAGGTTGAGGGTTTGTTTTTATTGCACGAACCAACAACAATATTAGGTGTTTGACCCCAAATAGCAGAGATTGAGGTATTAATGTTGATTTAATTTATTGCTTATATGAAAAGATACATTTTTTTTATTTTGCTGTTCGTTTCTACAGAGTTGCCTCTTCATTTATCTGTAATTTGTTTCGTTCAATTCCTTCAACTGTTGTGTTGAATTTCCACATTTGTGTCTAATTTATTTTTGATCTAGAAAATATGAAGAAAATTTCTTCTTTGTTGTTTGGGTCTGTATTATGATTTCTTACATGCATGTCATAGCAAGGAATCACTGTTACCAATTCCCTGCCATTCCCTCTATTTGCCTTGAGATAATATCTTCATTTACTTCAAATTTTATTAATTCTTGTTCTTTCAATAAATATAATAATTGATGTCAAACATATTGGATCAGTATGGAAAAAATGAGAAAGAAAGGATGGGTTGTGTATGGGATGTCTTCCATTTGGACTGAAATGAAAGAACTTCTAAAATAGAAAGTCCTTGCATTTCTCTAATTGTGTTTATCTGCTTGATGAGATTAATTCATTAAAGCAAAGCACTAAATTTGTTACTGAATATATAAACAAATTTGAAAATTTGTTGATACATTACTAGATCATTGAAGATCATGAAATCACGATCTCTAGCTGAGAAATATCCACTCTTGTATGAAGATATAAAGCAAATACGATAATTAAAAAAAGTTTCAATTAGAGTAAAAATGTTTTTCACAAATAAACATTAGTGATTATAATTACTTATAATAATAAATTTAATAATTTCTTTTCATCTTAAAAATGATAATATAATTAAAATATTTATAATATGAATTATTATTTTTAAATATTTAATAACGTGCATTTAATGCATGAGTATTTTTACTAGTAAAAGCACTTCAAAAATCATAGCATATTATATTTTTCTATTAATATGGCTTCAATGTTAACATTGATTAAGAATACCTAATGTTACTAGTTTCTTTAGTTTCAACATAAGTTATAATAAGTTTGAAGTTCCTATTGCTTCTGTTCTGTTAGAGTAGTTCTGTTAGTGTCTAAAAGAAGGTTTCTTTATGTGTTGCTTTCATAGATGCTCTATTTGGCATATAGTTGAACTGGACGCTCGGTTGTAAGTTCAAAATTTTCTTGCAAGGCATAGCCAAGATATTTCCCTTTTATCTGGAACATCTGAGTGTGTCTTAGCATTCTAAAGATGATGAACTTTTAGGTGGATTTTTAATGTCTTTCTCTTATCAGGCTCTATTTTTCTGTCGCTGAAGGGGTTAATGGGGTTAATTTGGGGACTATGGCGATTCATTCTTTTCCACCGAAGATTGTTGTTGGATAATGGAATTAAGAAAGTTAAACTTTTTTTATGCGGATGAAAAAACACCATGAAAGCACTTGATGGGAGTAATATTGAGGTCATGGTAGCTATTCCAAGCAATATGCTTGTAATTATGAACGATTATGATGCTCCAAAGCACGGGAAATTATAGGGTTTGGACACCGGAAGACGTTCGGAGCTCAATAAAAATGCGTCGCATCACCACATACTCGGTACTGAGTTCGATATTTTTTTTTTTGGGGGAAAATGAGGGCAAAGCCCATATATTACTATGTAAAAAAAGGTTACAAGTAAGGTATAACAAAAAAGGTTTAAACTTCAAAAATTGAAGAAAAACCGAAAACCTATACCCACATTAGACAAAAAGAAAAAGAACACAGCCCAGAACACAGTCCACAAAACTTAGGTGCAAGAGCACCTAAAGGACTCAGACTGCTAATCCGAAATCAAGGATATGAGCTTGGTACTTCACAGTATCATACTGCTCGGTACTGTTGAGTACCGAACTCAGTACTGCTCGGTACCGAGTTCATTATTACTCGGTACTGTGAAGTACTGAACGTAAGCTGTGTCCGGTATCCGAACCCAATAATTTCCCTTAAAGCACTGGATTGATAGAAATGTTTCTCAATATATGTTTGAAGGAGGAGTCAATATCAAGTAAGCCTTTTTTAAAAAATATATATATATACTTTTTTTGTGATTCCTCTTCTAGTTGGAGTGTTTTTTTTTTTTTTTTTTCTTTATTTTCGTATTGTAACTTCTATAGAAGTGACAAGAAAATAAAAAGTTGAAAGGTAGATGTTGTTTCATATTCTCATATGTGTATGAGGATTTATTTGGCTATTTATTTGGCTACAACTTGCTCGTGGCAGCAAAGAATGTCAAGTACTTGCCACAAAAGTTGTGGAGCTTAATTGTATATATATAAGGAAATGTCTACGGCAAATTTAGATCTAGGTTGACTTTTTTTTGTGTCCAATAATTATGACTCATTTGCTTGAGCATGTTTTCGATTTCATAATATATTTTTGTTAAAAATAGTACTACAAAGACTATGCAATTAATATTAGAATGAAATTTACATAGTGATAATGAAATATAATTACCAATTGAGTGAATTTATAGAAAAAATTTTTTTTATGATTATATTTATCTTCTTCTTCCTTTAATTTCAATGATTTAAATTAATTTCGACATGACCATTGGCATCACTCCATCTTTGATACAGGACCGCCACAGTAAAATTGAAAACATCTTCTCCTATTTTATAGAATATTCTAGTACTATGGAGCTTAAGGAGCTCACTTAAAAAAGAGCTATTCTTTGGTGTTTATATATAATACCATATAAATTTATATAGGATAATTAAAATCCTGACATTATCAAGAGCCTAAAAAGAGAACAATGTTATAATTTAAGTTAATATAACAAGGAACATCATTATATATATATATATATATATATATATATATATATATATATATATATATATATATATATATATATATATATATATATATATATATCTAATTTTTTTCTTTTAGTATAATGGCTGAGTACTCCTCAAAAAATTATAAATAAATTAATGCTTTGTTTGATGCACTTTTTTTTTATATCGATATATTTATTATTTGAATATGTTATTGTAATGTACCAATAATTTCAAAAAAAAAAAAATCTCTAATTAATTAGTTGATCGAGGCTTTAATGGGCCTTACAAATTGGGCTAGCTATTTTTTGGGCTCAATAATGGTTACAACTGTAGCCCACCTAGAGATCTTACACAGCCCACCTTCTTCTGATTCTTTCGCTTCTATAAAAGCAGCACCACGCGAATAGGTTGCTAGGGTTAATCTTCTTCTTTTTTTTTCCTAGGGTTAATCTTCTTCTTCCTGCCGGCCACCATTTATTAGGGTTTCGTTTTTCTCTTCTAAAATTCTCAATTGCGTTGTTGCAGGTCAGTTCGATGCCTTTTAAAACCGACCTCATTGGCATTCTGCGATTGGGCTTTGCCTTTATAAATTAAGTATTTTTTTCCAACAAATTGTTGAAATCTAAGTCTTCTTCTATGTACATTGAGAAACGGCCAAAAATTGCAATTGCGTGCTGCTTCTATATGGACTGCAGCAAGCAATCTATCGTTAGGCCATAAGGATTTCCTGCCTTTAGCTCTGATTTTCCTCTATGCTTAGTAGGATTTTTCTGTGACAAGGCAGGTATATCCTGCAAAGAAATTTACTTCTTCGTTTATTAGATATTATGATAACTTATTTTCCGCTGGTTTTGGCATGGTGCAGGATGATGAAACAAATAAGACGGATTCACATTGATTTCTACAAAATGATATGTTAACCAGCTACTTCTGACACATTAGGGCATCTCCAACCGAAAATCTCTTTTTTCACTCTAAAATGGCAGAAACTTTCAAAATACTGCAATTCATCTTCAATGGAACTCCATTTCTCTCCTTTCTCGCTCTAAAAACATCTCTCTTGTTTCAAGCCTTTCCTGCGAAGCTAAAAAATAGAGCGGTTTTTTGACGTAGGTGACGGACTGTCGATCCATTGGAGAAAAAAGCCACTCCATACACCCGAATGCAGTTCGGCTGGAGAAGCTCTTATGCCTCCATTGTTGACATTTCTTTCTATTTTTTAGTTCTTTGTTTGGGATTATGTCGGACCCTAATGAGCCAGTGATGTGATCATTATATTTGCTACTCTTGATGGTGCCAACCATCTGATGAACATAACCACCAAGATCTCTGAGGCTCTATTGTGATTTATTTAATTTTGCCTATTGAAAAAGTACAAAAAAAATGAAGCTTCAATCACCAGTTTGCTGTCTATTATTGTAGTATATAGTTTAATCTGAAGCCTTTTTGAGCAATAAATCCATCATTATTGAAGTATAGTATGTGTAATCTGGTCAATAGAATTTGAAGCCTTTGAAGTTTTTTTAGGAGATTATTTCAATTGACTTTTGTCAATTTTATTTTGAGTTGGATTCAAAATTAATTTGATATAAATTGAAGTTTTGTTGTTGGGCATTGAGATTGGTTTGATGGTTCAAAGTAGTTTAAGCAGTGTGGGCTGATGAAATTGATGAATGTTATTGTTGGTGTTGATAGTGTTAGCAAGGTTTTATTCAAATTATAGTATTATTGATAATGGTTGGAAGACTAATTGAATGGTAGTGGTTAGGAGGCCATAGTTAATATTTTATGTAGATTTTGGTGATTGTAGTGTAGAATTGTAATTAGATGATTGTGGATGTTGCAATTGATTATTTTTTTTTTGCTGCAATTGAATTATCATTGAATCTGATATTGTATTTGGGCAACAATAGTTAAGAGATTATTGTTAAGTCATAGTAGTTTAATAATGATGGTTGGGAGATCCTAATAAAACAAATATGATTGATAGATTAGAGTAGGGTGATTGTGATTTTGAGTAGGTGTGTATTTTAGTCAAACCTACTTGTAAGCTGGTTTGTGCTTGATTAGGATGTAATGTGCTAGGATTAGGGTGGTGGTTAGGACTTATTTTGGGCCTCAAAGTGATAATACATCAGAATGACTTGTTCTATAGCTAGGATAGATTGGTTAGAGTCCAAATATATGATTTATAGCCTATTTGTAAGCTAAACTCTTTACGAGCTCAATCAAATCTTTTTCAATTATCAAAATTTTTAATTCCCTGGGTGATCACCTGTCTATAGAATCTTTTCATATAACCAATATAAAATTTTTTAATTATAAGGGAGGGACGTAATAAATTTTATTTAAAATAGAAGAAGATTTAAATATTGAGTTAGAGAATTAATGAGCAATTCATAAATTAAAATTTTTATAATAATAATGTCTTTATATAGATGTTAAATATATCGACATTAGAGTAACAGAGATAGTGAAGCTTCAAAACATCTAAATTTGAGGTGAGTACTCATATTTTTATTATTATAGTAAGAATATTATTTTATCTAATATAATTGCATTGAATCAATTAGCACTCGTTAGTTAATGATTATTATGAAATTCTAGAATTATTATTTTTCTATTTTAATGAATAATCATTTTGTTTACTGATAGTCAGCATGGTTATTTATCGTATGTACTATAGAAAGTTCTTGAATGATACGTGAATGAAATGACAATATAAAAATGTTTGCATATGCATGTTGATTGATAGAGAACATTCAATTATACTAACTGAGGATGCAATATCCTCGTGTGCATGAAATGGAAAAGGTTTTGAAAAAAGTTATTAAAATGGAAGTATCTTTAATACTATTTAGACGATATCTCTTATGATAATTGTATTTTCATTAAAAAAAAAAAGAATAAAGATATGACATATATGCGACATATAGATATGCATAATATTGGTGATTATATTCAAAATATGTTTTTAAATAGAATTTATTTTATATTTTAAAATGAACATGCATATTATTCAAATATTTGTATTACTATAATTTAAAAAATATGTTGTGTTCACTAAGTTGAGTTTTGACTCATACATATATTTACAAATGAATATCTACTATTCAAAGAGTTTAAATGAGTGAAAGATGAGAGAACATATATTGTAGGTGTAATACTCCAAAAGAAAAGTACTTATAATATTTCACTCTAAAATGTTTTGAGGTTTTAGTTACTTTTTCAATATATTGGAGATAATATTAGCAAATAAAATTTCAAATTATCTGTTAATATCCTTTCCTAGATGATGGCAGTTATGACTTAATTACTTTTGGAATCAAAATCGCAGCCTGGAGTTGGAGTTGATAAATATTTGAAGTTGTTCTAGGACACGCGACCACCACTATTCGAGGGTGAGGAGGGACCAATTGAGGCAGATAATTTGTTACTTAGAATAAAAAAGATTTTATATGAGTAGAAAGTGTCACTGTTTATATTTTTCTTGGATTGAGAAGTGATTGATTGAAAAGTGTTAGTATGAAAAAGATTAATTTCATTTGGGGGAATTTTATTTCTAAAAGTTTAATTTTGAAATTGAATACTTCATTATGAATAATATATTACATTGAGAGATAAAAATATAATTTCTTAATAGGTTTAGGTTACGAAACTTTGAATTTATCCTAATTATCATAGTCAATTTAGGAAAAAATAACATATGATCCTCAATGATCAAAATGATATTTTATAATTAAATATTTAAATTATAATAATCTGGATAAGGAATATTTAATTTCATAATTAAAATCATGATAATATAATGATATATATTCTTGAAGAAAGAAGATATCATTTATTATCAATTATTTGAATATTATGATAATAATCATTTAATTTGATTTTCTTAAAGATAATTAATTAAGTTTTTTAAAAAAAAATAATTTTTGAAAATTTTGATCTTAGTTTTTAAATTTTCTGCTAGCACAAGCCCTCGTAGTTAATTATATCGTAGAAAAGTTGAATTTCCTATGAATACTCTTGATTAAAATAAGAGTAAAAATTTTATTTAAAATTTTCAAAGATTGATATCAACGGAGTGAGTATTAAAACTTAATAAGGATTATATCAAATTTGAACAACTATTCTGGAGGTCAAAGGAGAAAGGGTATCAGGTGTTTGAGATTATGAAATAATTCAGAAACACCCTAGCATATATTAAGTGTTGAGCATAAATTTTGGATAGAAAGAGGTTGAATTTAAGTTGTTAATTTTATTACAAAATTGGATTATATTCTCAGAAGATTATTATCTTATAGTCTAAACTTATCTAAGAACTTAAGTCTAAAGTGGGTATTAAATATAGTAATATGAACTTAATTAATGTATTATAAATTTGGACTAACCCCGGCCTGAATTAGAGAGCCAGCTAACCACCTGATCACCCAAAATTCATATGTTCTATCTTTTATGCAAGAGTGGTAGGGACAATATTTAGTTAAGTTTAGGGAAATGGGGCAGATATTTAGAGCAGATCCTAATTAGTCCCTTAACTTGATGTTTGAAATAAAATATAATTAAATTTTTAGACACTTTAAATTTGTTTCTAGTTCAATGTATGTAAATTAACTTGATGAATGCTTAAATCAAATATAAAGTAGTTTAAAAATGCTTAAAAATAGATTTTTTTTTTAGAGATTATACAACATTCTCTTGATAGGACTGCACCCTAATAGGTTAGGTGGTCTGCCATAATCAATAGACAGGGAGACATCTAACAAGGAGGATAAGTAATAATATGATGCATGTGACCCTCGGCGAGCTTGAGCTTACGTCTTAAAATTATTAAAGTTTTTATTTGAGTTTAATTATTTTAAATTTAATTAAAATAGAAAAAGTTTTTGGCGTTCCTTCACGAGCCTCCGATCGAATTCCAGACAAAATCAAAATACAACATGTAATTGCCAAAAATTAAAAAAAGTAAATAATCATAATTGTAGTAAATCATCAATCAAATCAAATCAAATTAATTAAATAAATTCAATACTCCAAGTGGCAAGTGTCATTTAATAGTACATTCATGGTATGCAAAAAAAGTAAAGTTATCGGGTATCACTAACAACAGCATGGATTCTACTCTTAAGACTTAAGTGACTTTGAGAGTGTGATTCTTCTTGGTCTTCACTTTTTCGTCCTTCTGCAGACTACTTAAATCTGTCAGATCCGGATATCCAAATAAAAAGAAACTTCTCCCCCGTCCCTGAAAATGATGTTTTCTTTTTCCCTTTGTATATTTGAAAATTATCTAAATTCATATTTCCAAATGGATAAGAACTTTCCCCCGCGGAATGTTTTTTCTTTGCTAATATTAAATTACATTTAAAAATAAAAAATTTATAGACTCAAACATCATGTAGGGTTATCCTAAGTAGTTATAATTTAAAATTACATCTCAAGAAGTTATATATTAAAATTAAAAATATTCAAATCAGTTATTCTTGGTTATGCTCTTTTAATTTAAAGGGGACTTAACATAGCAAAACACATGTAGAAACTTGATTAGTTTAAATTTAATTTTGCCTCCTTTAATTTTAATGTCCTGTATGAGCATGATCACTTACATAAGATTATGTCAGCATTTAAATAGCTCCTAACATAAGAATAATTTAATGCTCATTAAATTAAATAAATAATTACATCAATCTATCAATTTTTAAACAGCATGCATTGAAAGCTAAAAAAGCCCAATACATAATAACAAGAAAGTAAAACATCGACCTAGCTTGAGACTAGTGTTAGTTGTCCTAACAAACCATCTAAGATGTGTGAGGTAATTTATGTGGTTTTGATATATCTTATATGGGGTTAGTTAAAGGCTTAAGGGAATTTTAATTTAAGTTTAAGTCTTAATATTTTGGAATTGGTTTTAAAATATATTTAAATATTAAGTGATTACTATCTTTGTTAAACCATGACAATGAAGTTTATTTCATCTTCATTGGGGCTAAGTTAATAGCCTCGTAATCTTGGGTTACCTAATAGTAAAGGTTTGAAGGTTAATATTTTTCTTAAATACTAGACATTAAGATTAGTAATTAAACTATAAATTTACTTGAATTGATTTTTCAATATTTATTTATGAATTTATAAAGTTTGGGTTGAAATTTGAATAAAAGTTGACTAAAAAGTTGACTTTTAGATTTTGATTAATTTTTTATGGTTTGAGATTTTTAATAAATATTACACCTTATATAAAGTCCAATGCCTTTTAGTTTACTTAATGAAGAATTTTCCTTATTAATTTATAAAATTTTGAAGTTTTGACTTAATTTTGAACTATGGTTGACCGGAGAGTTGACCTTTTGACTTTTACCTATTTCTATAGGTTTGTCATTTTTAAAAAATACTAGACCTCAAATGGAGTTGAATAACAATAATTTTGGTCAATTTGAATTTTCCTAGAATTACTTATAATTTTTTAAAGTTTGCTTAATTAATAGGTTTTTTAAATTATTTAATTAGGAAGGTTTTGATTATTTTTATTCAAACACTCCCCAAACTAAATGGATTCACTCATAGAGGTCAGAGATGACCCATGGGAGCATTTTTAAGTGTTTAGAATTTATTTAAAATTTTTAATAATTTTTTAATTAGTTAATTTAATTAAATATTAATTTTTACTAAAACTTAAATTAAAGTCAAATTAAAGGTCGAGTGATAGGATTTTTATTTTCTGGATAGAGGATTAAATTATGGTCAGTTTGATATATTAATTGTATTTTTTAGATTTAATTTAGATTTATTACAATTTTTTAAAGTTTTTGGGTCATCAAAAAGGCTGAATTTTGACTTGCTTAATTTTCTAACTTAATGTCCTCCAAATATAATGAAATTTAAACCTATGGTACAAAATATTACTAAGTTTACTGTGTTTAAGTTTCACCCCTATTGAGTGTGTGTAGAATTTCTTAGTATTTCTTTAATTTGACTAAATCTTATCCTTAATTATTTTGTCTAGGTGTCACTAATGTTCAATTAGATTCTAATCTCTGTCCAGCTAACCCTAATACTGATGCAAGCATACCACATAAATTTTACAGTCTAATTTTGTCAATTTGGAGAGTTATGAATTTTCAAAGTTTTGGGTCCAAAATAAACTCATTACTTGATAAATTCACATCACATCAATCCTTTGAGCATCTGGACCTAGGAAAAATGTTGGGAATGCCTAAAATGCTTAGAAATATTTCACCAAAAGTTGTGTCCTATTTAATCACTAGAGTGTGAGGAAATTAAAAATGTGGATTTTGATCAAACTTATATCTCACAATCCACTGGTCAAATTAACTTAAATTTAATTTTAATAAATACTAGATGTCGACACCTTTTAAATGACACCAAAAACACTGAATTTGATGAAAAAATAGATTTTTTATGAATTTTTGAAGATTTTGGACATTTAAATGATTTTTTTAATTTAATCAAATCAGGTCGTCAACACCGCCAAACCAATCATTGGCAATGATTGGGTCAAACGGCAGCACGACGTTGTGGCCCCGACATGTGGCAGATGTCGAATCAACCACTTAAACATGTTGACATGCATGATAACCGTTCAATTGTATTAAATCCAATTTGATCCAAGCGCCCATAATGTGCCATGTCGCCAGCACAATTTGAGGGAAGAGGCTTGCGTTCAAGTCCAGGATAAGCCACATGATTTATAGTGATCTGTGCCATTTGATTAGATAATCAAACGATCCAAACCAAACGATGGATTTCAGTTCAAATTTAACTGTAACTTTTACTGCCCATAAAATCAAAAATACCAATTCAAGTTTAACAAAATTTGAAGCATAGGTTGAGGGTAACATAATCTTACAATACCTAGAGTTTGAAGGCTCCATGTATTATAGATTTTCTACATTTCTAAATTTAAATTTAAACTAGAAGTTGAGATATCTTACAATCTAAAGGATGGATTTTAGACTTTTTTAGCTTGTTAGATAGCTAATGAGATCCTTTACAACTTTACTGAAGGGCTCAGGAACTCTTGATAGCTAGATTTGAATCTGCTATTGCAAATCCTCTCTCTCTCTCTCTCTCTCTCTCTCTCTCTCTCTCTCTTCACTAAATGGTGTTTTGAGCTTGACAAAAGGTGGGGAAAAGGCTTGGGGAAGCTTTTCTTATAGCTGGAGAATATAAGTGCTCCGTTGGATGGGTAAGAGCTGATGGATGAGAAGAAATGGGTAAGTTAAGAGAGAATGGTAGATTTTGGGTTTTTCCAAATTATCCCTAATGATTACTAGGAGTGATTGGGAGAGAGAGGCTTTGGATTACTACCAAGTACTCCCCAAGGCTATCCAAATGCATAAGGAGGGAAAGTGGTGCATGGTATCACATGGGTTGAGTAATTTGACCATTTGACTATTCTTAATCCAGTTAAATAGTTGTGTTTACTAGTTTGGCCAATCAACCAAACATGTTGACTGGTGAGTGTTGCAACTTAATTTTCAAAATTATATTTTTATATCATGTGAGTTTTTAATGTTATCAAAATATTATTGTGTTTATTACTTCTCCTAATATATATTGGATATATTTTATTTGTATACTAATATTTCAGAAAAATTATACTCTAGACTATTAAAAACTTCAACAATACCCAGTGTATGAAATACGTTCGTACAAAATTGTACCTAACGAACTTGTTCATTTTTGAACAGTGCATACAACACGATGTTAGTTCGTACATATGACTAATAGAGTACAAAATCAGTTCATACAGGATCATACATAGATTTTTCTGAACTGTTCGTGCATATAAAGTATGATCGTATTGTACAATCCTAGTATGTTTGACTTGAAAATTTTAATTTTCTAGACGGTTTGCCATGTTCTATATATTTAAGAGTCCTAAAAACTAATTGTCATGTCTTCTTGTGCAAATTTTCTTTTGAGAGTGAGTGTGAGAGTGTTTAGGGAGAGTGTTTAGGAATGAGGATTGGGAGATCTTGCAAGTGGAAATTATGAAGGGTTCACAAGGTTGCCCAAAGGTGAGGATCTTTATGTATGTTCTTCAAATCTCTTCCCTACTTCTTTGAAGACTCTTGAGAGAAGATCTAGTACTCTGCCATCACTAGTAGGGTGAAAAATTATACTCTGTCATCACCAGGAGGGTAAAAAAGGATGTTGGTACTCTACCATTACCAAGAGGATGATAAAGAACGCCAGTTCTCTACCGTCACTAGGAGGGTGAGAAAGGACGGCAATACTCTGTCGCATCATGATTGGTGAAATATTGGTTATTATAAGGGCTTCTCCATCTTACTGTGGGAGTAAAAAGAGAGTCACTTTGGTATAGTGCAATACCTGAATAAGGTGTCTTCAAGGAGTGGATATAGATCTTGTTGGATCAAACTACTATTAAATTTGGTGTTTCTTTGTCTTTACTTTTTATTTCTTTTTATTTTTTACATAGTTAATTTTTTTGGTTGAAAAATATCTTAGAGAAAATCTTAATAATTTTGTAAAATATATAAATCAGTTTTCTATATTACAAATTCACCCCCCCCCCCCCCCTCCCTCTTGGTTAGCATTGTGACAAATCTATTAGTTCTAACAACCTATTCAAATTTTTAGTGAGGTGGCATGGAGAGAATGTTTGAGGGCTTATGGGATGGGTTGGAGAAGGTTTAAAGTTTAAGGGTTGAGATTTGAAAAAGGAATATGAGAGCTTAAGTGACTTTGACCAAGTCTTCATGAGTTGACTTGGTCAAAGTAAGTTTGATTTGACTTGTAGTGAGTTTGGTTATGTTTGAATCATCTTTTGGAATATATTTGAGAACTTGATGAAGTTGATTTGGCCAAATGGGTTCGATATACCCATTTGAACCTTAAGGGGTTCTTGGGTTAACCTAGGTTGACCAAGTCAACCTAGGTTGATCTAAGGCACGATCAGGGTTGAATAGATTTGAAATGACAAATGGAGTGTATTGAAGGTTGTTCCAAGGTTAGGGAGGTCATTTCATTCAAATTGACTATTTGGACCCCTAAGGGTTTATTTAGTCAACCTACATTGACTTGGTCAACCAGGTTAACCCAGGGCTTGTATTTAGGTTGAACAAATTTTGATTAATGTTTTGAGTTGAATGGAAGAGGTCTCATGTAAAAATGAGGTCATTTAGTTTATTAAAACCCCTAAGGGCTTTGAAAAAGGCTTTATAATCAAATTTCATTGGATGGTAGGTCTAATGGTATATGTCGTAAATATTTGAAGGTTTTGTAACATTTAGAAATAGATTCAGTTTCTGATGCAAGAGATCTCAGAATGAATTAAAATTTGGAGGGTAAACTCTAGAGACATTCCTAATCAATATGTAATTAATAAATCCTGATTCGAAGGTCATTTGATTGAGTTTTGAAATTTGAAAATTTATTGAAAGAGGCTTTCAAGACCTAGGACTTTAGTCTTGGACTTTGGTATAAATTTGAATGTTTGAATTTTAACTATCCAAATCATTCAAAATCATTTTAATAATTATTAATTATTTGGATAGGGTTGAAACTAGATTGAAGGTTGGATCAAATGTTAAAGTCAGGGTTGAGAATTGGATTGATTTAAGGCTTGGGTTGAGGATTGAAATGGAATATAGATTTTGAACTAGATTTAGGTATGGGTTTTAATTGAATTAAGCTTTAGATGAATAACATGTGGATGAATATTAATCAGCAGATAACAAGGTAAGGATCTAGATGAGTCCCAGTGACCTCATATCAAAATGAGATCAACAAAAAGTAGAAAGGTGGTGGAGAGGAAAACATATGGATAAATTAGGTAACATTACTAATATGTTGGTCAATTGGTAAGAGTTTGTGGAACTTTTCAAAGAATGGCTTTACTATTTTCACAAGGAGATAGATGCAAGACAAATTCATAATATTAGCACAATGAGACAAAATCAGTGATGCAATACGAAGCATTGTTTATAATATTGTATAGATATGAATCATAACTATTTGCAACTATATAAGAGAAATACTATTGATTCTTATATGGTCTAAAGGAAGCAATTAGGAAACGTGTAGTACCTTTAGGAATCAAGGACTATATAGTTGATACATCATCACAAAATTATCTTGATTGGGCACGAATCTCGAGGCAAAAAGCTAGTTGGAAACTTCAAAATTTAATTTCGGGAGCATCCAAACTTCGATTTCAGCGAGCTTACAGTCAAACTGAGCGTCTCGGAAATACAAACCCAACGACACCAAGATCAACCCAATCCGAGCCCAATTGAGTCTGAATCAAGGGCTCAAAGTGCTGTTGGAAGGTTCAAACAACAATTTGAGTTACCAAACGGTCTTCGATTTTTACGAGCTTATACTCGAATCGAACGGCTCGACGAGACAATTCAAACGAGCCCAAGATCGTTGAATTCTGACATCAATAAGGCCTCCAAATGGCCAACGAACGGTGCATGATTGTAGGATTCAACATCGGCCGTCCATTTGACCACTCCTTATTCGCCATTGATCTCACACCTATTTACGGACCATGCCACTCCAGAAAATCTATAAATAGAGCCCTCATTCTTCACAAGAGGGGATCCAAGCAAGAGAGAGAAGAAGAGAAGAGAAGGGAGAAGAGAAGGAAGGAGCTCCTCCTCGACAGCCGCCGGACCACCGCAGAACCTCGCCGGACCACCGCAGGAACCTCGCCGGACCACCACAGAACCTCGCCGGACCTCCGCAGGAATCTCGTCGGACCACCGCAGGAACCTCGTCGGACCACCAGCTTAAGGCCCGACGTTCAGTCCCTACGTCCTGCTGAAGACCCAACGTCCTGCTTAAGGCCCGACGTTCAGTCCCTACGTCCTGCTGAAGACCCGACGTCCTGCTTAAGGCCCGACGTTCAGTCCCTACATCCTGCCAAAGACCCGACGTCTTACTTAAGTAACTGATTGTAATCCGATCACCCTGGGAGGTGATTCAGCTCTTTGTAACCAACTCAAAGTCTAGTGGAATCATTTTCAACTGGGCTAGGCCTCGTGGTTTTTCCCTTTTAAGGGTTTTCCACGTAAAAAATCTTGTGTTCTCTGTGTGTGAGCTACTTATACGTACAACGCTAAGACGCATAATTAAATCTCTATCGCCGCGTATTTTCTAGCCCGCAACAGATTGGCGCCGTCTGTGGGAAAGTCAATCCCACTACACTAAAGAATCCTCCAATGGTCAACAGGCGTAGCCATCGCATCATGGGAACCTCCCGCTCTAATTCACACCAATCCGGGAATCAGTCCCTGAATCAAGGACGACAGGCATCTGCCTCCTTTCACCCCGGTAACCGACACCCTGCCGGAGAAGGAACTTCAGGGCCATCCCTAGAAGAGCGTATCAGAAAAATGGAGGAATCTCAGAATGAGATCCTTCAGCTCTTAAGGGGAGCTTGAGGACCAGCGCCGGTTCCCCAAGAAGATACTCTTCTCCCTCGAGATCAGCCAGGATTCGAAGACATTCTTCATGTCGAAGTCCCCCTTCCTCCGCCAAGGATGCGCCCTTTTACACGTCCAGAGAATGAGCTTGCCGATACAGCAAGCTCTACCCATCCTTCGCGCACAGGCCACCGGCAGCATATGCCTCTGGACGTCCCCGAGGACTTGGACGAACAGCACGTCACTGAACTCCCCCGCAATACTCTACGGCGTGAGTTGCGGAGGCTAGTCCGAGAGGAGTTCCCCACAGGGAGTATCAGACAGTCCCTTCGTCGACGGGACATTCAGGAGTCATCACCTTTCACCGAAGCTGTCCTCCGATAACCCATTCCGGCGAAATTCAAACTCCCGAATATTGATTCGTATGATGGAACTTCAGACCCCTACGAGCATATCGACCACTACCGCACTATTATGCATAACCAGCAGGCCCCGGACGCTTTGCTCTGTCAAGTTTTTCCTGCCACCCTTAAAGGACAAGCCCGGACATGGTTCTACTCACTGCCTGCCCGATCCATCCCGATATTCGTTAAATTGGCCAAACTGTTCGTCGAACAATTTGTCGCCAACCGAAGGATGATTAAAGATTCCTCCCACCTTTCAGGGATACGTCAGAACGAGGGTGAATCCCTTAAAGAATACTTCCAGAGGTTTTCTACGGAAGCCCGACAAATTCCAGGGGTAGATCCCGAATTGCTTAGAGGTGTATTTCTTGGAGGACTCCGCCCAGGCCCCTTCTACTCAGCACTCATGCGAGATACGGTTCATTCATATGCGGATCTAATCCATCGAGTAGAGGCTCAAATCTCCACCGATGATGCCATCAATGCTCATAGAAAGCAATTTAAGCAGACGACCGGGAAGCGTAAATATCTCCCAGGGACGGAGAATCCCCCCTCACAAAGGAATAAGCAGGGAAACTACAATTTTCCTCCTCGACCCTCACAGCCACGACAAGAACCTCGTCAAGAAAAGGAGTACACACCACTCAATACATCCCAAGCAAATGTATTAATGGCCATCCAGGATCAGGAGAACATAAAATGGCCACACCCTTTGAAGCCCAACGTCGAAAACCAGGAGCAATATTGCCACTTCCACCGTAGCCGCGGGCACACTACTGAAGCATGTTGGTAACTCAAGGAAGAAGTTGAGAGACTGATCCGACAAGGGTATCTTCGACAATTCATCAAGAATGCACCAGTCTGAGATGAAGTTGGTCCGACTGGGGGGCAGAATCAACAACAAAGGCAGTCGATAAACAATCGCCAAATAGTGGGGGAAATTGGAACCATTGCCGGGGGCCTATCAACGCCTTGCCGAGTTTTAATTGCGTAGAGCACAGTAGTGCTGCTTGTTTTAAGTATCGTATGTCTTTAGTATTGTATGACTTCAGTACTGTCTGTCTTTAATTTTGAATATTGTTTGTGGTGTTTGTAGCTTCTCCCTCCCTAAGCTGTCTTAGGGAGCTATGCTTTTGCTTAATGCAGTAAGACTTTGTTTCTTTATCTTTTTCGAGTAAAATTGTATTGATAAATTCGCAAAAGTTGTGAACGTTAATATTCTTGATTCGAGCAAATACATAATCATTATTGTAGCTCAGTCAACAGATGATCAATCCTTGGTAGATTCTCCCGACCTCTTCCACACAGGTTAACATCGTCGAGCAGAGCTCCGGCATACAACCTTGGAAAGGTCTCACATCCTTGGTAGATTCTCATAACCTCTTCCACACAGGTTAACATCGTCGAGCAGAGCTCCGGCATACAACCTTGGAAAGGTCTCACATCCTTGGTGGATTCTCATAACCTCTTCCACACAGGTTAACGTCGTCGAGCAGGGCTCCGGCATACAACCTCGGATAGGTCTCACATCCTTGGTGGATTCTCCCGACCTCTTCCACACAGGTTAACGTCGTCGAGTAGGGCTCCGGGATACAACCTCGGATAGGTCTCACATCCTTGGTGGATTCTCCCGACCTCTTCCACACAGGTTAACGTCGTCGAGCAGGGCTCCGACATACAACCTCGGATAGGTCTCACATCCTAGGTGGATTCTCACGACCTCTTCCACACAGGTTAATGTCGTCGAGCAGGGCTCTGGCATACAACCTCGGATAGGTCTCACATCCTTGGTGAATTCTCCCGACCTCTTCCACACAGGTTAACGTCGTCGAGCAGGGCTCCGACATACAACCTCTGAAGAGCAAAGACTCTCGCATACAACCTCGGATAGGTCTTACATCCTTGGTTAACGTCGCCAGAATGTCATCAATGGACTTACATCTGATTTCTCCACAATGTTAAAATTCTACCCGATTTTGAATTTCCTCCTGTCACTGAACTTTTGCCTTGCAGGGCTTTTGACGGACTAATACCCGACACCAGAATTCTTCCTGTCATAAGACATCTACTTGACATCGGACTTCTGCTCGTTGGCGGACCTCTACTTGTTATCAAACTTCTACCCGTCGACGAACTTTCATCGGTTTTCTGCCTGAGGCCGTACTTCTACACGACGTTAGACTTCTCCTTGTCGTCGAACTTCTACTCGTCAGCAGACTTCTACTCGTCGTCGGACTTCTGCCCGTCGACGAACTTTTATCGGTCTTCTGCCTGAGATCGTACTTCTACACGATGTCAGACTTCTCCCTGTTAGCGGACTTCTACTCGTCGTCAGACTTCTGCTCGTCGACGAGCATTCATCGGTCTTCTGCCCAAGGCCGTACTTCTACCCGACTACGGGCTTCTGCTTGCCGCTAGACTACTAATCGTCGTCAGACTTTTTCCCTTCGATGGACTTTCGTCGGTCTTGTACATGGCGCTGCACCTCTACCCGACTTCATACTTCTACCAGATGTCGGACTTCTACCAGTTAATAGACTTTCGTCGGCCTTCTGTCCGACGTTGTATGACTACCCGACGTTGAATTTCTGCCTGTCATCATACTTCTCCCCGATGCTGGAAATATGCCCGTCACTTCAACCTCCCTCCTTACAACGGTCTATCCGACCTCCATCGCCAACTGATTAACATCAGACCTCCGTAGAATATCTCGAAGAAGAAGGGGGAATCTCCGGACTTCCTTACCAAGAGAGGGGCCTCGAAAAATCGAGGGAAGGCCTCAATAGTAAGGACAGAGGGAGAAGAGAAGAAGGGGAAATCTCCGGACTTCCTTGCCAAGAGAAGGGCCTCGAAAAACCGAGGGAAGACCTCAATAGAAAGGACAGAGGGAGATGAGGAAAGAAGAGAAAATCTCCGGACTTCCTTGCCAAGAGAGGGGCCTCAGAAAACTGAGGGAAGGCCTCAATGGAAAGGACAGAGGGAGATGAGGAAAGAAGAGAGTCTCCGGATTTCCTTGCCAAGAGAGGGGCCTCAGAAAACTGAGGGAAGGCCTCAATAGAAAGGACAGAGGTAGATAAGAAGAAAGGAGGAGAATAAGAGAAGAAAACAGAAGAAGAAGAGGAGTGGAGTGATTTTCTAAGGGCTTGAAGGGCATATTTATAGTTTTTTGGGAGAAAGGAACGAAGTTTCTAGAATTTTTAATTTTCCAAATTTTTCTAAATTTTTTCAAAATTTTTCAGAATTTTTTGTGATTTTTTCGGAATTTTTGGGATCCAAAAAGACAAATTTCGTGCTTGCGGGGCCCACTTAGGTCGGTGGCAGCAAACCGCCACCCAAAACACGCGACGATCCGCAAAAATTTCACGCGGATCGCACGAGAAACGCGGTCAGCCGCCTGCTGGCAGCGGCCACGGCATCCGCCTGCGGCAAGCCCCCGTGCGGGCGTGGCATCCGGCCGCAGCAAGCCCTGTGCGGGCGTGAACCCAGGCGCGGGCGCGACCCTGGCGCGGGCGCGCCCCTGGCGCGGGCGCGCCCCTGGCGCGGGCGCTCCCCTGGCGCGGACGTAGGTGCCCCCGGTGCGGGCGCGGGCACGCCCCTGGTGCGGGCGCGCGTTCCGGCAGCAGCGCGCGCACGCAACGCGCGGTTCCGCGCCGCCGGCGGTGTTGCCGGCCGGTCCGGCAGCCCGATTTGTTTCGGGTCAATTTTTCGCCTCGAAAAGTCCAAATTTGACGTTTTTGGGGTCTCTGGGACCGTTTTTCGACATTCCGGACTCGATTTCGACACTTTCGGAGCTCAACTGGCCTTTACAATCAAGTTTGTGCAAATATTCAACTTTTGGAACACAATTTATTGCGATTCGGCCAATGTAAAATTTTGAAACAAGTATTTTCGGACTTCTGGAGCTTCGACGTCCAAAAATTGGGGTGCAACTGATACATCATCACAAAATTATCTTGATTGGGCACGAATCTCGAGGCAAAAAACTAGTTGGAAACTTCAAAATTTAATTTCTGGAGCATCCAAACTCTGATTTCAGCGAGCTTACAGTCAAACTGAGCATCTCGGAAATACGAACCCAACGACACCAAGATCAACCCAATCCGAGCCCAAATGAGTCTGAATCAAGGGCTCAAAGTGTTGTTGGAAGGTTCAAACAGCAATTTGAGTTACCAAACGGTCTCCGATTTTTACGAGCTTATACTCGAATCGAACAGCTCGACGAGACAATTCCAACGAGCCTAAGATCGCTGAATTCCTACATCATTAAAGCCTCCAAATGGCCAACGAACGGTGCACAATCGTAGGATTCAACATCGGCCGTCCATTTGACCACTCCTTATTCGCCATTGATCTCACACCTATTTACGGACCATGCCACTCCAGAAAATCTATAAATAGAGCCCTCATTCTTTACAAGAGGGGATCCAAGCAAGAGAGAGAAGAAGAGAAGAGAAGGGAGAAGAGAAGGAAGGAGCTCCTCCTCGATAGCCGCCGGACCACCGCAGAACCTCGCCGGACCACCGCAGGAACCTCGCCGGACCACCACAGAACCTCGCCGGACCACCGCAGGAATCTTGTCGGACCACCGCCGGACCACCGCAGGAACCTCGCCGGACCACCACAGAACCTCGCCGGACCACCAGCTTAAGGTCCGACGTTCAGTCCCTACGTCCTGCTGAAGACCCGACGTCCTGCTTAAGGCCCGACGTTCAGTCCCTACGTCGCTGAAGACCCGACGTCCTGCTTAAGGCCCGACGTTCAGTCCCTACATCCTGCCAAAGACCCGACGTCTTACTTAAGTAACTGATTGTAATCCGATCACCCTGGGAGGTGATTCAGCTCTTTGTAACCAACTCAAAGTCTAGTGGAATCATTTTCAACTGGGCTAGGCCTCGTGGTTTTTCCCTTTTAAGGGTTTTACATGTAAAAAATCTTGTGTTCTCTGTGTGTGAGCTAGTTATACGTACAACGCTAAGACGCAGAATTAAATCTCTATCGCCGCGTATTTTCTAGCCCGCAACAATAGTATTAATAAAGAAAGCTAGAATGGTGGAGAAAGGCTTTCACCTCACTTATAAGCAAGGAGATCGGAATAAAAGGAATAATACTAAAGAAGAGATACATAACAATCAATCTTGAAGGATCATATGGGAAGAAATCTAAATTTAGCCTTAATAAAGTTAGTAGTGGTGCTGCTAGCAGAGTCATGAATGCTTATACTAAGTGTGGAAGGTTTTATAAGAGTGAATGTTCAATGAGTTCTAACACTTGCTACTGGTGTCCTCATTCACCATAAGAAAGATATATATAAATATATATATATATATATATATATATATATATATATATATATATATATATATATATATATCGAGAGAGAGAGAGAGAGAGAGAGAGAGAGAGAGAGAGAGAGAGAGAGAGAGAGAGAGAGAGAGAGAGAGAGAGAGAGAGAGAGAGAGAGAGAGAGAGAGAGAGAGAGAGAGAGAGACTTACGAGCTAGAGTGGGTGAGATGAATGTGAGAGGATGACGAGAGCAGAAGGGTTCTTGCATTTGAAAGAAGATGAGAACAAATGAACGACCGAGAGAGGGAGATGGAGAAAGATCGAGCAAGATATATTTAATATCTAAAAATATGTACATAAGAGTATATGTGCAATACTCCTAGTGAAAAGCTAATAATTAAATCTAGAAATTTAATATCTAAAAATATAATTTTATTAGAGTTTTGATTGAAAGAGAAGAATTAAAGATATATATAATTTCTTTTTATTTGAAATTTTTTATTTAATTTAAGAAATATTAAATTTAATATTAAATATTTAAAAATTAAAATGAGGTAATGATAATATGTACATAAGAGTATATGTGCAATACTCCTAGAGAAAAGCACTTATAGTATTTTACTCTAAAATTTATTGATATTTCAGTTGCTCTTTCAGTATATTGAAGGTAGTTATAGCAAATGAAATTTCAGGCCGTACGATTGGCAATTTCTTTCTCATTATAATTCAAGACTCCGACCGGGCCTAGTCGTAACAATTTGATCTTTTATTTAATAACATGAAATTTTCAATCATACTTTAAGTATTTGATTTGAGTCCATTTGAATTTGGATTGGATCGGATCATTTTTGCTCCCATTTTTTCAAGGCATTATAGTTTGATTATAAATTTACTAAAATTAGAATTGGAATGTTCTACATTTCATTTTAAATTTTCTTAATTTGAATATAAATTTACTACCCATCCATGGTCTTTTATATGATTCACCGAATATATCAAATATTAAAATTTATTCGATTAAATTTGAATAGTTTTAATTAGTATCTCATCTAATTTTCTTTGCAAAATAGTAAGACTTTAGCTTCTCCAAACAGTAAATAATAACAAGTTTACTTTCACATCACAATATATCGCCATAGGAACGCACAACCGACAAAACAAAGCATGTGACCTGCCCTTTCCTTGTTTGCTTTCCACTTCAGCACCTGATAGCGAACCTGCACTCTTTCCACATACATTAAATTGGTCATCCACAAATGACGTCAGCATCGCCATTCGCCAAACAAAGTTCCCCTTATCTCTTCGAAACAGGCAAAGGGAGGTGCACGCTACTCGTTGTGTGGCTAATGTGGTGTAGCCAAGCCTGCAGCGATTAAAGGTTCTCTGAACAGTTACAAAGAGGGCGGCGGCAGCGGGATTCTTGGTGGTGGCCCGTATTTAGTTGGGCTGTCGCTCTCCTAATTTTCTTTTTCGATTTGGTCGGCAAAATTAATTACAAACTGTCATTTTTACGACAAAATTTAATTAAATACGATGAATTAGAAGCAGGGGTGTCGAAATTTGATTCGAAAATTTCGAGTAAGGGTTAACTCATTTGTGAAACGGGTCAAGTTCAAGCTCAACAAATTGCACCGTTTCAAAAATTGGGTTGGATTTGGTTTGATCCGGAAACCCGACAATGACCCAGACTAATAGGGGTGGAACCTGCCTAAATTTTCAAGTGGGTCAAACTTATAAGTAAAATTATATATATATATATATATATATATATATATATATATATATATATATATATATATATATATATATATATATATATATATATATATATATATATATATATATATATATATATCATTTTAGTGACTAATGATTAAGTGTATTTGAATACATAATATATTTTAAAAATATCATCAACATCTTATATAATGAAAATTATTCTTAAACAAATTTTAGGTTGAAGTATAAATAATTTGTTTGCAAAAAAATTAAAATGATGTAATTGATTAATCATTCAATTTCTACAAAATTGTATGTTGGAGTTGCCTTGAATTTGGCTTGAATCATATTTGTTCATATCCTTGATCGTTGTATGTTTCACATATATGTAGAGGGTCCAAGGGGGTAGAGCCCTCTGGCTGGAGCAATTATTACATTCGGTGTCCGAATGCATTCAGAGACTAATAACCACGCACCACGTCACCTAAAACTCGGTATTGCTCGGTATATATTCGGACCGTTTGGTTTTTGACCAGATGTAATAATTTCTCCTCTGGCAGGGTTTAATCTGCCCAATCAGGTCGCGGGGGTCAAGGTGATGATTTCTTGAGACAGAGGAGAACAAAAAAACATGAGAACAGAGAAACAGAATATGACAGAAATAAAACTTGCCTATTCATTTACAGCAAATGGTCTTATTTATAGAATTACAATCAAATAATATTTTGCCAAGTGGCAAGAAGTAAAACTGTAATATATCTAATAGCCCCCGTCAAACTGATGGGAGTGAAGCTGATATCAGTTTGACACGTGTCATTCCAGCTTTATTCAAGATGCTGTTGGCATAAGTTTGCTGATGAAGAAGAAATCCATCGGCAGTTGCAACAGCTTGTATTCCCAGAAATTGTGCTAATGAACCGAGATTTCTCATTTGAAACCGATTGTGTAAATTTTTGAGGAGATGCTTAATATCTTTTGCCGAATTTCCTGTTAACAATATTTCATCAACGTAAATTAAAATGGTCATGCGAATGGAATTCTTGTGGTAAGTTAATAAAGAAGGATCGGCGGCACTTATCTTGAAGCCAACACTTTGGAGATGATTTGAGAGAGTGGAGTACCATTCTCTAGGAGATTGCTTGAGACCATATAGAGCTTTATTCAATTTGCATACGTAGTTTGGATGAATAGAATCGATGAATCCCGGTGGTTGGTGCATGTAAACCGTGTCTGAAAGCTTACCGTGCAAGAATGCATTTGAGACGTCAAGTTGATGTATCTCCCTATTGTAGTGAAGGGCAATCAGAATGAGCACGCGAATAGTTGGCATTTTTGCTACCGGACTGAAAGTCTCGGTGTAATCAAGACCATGTTCTTGATTAAATTCTTTGGCCACAAGCCTAGCTTTATATCTTGCAATAGTATCGTCGGATCTGAATTTTGTTCTAAATATCCATTTGCAACCTAATATGTTTTTGTCAGTTGAATATGGAACAAGATCCCAAGTGGCTTGAGCTTGTAAAGCTTGAAATTCTTATGACATGGCTGAACGCCAATGTTCATTCTTGAGGGCTTGAGTGTAGGTAGTAGGTTCACTATTTTGGAGAATGCAAGAAAGATCAAATATCTATTTTTGTTTGGAATGCCCACTTTGAAGCCTTATAATCATAGGGTGTCGTGAGGTTTGATTGTTACTGGTAGTATTAGTTTGAGGAATGGCATATATATTAGAAGAATCAACAGATATTGATAAAGGTGAGCACGGTTCAAAATTTTGGGAGGCAGTGGGAGAAGTGTCCGAGAGAATTGGCATGACAGGATGAGGTTTTTGAGAATTGAGTGTGGTAGAGTTTAGAATGGACTTAGGTAAGGCAGATGTGGGTATAAGAAGTAAAGGAGGAGTGTTGTTATTGAGACTTTTAAAGGCATTAGAATAGGATGAAAGATTTGATAAAGGAAAAACAGCTTCGTTAAAAACAATGAGGAGAAATATAAACTTTATTAGTAAAAGGATCTAAACAACGATAACCTTTTTGAAATTGAGCGTAGCCAAGAAAAACGCATGGATGAGACATTGGAGACAATTTGCTAGAAGGGTAAGGTTTGAGCCAGGGATAACAAAGACATCCAAACACTTTGAGAAATTTGTAATTTGGAGTTTTTCGATAAAGAATTTCATAAGGAGATTTATTAAAAGTATTTGGAAAAGGTAAACGATTTATGAGATAGTTAGCGGTAAATAACGTATTAACCCAAAATGTGTGAGGAAGAGAGGCTTCAATATGAAGAGATTGAATGGTTTCAGTTAAATGATGGTGTTTGCGTTCGGCAACTCCATTTTGGGGAGGCGAATACGGGCATGTAAATTGATGGATTATACCAAAATTCTTGAGAAGTGAATTAAATTTGCTGTCTATAAACTCACCGCCACCATCAGTTCGAATAATGTGGATATCCATTTTAAATTGACATTTGATCATTTTATGTTAGGGCTGCAAATGAACCGAGCCGAGTCGAGTATGTGAGTGTTCATGTTTGTGTTCATTTAATATCATCTTGTTCAAGTTTGGTTCATGTTTGTTCGAGCTTTATTGTTTGTGTTCATGTTTGGTTCATTTAAATTTATGAGTGTTCATATTCGGTTCATGTTCAATTTATGTTCGTTCGTTTAGTGCTTATCGAGCTTGTTCGCGAACATATTTAACGAATTTTTTTTTAACTATCAAACAAACATGTTCATGAACATATCTATGAACAAACATATTTATAATAAAAGCAATTGTCTATGTAACAAAGACAATGATTATTTATATTTATTAATTTTATAGTCAAATATTAATTATTTTTATCGAGCTTATTCACGAGTTCAAAATCGAACATGAATCGAGCTTTTATCGAGCTTCTTATCGAGCTTAATGTCGAGCTTGTTCACGAATTTCAAATGATGTTGTTTGCGAACATAAATGAGCTGAACGCATTAGTGTTCAAGTTTGTTTATTTAAGAATCGAGTATTTAAAATATTGTTCAAGTTTGTTTATTTAGTTAATTAAACGATCACAAACGAGCTTTAATCGAACTGAACAACGAGTAGCTCGTCGAACGTTTGGTTCGCTTGCAGCCCTAATTTTATGAAATTCACGGAATTTATTAAAAATATCATATTTTTGAAGTAAGGGATAAACCCAAGTGAATTTTGAAAAATTGTCAATAAAAGAAACGTAATATCTATATCCTTGAAAAGAAGTAGATGGGGATGGTCCCCAAACATCTGAATGCACCAAATCAAAGGGAGAAACACTAGTAGTTTGAGAAATAGGAAAAGGTTTCCTGTGGCTTTTAGCCATTTGACAAGCATCACACATAGAAATATAGGAAGAAATATAAATATTAGAATAATGCTTTGCTAAAGTAGACAGAGTAGAAGCCGATGGATGTCCAAGTCGTCTATGCCAAAGATCGGGAATGGCTTGAACGGAAACTAGAGCGAGCTTGTTCTTGGAAGGATTGTGAAAATTTGCCCGAATGGAGTAGAACCCGTCAATACACGGACCCTTGAGAAGAACTTGGCGGGTCGTCTGGTCCTAAATTTCATAGCAATAAGAAGAGAAGGTAATTAGACAATTGTTGTCACGAGTCAGTTGATAAACCGAAATTAAGTTGAAAGATAAATTCGGTAAAGGATTAAGATGATTTAATTTCAAACTAACTTGAGGAGTAGGTAGAATACCCTTACCAGTATTGTGAATAGGAAGTTGGTGACCATTACCAAGAATAACTTGAGACGAACCAGTGTAAGGTTGGGAAGACTGAACATGAGTTGGATCAGAAGTAAGATGCGTTGAAGCACCGCTATCAAGATACCATTCGAAATTGGCGTTGGGGGACGGCGAAGAGAAGAAAGCTGTGTTGGGAGGATCAACATTGTATTGGTCTTCATGTCGATGTCAGCATTTGATCGCCGAATGACCATACTTGCCACAAATTTGGCAGGTAATTGATGATTTAGATGTGGTGGCTCCACAGTTAAAGTTGGAGTTGGTATACTGAGATAGATTTGAGTAAGAATTTCTACCGTGATTTTGAGTCGATCATCCATGACTTTTTCCATGACCGCAGGTAGCAGTTAACGCCGTGGAGTTCCCGAAAATTTGAAGGGATTGAAGTTCTCGAGTGGTCTCGTGGGCAAGGTTGATTTCCTCACTACAAATAAGCGTATAAAGATCATCAAGGCTTAGAGGTTGAAGGTTAGTCTTGAAAGTTCGTTAGGGATGTTAAGCCCTATAAACTTAGTCCCAAGCTAACCAAGAGGGGGGGTGAATTGGTATTTAAAAATTTATTTTCACAAAGAACAAAAATCTCATAAACCAAAATCACATCACGAGAAAAATAAACAATGCGGAAATTAAAGTGCGGAAGCAAGAAAATAATAACACAGAGATTTATAGTGGTTCGGTCAACTTGACCTACGTCCACTCCTTGGAGGCACCCTCTAAGTATTGCACTACAAACGTGACTCTCCTTTAGCCCCCACAGCTAGGCGGAGAAGCCCTCACAAAGAACCTCTTTTTGCCACCCCGGTAAGGCAGAGAACCTATCTCTTTTAGCTTTCTCCTGAAGCTGACAGAGAATCACAACCAGATGCTGACTCCTTACCTCTACCGACCCTTCCACAAACGAGAAACTCTAGATGAAGAAGAAGCAAAGCGATCCTTGAAGCAACCCTTGTGAATCCCCTCACAAGCTCCCCCTCACAAGATCCTCTCTCTCTCTCCCTCTCTCTCTTTCTCTCCTCAAGGCCTTCTCAGGTCAAGGCAGTAGCAAAAAGGTTGTTCAAATTATTGAACAAGAGCTCTTAAATAGAAGAGCTTCGAAGGAGCTCATTAATTGCAAGTTGCCGACAATATCGTCTAGGTCGATATGGACATCGGCCTGGCCGATCAGTACAAAACTCAGAAGATCGGCCAGAGCATCGCCCTGAATGCAAACTGGATGATTTAAAATTGGCTTGATCACCCAGGCCGATCTCATGATCGTCCCGGCCGATTAGTTCAAATCAGAGGAAAATCGTCCAGAGCATTACCCTGAATTCGAGCTGGCCGATATTTATCGTCCTGAAGTAACTAAGGTTTTTGAATAGATCGTCCTGGCCGATCTTATGAACGTCCATGATGATATGATCGTATCAATCATCCTTAATTACTCCTTTGATTTCCTGATAAATTAAGACATAATTTGTGAATATCGTTCAGGCCGATCAATGATCGTCCTGGCTGATTATTTAAAAATACAGTATACCTTAATTATATATGGCGAAAACTTCTTTCTGTTTTGAGCTTATCGTCCTAGCCCATACACGTATCGTCCAGATAGATCTATTAATGACGGCTGCCTTAATTAAGAATCCATATTTAGACTTTCTGTTTTAAGCCTGATCGTCCAGGACGATGTAAATATCATCCTGGCCGATATGAGTAAAAATAGAAATTCTAATTCTCTCAAGTGTATGTGTGTAGGGTTACTTAGCATCATGTTTTGATTGAAAAAAATTAAATTTAAGTATATATCGTTTTGAAAAATATTTAATTATCTTTGGGAAATATTTAATTTTGAATTTTAAAATTGAACGCGTCATTATGAACAGTATATCACCTCGGGAGATGATTATATCATTCCCTAATGGGTTCAAATTTCAGAATCTCAAATTTATCCGGATTATCGTAGTCAAACTCAAAGGGAGAATCACATTTGACCCCGGAGGATCAAAATGCAATTTAATCAATTATTTTACTACGTTAATTTGAATAAAAGATCATTAATTTCATAATCAAAATTATGATAGTAATTGATATATCAATACGAGGAAAGAAATTATCAATCACTATTGATCGTTTGATAATGATGAAAATGATCGTTGAATTTAAATTTTCCAAAGAGAATTAATTAGAGTTTTTGAAAGATTGGTTTTGAAAATCAATTTTGGGTTACTAAATCTCCTATGAGCGCAAGCCCTTGTTGGATCTAGTAATTAGGATGTTAAGCATAACTAAATGTCCCAAGGCTAACCAAGAGGGGGGGGGGGGATGAATTGGTAATTTAAAAATTATACTTCTACTCTTGGATTTTTAGAAAACCTTTTTAATTATTAATGCAAGTTAAATTTAAAGTTTAAAAAATAAACTTTTCAACCAGAGTAAACAACTTGCAATGAAATTAAATGCGGAAGAACAGTAAGAAAGAACACACCAGATTTATAGTGGTTCGGTCAAACCTTGACCTACGACCACTCTCCGGAGGCACCCTCCGAGTATTGCACTAATACCACAAAGTGACTCTCCTTTTGCCCCCACAGCAAGGCGGAGAAGCCTGTACAAAATCACTTTCACCTTCCCCGGTGCGGCGGAGTAGCCGGGTTCTTTGACACCAAAGAGATCTTCTTTTCGCCAAAACTTCCCTCAAGACGACCCTTGAATCCGATGGTACTGAAGTGCAAGTTCGCCGGAGCAACCGTGTGAATATCCCCTTCACACTCCCTTGAAATCCCCTCCAAGCATCTTCTCCCTCTCAAACTCCACCCTTTCCTCTCTCCCTTTCAAGTTCTCTCTTCTAGTTTTCTCCCAAAGAATGAAGAAACAATGGCTGTCAAAGATACACTTTGTCGTCCTTTTACACTCTCCAAGTGTCGGCAGAGAATCGGACCAATGTTGTTGAACTTCACTTGAGAGCCTTCGCCGGAGCAACCGTGTGAATATCCCCTCCACACTCCCTTGAAATCCCCTCCAAGGATATTCTCCCTCTCAATGATCCCTCTCAAGAAAAAACAACTCCAAAGGTACTTGTAATAGTTTCTAGGACTCCTTATATAGAAAGAACATGAAAAACCGCTCAAAAAACTGCTAAAAACATATTTTTCTGCGCACCGGATCGTCCCGTACGAACCATTTGTTCATCTGTACGAACCAATTTCGTCCTGGACAAAATTGGTTCGTCCCGGGACGAAAAATTTCGTCCGGTACGAACAGTTATATTAAAAGTTGGTTCCGAAAACTGCAGAATATTGCCAGAAACTGCCATAGTCGGTTCTCATCGTCCTGGACGAACTGGACTTCGTCTGGACGAAATTTTTACAGTGAGAAACTCGTCCTGGGACGAAAAATGATTTCGTTTGGACGATCAGTCCTTAGAAAAATTTTCCAGTTCAGTTCTTGTCCGTTCTATTGCTCTCACAAGGAGATAACTGATCTGATCGTCCCGTACGAACAATGTTCGTCCCGTACGATCAGTACAAAAACTTTTTCAAGATCTCCTTTAAGTGTGTGTATATTTATTCACTCAATTACAATCACTCCCTCTCAAATTTAATTCAAATAAAAAGTACAAGCTTCAAATTCACAGAGTATCTCATGCTGAATCTGATTTGAAGTCTTCGTAGTCTGGGGTTCGATTTTCCTGAAATATTAGTACACACAAGAGCAAAAAAAAATCTTCCAAAAAATGTTAGGAGATAACAACACATAAAATAATAATATTTGGAATAATCAAAACTATACAAGTTGCAATAATGTAAAATATGCAAATAGCAACTTTTCTAACAGCCCTCGTAGTTAATTACATCGCAGGATAATTGGAAATTTCCCTACGAAAACTCTCGATTAAAATAACGGTGTAAATTTTATTTTTAGATTTTCAAGGGTCGATATCAAAGGTGGTATTGATTGGAATTTCAATAGGGATTGGTTCAATGTTGAGCACTTATTTTCGAAGTTAAAGGAGAATAAGTAGGAGGTGCTTTGAGATTCTGAATTACTTCAGAAATATCTCAGCCTATCCTAACTGTTAGACTTGTATTTGATTGAAAGAAATTTTTAGTTTGAGTGATCAATTTTATTAGAAATTTGGGATTCAATTCCCGAAAGTTGAGGTCTTATGGCCCGAGCCAGCCTCAGAACCTAAGTCTAAATTGGGCACTAAAAGGTGACCCGAACCTAGCTAATGTAGTGCAAATCTGGTCTTACCCCGGCCTAGATTGGGGAGCCAGCTAAACCACCTAGGCGCTTTAAAAACATGTATCAAGTCATTTAATGTTAGAATGGGTAGGGACATTATTTAAGATATATTTTTTAGAATGGGGTCGACATCTAGAGCGGATCCTAATTAGCCCCTTTGACTTATGTTGGGTTTGATGCTTAAGCTAATGTAATTAAAGATTTAAAGATTTTTAAATTAGTTACTAATATGATGCATGCTAATCGACTCGATTAAAAGTTTGAATTTTAATGAATGCTATGAAATGAAAACTTTTGGTGGTCCCGGGCTTACTTCTTAAATCTGTTGAGTCCAGTAATTAGGTTGTTAAGCCTAAGTAAATGTCCCACGGCTACCAAGAGGGGGGTGAATTGGTAGTTTTAAAAATTTTAAACCCTCTTAATGATAAAGTTGAACCGAAATAAAAATTTTCTTTTAAAGTTTGTAGAAAATTGTTTTTCAACCACAGAGTTGTTAGAACTGAAATTTAAAGTGCGGAAACGTAAAAGCAATAAAGTAAATGACACCAGATTTATAGTGGTTCGGTCTATAACCAGACCTACATCCACTCCTCAGAGGCACCCTCTGAGTATTGCACTAATACCACAAAGTGACTCTCCTTTAGCACCCACAGCAAGACGGAGAAGCCTTTACAACACACTCTTTTCACCACTACCCGGTGCGGCAGAGAACCGTCGTCCTTTTACACTCTCCTAGTGTGGGCAGAGAACCCTACGGCTGATCACACTCTCCAAGTGTAGGCAGAGAACCTTTCCGCTGTTCACACTCTCCAAGTGTAGGCAGAGAACCTTTCCGCTGTTCACACTCTCCAAGTGTAGGCAGAGAACCCTTCGGCTGTTCACACTCTCCAAGTGTCGGCAGAGAACCGGATCTTCTTGACTGATCTTCTCACAAGAATCTAGAAGAAAGAAGGAAAAGAGTGAAGAAATCCAATTTCACAAGTAGAGACTCTTACCTTAGTAATCCAAGTGAAGCCTTCTCGCTCCAGTGGTAGGAATCCTCCTTTGAATGCTCTCTTCCACTCTCTCCTTGGCTATTCTCTCAAGAGGCACGAAGATCAAATGACAAAAAGATTGGGTGGCAGTTTAATTTGGACTATTTATACAAAAGAAATGAAAAACTGCCCAAAAACTGCAAGTTTCCAATTCTGTACGCAGTGGATCGTCCTGTACGATCCTGGATCGTCCTGGACAATTTTACTTAAACGATCTGAAACGACCCAATTTGTATATGTGTACGAAATGACTTTGTACAGATGATCGTTCTGTACGAACTAGGTTCGTCCAGTACGAACGGTTATTACAAGGTCGGTTCTAGAAACTGCTGAAAACTGTTCTAAGTCGGTTAATCGTTTGGACGAAAATATGTTCGTCTGGACGAAAATTTTCCAGAGAGCCGATCGTCCTGGACGATTATTTATTTCGTCTGGACGAAAATTTTCCAGAGGACCAATCGCCACGGACGATAATTTGTTTTCGTCTGGACGAAAAATTTCTAGAGACCTGATCGTCCGGTACGATATTTAATTTCATCTGTACGAAAATTTTCCAGAGCACTGGTCGCCTCGTACGATGGTAAAATTCATCTGGATGAAAATTTTACAGAGAACCCATCGTCTGGGACGATAATAAATTTCGTCCTGGACGAATAGGACTTAGAAAAAAATTTTTCGAGCAAGTTCCTATTCGTTCCATGTGCTCTATATGAGATAACTGACGGATCGTCCAGTACGATAAATATCGTCCCGTACGATCAGTATAAAATTTTAAGAACTCCTTATGTGTGTGTGTAAGTTTTCTTTTATTCACTCAATTACAATCACTCACTTTCAAAATTAAATCAAAGAAAATGTAAACTTCAAATAAACAAAATATCTCATGTTGAATTTGATTTGAAGTTATCGTAGTCTGGAGTCTAATTTTCCTGAAATGTTAGTACACACAAGAGCAAAAGCAAGTCTTCTAAAATTGTTAGGAGATAACTATACATTTGAACAATAATATTTGGAATCATCAAAACTACATAAGTTGCACAAATATAAATCATTCAAATAGCAACTATTCTAACAAAATCGTTAGAGTTTCTATGTGAGCTTAAAGTTTTTAATTTGATTTAAGTAGAAAAATTTTATTAAGTCCTTAAGAGCCTACGATCAAATTCCAGGTCAAATCAAAATCGGCATGCAGGTAAAAAGACTAGAAAAACAGGTAGTTCTACTGCACAATCAATTAAATAAATCAATCAAATTAAATGCTCAAATTGAAAGTCCATATGGCAAGCGCCACTTATTATTACATCCAGAATTGCAAAAAAGTAAAGTGGCCGGGCACCATCGACTACAACCCGGATTTCTAATCCTAAATCAAATGACTTTGAGATTTGGGATTATTCTCGTTGTCCATCTCTTCGTCTTCTCACGAACATCTTGATTTGTTAGTTCCGGATATCCAAATGAAAAGAAACTCCCCTTTGAACGGGGTGTTATCTTCTCTCTTTGGATATTTGAATGGTATCCTAATTTGACTTATAAATGGAAGAAGACTCTCCCTTTAGGGATGTATTCACCTCTTTGGAATTCAAATTTGATATTAATATCCCAAACTCAAGTTATTTCAAATAAATACAACCTTATTCAATCAAATTTACATTAAGCTAAATAAAAAATCTAGACTCGATCCTACAATGTTATCCTAATAATCAACAGTTATATATAATTCTCAAGCAATTAATATTTGATCTCAAGCAGTTAATATTTGATCTCAAGCAATTAATATATTTGAAATTTAAAGTGCTCAACAGATTGCAGTAAATAAATAAACAATCAATCAATTCTAAACTAGCAAATAACATGCAGTGAAAAATCAAAAATCCGGCACACAGCGAGAAAGTAAACACCGGCCTAGCTTAAAACTAGAGTCGGTTGTCCTAGCAAACCATCTAAAGTATGTGAGGTAGGCTGTGTGGTTTTGATATGTCCTAAACATGATCATTAATTAAAGTTGATTAAGGTTCAATTGGTTGATAGGCTTAAGGGAATTTTGTTAGAATTTAAATAGTAATGCTTTGAATGACTCTTAAAATTAATTATTAATTATTTGTTGGAAACCATCTTTATTTCACACCGAGGCTGTGAAGTTTATTTCACCTTCCTTGGGGCTAAGCTAATAGCCTCGTAGGCCTGCGTTACCTAGTGGTACCTAGTATAATTAAGTGATTTGATTCGATTAAGGTTTGAAAGTTAATATATTTTATAAAAAAAAAAGGTTTGATTGCTGATTTTTAAAGTTGATTAATTTAAGTTTGTCATTAATTGATTCGTGGTGTTGTGCCACCAGGCTCGAGCAACCAGCCTTCTTAGGACACTTAGCCCCGCAGCCCAGAGTAGTCCAGCCGATAAACCAAATTAATGTAATTGAATTAGAGATTTTAAAAGGTTAAATAATTAATGATTAATATATTTTAAGGTTTAACACCCCTTAGAATCCATTCGTGGCGTTGTGCCACCAGGCTCGAGGAACCAGCCTCCTTAGGACACTTAGCCCCTCAGCCCGGAGTAGTCCAGCCGATAAACTTCATTTTTAGGGTGTTTGTTGTATTTTAAAAGGTTTGTTGGGTGTTTTAAATATTAAACTAATATTTTCTGGAGTTTAGGATTAAAAACCAAATTATGGAATTTTCGGATTATTCTAATCATTTAATTAAGGGGTTGAAAATTGACTTTTATATTAAGCTCAAATTCTAAAAAGTTTGTATTTTATTAAAATATTAGAACTTAATACGATTAGTTAGACAGTAAGTACATTGAAATTGGATTTTTCTACATTTTATTATGAAGGTTTAAAGTTTTGAAGTAATTTTGACTTAAAGTTGACCGATTTGTTGACTTTTTGATTTTGACAGATTTCTAGAAGTTTAATACTTTTAATAAATATTAGAATTTGTTATGAGTTGAATGCAAGTGAGTTTGGGTGATTTGGATTTTTCTTGAATTAGTTATGAAGGTTTGAATTTTTTTCTATTTAATGAGTTTTAAAAAGTTTAATTAGAGAGCCATTTTGTAGTTTTTCTCCAAATGAATCCCAAACTCCTTGAAATCAACTCCAAAGGTCAATAATAACCTAAGAAGAGATTCCCAAGTGTTTGGGAAATTTTTGGAATTTAAATTATTATTAATTAATTAAATGAATTAAATATTGGTTTTTACTTAAAATTAAATTAACTCCAGAATTGCAGTCAAATCAGGTTGGTTTCAATTTTCTTGGGTTAAGGACTGAATTCTGGTCAGTTAGAGGGCTTACACATATTTTTTGGGTTTAAAATGTATTTATTACATTTTCTGAAAGTTTAATAGCTTAATTAAGAGTTTAAGCTTAGGAAATTTAATTAATGGCCTTAATGATTTCCAAAACCTATGAAAATTTTCCTAGTGGCTGTACATGTCACTAAGTTCAAGTGTTTGAAGCTTCAACTCAAGGGAAAGTGAATCCTAATCATTGAAATTCTTCTAAATTTTCTACACATAACCCCTTAATTATTGTCCTTAATTGTGTCACTAATTTTAATAGGTTTGAATCAAAGTCTTGCTAACCCTTGACTTAACATATAAAACAATATACATTCACACCCAACAAATCCTAAATCTAGGAGAGCCTAAAGCTAAGTGGTGGGTGCACAACCTAAGCATGCAAAGATCGATAGTAATTAAGGTATCAAAATTTTGATTAGTGAATGATTAAAACGTAATCACTCACTAATCATCCCCCAATGACTTTTATTCAAACATTCAATTTATGCTTAAAACTTCAAAGGGATCCCTCAAGTTTACAAGATTTAAATACATATAATTTTAAAATGGTTTTAAAATATATGTATATATAAACCTATATATATATAAATATATATATTTAAAAAAATAAAATAATTCAAAATATTATCAAAATAAAATTTTTCATGGATTGAGAGATCCACTTATTTATTTAAAGTTATTAGAAAATAAAATTTAAGTTTCAAAATATTTAATATAATTTCCGATTAAATATTTTTTAAATATTAAAATATTCAAGCAATTTAAATTAATTAAAATAAATTAAATTTAAAAACTTGAAAATAGTTTTAAATTAAAATTCTTAATTTTCTAAAAAAAATTAAAATATTATTTGAATTTTTATGATTTAAATTGAATTTATTTGAAACTTATGAAGTTTTTAAACAATTAAGGAAATGTAAACAATTCAAAATTAATTAATATTTAAAATAATATCCAAATTAAACTTAATTAAACATTAGATATTTTCTGAAATTTTAGAACTATTATTAATTATTTTATTTTAATTTTCAAAATTATTTGAATTAAATTTCAATTAAATATTAATATATATTCAAATCTTTAAAATATAAGATATATGTCCTAAATTAATTTATATTAATTTCAAAATAAAGGTTTTAGTAAAATTACTGTAATTTTTTTAAATATTTTAAAATTAGGAATAGAATATTTGAATATCTATAAAATATTTGATTATATTTAAATAAATACTAATTTTAAAATGTTTTATATCAAATATTTAAATAATCTAAAATAAAAGTAATATTTTAAATTAATATAAATTTTAAAATATAGTAATTAATGTGATAATAGTTTGATTATATGAAATATATATATATATATATATATATATATATATATATATATATATATATATATATATATATATATATATATATATATATATATATTAAAAATAATAAAAATAATTTTTAAATATATTTTAATATTTAAAATGATTTAAAAACATTTTAAATCATTTAAAAAAAAATTGCGCCGGTGGCGGCTGGAGCCACGCGGCCGCTTGAGAACGCGCGGCGGCGGTCTGCCACGCGTCAGCTTCGGATGGCTTCACACGGTTTCAACTTATCCATGTAAGCCCGTGTTCCTGGCCGTTAGATTAAGGCGGATTGCATCAATGACAGGGATTAAGTCCCGCCGTTTGATCTCAGTTAGGATAGATCAGACGGCGCAAAGTCAATCCCGCTATTCTGAATGGAACGCCCAGATCTAGCCGGACAGAAGATGAAACCGCGGAATTGGATACATGTTGGACCTTGCGACCGGATGACTTAATCGGAGAACGTGCAGTTCAGGCGCAGTTTGTCCGAAACCCTATAAGAGTTTTTGAGCTCGTTCTCTCAATCCAGTCAATCAAATGCAATGAAATTTTAAACCTAGATTTATGAGGTGAACAGAAGTGTTGGGGAACTAATTTCTTAGCGTAATATTCTTTAAATTAAACGCTATTTAACTTAAGTGTCCTAGACTAGGGTTAGGTTTTTCACCTTGATTTTTGGACGGATTGAACCGTTTATGGACTTGTTGCATTTGTAGACTGTCCACGCTCTATTTTGTAGAAGACACCACGGTCGGAGGAGCAATGGATCGAGCTGGAAAAGACCTAGATGTGGCTAGCCTTCGGTTTGGCCGGCAACTCGTCGGCGGCAGCCTCCAAACACCGGATTCCGCCCTGGGGGATGGATAGGGATTGTTTAAATCCTGAAGGAGCCATAATCTCCTCTGGAGAGGCTGAGTATGGAGAGATAGGGTTTGATGGAGAATGAATATTCAAAATAGGGTTTTACCCTATTCAACTCCTCCCAAATTGAATGAAGGGCTGAGATTGAGTGAGTGCACTCCTAAAAGGATGCCACATGTCCAATGGGTAGGTATGAGCAGGGAATCAAAGGTACAAACATACAAGCCATGTGGAAAGCTTATTTTGTCACCTAGCAATCATGTGGGATGACTAGAAGCCATTTGATCAAAATTCAAGGACTGTGATAGGTCCTAAGAAGGTTCTAGAGGGTTTTAAAACTGCTGGAGGGGTTTGGATTAAAAATGATTAATTCTAAGGAGTTAATTAAGCCTATTAAGGGGTATTTTGACCACCCATTGACTGTTTGACCAGTCAATGGGCCTAGTGATGCTGAGGTGGCAGCTATAGTGGCTTAGGGAGCTGATATGATGCCTTGGATTTAATATTTAAAAGGAGGGATCAAAGTTTGATGGGGATTTTGCCATTAAAAAGGTCATTTGACTACCCATTGACTGTTTGACCAGTCAATGGGCTAAGGTGGCTGATGTGGCAGGTGAGAGATTTTGATGAATTAGCTTGGAAGAAATATCAAGGCTTAGATTCAATTTGTTTAATTGAAATAACCTATTCATAAGAAGATTTGAGCATAGGTCAATGGTTGACCAAGTCAAATCAAGGTGGATCAACTTCAAATAAATTTGAATGAGTTTCAATCATGCTTTAAAAATGGTTTGAGATTTCGAATGGTTCAAGAGGGCTTAAATGGGCCCTTAAGCCAAAATTGGTTGACTTGGTCAACCAATTAGGTCCAGGGTTTAAAAATGGGTTCAACAGATTTAAAATAATATTTAGAGTCTATTGGGTGTGGTCCCAAATCATAGGAAGTCATTTGTTTCAAAATACCTATTTGGACCCTTAAAGGGCCTTTTGGGTCAAACCTGTTGAATTAGTCCACCAGGTTGACCCAAGGGTTGGGAATGGGTCCAACATATTTGAAATGACATTTGAAACTTGCTGGCGGTGTTTGCGTTCAATTCGGAGTTCATTTGGTTTGAAATCACTATTTGAGCCCCATAGGGGTATTTTGGTCATTTTGGGCTCATGTCCACTGGGGGCTGAGATGAGTTCAGAAAAATCTAGTTTATCGATCAATATATCATGATTAATAGTCTGGAAGTGACTAGAGGCTTTGGTGAAGGCTCTAAGGTCAGAATCTTCAAAGTGACAAGTCTAGTGGCATATGCTGTAAATATTTGAAGGTTTTACAGCCTATGAATTTTAATTAAGTTTTTGAGGTTAGAGACCTCAGAATGGACTCAAATTTGGAGGGTTGCCTCCAGAGACATGTCCCATCAGTATACAACTGACAGACTCTGAGTCGGAGGTCATTTAGTTAGGTTTCAAAGTTTTTGAAATTCAATGGAAAAGGCCTTTAGGGCGGGGCCTTAAGACTTTGAATTTGGCTTGATTGACCTAAGATCTAGGTAGATCCTAAGGTCTGAATAGATCTTAAAGTTAGGAATCTAGAAGGATCCTAGAGCCTAAGAAATTCCTAGAACTTAGAGTCTAGAAGAAGTTTAGGATCTAGAGTAGCTCCTAAGGTCTAAACTCTAGAAGAATCCTAGCATAGATCTTAAGGTCAGGATTCTAGGAGGTTCCTAGAATTTAAATTAATTTGGAAATTAAATTGATTTAGGATCAAGAGTAGTCCAAGTGACCTCATATAAAAATTAGGTCAACACATCAGTCTCTTTGACCATTACAAATAGACTCAAGAAGAGAAAAAACAAAGTACAGACTGACTCAACCCTAAACCTACGTAATCTTGAACTGGCTTCGTTTATTCGACCGATCTTTGATTCCTGAAAAGTTAGAAATAACATGCAGTCCAAGAGAATCAATAGTGTTTGTCAATTATCAAAACATAAGTCATGAAAATAGATTTGCAACAATCTCCTCTTTTTAATGATGGCAAAAGACTACGAAGACAATTAGCAGAAAAATTTCATGATCGACAAGTGTAAAAACATCATAAACTTCTCCCCCTTTTGACATATCAAAAAGGAGGAGGGAACACAAAAGAACAATAGCAAATCACAAAAACTTTTATTATTTTTTTTTTGTTAAACCTAGGCATGAAAATGATGTAGTATTCCATGTGATTAATTTAAAAACTTGTGGGTTAATGAGTTAACATTCTCAACCATCCATGAATATTAGAATATCCGGTAATGGTTACCCTTAGCTTAGATATTTTCTTAGGGTAGAATCGTCTTTTGAAATCAATGACCTAACTCAAAGAATTAATTGGATATGAGAAAAAAGAATCCATCCATCACTTGGTTTAAGAAAAAACTATCTTTATAAAATAATGAACCAAAGTAAATCTATCATGATTGCAAAACAATCGAAATCAAGTCTTTGAGAGCCAAAACTTCTAAGTTCTAAAAGATTTAAAAAGAGAGAATAGCTTGCTTTTGAGTGGGCTCATTTAATGCCTCTTGTCAATTTAGGCTTCATTTGTGACGGCTTTTCTATTGCTTTCTAAAACGGAGTTTTAGTACAAAAATAAAAAAATTTGTACTAAAACTCTATTTTAGAAAGCAGTAAAAAAGCCGTCCCAAACGAAGCCTTAGTGACGCTTTGTGCATCTTTTTATAGATTTTTCAATTTTGGCGTCTTTGCGCTTCTTTTGTTGGCATCATTGGCTAAAATTTTTTTATTTTTGCAAGTTACAATCTCTTTTATAAACTCTTAAAAAAAACCTTAGTTGTGAATATATCTTCTCCGATATTAGAGAATAGGAGCTCTCTCTCTAACATAAGGAAGAATTACCACAAACAGAATTAATAATCAAAGACAAGAGTAATGAGGGATCTTGATGTGACAAAAAACCTTAAACATTATAAATACAAGATAGATTTGCTTAAGCAAGCTTAAGAAAAGATCTTAATTTCATAAACAATCTTTAATTTGAGATAGACTTTTGATTAGAAAAGAAAACTATGCCACTAAAATAGGTTAGAGAAATAGACACAATCATAAAATATTTTTATCATCTAGGAGATTAAGAGATGAAAACCACATTGACTATAAATTTTTTTAAAAAAAGGGCATGGAATATGTTATCATTTCAGCGATAATTTTGAAAATTAAGTAAGAGAAAGAAAAAAAAAACAAAAGAAAGTAAAACACACCAAAAATTAAAAAATAAAAAATAAAAACAAAAGAAAGTAACTAAAAGATCAAGTTTCATGCAGTTATGTCAATCACACCCAATCTGGTCCTTAAAAAACTGAAAGTGTCGAAGGCCAGTGGTTTAGTAAAGATGTTAGCCAATTAATTTTCAGTTGTCACATGGTGTAACTCAATGTCTCCCTTAGTCACATGATCTCTAATGAAGTGATGCCTAATGTCAATGTGCTTAGTCCTTGAATGTTGTATAGGATTCTTAGATATGCATATGGCACTAGTGTTGTCACAAAAGATTGAGATGGTGCTTACAGGTAATCCTAAATCCAATACATGTTGTTTCAACCAAAGGACTTGGGCCACACAACTTCCAAGAGCGATGTACTCAGCTTCAACAGTGGAAAGTGTAATAGAGTTTTGCTTCCTACTAGACCAAGAGATCAAAGATTGTCTAATGAATTGACAAGTTCCTGAAGTACTTTTTCTATCCAACTTGCATCCTGTAAAATCAGAGTCAGAAAATCCAATAATCTCAAAAGAAGTGTTGTGTCTAGGGTACCAAATCCCTAAGCCTTGTATTCCCAAAAGGTATCTAAAAATTCTCTTAACAGCAGTCAGGTGAGACTCCTTAGGGTCAGCTTGAAATCTAGCACAAAGGCAAACACTAAACATGATATCAGGTCCGCTCGCAATCAAGTAAAGTAAAGATTCAATCATGCCTCTATGCTTCTTCTGATCAACATACTTACCACTTGGGTCCTTATCCAATGGAGCACTAGAAGTCATGGGAGTGTTAATTGGCTTGGCTTTGTCCATCTCATAATTCTTCAAAATATCCTTTATATATTTTGTTTGATTTAAAATGGTTTCATCCTCCAATCGTTTTATGTTAAACCCCAAAAAGTAGGACAACTCTCCCATCAAACTCATCTCAAACTCTCTACTCATTGTTTTAGAAAAATCATCACACAATTTCTTATTAGAGGATCCAAAGAGTATATCATCCACATAAATCTGAACAATAAGTAAATCATCTCCAACTCTCCTAAGAAAAAGGGTGGTGTCTACGCTCCCCTTGACAAACTCCCTCTCTAGTAAGAATGTGCTAAGCCTCTCATACCAAGCTCTTGGTGCCTGCTTTAAACCATACAAAGCCTTTTTTAATTTAAAAATATGATTTGGAAATTGGGAACTCTCAAAACCTGAGAGTTGTTCTACAAACACATCTTCTTTTATTTCCCCATTTAAAAAGGCACTCTTGACATCCATTTGAAAAAGCTTAAATTCTTTATAATAGGCAAAGGCTAATAGCACTCTAATGGCTTCTAATCTAGCTACAGGGGCAAAAGTCTCTTTAAAGTCTATCCCTTCTATTTGATTGTATCCCTTAGCCACCAATCTTGTTTTATTCCTAACCACCACTCCTGAATCATTCACCTTGTTCTTAAAGACCCACTTTGTCCTAACTACACTTTATCCCTTAGGTCTTTCAACAAGCTCCCAAACATCGTTTCTAACAAATTGATTCAATTCTTCTTGCATTGCTAAAATTCAAAACTCATCAGTAAGGGCTTGATTAATGGTGGTGGGTTCAGTCATTGAGATAAAGGCAGAGTGGTTCACCTCCTTCCTAAGTCCATGTATAGTCTTAACTCCAGTAGAAGGGTCTTCAAAGATCAAATTCTTGGGGTGACTTATAGAGTATCTCCAATCTCTAGGCAAAGTGTGTGAAGGTCCAACCCTTTCATTCAAATCAAAATTTTCTACTCCTTGGGTGACTTCTCATACTCCTTCATTACTTTGATGTTCTACCCCCTTCCCTAAATTTTTTGCTACACTAGTAATCTCTCCAATCTCATCATCATTCTCAACTCCATGTTTCTTAGGATTATACTCATCAAATACTACATGGGTTGTCTCTTCCACCATTAAAGTTCTCTTGTTAAACACCCTAAAAGACTTCCCAACACTATAATATCCCAAGAATACTCCTTCATTAGATTTAGGATCAAATTTTCCCAAGTGAGACTTCCCATTGTTGTGAATAAAAATCTTACAACCAAAGACATGAAGGTGGGAAAGATTGGGTGTCCCACCCTTAAGGATCTCATAGGGTGTCTTTTCTAATTTGGCTCTAACATTCACCCTATTCAACACATAACAAGCTGTGTTAACCGCTTCAGTCCAAAAGTATTTTGGAAGTGAATACTCAGCAAGCATGGCTCTAGCGGCTTCCACCAAGGTCCGGTTCTTCCTTTCAGCTACCCCATTCTGCTGAGGGATCCTAGAAGCTGAAAAATTATGGCTAATCCCATTGTCCTCACAGAAATCTCCAAATCTTTCATTCTCAAACTCTCCCCCATGATCACTATGGATGGTCAAAATCTCACAACCTAGCTTTTTCTGAATCCAAGTAGAAAATATTTTAAACTCCTTAAAAGTCTCATTTTTATGTGAAAGAAATCTAGTCCAAGTGAACCTCGAGTAGTCATCAACAATCACAAATCCATAGACTTTCCCTTCCAGGCTGGCAATGCTAATGGGTCCAAACAAATCCATGTGAAGGACTTCTAAATGTCTAGAGGTGCTAATGTCCTTAATGGGGTGAAAGGTGGAGTGGACTTGCTTTCCTAGTTGACAGGCATCATAAAGGTGGTCTTTTGAAAACTTGAGTTTGGGGATACCTCTAACTAGATCTTTTTGGGTCACTTTCCAAAAGGTTTTCATACTTGCATGACAAAGTATCCAGTGTCACAACCATGAATCATCAATCACTGTTTTTAAGCAAAATGAAGCAGCACATTTAATGTTATTTAAATCAAACATGTAGACTTTGTTGATCCTGTTTCCCTGCAAAATAATATTGTTACTAAAACTTACAATGCATGAATTTGCAAAGAATTGCATGATGAAGCCTTTATCACAGAGTTGACTGATGCTGAGTAAGTTGTGCTTCAATCCGTCTATAAGCAAAACATTTTCAATCATAAGATTCTTGGAATTACCAATTATACCTGCGCCTACCATTTTCTTGGCGGTGTTGTCTCCAAGAGTAACCTTGCCTCCAGTCCTGGACTCTAGTACAACAAACTGGTTGGCATCACCAGTCATATGTCGAGAGCATCCACTTTCCAGGTACCACATACTCTCATGAGGCATTTTGTGAGAGCCCTCCTGCAAAATTATCAAATGTTAGATTTAGGAACCCAAGCAGGTTTGGGTTCCTTCTTATGAAGAGTAGAATGCAATGCATGTGTGGTATGCTGTGGATCATGCACCTTAGGTCTCCACACCCAATGTATACTATGGTGTACTGTGCAAGTATGTGAGATGTGTCCTAACATGCCATATGAAAAACATCTAACTCCAAGAAAAAAATTTCTTAAGTGGTTTGAGTTATAATGCCTCTTCCTAGGTTTTGTCAATTGATCAAAAGTAGGTATCATTCTAGTTTTCTTACATGTTTCTAATTCATTTTGAATCTTCAAATTTGTGCTTTTTAAGACCTCATTTTTAATCCTCAAATTTTTCTCCATCTCTTTAGACTTCTTAAAATCAGATTCAAGTGATGTGTGTGAAACTTTTAATGCATCATGCTTTTCAACTAATTCACAAAGATTTTTATTTAACTCATCAAATTCATCAAGTAAAGTCATATGATTTGAATCAATCATTTGATGGTCTTTAGTCAAAATTTCATGCTCTTTTTGTAGGTTCAAAAATTCTAATTTCAAGCTAGCATGTGTTTTTTTTTAATTTCCTATATTATGCATGAATTTTTTCTGAAACTTCAAGAAGTTGATCGTAGGAAAGTTTACATACCTCTTCTTGATCAGGATTGTCGTCTGCCATCAAGCACAATTTTGATTTCTCATCTTCTGGTTCCGTCTCCGATGAGTCTGATGACGAATCCGCCCAAAATGCTTTTTGTACTCTCATCTTGTCATTCCTTAGCTTAGGTTTCTCCTCACCCTTTCCTTTGCTTGCGTGATCTTTAAGTGTCGGACAATCAGTTCTCACATGTTCTGGTTTCCTACATTCATAACAAACAACATCAGAAGATCCTTTAACATGTTTATGATCCTTACTTTTTTCTCCAATTTTAATGATGTTTTTATTTCTTTCTTAGAAAGCTTTTGAATTGCCTTGTGATGAAGGCAACATCATCGCTTTCAGACCCGAAAGATTCATAATTCAATTTGTGCGTCTTTAGTGCAACTATTTTCTCCTTCTTCTTCTCACCAGCATCAAGATTTCTTTTATTCACCCATTGCTCGTAAGCAATGAGTGAGCCAAGTAAGTTATCAATAGAATAAGTGTTCAAATTCTTAGATTCAGTGATTGCAGTGATTTTAGCATCATATGACGAAGGCAAGCATCTCAAAATTTTGTTTACTTTTTCGTAGTTTGAAAGTTCTTTTCCTAATGCATGCAGTGAAGTAATTATCTAAGTAAACCTAGTATACATGTCAGAAATTGATTCATGAGATTTCATACGAAAAAGTTCGTAGTCATGCAAGAGAAAATTCAAACAGGATTGTTTAAACTTCATTAGTGCCTTCATAGGTGATACATAATTTATCCCAAATTTCTTTACCCGTTTTGCAAGTGGAGACACGCATGTAATCCTCAGATTTTAAAGCATAGAAAAAACAGTTTAAACATTTTGCATTCAATTGAGTTAAGTCTCGTTCATCGAAAGTCCATTTAGTAAAAATAATTTCAGTTTTAACACCATTAATTTCACGAGAAGGTGGAGAATAACCTTCTTTGATAAGCATCTACATGCGATAATCAGTAGATTGAAAAAACGTTGACATGCAAGTTTTCCAGAAGTTAAAAGGTAAGTTGCCAAACAAGGGAGGTCGTGTAATTGAATAACCTTCCGTAGTGTTACGATTCCCAAGGTTAGCCATGAATCTAATCCAAAAAGTTTTCAAACTTAAATTTTTGAATCCCGCTCTGATATTAGTTGAAAGTTCGTTAGGGATGTTAAGCCCTATGAACTTAGTCCCAAGCTAACCAAGAGGGGGGTGAATTGGCATTTAAAAAATTCTTTTCACAAAGAACAAAAATCTCATAAACCAAAATCACACCACGAGAAAAATAAATAATGCGGAAATTAAAGTGCGGAAGCAAGAAATTAATAACATAGAGATTTATAGTGGTTCGGTACACTTAACCTACATCCACTCCTTGGAGGCACCCTCCAAGTATTGCACTACAAACGTGACTCTCCTTTAGCCCCCATGGCTAGGTGGAGAAGCCCTCACAAAGAACCTCTTTTTGCCACCCCGGCAGGGCATAGAACATATCTCCTTTTGCTTTCTCCTGAAGCTGGCAGAGAACCACAACCAGATGCTGACTCCTTACCTCTACCGACCCTTCCACGAATGAGAAACTCCAGACGAAGAAGAAGCAGAGTGATCCTTGAAGCAACCATTGTGAATCCCCTCACAAGATCCTCTCTCTCTTTCTCTCCTCAAGGCCTTCTCAGGTCAAGGCAGCAATAAAAAGGTTGTTCAAAATGTTGAATAAGAGCTCTTAAATAGAAGAGTTTCAAAGGATCTCATTAATTACAAGTTGCCGACAATATCGTCCAGGCTGATATGGACATCGGCCTGACCAATTAGTACAAAACTCAGAAGATATAGCTTAATTGTCTATGGCGACAACTTCTTTCTGTTTTGAGCTTATCATCCTGGACGATACACGTATCGTCCAGGCCGATCTGTTAATGACGGCTTCCTTAATTAAAAATCCATATTTAGACTTTCTGTTTTAAGCCTGATCATCCAGGACGATGTAAATATCGTCCTGGCCAATATGAGTAAAAATAAAAATTCTAATTCTCTCAAGTGTGTGTGTAGGGTTATTTAGCATCAGTCTCTTTGACCATTACAAATAGACTCAAGAAGAGAAAAAATAAAGTACAGACTGACTCAATCCTAAACCTACGCAATCTTAAACTGGCTTCATTTGTTCGTCCGATCTTCGATTCCTGAAAAGTTAGAAGCAACATGCAGTCCAAGAGAATCAATAGTGTTTGTCAATCATCAAAACATAAGTCATGAAAATAGATTTGCAAAAAGTCTGAATAGCAGTTTTGAACGCTCGATAAGCAGGCGGAAGGCCGTTGAGCGTATAATGAATGACATCTTCAACTCTAAGCGGAGATCTAGCAGCAGCTAACGAATCAACCTTATTTTTGACTTCAAGCAAGTATTGAGTCATCGATTTATCTTTCATAGAGAGATAGTGAAATTCGTGCTTTAATTGAATGATTCTTGATCGGGTGCTAGACTGAAGCCGATGATCAAGAACAGACCAGATTTCGGCATAGGTGGCGATAGAAAGCATGTAAGGTTGAATGGTAGGGGAGATGATGGAATATAACGCAGCAGAAAGATTTTGATCCAGTAAATGCCAACTACTGTAGAGAGAATTGGAAATACTCTGGCCAGTGTCTTTTGTCACTGTTCTTGGAGGAGCGGTGAGAGAACCATCCAAGAACCCTTCATAGTCGTTGGCTTGAAAGATTTTTAACACTTGAGATCGCCAGAGAGGGTGGTTATTAGCATTGAGAGGTGGAGCAACAACATTCTTGATGTTACTCATCAAGAATTTGAGCGACGCAGGAATAGTATGCGTAGGAAGGAAGGACGTAGAAGTGTCGTTGCGAGTTTGATGAGAAGAGGAGGTTGCCGTAGAATTAGTCTCCATGAGAAGGAAGACAGATGGTGGAAAGCGAAAGAGAAAAAAAACAAAGAAGAGGAAGAATGAGGCGGAAAGGAAACTTTACCGCTTTAATACCATGATCATTTCTTGAGACAGAGGAGAACAGAATAAAACTTGTCTATTCATTTTCAGCAAATGGTCTTATTTATAGAATTACAAGCAAATAATATTTTGCCAAGTGGCAAGAAGTAAAATTGTAATATATCTAATACAAGGGCCAGCAGCCCTGCATGGGTTTCTGCTATTTCTCTTTACTATTTCTTTTTGTATTTGGTTCATCGTTCTCTAATAATAACACATCTACACAATGTGTTTAAATATGATGAGGCCAATTGCCTAAAGACCATATTATTTTAAAACTTTTAGGGGGAACAATTAAAAAATTATAATAATTCATTAATTCCCTTCAAGTCCTAAGCATCAAATGATATGAACTCCCCTTTACATTCCAAAGGATGACATGCATTATGTCCATATTTTTTTTTTAATTAAAATTAATGTCCTTTCCATAATTATTTTCTTTTCAAGTAAAAAATACAATTTTATCTTTTCAATATTATGTGCGATTTGATGATCATTAGATGGATGTATAATGAACGATTTATTTTATATGTATGTTATGATCTACATCTTGATATATAAATATTTTAAGTTTGGATTGATGAAAGTTTGGTTTTTTTCCTTCATTACAATATCTTACATAAATTAACAAGATAAATTAAATGCTTATGTATCTCTCTTGTCATGAACTATAATCAATTAATATCCATATGATTCTATTATATTAATTTCATTGCCAACTTATTGTAAAAAAAATGTGGTGCTAGTGTTGTAGTAAGCACTTATGAATTACTTGATTTATGCTTAGTGAAGATTAACTCCTTAGTGTGATGAATTATTCATTTAATTTGATAATATATGAAAACATGAATATAGTAATTTGCATGGTTCATTTGCATAAGAATAACACATCAAAAAGTTAGTTCATGCGTGATAAATGATTATATATAAAATTATTAACATGATAATGCTGAAGTTTTTGGCATGCAAATTAGTGCATTGTTATGTTATAGTTTGAATGATATATATATATATATATATATATATATATATATATATATAATGTGATATATTATAAGAGGTCAAGCTGATAATCTTGGAATTGTCCCACTACAAAAAATAAAATATTCATTATAATAGCGATTGTTTGATAATTTGTCTCATTTACATCTTATTTTTTTGTCATAGCCACTAGCTTCTCTCACACGGTGATGCCTTCTTTCACGCGCATAGGTAAAGCACGAACTGTCGAAGCTTGGGTGCTCGAAGGAAAAAAAATGTAGCTTCTTCCTAACCATCTTCAAGGTTTGCTCTGTTTCTTTCTTTTTTTTTTTTTTTTGTTCGTTCTAAATCCTAAGTTTCATTGTTAGTTTGTTGTCCACATTACTTATTCTAGGGCTTGCAGTGATGAATGACGTTGTTAAAGTTACATTTAATTTAAGCCTCTCTTTACTTGTCTTATTTTTTCATTGTTTTCTAAGAATGAGAAAATTTGTATGGCACTTTATTTCTCAAAAATGTGACTCAGTTTCTTAAGAAGATATACTCAGTCGTTTTAAAAGAAAGTATTTTTTTAGGCATTTTATTAATTTGTGGTAATTTTATAAAAAAAAAAACATGAACTCTACTATTATTGGCTTACACCATGGGGCAAACATCCAGTGAAGCGATTACGGCAATTCAATGCCATCAAAATGCATGCTCTAATGCAACATTTTTGTTGTTAGCTTGTCATGCCCTGTGATGCGAAAACATATTGTCCTGTATATAGGAATGCATGAGGTAGTAAAATCCTTATATTGAGTTTATTTTAGATGAAAATGCATGAGGTAGAAAAATATAAAAAACTTGCATGATTAATTCTTACTTCCTAAATCTCTTATTTAGTTGACCGCTTATTAAGTGATGCAACAAACAACTTGTTCTTTTTAAGTAATGTAATTTTATTAGAAAATGCAAAATTTAGAATTCATTTTGAATTTTGTTTTATGCATATTTATCCCTTTTATGCATATTAATGCTAAGGGATAAATATGCATATCAATACATAAACATATGCTTTTTCCTTTGCAATATTGAATGATCGTAATATGCTAAAGAAGAGGGGATATCTCAATTCCTCTCTCTTGAGTTTACAACTTTGCCTTGGATGCCATCAATCTATTTTGCATAGCACCTTAATCCCATTACTAGTTATTTCTATTCTTTTCACCAAGAGCTTTTCTCCTTCAACTAATCCTCAACCTAATATTAGAACATCAATAGAGGGCATGGCTTCATCAATCTCTCCAAATTGAAGGCTTGAATGGCTTTTATATTTTCCACATTGGCCACTTAATCCTTCTCCATGTAAGTGGACAAGTCCATCTAATAAGCACTATATTTTGGCTTCATTTGGGACGGCTATTTCTAAAAACAAAATTTAAATTTATTTATATAATATCTTAAATTTGTAATCATAAATTTAAATTTAATACATACGAATTAAAATAAATGAATAATAATTCTTTTAATATTATTTAAAATTTATGTGTTGCGCAGTCATTTTAGTATTTTACTATTATTTTTTTAATTTATAAGTTCGAAGGCCGACGTCGAGCCCGCTGGACAGCGTACAGTACACCAAAACAAACAACAGGACACGTGTCATAAAATCATCTAACTTATCCATTTGAAATAGTTTTTTTAGATTTTTTGACAGCCATTTCAATGAAAAAGAAAAAAAAATTAATATATATATTTAATATATAGATTTTATATTTATTTCGAGAATATTTAAAAACTTAAATTATATAAAAATATAATAATTATATATACTTATTTTAAAATTAATATTAATTGTATTTTTAATAAAAATTTAATATTAATATGTAAAATCCTAATAAAAAAAAGTTACCTCAAAGTATGAATTGATAATATGATTTAGTTCATTTCAGTCCTACAAATTTCAGAATTTTCAGACATCAGCGGCAATATTTAAAAAGAAAAAAATATTTACAGAACAGACGGAATCTGATGCAGCGCTCATGGATATATCCGGTCACACAACAGAATTAAGCCTAAAAAAAGTGAAAAAATAGAGGGAAAAAAAGGAAATTAGGAGAAAAAAGGTCCTTATTTCCGCTGAAAACCCTAGCTAACCCTCAGAGCGGAGGCCTTGAGGACGAAGATCCTGCAAAGGGGGTTCAGATCAGTGAATCCGCAACCTCAGATCCGAGATCGTCAGCCTTCGACATCGCGGAGAGACGGCTCGGCTGGGGATGAAACGATGCTCGGCGGCGCTGCTGGTGCGACGAAGGCCGGATCAGAGCGGTAAGAGCGCGTTTCACCCACTCGCCCTCCACTGCCCCGATCCGGACCAACGAGTTGGTCATCGCCGACCGCCTGGCATTCAACCGGTTCGACGGAGAAGAAGCGGCGTGTGGGCGGCGGGAGGATGAAGAACCTTTGTGGAGGCTGCAGCGGAAGGATCCAGGGTGTGTGGTGGGCGAGCACATGCAGGTCTTCCTCCGCGTGGCGGCGGAGGAGATCGGGCCGCGCTTGGCGGCGATGGGGTCGACTGAGCGGCCGGAAGAGGATCCGACAAGATTAACGCGCGTAGGGGAGGCAGAGCGTTGGTGGAAGAAGTCGGCGGAGCGGGAGGAGAAGGCGGAGGTCTGTGAAACCGCGAAGGCGGAGGTGGATGAAGAAGCGAAGGCGGAGTTGCCGGTAGTGGGTGAGGAGTAGCGCCCGCATCCTCCGACGCGGTCGCCGGAGAAGAACCGGGTAGACGGCGAGATGGGGTATGCGAAGCCGCCGGATCCGTGGAGTCTCAGACCGCTGGATCTGGTTCTTGAAGTTGCAGCCATGGGAATTTGGATTCAGTACACAGAAAGTCGCTTACTTCGGAAGAAGAATTCAGAGTTGATTCAGTTGGACTTTTGTCAAACCTAGCTTAAGTCTGGGCGCAGTATTTATAGCGAAATTTGAGGGTGGTTAGATGCCGTAAATAAAGTGCAGTCCAGGGGTACTCTTTATTTAGACCAGACATGGGTTAGTTTAACCATAGTTTGAAATTTTTAAATAAGTGAACCGAGCTGTAGGGGCTGATGCTTAGAGGATAAGGGGAATTTATTTCCACCTGTTATTTTTCACCTTTCACGTCACCCGCCATAATACAAACATTTGTGAGGCCCAGATTGGTGGTGGGAATGGGGGCGGCTCCGGAAAATTTTTTACTCCAAAATATTACGGCCAAACCGTGGGCTGGGAGCTAGCTGCGGCCACTAGATTGCATAACGGTCAAGCTATGTGCGCCACGTATGGGCTATGGTGCAGTTCAGACAAAGTTTCCAAAAAAATATTTTAGAAAATTTAGGAAATTAGATTTTGGATAATTTTTTATTTTCTTAATTGTCTTTAGCATGACACATAAATTTAATATAAAAAAAAATGAATTAAAATCTAATTTTAAAATTATTATAAAATAAATTTGTTAGCTTCTACTCTTTTGATGATCTTTTGTATAAAAGTGTAAAAATATTAAATTTAAATTTATTGGTGGATGACATTTCATAAATAAGAAATAAGAGAATTGTTGCGTGTTAGAAAATACGCGGCGGTAGAGTTTATGAATTCGCGTCCGAGCATTGCACGTAAGTTTAACACACAAACAGAAAAGAGGAGTGAACACCAAAAGTTTTTACGTGGAAAACCCGAAAAGGGAAAAAACCACGGGGCCTCGCCCAGTTGCAAAATTCCACTAGTGTTTTCGTAGATTACAAATGGCGGATTTCGTCCCACAAGTCGGGATAATCCAAATACAACTTGTTTCTTCCACGAAATTCACAAAATCCTGCGAATTCCTTGTGTTTCCTGAAAATCCGGCAGAGTTCCGGCGTCTTCAGGCGGCAGGAAAAGCTCCGGCGGCGGTGGTCGAGGAGGTGAGGAATCTCATATTCCCCTTTCTCCTTCTCCTTCTCTTCTTCTTCTCTCTCTTCACTTGAGCCCCTTGGTGTAGAATGAGGGCTCTATTTATAGTTTTTCTGGAGTGGCATAGCCCGTAAATAGGCGTGAGATCAAGGGCGAACAGGGAGTGGTTTGAATGGACGGTCGATATCGAATCTTTTGATCATGCACCGTTCGTTGGACATTTGATGGCCTTAATGATGTTGGAATTCGATGATCTTGGGCTCGTTGGATTCGTCTCGTCGAGCCGCTCAATTCGAGTATAAGTTCGTCAAAATCGGAGACCGTTTGGTAACTCAAATTGCGGTTTGAACCTTCCAACAGCGCTTCGAACCTTTGATTCGGACTCATTTGGGCTCGGATTGGGTTGATCTTGGTGTCGTTGGGTTTGTATTTCCGAGACGCTCAGTTTGACTGTAAGCTAGCTGAAATCGGAGTTCATATGCTCCCGAAATTAATTTTTGAAGTTTCCAACTAGTTTTTCCTCGAGATTAGTGCCCGATCAAGATTATTTTTGCATGCCGTATCAGTTGCCCCCCTATTTTCGGACATCGAAGTTCCAAGAGTCCGAAAATATATGTCACAAATTTCGGAAAATTTTTCTGAGTGACCCAGCATTGATCTGGATTGTAGAAGCCTCGAACGGCTCCGAAAATGTCAAAATTGAGCCCGGAACGTCGAAAAACGGTCTTGGGGACCCCAAAAACGTCGAATTTAAACTTTTCAGGGCGAAAAAACGGACCCAAAACGGGCCAGGTGGTCGAACCGACCGGACCGGCCGGCCGGCCGCCGTCGCAGCCGCCAGTGCGGAACCGCGGCCGCGCGCGCGCTAGGTGCGCCCGCGATGGGGTGCGCCCGCGCTGGGGTGCGCCCGCGCCCGCTAGGTGCGCCCGCGATGGGGTGCGCCCGCGCCCGCTGGATTCGCCCGCGCTGGGGTTCGCCCGCGCCTGCCGCGCGGGGGGTGCGCCAGCGCCTGCCGTGCGCTGGCCTGTGTGGCCGCGTGTGTGCCACGGCTGGCCAGCAGCGATCCGCGTGTGCTGGCCGCGGATCGCTGGTCTGGCCGCGCGAAAAGGTGCAGCCGGTTGGCTGCACCGCCAATGTGGGCCCCACATCCGTCCAAAAATGGCATTTTTGCTATTTTTGGGTCCAAAAAATTCCGAAAAAATCCCCAAAAATTGCAAAAAATTCCTAAAAATTTTCTAAAATAGGATAATTCTGAAATTTGTAATAACTTCCCCCCTTTTTCTCCAAAACCTATAAATAGGCCTCCTAGGCCCTTAGGAAACTTGCAACTTCTCTTTCTTTCTCCCTCCGGTTTACTGGCGGCAGAAACCTACGGGATTCCTTCCTCCCCCTCCGGTTTACTGGCGGTTGGGGCTTCCGTTATTTGCGAGTTGGAATCTTTTCCTACTCGAATAGCGCCCCTCCTCACGTGCAGAAACCTACGGGATTTCTTCCTCCCCCTCCGGTTTACTGGCGGCAGAAACCTACGGGATTTCTTCCTCCCCCTCCGGTTTACTGGCGTTTGAGGCTTCCGTTATTTGCGAGTTGGAATCTTTTCCTACTCGAATAGCGCCCCTCCTAGCGTGCAGAAACCTACGGGATTTCTTCTTCTCCCTCCGGCTTACTGGCGGTTGAGGCTTCCGCTATTTTGCGAGCGGGAAACTTCCCCTGCTCGAATTAGCACCCTTCCTCGCGCGCAGAAGCCTACGGGATCTCTTTTCCATCTGAGCGGAGGTTTGCTGGCGATGGACGATCGAGTTGAAGCCCGTTAGTAATCAACGATCGAGTGTGGAGCCAAAGGGGAGAGTTCGAGAATGCGTTGCAAATAGCATTCAAGCGAGTGTTGCAACTCGGGCTTCTGAGTTTATGATTTTGATGATAACAAATAATAATTATTAATCTTTTATTTCTCCTGGTATTTGCAGTGCATATTTCTTTCTATGTTAACTAATATTTCAGGTACATCATGCACCGTTCTTTGAAGATTCAAGGCTCAAGATTACGTAGAATTGGTCGTATTAAATGAGTCTGTAATTTTCATTTATTGAGTCAAGTCTTATAATGATGTATGATTGTTTGTTGATCATGCACACACACAGAGGGAGCAAAAAATGATTATAAATATTTTAACTTTTCTGTTCATCGTACTGTACGAATTTATTTCGTACTGTACGATCTGGTGTAACAGAAATAAAATAAAATATTTATTTTTCCTGAAAAAAATTAATTTTGAATATAACTAATCGTACTGTACGATCATCACATCGTACTATACGATCTGTTATAATTAGAAAGACCGCCGTCCATTAAATTAGGCAAAAATTTGAATTTGAACAGTTGTATAATCGTACTGTACGATCATAATCGTACTGTACGATGTTTGAAATATTGCCTAAGTTAATCCTGAGATTATGCAATCAAAACGGCATAATTTTGATGTGTTGATCGTACTGTACGAACTGTATCGTACTATACGATCAATAGAGACAATTTTGAAAATCTGCCCGTTTATTGAACTGTTCGTACAGCACTTTCGTACAGGACATCGTACAGTACGAACTTCAATTGAACTGTTCGTACAGTACTAACTGGATCGTACAGTACTAACAGGTCAATTTCTGCACATCGTACTGGACGATCTTGAGATCGTACGGTACGATATTTGATGGCTGAATTGAGTATTTTTAGGGTTTTTTGAGCCCTCTATTTAAGCACTCTCATAAGACTTTGTAAGGGTCTTTTGGCAGCCATTGTGTATTCATTCTTTTAGAGAAAACTTGAAGAGAGGACTTGAAAGGGAGAGAGGAAAGGGTGAAGTTTGAGAGAGGGAGAAGAACCTTGGAGGGGGTTTCAAGGGAGTGTGAAGGAGAGTTCACACGGTTGCTCCGGCGAGCTTGCACCTCAGTACCATCGGATTCAAGGTTCGTTTTGAAGGAAGTTTTGGGAAGAAGAAGATCTCATTGGTGTCAAAGGACCCGGCTCCTCCGCCGCACCGGAGAAGGTGAAAGTGATTGTGTAAGGGCTTCTCCGCCTAGCTGTGGGGGCTAAAGGAGAATCACTAAAGGTTTAGTGTAATACTCGGAGGGTGCCTCCGGGGAGTGGACGTAGATCATGGTTTGACCGAACCACTATAAATTGGTGTGTTCTTTCCTTTATTTTTCTGCACTTTATTTCCGCATTTATTTTTATTATGATTAATTGCGTGGATGAAATTGATTATCTATCTTTTTATTGTGAATGAAATTCGCTTCCGCATAAAGTCATAAAAAAGATATTTCTTTTAATTAAAGAAGTTTTTAATCATCCAATTCACCCCCCTCTTGGCGCATCTAGTAATTTCAATTGGTATCAGAGCGGGTTTCAAAAATAGTGTTTTAGAAAACCTTGAAAAAATCGATCATGGCATATTTTGGAAATCGTAACATTGTGGAAGGCTATTATATCACACGACCACCTTTATTTGAAAATATTTCTTTTAATTTTTGGAAAATTCGCATGTCAACATTTTTGCAATCAATTGATTATCGAATGTGGAATATGATTCAAACTGGCTATTCTGTACCTTCACGTATGATAGATGGAGTCAAAATTAATATTCCTTTTACTGAATGGAGTATAATAGAACTATTCAATGCACAACTAAATGCTAAATGTTTGAATTGTTTTTTCTGTGCATTAAATTCTGACGATTGCATGAGAATCTCTACATGTACTACTGGGAAAGAAATTTGGGATAGATTATGCATTTCGTATGAAGGTACTAGTGAAGTCAAACAGTCTAAATTGAATATTCTAATGCGTGATTATGAACTTTTCAGCATGAAGCCATATGAGACTATCTTAGACATGTTTACTAGATTTAATCAAATTGTGATGTCATTGCATGATTTAGGTAGAGAACTTTCAAACTTTGAAAAAGTTAGTAAAATTCTACATTCTTTACTTGATAAATTTGATGCCAAAGTCATGGCAATATGTGAATCAAAAGATTTGAATGCTTATTCTATAGATAATCTAATCGGCTCACTCATTGCCTACGAGCAAAGTGTGAGTCAAAGATTTTTGGATGCAGGTGATGAGAAGACAATTGTGCTAAAAGCCAAACACACAGATGAATATGGCTTAGTAGACGATGAAAGCAAGGTGATATCATCGATAACAAATAAATTTGAAAATCTATTGAACCACAAGCATGAACATCAACAAAAGCGGAGTAGAGGTAAATATTATAAAAATGTTAAGTTTTGTTCTGACATAATTTGCTTTGGGTGTAGGAAACCCAGACATTTGAAGCGTGAATGCCCCAACTTAAAAACTCTTCCTGCAAAGGAAAAGAGTAAAAATAAACCGTTTGTAATTTGGGGAAAAGATAAGCAAAAAGTCTCCTGGGCAGACCTAGTTTCTGAATCATCAGAACAGGAGCAAGATGATGAGGTATAAGTACGTTAAGGTTTGTTTGTGTGTTTTTGTTTATGTGTTTTGTATGTTTTTTTTATTTTTGTATGTTTAACTTTTTTTATATAATAGTATGTTTTTGTTTCGTTATTATGTTGTTATTTTATATTTTATTTTATCTCTTCTTTTTGATAATGTCAAAGGGGGAGAAAGTATTGTAGTTTATTGCATTTTATTTTAATTTTTGCTGTTATTTATTAATCTTTAAAAAAAAAAGGAAATTTTAAAAAAAAGGAAGCTTTCCCTGAATTTTTAATGTAATTCTTTTACTAAGGGGGAGTTTAGGAGAAATTTTTTTTTAATTTGCAAAGTCAACCTATATTATTTGACATCATCAAAAAGGGGGAGATTGTTGCAACTCGGGCTTCTGAGTTTATGATTTTGATGATAACAAATAATAATTATTAATCTTTTATTTCTCCTGGTATTTGTAGTGCATATTTCTTTCTATGTTAACTAATATTTCAGGTACATCATGCACCGTTCTTTGAAGATTCAAGGCTCAAGATTGCGTAGAATTGGTCGTATTAAATGAGTCTGTAATTTTCATTTATTGAGTCAAGTCTTATAATGATGTATGATAGTTTGTTGATCATGCACACACACAGAGGGAGCAAAAAATGATTATAAATATTTTAACTTTTCTGTTCATCGTACTGTACGAATTTATTTCGTACTGTACGATCTGGTGTAACAGAAATAAAATAAAATATTTATTTTTCCTGAAAAAAATTAATTTTGAATATAACTAATCGTACTGTACGATCATCACATCGTACTATACGATCTGTTATAATTAGAAAGACCGCCGTCCATTAAATTAGGCAAAAATTTGAATTTGAACAGTTGTATAATCGTACTGTACGATCATAATCGTACTGTACGATGTTTGAAATATTTCCTAAGTTAATCCTGAGATTATGCAATCAAAACGGCATAATTTTGATGTGTTGATCGTACTATACGAACTGTATCATACTATACGATCAACAGAGACAATTTTGGAAATCTGCCCGTTTATTGAACTGTTCGTACAGCACTTTCGTACAGGACATCGTACAGTACAAACTTCAATTGAACTGTTCGTACAGTACTAACTGGATCGTACAGTACTAACAGGTCAATTTCTGCACATCGTACTGGACGATCTTGAGATCGTACGATACGATATTTGATGGCTGAATTGAGTATTTTTAGGGTGTTTTGAGCCCTCTATTTAATCACTCTCATAAGACTTTGTAAGGGTCTTTTGGCAGCCATTGTGTCTTCATTCTTTTAGAGAAAACTTGAAGAGAGGACTTGAAAGGGAGAGAGGAAAGGGTGAAGTTTGAGAGAGGGAGAAGAACCTTGGAGGGGGTTTCAAGGGAGTGTGAATGAGAGTTCACACGGTTGCTCCGGCGAGCTTGCACCTCAGTACCATCGGATTCAAGGTTCGTCTTGAAAGAAGTTTTGGGAAGAAGAAGATCTCATTGGTGTCAAAGGACCCGGCTCCTCCGCCGCACCGGGGAAGGTGGAAGTGATTGTGTAAGGGCTTCTCCGCCTAGCTGTGGGGGCTAAAGGAGAATCACTAAAGGTTTAGTGTAATACTCGGAGGGTGCCTCCGGGGAGTGGACGTAGGTCATGGTTTGACCGAACCACTATAAATTGGTGTGTTCTTTCCTTTATTTTTCTGCACTTTATTTCCGCATTTATTTTTATTATGATTAATTGTGTGGATGAAATTGATTATCTATCTTTTTATTGTGAATGAAATTCGCTTCCGCATAAAGTCATAAAAAAGATATTTCTTTTAATTAAATAAGTTTTTAATCATCCAATTCACCCCCCTCTTGGCGCATCTAGTAATTTCAGCGAGAAGCCGATGGCGAGTAGCAGTCTGCCGACGAGGAGAAGTCTGACGACAAGAAGAAGTCCGACGTCGGGTAGAAGTACGGCCTTGGGCAGAAGACCGACGAAAGTTCGCCGACGAGCAAAAGTCCGATGTCGGGTAGAAGTCCGCCGACGAGCAGAAATCCGACGACAGGGAGAAGTTCAACGTCGAGTAAAAGACCGACGAAAGTTCGTCAACGAGCAGAAGTCCGACGACGAGCAGAAGTCGACTAACGAGCAGAAGTCCGATGTCGGGTAGAAGTCCGCTCTGCTGACGAGCAGAAGTCTGACGTCGGGTAGAAGTTCAACGTTTGGTAGAAGTTCAACGTCGGGTAGAAGACCGACGAAGATTCATCGACGAGCAGAAGTCTGACGACGAGTAGGAGTCCGCTGACGAGCAGAAGTTCGATGTCGGGTAGAAGACCGACGAAGATTCGTCGACGAGCAGAAGTCTGACGACGAGTAGAAGTCCGCAGACGAGCAGAAGTCCGATGTCGGGTAGAAGTTCGCTCTGCTGACGAGCAGAAGTCCGACGTCGGGTAGAAGTTCAACGTCGGGTAGAAAACCGACGAAGATTCGTCGACGAGCAGAAGTCTGACGACGAGTAGGAGTCCGCTGACGAGCAAAAGTTCGATGTCGGGTAGAAGACCGACAAAGATTCGTCGACGCGTAGAAGTCTGACGACGAGTAGAAATCCGCTGACGAGCAGAAGTCCGACGACGAGTAGGAGTCCGCTGACGAGCAGATGTTCGACGTCGGGTAGAAGTTCAATGTCGGGTAGAAGACCGACGAAGATTCATCGACGAGCAGAAGTCTGATGACGAGTAGAGGCCCTATCCGAGGTTGTATGTCAGAACATTTGTTCGATGACATTGACCTGTGTAGAAGAGGTTGAGAGAATTCACCAAGGATGTGAGACCTATCCGAGGTTGTATGTCAGAACATTTGTTCGATGATATTAACCTGTGTGGAAGAGGTCGAGAGAATCCACCAAGGATGTAAGACCTATCCGAGGTTATTTGTCGGAGCCCTACTCGACGATGTTAACCTGTGTGGATGAGGTCAGGAGAATCCACCAAGGATGTGAGACCTATCCGAGGTTGTATGTCAGAACATTTGTTCGATGACATTAACCTGTATGGAAGAGGTCGGATCAAATCCCCCTGGGATTGATCATCCGGTGATTGAGATACAATATGGATTGTGTATTTCTCGAATCACGGAAAAAGAGTTTGAGGAGTTTTTTCTTATCTATTATAAGAGAAAAAATCATATCACAACAATACGAACATTCTATTACTGTATTACGTAAGATAGTACAAAGCACTCAATACACGAGATCTACGTATGGTGACAATACCACAACATTAAACTTGGAAGAAGACATTTAGAGATATCAAAGTAACACTCTACTCAATATAAGAGCGACAACAAGACAAGTAATATTGCTAATACAAATACACAAAGTGTGTGATCATTCAATCTCTCCAACCATTTGAATATTATTCAATGGTTGTCTTTGTTGTTGACTTTGCCCCCCAGCGGGACGAGCTTCCTCTCGGGTTGGCACATTCTTGATGAATTGTTGGAGATATCCTTGCCGGATTAGTCTCTCAACTTCTTCCTTGAGTTGCCAACATGCTTCAGTAGTGTGCCCACGGCTACGGTGGAAGTGGCAATATTGCTCCTGATTTCCGACGTTGGGCTTCAAAGGGTGTGGCCATTTCACATTCTCCTGATCCCGGATGGCCATTAATACATTTGATTGGGATGTATTAAGTGGTGTGTACTCCTTTTCTTGGCGAGGTCCTCGTCGTGGTGATGGAGACCTATGAGGCAGATTATTCTTCTCATGCTTTTTCTGCTGTGAGAAAGAATTATCCATCCCAGGTGCACCTTTGCGCTTCCCGCTGATTTGCTCAAACTGTTTCCTGTGAGCATTTATAGCTTCATCGGCAGAGATTTGTGCCTCCACGCGATGGATCAAGCCAGCGTACGAATGGACGGTGTCTCGCATAAGGGCCGAATAGAAGGGGCCAGGACGAAGACCTCCAAGAAAGACCCCTCTGAGTAATTCAGGGTCTACTCCTGGAATTTGTCGTGCTTCAGTGGAAAATTGTTGAAAATACTCCTTCAACGATTCTCCCTCATTTTGGCAAATCCCGGAGAGGTGGGAAGAATCCTTTGCAATTCTTCGATTGGCCACAAATTGTTCGACGAATACTTTGGCCAATTTGACAAAAGAGGGGATCGTTCCAGGTGGAAGCGAGTAGAACCATGTTCGGGCCTGTCCTTTAAGGGTGGCGGGAAAGACCTGGCAGAGGAGCGCGTCTGATGCTCGTTGAATATGCATGATGGTTCTGTAGTAGTCGATATGCTCATATGGGTCGGTCGTCCCATCGTAGGACTCAACATTTGGCACTTTGAACCCTACCGGAATGGGGTGCTGAAGAATGGCTTCTGTTAGAGGTGATGATTCCTGAAAATTCCTCTGTCGGAGAGCATGCCTCACATCTCCTCGGGGGAACTCTTCCCGTACCAATTTTTGTAATTCGCAGCGTAGGACATTGTGAGGGAGTCCTGCAATGCGTGGTTGGAGAGAGCCTTCTGGGAGTTCTGAAAAAATGCGAGGATGTGTTGAACTCGCTGTATCGGCAAGTTCATCTTCCTGTTGTGATTGAGGATGTCCCCTAGGTGGAGGAAGGTGAATTTCTTCTTGACGCTGCTCGAATTGAACATCTTCAACCCTTGGTGGATCCCGAGGGTGAAGGATCTCTTCCAACGCCGGCTGTCGATCGTCTCATAGGAGTTGAAGAATCTCGTTCTGAGATTCTTCCATCTTCCGAATCCTTTCTTCCAAAGAAGGCCCTGAGATCCTTTCACCGGCAGCATTTTTCCCCCCAGGGTGCAAAGATACTGAGATTGGTCGTCTATGGTTAATAGACGAGTTTCTGGACTGACGAGAGTTGGAGCGAGAAGCTCCAACCAAACGATTGCTGCGCCTATTCACCATCGTAGCAATATTCGAAGTAGTGGGATAGAAGTTTCCCACAGACGGTGCCAAACTGTTGCGTGTTAGAAAATATGCGGCGGTAGAGTTTATGAATTCGCGTCCGAGCGTTGCACGTAAGTTTAACACACAAACAGAAAAGAGGAGTGAACACCAAAAGTTTTTACGTGGAAAAACCCGAAAAGGGAAAAAACCACGGGGCCTCGCCCAGTTGCAAAGTTTCACTAGTGTTTTCGTAGATTACAAATAGCGGATTTCGTCCCACAAGTCGGGATAATCCAAATACAACTTGTTTCTTCCACGAAATTCACAAAATCCTGCGAATTCCTTGTGTTTCCTGAAAATCCGGCAGAGTTCCGGCGTCTTCAGGCGGCAGGAAAAGCTCCGGCGGCGGTGGTCGAGGAGGTGAGGAATCTCCTATTCCCCTTTCTCCTTCTCCTTCTCTTCTTCTTCTCTCTCTTCACTTGAGCCCCTTGGTGTAGAATGAGGGCTCTATTTATAGTTTTTCTGGAGTGGCATAGCCCGTAAATAGGCGTGAGATCAAGGGCGAACAGGAAGTGGTTTGAATGGACGGTCGATATCGAATCTTTTGATCATGCACCGTTCGTTGGATATTTGATAGCGTTAATGATGTCGGAATTCGATGATCTTGGGCTCGTTGGATTTGTCTCGTCGAGCCGCTCGATTCGAGTATAAGTTCGTCAAAATCGGAGACCGTTTGGTAACTCAAATTGCGGTTTGAACCTTCCAACAGCGCTTCGAACCTTTGATTCGGACTCATTTGGGCTCGGATTGGGTTGATCTTGGTGTCGTTGGGTTTGTATTTCCGAGACGCTCAGTTTGACTGTAAGCTCGCTGAAATCGGAGTTCATATGCTCCCGAAATTAATTTTTGAAGTTTCCAAATAGTTTTTCCTCGAGATTAGTGCCCGATCAAGATTATTTTTGCATGCCGTATCAAGAATAAAACGAGAGATGAGAAGAGAATGTAGGAGAAAAACTGAATGAAGATTTATCAGTTGTGACATAATCATGGCATAATAAAATATTTTCATAAAATGAAGATTTATTAGTTGTGACATGATCATGTTAGATATACATTAGTGATTTTCAAATAAGGAGTGACTATGCATGAAATCATTGGCTGACTTCATTCGAGTTGGTTCAATTCTTGGGAATAACTTTGTCGGGTGTCTTGGACAATCTTGCCTAAGTGGCCTTTGGGGTTGAATATATTGGTGAATTACTTTTGTAATTTTGAACTACCCTATTTAGTCAAATGAAACGCTAATTTTCTAATTTATTACTCTGATCATACAATACAAAATTAGGTTTATACTCTTCAATTATTTAAACCCTCATTCAAATCAGATTGTATGATATTTGGTCATGCAATACGATCAACTATTTTAAATTAAGGATCATCTAGGATGAATCAGATTTAATCTAGGGAAGTCTTCATTTAATCAAATTGCATGGCTTAAATCGTACAGTATTATATCCAATTAAGATTTGATCCTGATTTGATTTCTTGATCAATGGACAAATTGTACAACATTCTTTTAATAATCCTACATAATGAAATATATTGTATAGTATGATTATGTCAAAATTTAAGTTTTGAATTTGCATAAATTAAGGAACAATTTTTGAAGTTCAATGAAAATACCTGTTTTATGAAAATATTTGATCATCTTATAAGATTATAAGTCATAAATTATGATTAGTTATTTCGAAAATTAATTTAATTTAATATTAATTTATTTTTAAAATATTTAATCATACAATATTATTTAATAAAGAAAATCAACTGTTTAAGTTTCTCCTCCCTTCTTATGTATTTGTACTTTCTTTAGTTTATTTAAAGGCTTGTATTGCCATTTGTGTAGCTATTTGTTGCCTATAATTAGAGGCTATATGTTGTAATATGATATGATTAAGAAATAAAGAGTTTGAGTTTTGATGCTCTTCCTCTCCCAAGAAGCTCAAGAAGGAAGTGCTTCCTCTTATTAAAGATCCTAAAAATACACCCAATACAAACTGATTCAAGAAGAAGCAAAATTACATACTCTTTTATTACAGCTTGTGATTAGACTCATTGCATTATTTCTCGAGTTATTTTCTCTAGTTTGGCTCGATGTATGTTGTACTTGAAATATTAGTAGCACACAAAATAAATTATATATAAAATGCAAATAATCATAAATGATCAAACCAATAATATTTGTAATCGTTAAAACACTAGGTCGAGCTCATGGGTTTCAATAAATTTATTTTACAAGGAGATAACAAGAAGCTTTTGAAGACTAGTCACATTTAGGTTTTGGTTCATGTTTTGATCCTTTGTTGTTGTGCATAATCACTAGTTGATAAAGGTAGTATTAGGAGGGCTTGATGGGTGTTTTGTGGTGGAGGTTTTGTTAAATGAAGGGTAATGTTGGCTCTCATTAAGAATGGTTGCATAAGAGACAACTGGTTTGTTGGGTGATTTGGTGAAACATGAAGAGACAACTTGCTACCATGCCAGAGAAAAAGAGAAGAGAAAGGGAAGAGAAGAGAGGAGAGAGAAAGGAAGAGAAAGGATGTGATGGCCAAAGTTCAGATTTTATTCGTCGGACTAGTTAGGGGTTTCTTAGAGCACGAGGTAGATTTTTGAACCCCTATCTCTGATTTTAATTCTATTGGTTTTTAAAAACGTTATGTATAAAATGTATTTTTTTCCAAATTTTATAATGTTTTCAACAAATAACTTTTGATATGTTGTATGCTTTATCTCTAACATTTTAACTATACAAAATCAAAATTCCATTGGTTGATTTTTCATATGTAAATATTATTGTATATGAAATGATTGAGGCTTGTCTCGTAATTATAATAATTATATAAAAGTCTTAAAATGCTCATATGAATATCTCTCTGAAGTTGAATTTTGAACAAGAAAAATTCAATGAGTATAATGTTATACATATAATGTGGCTTCTTATATTCAATTCTTACATTATTTTAGTACTTTATTGAATTTATAATTGAATTATTGTTACAATTGTATTTGCATTATTCATAGCATGTTTTTTGGAGGTGTTCTGATATGTGGATAAGTGCATTATCTAAAATGTTTAAAGGGTGGTCCTACATGTTATAGTCTTGCCCCATCTTCCTAGTGTGGATGATGGAGGGATTCTGACCCCACTTGCTAAAAGTGAGTGTGAGAGTTTATGGAGCACTATTCTGATATGATTTTGGACCCACTTGCTAGATACATATGTGGGAGGTTAAAGTAAGGCATCTGTGAAAAAGGATTTATAATTATGTGTCAAGACATGCATTTTATCATTGTACTGTATATAGTAATATTTTTATAAATTAAGCATAAATAATATCCCAAACTCAATGTTAATAATCCCCAAAATTCTAAATGAAACCTAATGAAATGTGAGTGTCATGTGCAAATGAATCTTTGATACTAAATATTATATGATGATAACAAGTATTTTGTGTGATACATCTAAACTCTCTTTGCAAGTGGCTTTGAAAGTATTAAATAAGAACTTTAAAATCAAGTAAACTATGAAGCTCTAGAAAATTTTGCTATGTTGATACTTTTTTTATCTTATATAATTCATTGTCTTTATTTTAATTAATTAACAACTATGTTTGATATCTGTGATGGGTTTGGGGAAAAAAAGTATACTGAGTTGGTTATGCCCATTCTATGATATTTTTCTGAAAGGTAAAGGCCAAGAAAAATAGAAAGGTATAAATATATGATTTTCTTAGTCTAAGTGATCGAAGTATTACTCTGCAACCCAAGTTTTACATTTTGCATTCTGATGAAACGCAACATGTTGTGTTTCTTTTATTATTTTGATTATATATTTGCTCTTGTTATTTTTGTTGATGATTGAGTTATTAAAGCAAATGTTTATTACTTCAATAATTCCATTAGATCTTAGGAAATCATATATGCTTCCATAATTTTTTAATGAACATTAACAAAGATTCATAGAATGACCTTTTCTTGATGGATTAACCGTTCAGAGAAAGTTCCTACTCCTTAGAACCTTGGCTGGTGATATAGGTAATCAGAAGAGGAATCCTTCCAGCAAGCAGCAAATAGAAAAGTAAAATAGAGAAAGGAATGCTTAGCAACAAATATATAGTATATTTCTTCTTTTCTATCGAAATTCCAAAACAGTACAACTATTTGTATAAGGGCTAGAGACTAGTAAAACCAAAGCATAACAGAAAGCTACATAGTATTAGCATGAACTAAAATGGAAATGTAAGTAGTGGAGTGTTAACTACAAAGCAATAATAAGACTAAAGCATAATTGAAAGGTATAATACTCCCTTCGGCTAAAATACTCCCTGTAGCTTAAGATGCTCAACATCAGGAATCCCCCGCCAGTGAAGAGTCTGCTATCTCAGCAGAAATGGATGTTTGTGCTTCGTCGGAGGGATAGTAAGGGTGAATGTCAGCCACATTAAAGGAAGAAGCTATACCAAATTTTAGAGGCAAGTATATAACGTATGCGTTATCATTGATCTTTTGCAAGATGGGGAATGGGCCAACTTTGCGACGACCCAATTTGGAATAGGTGCCCATGGGTAATCATTCACGACGAAGGTGAACCATAACTAGTTCATATTGACCCTGATTTTGTCAAACTCTTGGTCAAAGGGTTGTTGACCTCATTTTTGTATGAGGTCACTCTTAACTCCTTCCTAAGTCCTAGATCTTAGGATCTTCCTAGATCCTAGCCCTTAGGCTCAATTCAAATCTTAATTCAATCCAAACCCAGAATTCCCAGGCTAAAGACTTAGGTCCTAAAGCCCTTTCTAGGTGATTTTTCCACCACCTTGAAACCCAATCAATTGACATCTGATTCAAGGTCTGTCAATTGCATATTGATATGACATGTCTCTAATGTCAACCCTCCAAATTTGAGCTCATTTGGAGGACTCTAATCCTGTAAACTTAATCCAAATTCAAAAGCTATAAAGCCTTCAAATATTTATAGCTCATGCCACTGGACATTCCACCTAATGGAATTTGACCTTTGAGCCTTACTCAAACCCTCTGATCACCTTTAATACCTTAAGATTAATTTGTCAAACAATAGTCTGCAATTTTTTAGACTCAATTTGACCTAAAATTGACTTAGGGGCAAAATGACCAACATGCCCTTATAAGAATTTTTGGACTCCTTTAGGGGTGCAACCGAGTCAAGCCGGCTCGGGCTCGACTCGTTAATGGGCTCGACGAGCCGAGCTTATCGAGCTCGCGAGTCGAGCTCGAACACGAGTTCGAGCTCGAACGCTAAACGAGCTCGAGCTCGGACACTGGGTTGATCGACTCGTTGGCTCGTCGAGCTACTCGGGTCGCGTCTGCGGGAGGCCGCGGGTTGCGCCAGCGAGCTGCGCCAGCGGGAGGCGGGAGCGGGATTGGGCTGCGCCAGCGGGAGGCGGGACCGCGGGAGCGGACGCGTCTGCGGGAGGCGGGACCGCGGGAGCGGACGCGGGCTGCGCCAGCGGGAGCGGACGCGGGTTGCATCTGCGGGAAGCGGGACCGCGGGAGCAGGTGCGACCGTGCGAGAGCGTCGACGACGCGGTCACGCGGTCACCCGGGCCGCCCGTCACGAGCACGACGACGGGCTCGATAGCGAGCTCGACGAGCCGCTCGATTTGACGACGAGTCGAGGTCGAGCTCGGATTTTGAGCTCGACTCGAGTTCGAGCTCGAGCTCAAGCTCGGGTTTTGATTGTCAGGCTCGACTCAAACACCCCCTGGCTCAAGCTCGACTCGACTCGTTTGCACCCCTAGACTCATTGGCCTAAACTTGATTTGATTTGATCATAAATCTTTGAAACCCATCTCAAATGATTTCAAATGACCTCTTAAACCTCTTTGACTCAACTCCAACATTAGATCAATTGGGTTGACCAAGTCAACCCATTTTGACCCTAATACCCTTTAGGGTCAAAATTGTCATTTTGGTCCAAATGACCTTTCTACATCTTGATGTCTCACCCATTAAACTCATATGACCAAATAGGTTTCAAATGACCCAACTCTTGGCCCTAGGTCAACTTGGTTTACCAAGTCAACTTAGTTGACCAAATGATCTATACACCTTCATTCCATTTGAACTTTTTGATCAAGGCTATTCCAATTTCATTTGAGCCCAATGGATGATCCCTTGAACACCCAAGAGACCCATCTTGGAGACCCGAGCTTTGGGCTCACTTAGGTTAGCCATTTGACTTGACCCAAGTGACCAAAGAGAGGTCTCCCTTGAGCCATCTCTCAACCTTAATCAAATTGAATCCAAATCAAGGTGCCATTGGGTTCCCCTTGACCTAATGCACCTCCCTTGACCAGCTCAGCCCTTGGGCCCACTTGGGTCAAGCGTTAGGCTAACCCAAAGTGTCCAAAACCACTTGGGATTGATCCAATTCTTGACCTAAGTCAAATTAAACTTGACCAACACTTCCATTAGGTCCCCCATGACCTAATACATCTCCCTTGACCAGCCCAGCCCTTGGGCTCACTTGGGTCAAGAGTTAGGCTAGCCTAAAGTGCCCAAAACCACTTGGGGTTGAGCCAATTCTTGCCTTAAGCCAAATTGAACCTGATCAACACCTCTAATAGGTGGCCCTAGGTCCTATACACCTTCCCCAACCAGCCCATGCCATGGGTTAACTTGGGTTAGGTATTGGGCTAGCTCAAAGTAGCCAAAACCATATGAACCCGAGCCTACTTTAAACCCAGATCAAATTGAACCCAATTTCCACTTGCATTGGGTGCACCAGACCCAGACCCATCTCCCACATCAAGCCCAGGGTTTGGACTGACCTGGGTTGAGCTCAATTCGACCTGAACCAAGCAGGTTTGGGTCCAACCGAGCCACCAGAACGAATGGGACCTCCCCAGGCCCAATTGAGCCCACACTCGATTCCAGCGTGTCTCCATCATCCTTTCCAGGTCAACCCGACCCAAACCCCGGCCGGCGGTGGTCAGAACCAATGGAGAACAAGCTTCGGTGGTCCCCCCAGGCCGATCCTGACCGAAAGCCTTCCAAAGGCTGTGGCTCGCCGGCTCGATGCTCACAAGCCATCAGGGATGATGTCCCATGCCACCTGGTGCCAATCCGCAGCCCCTCCAACTCAATCCCGGCCATCCAAGCTCGCGACATATGGCTGAATAGGGTTGTGCTTCCCATAGGCCATCATTCGATCCCAGGTAATTCGAAACACTCCCTAGAGCTTCTTCGACCTCCCAGCATCTCCCCTTAGCTTCCTAGACGTTTCCTTCCACCCGTTCGAGCGAACTCTGACGAAAGCTCTAGACATCCCGCTCGAAGTCGTACCTCCGGTCGCCCTCCAGCCCCGACGTCTGAAGGAGATATGCTCGCCATCACCCCCTGAAGCTTCCTGATAAAGAAGCTCATCTGTTGAGAATTTCTCTATGGTAATATCTCCATCCCGAGCTCCCTAGCTAGGTAGTCCGGTCAAGTGTGAAGGAAACCTTCACCCCAACGAATCTCCACCGTTGGATTGAAGAATTTCCCCTTCCCTAATCCTCCTTGTGAAATCTCATCAAAGTTCTTTGGCGGGATCGCCTGGATCACGTCGGAGAAGCCTCACGGTCTTCGGGCTCTCGCGGGAGGTTGAAGATGAAGTCCTGGTCGTTGATTCCAATCAACGGCACAGATTAGATCCCGCGGTCTCGGAGCCCGTTTCATCCTAGCCGTCCGATCCGCCATCCGATGGCTACGATTAATCCAACCATTATCCAATCAGTGCCAATGATTGCCCTGCCAATCACGGCACGCCGCGTGTAAAGTGCTAGCTGACTTGGTAATTAAGGAATTGAATTTCACAGAAAATTCATGAGAACTTCAAAAATTGATATCTCCCTGCACACTTGACCAAATTAGGTGTTCTTAGGCTCGTTGGAAAGGTCTCAGGGAGACCTACAAAAGCCCTATGATTCCAGGTCCTAATTGCATCTGTGTTGAGCTTAATTTTAATCTGAGTATTATTTGAATTATTGCATTTATTGTTTAATTTTAATCCCCAGGACCTGGAATCATGGGAGATTGAATTTGAGCATGTCCCTGACATGGCCAAATTTTTTCCCCCTGTTTGAGATGTTTAAGGGCTTCAATTTTCAATTTTGGATTCAAGGGTCATGGTTTGACCCTTAAATCCAAATTGAAATTGTGACATATCCAATGGGATTTAGGGTTTGATTTTTTGTGTGATGATGATGTGTAGGATAGGGAGTATAGAGCTTTTTATTTTGCCCTAATCCAAGCTTAGGATAGCTCCCTAAGATTTTTTTAAGGTTACTTAGAGTTCACCTTAGGTGGCTTGGTTAGCCACCTTAGGGTATTCCACTTGAGCCCAAATTTGGTGGGTTTAGGATTTGGGATCAAGTGATGCCATGGCCGAAATTTCATCAGGTTTAGAGCTCATTTGGTTTACCAAATAGGATCCATAGTATTCCCCCTCAGAATTGGCCTTTTAACCCTAATAAAATTCTAATAAATCACCATTAAATCCTAAAATTCCTTAAAATGCCTATAATTGACCCTAATTGATCTATTAATCAGTGAAAAATCAAATCCTATTAGTTTAGCTTTAAAATTTGTGTTAATTTAATTTTAATTAAAATCAATGTTTAATTAATTTTAATTAATTAAACATTATTAAAAATCCCAAAAAATATTTAAACACTTGCTAATCTCTCCTTAGATCAGTTTTTATCTTTGGAGTTGATTTCAAGAAGTATGGGACTCATTTGGGATCAAATCATTAAAAGGACCCTTAATTGAAACAATTAAATAATTACAATAAATACTAAAAATTCTAAAATTCATAACTAATTGTAAAAAATTCTAAATCAATCAAACTCAGTGGCTAATATTTATAATTAAAATTTCGTATTTTACAAAAAAAAGTCAAACCCCAAAAATTTGGTCAAAGTCAAAAAGTCAACATTTTGGTCAACCATAGGTTAAAATCGGGTTAAAACGTCTAAAAATCATATCGTTTCATAGAAAACTCCAAATTGAATGTACCACCTGTCTAACAACTCATAATAAAGTCTAGTATTTATTAAAAATCTGAAACCTTCAAATTTTTCTCTAATTCTAAAAATCAAATTTTGACCCTTTAATTAACACATCCGGATAATTTCCCAAAACCCGTTAATTCTCTCAAACTCCAGAATTTTCTAAGTAGGTTAATAAAATTCTCAACCATTCCTTTAAAATCAATAACCAACTCCTCTTGATATTAATCCACTCCTTTAATTCAACCTAACTTAAAATAATTTAATCAACCCCGATTGCTACTGGGTAACCCATGTCTACGAGGCTATTAACTTAGCCCCAAGGAAGGTGAAATAAACTTCATGACCTCAGTGTGAAACAAAGATAGTAATCAATTAACCCTTAAAATATATTTAAATAAAATTCTTAATGTATTAATATTTAAATTCTAACATAAATTTCCCTTAAACCTTAACAAACTCAAAATTTTAAACAAATTTAACCATTCACCCACCTTAAAATCTACCCCTGCCACACGACCTTCTATACACACTTTAGATGATGTGCTAGGACAACCAACTCTAGATCTAGGTTAGGCCGGTGTTTACTTTACTGTTGTGTGCCAAATTTTTCGTAGTTTTCACTACATGTTGTGGATGAAATTGCTTTGCTGTGTCTGTTTACTTTTTACTGTACTCTGTGGATGGTCGATGTATTTGGCGACTAGGTTACCCTTAGGTTAGGTACGATCTGGATGTTCACACAGTTTTTTGCAGGTGGCTACGCTCATGCAGTGCAATAAAAAGGGGGGCTAAGTTAATAAAAAAAATTAATTATTATAAATGCTTGCACATGTGCTTTAGCTGCTAAAGCCCCCAAATAAAAAAAGAGTGGCTAATGTGTTTTACTTTCTTTTCTGTACATATATAACTGCTTGGGAATAATTTCTTTTTATTTATTAACTGCTTAGGATAACCCTGCAGGTGAGTCTAGATTTTATTTTCATACAAATGTAATTTGTGTAATTGTTAAGTGTTGTGAAAGTTAGTTTTGAGTTGAGATACATAGGTCCAAAGCTTGGACTCCAAAGAGAAAAGGATGCTCTTTAGGGGAGTACTCCTTTTCTATTTGGAGATCCAAATTTGGACCATACTCCTTCCCTACCCAAAGAGGAGAGAGTGACCTTCCCCTTAAAGGAAGTGCCCTCTTATCCATTTGGGTAGTCTACTACGAAGGATCCAAGAAGCCTGAAGGAAAGAAGCCCGGAGGAGAACAAGACTGAGAGTATCCCACTCAAAACAACTTGCGTCATTATTAGGTTTAGAATTCGGGTTGTTGTCAGTGGTGCCTGACCACTTTACTTTCTGTAAAATTTTGATTTGTAATAAGCAAGACAACTTTGCCTATGGGCATTTATTAATTAATTCATTTATATTTGATGTGTTGAATTGATTGCCTTTAGGATTGTCTGCTTTTCTTAGTTTTTGACGTTTATGTGCCGCTTTTGTTTTTGCCTGAACTCATGAGACTCGTGAAGGTGTGAAAGTTTTATACTCATAATCTTAAAGTTTAAAATTTTAGTGAGTCTAAATAACATAGAAATATAATGAATCTAGAGAATTAGCTGGGGATCGACCCCGGGGTCGCATGCATATTTCTACATTACTCTTTCCTTGTTTTAGACCCTTCCCCGCCTGCAGGTAAAGTCGGGATAGTCTGACCTATGCCGGATCTAGGGAAGTCCAGTCTTCTAAAAAATTATTTTCTAAGCCTGTTTTTAAAATTTCAAGCATACTTGATTTGAGGTTGTTAACCAGCATGCATTGCATTAAAAACACAAAGAAAGAGTCAAAATTTTAATTGCATAGTCCTTAGCATTTTGCACCAAACATAAGTCAAAGGGGCCAATTAGGAAAATCTCTAGATGTCGGCCCCAACTCTCCAAAACCTTAAATACAACGTCCCTACCACTCTTTCATAAAAGACCGGACTCATCTCTTTTAAATCAATTAGGTAAGTCCAGGTTCTGCACTGCATTAGTTAGGATCGGACGATTGTGGTCCAGTGTCTAAATTAGATTTAGGATCTGGGGCAGATCTTTGATTATAAGACCCCAAATTTTGGGAATATAGTCCCAAATTTCTAATAAAATGCTCAACTCTAATTAAAGCTTTATTTCAATCCAAAAACATAAAGCGCAACAGTTAGATTAAGTTGGGACACTTCTGGATGGTTCCGGAATCTCAAAGTGTCACCTACCTATCCTCCCTTAACTCTGTTAATAACTGTTCAACCTTGATCCATTCACTTTTAATTTTTCAAACTTCCTCTCTTTTTGATATCACTCATAGAAAATCTAACAAAATTCCGTCACTATTCTAATCGAGAGTTTTCGTAGGGGACTCTATCTACCTACGATATAATTAACTACGAGGGCTTGCGCTCGTAGGAGATTTGGAACCACACACGCACCTGATTTTAAAATTGATTTTTCAAAATCTTATTAGATTTCTTTGGGAAAATGTCAAAAAATGATCATCGTTATTACATTAGAAGGATTATCATTGAATGGTGTTATCTCCCTTCGGGGAGATACATCCTTCTTTGATAAGGCTTTGGATGGGAATTCGACGATCGTACTTCTTGAATATTATAATTGGATATTTAGTTAAACTTCACTTTGTTCCCTCGGGGCCATACGAAGTTTTCTTTAGAATCCGATCATGATATTGAAGATGAGTTTCATAATTCTAAGTCTGAACACTGTTATGAAATTTTATTTTCATCATTCGGGGTGATATAATTTCTCTAACGGGTTGATTCGACTTTAGAATTAGAATTAAATCTCAATTTTAAAATTTCCAAAGAAAACTAACATTTTTTAAAACCTATTTTCCAAAATTCTACCAACAAAACAAGGGTTGACTTGGTCAAATTGACCAGGCTAGGCCCCAAGACCCCTCCCAATCAACTTAGTGGGTCAAATTAAGTCTGTTGAGCCCAGACCCAAACCCTGGGTCAATCTAGTTGACCAGGTCAACTTGGGTTGACCCAAATTGACATAAATCACTATTATTTGATTTCAAACCTAATCTATGGCTTCTAGACTCAACCTCTCAGCTCCCTTATATTTCATGGGTCAGACCAAGTTCATTTAGCTCAGACCCAAGTTTTGGGTCAACCTGGTTGGCCAAATAAACCCAAGTTGGCCCATTGAGTCCTAATGAGTCTAAAATCAATTTCAAACCAATTTAAAACCTTCTTTGACCCAAACCCCTACCCCATTGGACCTCTTTGGCTAGGTTGACCAAGTAAACCCTTGACTTGGTCAACCCAAATCTCTCTTTGGTCAAAACTACCCATTTAAGTTGATTTAAACCTTCTTAATGTATTGATTCCATGGCTATTGCTCCCTTGGTCAAAGGCCTAGCTAAATCACTCTTATTTCTCCCCTAATTAACTCTAGATATGATCTAGGCCATCCATCCAAGGCCTAGGTCTATAAATAGAGAGATTTATGATTTCTTAGAGGGCTTTTTGCTATTTTCTTCTTCATAAGAGTCCCCAAGCTAGAGATTTTTCTTAAGTGAGCTCCTTGGACTTCTCCACACCTTTCTCCACATAAACCCGACCGTCTCAAGCCGCCGACGAAGAGTTTTCGACGACCTGAAAGCCCAAAGCTTCCAAGTCTCCTACACAATGATCCAAGGCGTTTCAAGGCTCGATCTCAACTAGGAACTTGTACGAGGACATTCTATAAGCTCAACCGTGCCAAGAATTCAAAGATCCAAAGGTGAATACTCCTTAAAACCCTTAGATTATGTTAAACACTTAGATCTAATTAGCATTTTATGAAGCGTGTTTTATGCCAAAATTTTATACCCCATGAATGCTCTTCATGAGTAAAACATATGTTTCAAATTTCATATGATTTGGTCCATCCGATCACACGAAAACTTCAAAAAAAAAACATTTTAGGGTTTCAAGATAACGTGGTTTCAGGTCATGCAAGATCTGGACCGTTAATCCTTTGATCAGCGGTGCATATCTCGCCATACCACGGGTGCTTTCATGCCATGGAATGCTCCCGATGTCTGGATCTTAATCTGATGCCAACTCGATCGCCCATTTAAAACTACGGGAGGTCGAACAGTCACAACGGGATGCTGACTCGTTAAGTTAAAACTGCGTGGGTCCTATCGCTGTACCAATCATGCTACAATGATTGCACGACGGCGCAATCATTGCCCATGATTGTCGTTGTGTCCCATGTCGTTGGTCGTCGTGTATTTTTATTTAGATTAATTTAAATAATCTTTTAATATTTTTTTTAATTAATTTCAATCCAATAACTATTAACGGGTAGTAATTATATTTTAATCAGAAAAATGCATGTAATACATCGAATCGATCGTATTTTTATTATCTTAAATTTAGAAATAATTTTAATTAAAATTATTAAGTATATTTTAAGTTATACTGATTATTAAATATTAGCTATTTTTAAATTAATATTTAGTTTAAATGATAAAAATATTTTTTTTATAAAATATTAAAAATCTTATTATTATTATTTTCATTATTATTACTATAATAAAATTATTATTATTATTATTATTATATTATTATTATGAATTTTATTATTTTTAAATTGTTATTATTATAATATTTCTTTTTTTATCTTTATTATTATTATTATTATTATTATTATTATTATTAAAATCAGAAATTTATTTTAAAAAAGTGGTTACTTTCAAATTATTTTGTTTTAAGATTATGTTATTATTATTTTTAGTAATTTTTAACTAGCTAAATAGTTAATTATTTAATTAGTAACTAATTAATTTAAAATTTAATCTTTCTTCAAAATTACAAAAAAAAAATTATTTTTTTAAATTATCATAATTTAGAAATTTTAATCTTTAATTTAATTTGATTTAATAATTTTTTTTATTATTAATTATTTTAAATTATTTTAAAAATCATTTAATTACTTTAAACTTTAGAAATTCATTATAATTTCATTTTAAATTAGATTTTGACATATGATACATTGAAGTTTTTATAAAATTATGAGTTTTGTTTCAAAAATATTTTTAGCTACCAAAACCTACTTTATCATTATTATGTTCCTGTTATTTAATTACTTAATTATTTAATAGTTATTTCAAAAATTATTACATTAATTATTTTGAACTTAAAAATTATTTTCAAAATATTTTGAAGCCTTCTTGGGTGGCCAGTGGATCTCCCACCTATTTATGTATTTATTTAAATTGAACTACATTTAATTATATTATTTTCCAAAATTACTATATTTATGGGTAATTTAAACATTTTAAAATTACCTATATTATTTAATCCTTAATTTTAGAAGATCCATTTGAGAAAATTTTAAACTTTGATTGTGCTTTTGAATAGTATTCATGGGGGAGGTGAATTAGATAGTGATTGAGATCCAATCATTCACTTATCACACCGTTAAATGCACTTATTCATTATTTTGTTATGTTTTGCATGCATAGTACACATGAGCACCTAGCCTAGGCCCTCCTATATCTTAGGATTGATGTGTTTACTATTTTTATGCATTTAACTTAAGGGTTAGTCAAAAACTCAATTTTAAACACATTCAACGTAACAACACCCTAAGGACAATAATTAAGGACTCGTCTAGCGAACTTAAAAAAATTATAGAAGCTAAGATAGATTCCTGATTTACTTGAAACTCTCAACATTTAAACTTAGTGATATTATAAATCTCTCATATTGTTTTAGGATTTTTTAGGAGCCTTTAGACTCCTTTATTAACAAACCATAATTTACCTGTTAATTAGGGCCCAAAACTTCAAAAAATTCTAATAAATCTATTTCAACTCAAAAAATTATCTATAATAGCTCAAACTATTCAAATTTGAGCTCTTAACCTTAGATAATAAGGTCCCCTGAGTTGGACCTAAATTTGAGCCTTAATTAAACTTTAACAAAAATTACCTTTTTACCTTAATTAATTAATTAAAAATTATTAAAAATTCTAAATCTTCACCAAACATTTGGGAACACTTATTTAGATCATTCCTAACCTTTGGGATTGATTCCAATTAGTTTGGAGCCGATTTAGATTAAAACCATAAAATCGCCTCTTAATTAAATAATTTCAATAATTCTCTAATTGCCCGAAAACTTCTAAAATTCATAAGTTGGCCTAAAAAACTCTAAATACAGCAAACTCAAAGCCTAATTAATTCCCTTAAGGCCTAATATTTAATTAAATATCTAGAACCCCCATGCCTAGCTTGTTTCCTATTGTGACCTTTTGGGCCCCCTTAGTCTAACACATAGGAAGACTCGGGTCTTTTCAAAATTGGCTAAGATAACTTGAAATTCAAAGATCATTATCCTAAGAATTAAAATGGACCCACAAATTAAATTAACTAAAATGGATCCTAATTTATTAATACTTGAACTTTAATCAAAGTTTCATTTTCAGTCCTTCAATAAATATGAATTTTAGGCAATTTGAACTAACTACCCTACCTAAGACCTATCCCAAAGCCACACAAGCCTATTACATACACATATATGTGCTACGGCACCACTTATAGTTCTAGGATTAGGGTCAGTATTTAGTTTTTTCTACTTTCTTTTCTGCTTTATATGATATTATTATGTGTGTCACTTATGATTGCTTGATTTGTTTTGAATTGACTTGTTGTAATTATTGTAATGTTTTATTACTATATTTTTTTGCTTATGATATAATGTGTGCGTTAGACTACCTATGGCTAGGGCTGCTTTTATACTAATCCAATCTTATGCAGGTGGACACGCTCATGCAGTACTAAAATAAAGGGGGCCATAATTATTAAAGCTTTAAAACTAATGCTATTTTATGTAGATGCTCTAGAGACTGCTTATCCCTCTTTAAAATTAAAGAGCGTGGCTAAGCGTGTATACCTTTTATACACAAATATTATAACTGCTTGTGATTTTTTATTAGGATAACCATGCAGGAGTTTGAGTCTAGATTTTCTATTTTCAAATATAATATAATTTATTATACATTGAGTTGTGAAAGTCTTTAAAAGTATAGCATTTCAAATATAAAGTAACCAAAGAGAATAAGAAAGGCTATTTATAGGAAATTTCTTAGTCATTTGTGTATCCTTCTAGAAGATGATCCAAAAGGAAATGATCTGGAGAAGGATGATCCACCTAAAAATGAAGACTTGAAGATGAAATGCACCGCTTTTAAGAATTGATTTATTTAGTAGGATTAGAATCTAGGTTATTGTCGGTAGGGCCTGACCATCATTACTTTTATTCAGACCTTGGATTGTACTTATGTGGCATTTGCCATGGACTTTAGACTTTACTTTTTATGGTCTATTTTTATTGATGTGTTTATTATGTTTGTGCATTAGAACTTGCACATTTTTTTTAGGTTTCTTTCTTGCATATGTGTGACCTGATTTTTGCTAGGCTCTTTAAGATAAAAATATTTTCTAATCATAATTAAAAATTTATATTTTAAGAATTAAATAACATATAAACCTAATGAGTTAGGAAACTACTAGAATCATCTAGGGTCGCATGCATACTATTGCATTCTTCTCTCTCTCCTTCTAATAAGATACATTCCCGCCTTCGGGTAGAGTCTGGATAATCTGGCCTATAAGGATGAAGTGCCGGACCTGGGGAGGGCCAGTCTTTTTTAAAAATTATTTTTATATAAGCTTATTTTTAAAATCTTATACATACATGATTTGAACATATAAACTAGCATACATTGCATTAGAAACTAATTAATTAAAAAATTAATTGCATTAGCTCTATAAGCATTCACCATATATAAGTCCGGGATCAATTAGAAAACTCTCTAGACGTTGGCCTTACTTCTAAAAATTGAACTACCTATATATCTTTCATAAAGGCTAGACTCATGGATTTTACATGCCTATGTGGTTAGCTGGCATCCCTTTTTAGGCAGGGTATAAGCCTAGATGTATTAGTTAGGGCACGGGTGTTAGTGTTGGGTATACACTAAACCCACCTTAAATTTAGGATTCGAGGCTACTACACCGAGTGTCTCATAGTATGCTTAAATGGTGGGTAAGTTTTTTCTCTTCATGGACTATAAATCCTACTTATCCACGTCACATATATGGCACCACTTCCATCCTTTCTTTATGTATGTTAAGAGTGTTTGAGTTTCTTTCTCTCCTCAACTACTTTAGTCCCTTTGGATGCTGAGATGAGTCGTGCATGTTGACTAAGCCCAATTGAAACCTTTTTTTTTTCTTTTGAGTAGGATTTCTTAGTCTCCTCTTTATGTACCAATCCCTTGTCTGGGAAGAATAATATTAGATCCTTAATCAAGAGTTTTCTCGGGCCCTAGGCTCGAGATATAATTAACCACAGGAGCATGCGCCCGTGAAAAACAAAACTGCACCTTCAAATAAACCCCACTCGAATTGATATATCGGGTGGGGGAAATCTGTTGTTACAACCAGGTTGTATATATTACTACCCATCAGGGTGCACTGGCAAGAGCCGCTATCCTCAATGGTTAGTCATATGCACGATTTAATCTGCTCTCCCATTAGCCTATTTGCAAGGAGCGCAGAGGCCTGCGATCATCTCTATCCCTCGGGGTGGTGCGATCATACACCCTCTACACTCTGCAGTCAGTGGTGTCCTTTCGGAGGTCCATAATTCACCCAGATTAAAGAGTCTCTCCATGCGATGTGAATCAGCGACCAACTTTTAATTTTTGTTAGAAGAAAGCAACTTGAGCCTTATGTTTTGTAGCATTTGAGAAAATTGATCAACCAATTGAGCTGCTTGCCGGTTGTGACATTTGGGCAGAATAGCAACATCAACCGTGTGATTAGGTACCTTAGTGTAAACAATATGAAAAGGAGAAGTACATGTCGATCGGTTTGACATGCTGTTGTAGGCAAACTCTGCTTGACTTAATAGCTCATCCCAAAGTCTGGGTTGTTCTTGCACTAAACATCGCAACATGTTCCCCAAAGTGCGATTCACTACTTCAGTCTGCCCATCCATTTGGAGGTGGTAAGCGGAGCTTAAATTAACATCAATTTTGAGCCTCATCCACAATTCATGAAAAAAATGACTAATAAATTAACATCCATGTCAGAAATCAAACTGCATGGATTGCCATGTAAACGGACAATCTCATTAAAAAATAAGCGGGCAATGTTAAGGGCGTTGAATATTTTTTTGCAAGCAATAAAGTGTGCCATTTTAGAAAATCTATCTAATAACACAATGATGGAATAATTACCTCGCTTTGTCCTAGGAAGCCCGAGGACAAAATCAAGACTAAGATCTTCCCAAATCATCTTTCAATACCTTTATAAGCTTGGCACACCAAGCACCATTCGACAAAGCGAGCAACAACTTTTCACAATTGCGATAAAAAAAATGTAACTGTAGCTGCTCGAGTGTATTCTCTTGGCCCACATGGGCGGCAAGGCCTCCGCAATGGATTTCTTGAATAATCTACTGATGCCATGATGAATCTGGAATACAAAGAGCATTTTGTTTTAATAAATATCCATGTCAAATGGAGTATTGCCCCACAGAATTTTTTTCCAAGCATTCAGCCCACATTTTTTAGAAGTCTTTGTCGAACTCATAGAGGTCCTGAAGGCATTGGAGGCCTGTAATTTATGTATTAAGTTGAGTTAGGAGATTAAACTTCCTGCTCAGGGCATCAGCGACTCTGTTTCCGATCCAGACTTGTGTTTGAGAATGAAAGTAAATCTTTGTAAGAATAAGATCCATCATGCGTGCATTCTGTTGAGTGTTTTTTTATTGTTGATATACTGCAATGCCTTCTAATCACTGTGTAAAATAAAATTTTAATGCAAGAGATAGTGCTCCTATTGCTTGAAGGCACACACAAACATCTCTTGATCATAAACACTCCATTTATGGCGAGCGAGGCAGAGCTTTTCACTAAAATACTCTATAGGTCTATTTTGTTGCATCAAGATGGCACCAATCCCAGTTGCGGAGGCATCTGTTTTAACAGTGAATGGTTTTTTTAAAGTTTGGAAGTGCAAGTACTGGGGCCAAAGAAAGTGCAGCCTTGACAGCTTTGAAACTGGTATGTTGATCCTCCTCCTAAGAGAATTGTTTGGACTTCAAACACTCGGTTAAAGGTGTAGCCAGGATGCTGAAACCTTTTATGAAATGTCGATAAATGTTTGCCAGCCCATGTAAACTCCTTACGTCAAAGAAAGATTGAGGAGTTGGCCACTCATAAATGAACTTAATCTTTTGCGGATCAACATGTACACCACCTGTAGTGATAATAAAACCCAAAAAATACACAATATTGGTAGTAAATTCACACTTGGGTAAGTTGAGATACAACTTATTGGATTTTAGAATTTCAAAAACTTGCTGTAGATGTTGTAATTGAGTGGTCAAAGACTAACTGAAGATCAAGATGTTGTTGAAATAGATGATGCATGTCTTTTTTAGACATGGTTTTAGAATCTCATTCATAAGCCTCATGAAAGTTGATGGGGAATTACACAGCCCAAAAGGCATAACTCGTCGCTCATATAGACCTTGATGCATTTTGAAAGCGGTCTTCCATTCGTCGCCAAGTCGGAGACGGATTTGATGATATCCGCTACGAAGGTCAAGTTTTGAAAAAACAATCGCTCCTGAAAGTTTCTCCAACAGCTCGTCAATTCTGGGCACAAGAAATTTTAATTTGACCATAATTTTGTTGATGGATTTGCTATCCATACACATACGCCAAGTCACATCCTTGTTGGGTACTAGTAATGCAGGAACTGCACACATATCGAGGCTTGATTGTATTAATTGCTTCTCCAGTAAATCATCTACGAGCTCTTGAAGTGTGGCATGATCTTTAGGACTCAAATGGTAGTGTGGCATATTCAGAAGTGTAGCTTCTGGTATCAAATCAATTTGGTGTTGAAGAGCTCGAAGAGGTGGTAACGTTGCTGGTAAAGTTGCGGGTGCTATATCAGCAAAACGATCAAGCAATTGTTGCACCTCGGTGGCGACTTCACTGTGATATTTTGTGGAAGCATGCTCTCTGACAAGAAATGAGGTTGACGTCTCATGACTGGATTGAATGAGAGCTGATCCATTTGCATCACATATAGTTTGCCACTAGTTGACCCACTATTTTCAGTGACATACGTCATCAATTTGAGGCCCCTTCCTTTCCAATCAAAGGAATATGATTTGGACCTACCATCATACATATAACCAACATCAAACTGCCATGGATGCCTCAAGATAATATGGCACACATCCATATCAAGAATGTTACATAAAACTTTGCATACATAATGCTTACCAATAGAAAATGTGATTCGACACATTTCAAAAACTGTGATATACGTTCCTTCTTTCACCCAACTGATTTTGTATGGACTAGGATTTTTGTAGTCTTGAGTTATAGGGCTTGTACAACTGAACGTGCAATGACATTTTATGTGCACCTACTATTAATTAGTAAATGACATACTTTACCATTGATAGTGCATTAGATTTTGAAGACACAGTTTCTTTGGAAAGTGGACTTTTGTCAAGGTGCCAATAACATTTTTTCCATAATATAGACCAATGGTTCACCAACATACGGCGTAACTTCTTCCACCACTAGATTTGGCTCTTTATCTTCAACTGGTTCCTCTTCCCCCTAAACTGTGGTGAGGTGTAATTGTGGCTGATTTGGATATTCATTTGATTTGTGGCCCAATTGAAAACATCATAAGCACTTGATTGTAGAGGGCCGAGCATAAGGGTTCTCCCGCATTGGTACCTGCAGTTTTGGTTGCACTCTTATGTCTTCAAGTTGTCTCGTCGACGGCCTAAGTTGAGAATTATGAGATGAATTCATTGGAGCTTGTTGACTGGTTGTAACCTTACTAACCGATGTAGCAGGCTTAACAATATCAACATTATAATCGGCATATGACCTCCTGGACGACTGATGTTTGTACCCCCGAGACAATTGCATTTTAACCTTCAAAGAGAAATTAACTGTCTGCGATAGAGACCAAACCAAATTCAGTTCAAGTTTGTCTTGAATGACATACTTAAGGTCTCCAATGTAGCGAGCAACAATTTGAGTGGAGTTCTCATTGAGATTATTTTGAGCACTGAGGCGATAAAATTCTTCTGTGTATTCATTCACAGTCCGCATCCTTTGAGTGCAGTGTTGATACCTAAGGTGCAACATATGTTCATAATCCGTGGGTAGGAAATGGGAGTGAAGGAGTTGCTTCATTCGATGCCAATTACAAACCAGACCACGTCCTTTTCTCCTGCGGGTTTGTAGGAGTTGTAACCACCATGTGCTTGCTCCCCCCTTTAATCGACAAGAAACATATTTCAAATTTTTCTCCGATTTGATTTCCATATATTCAAAAAATATTTCGACCGACCTCTCCCATTCCAAGTAATCCTCAATATGCGAGGCTATCAAAAAAAGGAATATCGAGTTTTATCCTAAACTCTCCTCGAGGTTGCGCATTTTGAGCTCCTCGGCGCCTGCGATTGAATTGAATGGGTACAGTTTCACCTTTTGAATCAGACGATATTTCCTCATTGAAATATTCAGCATCATCTTCCTCTGACTCTGTGATTTCGGAGGCAATCGGCGCACGCCTTCTATGCCCTCGATCTACGTCCCGATTGTGCGTGTCCATCACGACCTGATGCGCCCAATTTGGACGGTGTCTGCCCACTTCATTCCTCAGGGTTTGAAACTGCCGGCGCATATCAACAGAGAGCCTGAACAGATCAGCAGATACCTCATCCATCCGCTTATTAAGGCTGTTGTGGGCTTCCCAAAGTGCGGTAAGACTGTGCTCGTCATCACCAGTCCCTCATCTACCACAGTTAGTCATTCCTCAATGCGCCTGGCTTTGATACCAAAAATCTGATGTAGGTAATCGAGAGAGGAATGATTCCAGCAAGCAACGAATAGAACAGTAAAACAGAGCAAGGAATGCTTAGCAGCAAACAAATAGTATATTTCTTCTTTTTTGTCGAAACTCCAAAACAATACAACTATTTGTATAAAGGCTAGAGGCTAGTAAAAGCAAAGCATAATAGAAAGCTACATAGTACTAGCAACAACTAAAAGGGAAATGTAAGTAGTGGAGGGTTAACTACAAAGCAATAATAAGACTAAAGCATAACTGAAAGGTATAATACTCCCTGTGGCTAAAATATTCCCTACAGCTTAAGAAGTTTCGCATCAGCTGACTTCCTCAACAGAGAATGAGACAACTTTATCTTGATGGGGAATGAAGTTCACTAGAAACTCTTTGCCCATGATGTTTTTATCAATAAGAATGGACTTCCAGTTTAAGTTTTTTGACTGGATTCATAGTTGAAAGAGGGTGCTGAACTTGAGGGAGCATTTCCCAAGGGAGAAAAGGAGATGAGAGCCGAAAAATCTTGATGAATGATGGAGCCTGAGAGGAGCATCTTGTGCAAAGAAACAATTGTGTGACCTTTAAACAATCTTGATTGGACAATTGGCCAAGAGGGAGGTGGAGATTTCATTAGAGGAACGGGAGAAAGGTGAGGTCCCAAAGCAACGCTAGAGGAGAGAAAGAGAAGGTACGGAGACACCGAGATGAGGAGAGGGATATAAATATGGTTGGAAATGTTTTCCATCTTACTTCCGGCTCATGTCTTAATTCGAACCGGTTTATTCTCCTTGCACCGGTTCGAGAACTTGATTGCTTTCCTAATCCCTAATCCGTAATCCCCAATCCCTTGAATCAAATAGAAAGGAAGTAGAAGCAGGGCAAAGTTGCCGAAATTGTGCCCAGCGATGCGGACGAAATCAGATAATCCTACACCTGGCGCCGCCGCAGCAGCCACTGCGGCTACTGCGTCGTCCGATCTTGACTCTTTCGATCCTGTTCTTCTTCTCCTCCGCTTCCTCCCCTACAGCTTCCTCCGCCCGCCGCGCACCCGCCTCCGCCTTCCCTCCTCCGTTGTTCTCCCTTCCCCGATGACCGTGTTCTCCCTGCTCCTCCTCACTTACTTCGCCGTCGTCTCAGGTCTCGTATACGACGTCATCGTTGAGCCCCCCGGCATCGGTAGCACTCAGGATCCGGCCACCGGTACCGTACGGCCTATTGTCTTCCTCCCTGGCCGCGTCAATGGGCAGTACATTATCGAAGGGCTCTCTTCCGGTTTCATGTTTGTTCTCGGCGGGTTCGGGCTTATTTTTATGGATCTGGCCGTCGATCGTCATCGCGCTCGCAGTACCCGCCTCTCCTTTGCGATGTTTGGGATCTCCGCCGTGGTGATCGCGTATCTTATGACCATGCTTTTTATCCGCATTAAGATCCCAGGATACCTATGGTGAGGGGCTTTAATTTGGGGGTTTATGCTTTTCTTTTGGCTGTCTTATAATTCAATATCTTTAATTCGGAACTGTTATTATTTTTATGTTTTGTAATCGGGAAAATGCTGATGCATCACAGACAGTGGTGGTTTTATCTGCATCGAAGATGTAGTGATACAATCTGGATGAGATTTTTGTTCAGTGCATTGGTTTTATGAATTATTAGAATGGTACTTTGCGCATTTTACGAGGTCTTTTTAAATCTGCTGTATTTGTTTGTTGGAAGATGTAGATTATTAATTATTTTCTGTGTAGATCCGATGAATTCATTTGGCACTTCTGAATGCAAAATTCATCTTTTGAAATTTCTATTTTGAGAAACTGTTAAATAGCAGGTCAAGAAAGAAACTTATCGGCCTCCTAGATTACTCTGAATAGCAATTCATATATCATGTCTTTTCCTCTCCCTACCTCTGTGTGTGTGTTTTATAGCTCATTCAATTGCTTGCAAATAGGATACGTTTTCCAAAATATTGATATCATTTTCACTTATTTGTGTGAAAACAAAATGAAATTTATGAAAAAATTATGACTAGGGCCAAATTTTATGAATTTAACTTAACATTTATTCGATTGATTGATGTTAGGCTCTTGTATGCATACTGCAATTTGATTCAACCAATTTGCTCTTTGGACAATTTTACATATGATTTCTTGTCATGCATATACTATTTGATCTGCTGAATTTCAGTATGATATGATTAATATAGTCATATATAATTGAAGTTTGTTGAGTCATCTAATGTTCATTTTATGAGTCATTTTCGTTATATTGATGCACACTCAATGATGTATTTTATGCAAATCTTCTTATATTGATGCACACTCAAATAGTTTTATATATACTGCACAAATCTTCTCATGAACAGTTCTTCACTATATTTCCTTTACTCATTTCTATTTAATAAGATTCGAAGGCAGCCAAGCGACCCTATTTATAGCTATTGGAGAGTTTAGGGTTCATGGCGGTTGATATGGGAGTCAAATTATTTAGGAATCTTCCTCTTATAATATGACACACTTCTCCTGTCTTAGAATTCAATATTCCTTGTTCCTCGTTTGATTTTTCATAATATTTTCATAAATTGATATATAGTTTGAGGTTTTATTGTACATTTATCAAAATTCATAGAAAAATTTTAGTTCATGTTCTTTATGTTTTTATGCATGCAAACATGTATATATGTAATTTTGGCAAGTCATTTTATGTATATGCCATTTCTATTGCATTTTAATTGAATAAATATATGTGCATGTGTAATGTGGTGATTCTCGGTAATGTGAGGTGATTTGCCATTGGTGACCTACATGCTATCTGGCTTGCAAAACATGCATCATGCTGGAATCGTGGTGCTTTTGATCTAGAAGTGTTCCTATGTTGTTGTTCTATGATTTTCCTCAAGCATTCTTATGTATTTTTCTTTATTTCGTATGTGTTCCTATGCAGTTTGCATATCTGCAGTTCAACCCTAACTAATTTTATACATGCTCCTACATTTAAACACAACATTGCAGGTGGTTCTATGATCTACATTGATACTTTTTATTGTTATATATGCCTTCCTATTAGTATTACATATTGGATACTTGATTGGCAAGGCTATCTAATGTTTACCATCGCTATGCATTGTTATATTTTATTTAATGTTAAATATTATTTTATATATTATTGCTATGCCTATCATATACTGTTATGTAACATCATACATTTTACCACATATTAAATATGGTGTCCTAAATATTGTTAGTGTATATGATATCCCATATGCTACATAATGTACTTGTTTTATTTTACATACGGCATGAGAGTTGCAAGTTATGTTATAATTTTAATATGACGCCATGATTATGATAATCACAATGATGTGTGATACCATAGTATTTAACGGGAGAAGTGCATGTATGTTTTACATCCATGATATCAATTGCTTATTGCCTTGTATATTTTTTTCTTCATCTGATTCTGCTATTTTATGCCATTTAAGTCATCTATTATGCATATTAATGCTATGCATTGAACTGGTGTGAACGGAACGGTAGCACATGATATGCTGTTGCTATACTACATTTTATTAATGCGCAAATGTTTTTATACTATATATTCTGAATATTACTATGCTACATACAGTAGAAATGACTTATGAATGCTATTACATTTGATACTATAACAATTGTTGTACTATATTCTATAATGTGATTGTTCTTCATGATATGAATTTTATGAATGATGTTTTAGAATAATACTTGTGATAGCGGACCTTAGGTAGAAATAATAATTTAGGTGGTATATACTTTGATAGCCTTGGAGGAAGGTAAGTTGAAAAACATTTCTTTGCCGGTCTATTGATGGATAAGTGTCGATTCTTATCAGGAGTTATAAGGATGGAATGTACAGCATCATGTTTCGGATATTGCATGTACTAGGCTGACAAGCGAGTTCTACGTACTGCTCTAAACCATAATTTGACATGATATGTTGAACTATAGCATGCTTTGATTGACATAGCTCCATATGATTCATTTTATAAGCCATTTTCACCATATTGATGTCCACTAAATGAAATATTTTATTCATTTACTTTTTTCATATTTTCTTCATAAATATTCATTCTTGTCTCTCATGCTCTATTCATTTCTATTTATTTAGGGAGGGAGGGATGGATTTATGTGTCTTTCTCTCTTTATATAAGCTCTTATAGGTTTCAATGAATTGATTTATACTTTGATATTTTAATGAACTTACATCAGATTTCTCAGATAAAATTTGGGTATACCATATGTTCAGATGCACACCTTCATATATGTGCCAATTTTGGCAATGCATTTTTATGTATATTGCATTCCTATGATCTTTTAACTATGTAAATTGATGTGAATGTGAATGATGTGTGTGATTGATTCTTATTTATATTTCTTATTTAAAATTTGTTGCACCAATATTCTTGGTCATAGATGATAATGAAGTCACTCTCGTAGGAGCCCCTGTTTTCCTTATAAATTGTGTTGATATCATTGTGTTAATCAACATCACCTTGTTGGTCACCTTAGTCGTAGGAGAGAACTGCAATTACGAGGCTATGGTAAACATGTTCAGATTGGCTCTCGACTTCAAGGATAAGACCCAGAAGGAGGTCTACACCCTTTGGCTTAATTGCAACAATGTTATTTATATAATTAATAGTCTTTTGGCCTTAAGATCCATGTTAGATGACCAATTATGTTCAATACATTATGAAATGGAGAATACATTATGTTAAAAAATTACTCTGTAAGAAGGCTAAGCACCTATAGAATGGATTGTGTTGAAATTAGAAGAAGAGGGTAGGGGGGAAGGTTACATTAAATGGTATGCATTCTCATAGAAGAACATTCCAATATCCATATAAACATGATTGCATGCCTCTCTTATAATTTTTAGTAGAGTTCTTTTGAGCTAATTTCTTGCCATAATTCTTGTTATCCTCCACATTTACTATAGATTGATCTATGGGTCCTCTTGCATCTCTAAATTGATTAACATATCAATTTTGGGCAGTGTGTATAATTTCTTTTGGTAATACCTCATTAACTTTATTGAAATATATGAGCATCCTCTATTTTTTGCTAGATTGATTAATAATTATGATGTTAGAAACACACTTGAGAAATTTTTTTTTCCTTAATGAAGTCGCTGACTTTGCCTTTCTTAAAATCGTCGTAAGTCATCGCAACTATGTCGATTTGAATTTGCCTCATATTTGAGGCCGATATTAAGCCGCCCCTTTTCTTAGTTTATGCCTTTGATTCATCAGGCCCATTGAATTTTCTGTCTAATATGATAAGGCATAATCTACTTATTCAATATATTCATGAAAATACTTTTGTTGGTTATAAAGTTGTTGTCCTTTACAAATGAGGCCCCTCGCAATGCATGTTGGTTATGTAAGGCCTATCCTGATTCACTCGCCATTACTCGGGGAATCTTTATAAGTTTCTTCTCCTATACTTATTGATATGCTTAAACTCGACAAGTGACCTTGTTCATCCTAGAGTCGCATTCTAAGCTATTTCCTATGGATGATGCATGGGTTGGGATCACCTAGAAATTAAAATCTTCTCTTAGGCTAGCATGGTATAATATAAGCATTTCTTTCATTCATCCCTTGTTGTTTGTGGCCAATGGGATAACAAGTCTCACTTTAGCTCATCACGCTGTTCAGTAGGACAAGTGACTATGTACATTCGAGCATGATGTTATTATTTATTATCAGTACCTTCTCCAAAATTGAACCCTATAGTAGGCCTCTATCTTACAATTAAATATTAATAGAGCATATATTTAAATGACGCATCACAATCACAAGGGTCAGTTGATCCGATAAGTTATCATGAATCATCAAGACTAGAGCTATCAATATTTGACACGACCTGAAAGCCCGACTCGAACCCAACACGGAAATTTTGGGTTCGGGTCATGTTCGGGCTAGAGTTTTCGATCCGTTTCAAAAATCGGGTTGGGTTCGGGTTGACCCGGATTGACCCGCTGACCGAGCTGCCTGGACGATGTGGCGATCGGCCGGGCCGATCAGGTCTGGGTTAAAAGGAAATCAGCTCGTTTTGAAGAGAGAGAAAATCATTTTTTAAAAACAAAATATCTGAGGAGAGAGAAGGAGAAGGAAAGCAAAGGAAAAGCTTGGTTTCGGAGGCCGCGGAGCGCTTTTCGTCCGTCGCCGTTGTTGGAAGGATTATTTGTCTCACGGTAAGGACTCCGAATTCTATTTCTGTTTTCGAAGATGTTGAGTTTTGGTCGTTTTGTGCACAGACTTGTGTTTTCGTTACCAAAAAAACGCGCCGCATTTTGTATTGACGAAACTTTCTGTCACGACCCGACCCGAGACGAGACGGATCCCGCCCGCGCCGGATCGCGACGAGAATAGCTAACCAGGATCTAGCTTTGGAATTTGGTTCGGAACTGAATCTTCCAAATATTTAATTCAACAGACAAACAAATACAGAGCTACTAAAAACATCAAATGCAGCGGAACTAAACATCTATCTGATTTCATTTCCTCAAAATAATCATCTACAGAACAGTACATGGCTTTCAACAGAAAGAAATACAGAATAGAAAGTCATGACTGTACAAAAATCAAAAGTACAAAAGTACCTAAACTGATCAGACTCTGAAATCTAGTTCTGGACTTCCTTCCCTTTCCCAGAACCTGAAAACCACCAGAAAGCAAGGGTGAGCTCAACAGCTCAGTAAAGCAACAAACCTCCAATCAAAATCCTCAGAATCGCAAAACCAACACATCAGACAAATCCGTACAGAAATCAAAACAGATTCGGACAGATATCACATCAAACAGAACTGTACAGAAACGGAAGTCGTATCAAATCAGAAACATAACAGATCAGACAAATCAGATAACAGAATCAGAATCGTACATATCATATCAGAATATCACATATCAGATATTATGTAATTCATAGCTAAATTCCCTGACACTGACTGAATCTCATAGGATCCAGGCCCCTTATGCCTCCCTTTTGTGCTCACGGCACCAGAATCAGATCAGATGTGCTTATAGCACCAGAATACATATATAGTGCTTATAGCACCTAAACAGATTTCCTCGGATCCGGAACAGAACAGATATCAGATTTCATATTGAGCTCATTTCAGAATTCCCACACACTAACTGAATCTCATAGGATCCAGGCCCCTTATAACTCCCTTTTTATAGCATATACAGATAGCATATCAATTCAGAGAAAATCCGGACAAATCAGAAGTTACCCAAAAATCGGGCAGCACAACGGCAGTATACAGAATTTACATAATTTTCCTGAAAATCAAAATTTGCCAAATTCGCACAGAATATAGATATCAACATTTCAGAACATTTATTCTACTGCACAGATAAATTCCAATTTCACAGAAAAATCCGGTCGACTAAAAACACAGTCGAATCAAAAACACCCGGACAAAAATCTTCAAAATATAGTCAAAACGTGCACACCCGGCACAGCAACGATATACAGAAACTTACGCGGTAAAAACTGAACCGGTAAAAAGATACGGACGAAAATCACGAATAAAAATCAATTCCGGACAGATAATACCGCCAAACTCGACGGTTCTGAAAATTGAGAAAGGTGGAATGTGCCTTACCTCGTGCACAGCAATTTCCTCAACAGTCACTTCGAACGAAAACGGCTCCGCGTCTTCCCGAAATCAACTTTTCCAAAATCTTCTTTTTCTCTCTCCTCAGAACAGTAAATCAGATATTTATTTTTGATTTTCTCTCTCTTCAAAACGACTGAAATCAGCTTTATAATACACAGATCGGCCCGGCCGATCGCGACATCGTCCCGGGACGATCCGACCAAATGGATCGGCCTGGTCTCCACTCAGGGCTGTTGTCTGGACGATATTTTCTACAGTGCCTATCGGCCTGGCCGATGTCTCCAATCGGCCTGGACAATGCCTGCAGAACAGCACCTGGAGCAAAACTGGGCAAATTCTGGAGCTGAACTTCACTGATCGTCCCAGGACGATCCCAGATCGTCCTGGACGATTTTGGAGCAGATCGTGGTATTACAATCTCCCCAACTCAGAAAAATGTCGTCCTCGACATTATCCAATCCAAACTCAGTCAAAACAAGTACGAGTACGACCGTCTCATATCAGACTCCTTCTCCCAAGTTGCTTCCCGTGCAGTCCGGTGCTTCCACTGGACTTTAACCATCGGAATCTCTTTATTTCTTAACTTCCGGACGTCGTACGCCAAAATTAACTCTGGCTATTCCTTGTACGCCAGATTCTCCTGAATCTCAACCTCATCAGCTGATACTTTCTTCCCAGAGTCTGAAACCCACTTCCTCAGAGTGGATACATGAAACACATTATGCACATCAGGCATAGAATCAGAAAGCAATAGGCGATAAGCAGATTTTCCAATTCTTTCCAAAATCTCAAACGGTCCAACATATCTTGGACTAAGCTTGCTTACCTGACCAAATCTGCTCACACCCTTCATCGGACTGACTTTGACATACACAAAGTCACCAACCTGAAACTCAACAAACCTGTGCTTCTGATTGTAATACTTCTGTTGTCGATCTTGAGCAGCTTTCAATCTCTCTCTTATCAAATTGATCTTCTGAGCAGTTTCATCAGCAAAAGTGGCCCCCAAAGCCTGTCTATCTCCAACCTCTGTCAGAGTCAAAGGAGTACGGCACTTCCTGCCATACAGAGCCTCGTACGGTGCCATACCGATACTGGACTGAAAACTGTTGTTATAGGCAAACTCAATCAGCGGAATATGATCTTCCCAGCTTCCGCTAAAGTCCAGAACACAAAGCCTCAACAGGTCTTCCAATACCTGAATAGTCCTCTCAGACTGTCTATCGGTTTGAGGATGAAAGGCTGTACTGAAATGCAATTTCGTACCCAAGCCTTGTTGAATGCCTTTCCAAAGTCTGGAAGTAAAACGTCCATCTCGATCAGATACAATCACACGAGGCACACCGTGCAATCTGACTATATCCTTCACATAAATCTGTGCCAAGCGCTCAACTGAATCCGTCTGTCTGATAGGAAGAAAATGGGCTGACTTCGTCAATTGATCTACAACTACCCAAATGACATCATGTCCTTGTCGTGATCGAGGTAAACCCATCGCAAAATCCATTGTTACCTCCTCCCACTTCCACTCAGGGATAGGCAACGACTGCAACAGTCCACCTGGTCGCTGATGCTCTGCCTTCACCAACTAACAGGCTTCGCATCTCGACACAAACTCTGCCACATCCTTCTTCATCCCAGGCCACCAGAACAAAAGCTTCATATCAGCGTACATCTTACCACTGCCTGGATGAACAGTGTAGCCTGAATGATGAGATTCGTACAGAATCTCCTGCCTCAAATCTCCAAACACAGGTACCCACAACCTGTTCTTACAGAAAATAGCACCAGAATCAGAAATTCGAAGTTCAGGAGTCTTACCAGATCCAATCTGTGCAATAAACTTCGAATAATCAGAATCTGACTTCTGGGCTTCTTGAATCCGTGCTTCCAAAGAAGACTGAATACTCATCTGAGCCAACTTCAAATCACTGGAGGAAATCACCTCCAACTGCAATCGCTCCAAATCACGAATCAGAAACTCATCACAAGTAAGCTGCAAACCTGACAATCCAGAAGATTTCCTACTCAAAGCGTCCGCTACCACATTCGCCTTCCCAGGCTGATACTGAATAGTCAAATCATAGTCCTTGATCAACTCGAGCCACCTTCTTTGCCTCAAATTCAAATCATTTTGAGTAAAAATATACTTCAGGCTCTTATGATCAGTAAAGATCTCACATCTGACGCCATACAGGTAATGACGCCAAATCTTCAAAGCAAAAACAACTGCAGCTAACTCAAGATCATGCGTCGGGTAATTCTTCTCATGTGGTTTTAACTGTCTCGAAGCATAAGCAATTACCTGACCATGCTGCATCAGGACACATCCCAGTCCTTTCAGTGAAGCATCACTGAACACCTGAAAATCTTCCGTACCTGACGGAAGTGCCAACACTGGAGCTGAAGTCAGACAATCCTTCAATCTCTGAAAACTAGCTTCACACTCCGGTGTCCAAACAAAAGGTACTGACTTCTGAGTCAATCTCGTCAGAGGAGTCGAAATCTGTGAAAAACCCTTCATAAATTTCCTGTAATATCCGGTCATGCCCAAGAAACTACGTACCTCAAATACCGTAGTCGGCCTTGGCCAATCAGCAACTGCCTGAATCTTCTAGGGATCTACAGAAATGCCTTCTCCGCTAATCACATACCCCAGAAAAGAAATGCTCTTCAGCCAGAATTCACACTTGGAGAACTTGGCATACAGCTGATGCATCCTCAAAGTCTCCAACACAATCCTCAAATGTCTGGCATGATCATCCTCAGATGCAGAATATACCAGAATATCGTCGATGAAGACGATTACAAACTGATCCAAATACTCCCTGAATACTCGGTTCATCAAATCCATGAAAATCGCAGGCGCATTGGTTACCCCGAAAGGCATAACCAAAAACTCGTAGTGCCCGTACCGAGTACTGAAAGCAGTCTTCACCACATCAGCTTCCTTCACCTGATAATATCCGGATCGCAAGTCAATCTTCGAAAATACTGAAGATCCGGAAAGCTGATCGAACAAGTCATCAATCCGAGGCAAAGGATACTTGTTCTTGATCGTAACCTTGTTCAAATCTCTATAATCAATACACATACGGAGTGTACCGTCATTCTTCTTCACAAACAAAACAGGTGCTCCCCAGGGCGAAACACTAGGACGCACAAAACCTCTGTCAACCAACTCCTGAAGCTGAACTTTCAACTCAGAAAGTTCTTTCGGTGCCATCCTGTACGGATCTTTCGATATCGGAGCGGTATCCGGAAAAACATCGATAGAGAACTCCACATCTCTATCCGGAGGTAAACCAACCAACTCCTCAGGAAAAACATCAGCAAACTCCCGTACCACAGGGATCTTAGAAACAGAACCAACCTCTAGGTTCAAATCCCGCACCGAAGCCAAAAATACCGGACATCCTTTCTTCCACATTCTGCTTACCTCCAACGCAGAAACCAGACTGGAGAGAACACCTCGTAATCCCTGAAATACAACTCTCTCTCCAGCCATAAGCAAACTCACTTGCTTCTTCAAACAGTCTATCTGGGCTTCATACTGACTCAGCCAATTCATGCCCAGAATTACATCATACGATGAAATCGGCAACCGAATCAAACTTGATTTCCACTTCTTGCCAGAAATCTCAATCTCACACAAACAAAACTGTCGAGCAATTAAAGGATTCCCAGCCGGTAAAATCACAGACAAAGAAACCGGTAAAACCATCGAATCCAAATGTAAAATCTCAAAACAGTGCTCGGACAGAAAAGAATGACTCGCTCCGGAGTCAAACAAAACACGACAGGGCTGATCAGAAATGTAAATCGTACCTGTCACAACATCGGGAGCATCTCGAGCCTCCTGCTGACTCAAACTGTAAACTCGGGGCTGAACTGGAACAGGAGCTGAAGCAACAGAACTACTCTGCTCCCTCTGAACAGTAGGTGGTCTCCGTGGTCCAGAACTAGGTCCACCACCTCTACCAGCAAATCCCTCAGGGCGTGGAGGAACAGTCCTCGGTCTTCCTGCTGCTGAACCAACAGGTCTGACGAAGCTCTCAGATCGCTGATCAAATCCCATATGTGGACACTCCGCAATCCGATGTCCTGACTGACCACATCGAAAGCACAGACCAGCCATCCTGTAACACTGGCCAAAGTGTCGTTGTCCACAAGTCTGGCACACAGGTGCCGTACTAACAGATCCAGAACTAGTCGTACTGGTAACAGTACCAGACGATCCTCCGCTCCTTCTGGAATCTCCGGATCCAGAACCAGCTACGAATCTCCTCTTCCCAGAGGAACCACTGCCAGAAACCTCTCCTCCAAATCTCTTCCTACTCGCAGTCCACCGCTGCTGAGTAGCCAACAGGTCATTCTCTATCAGACGAGCTCGCTCCACAAGCTCAGAGAAATCGGTGATCCGGAACGGTATCAGGGGCTGCCTCAAAGTGTCTCGTAATCCTCTCAGAAATCTGTAGCACCTCTCAGCAGAAGTGCTGACCAGCTGCGGAGCGTACCTGGCTAATGCAGTAAACTCAGCCTCGTACTGCATCACCGTCTTGCTCCCCTGAACAAGTCTCAGAAAGTTCTCCTGCATCTGCTGTCGTACAGAAGGAGGAACAAACCAATCTCTGAATACCTCAGTGAACTCTTCCCAAGTAATCAAAGAGTTCAGTCTGCCCTGAAATCTGGCTGCCTGCTGGCCATCCCACCAGTGCTCAGCCTCTCCGTCCAACAGAAAAACAGCTAACGGAACCTTCCTGTCTGACGGACACTGCATCCCGTCAAAGGTCTTCTCCACTCTCCTCAGCCACTCCTCAGCAACTCTGGGCTCAACAGCGCCCTCAAACCTTGGAGGTTTCAACCTCAGAAATAACTGCAAATGTCTGTTCAAGTCATCAGATCTGACAGTAGAAGCTCTACTCTGAGTCTCGCTCATCATCTGAGCAACCAGCGAAGCAAACTGAGAAAGCGTATCAGCACCGACCACTGGGGCTGTACTCCCCACTGGTGCTGCCTGATCGGCACTCTGCCCATCTGTCATGTCTGGGTCTGGCTGATCCATACAGAAAAATCCAGAAAATCCGGAAAACTATCACAAAAACAACACAATAAAAAGCCGAACAAATCAAAACTACCCCCCAGACAGACTTACTGATCACTTCCTATAGCTCTGTTTCACAAAATTCCCAAATTCCAAAACCATTGCTCTGATACAAAAAAAAAGCTTGTCACGACCCGACCCGAGACGAGACGGATCCCGCCCGCGCCGGATCGCGACGAGAATAGCTAACCAGGATCTAGCTTTGGAATTTGGTTCGGAACTGAATCTTCCAAATATTTAATTCAACAGACAAACAAACACAGAGCTACTAAAAATATCAAATGCAGCGGAACTAAACATCTATCTGATTTCATTTCCTCAAAATAATCATCTACAGAACAGTACATGGCTTTCAACAGAAAGAAATACAGAACAGAAAGCCATGACTGTACAAAAATCAAAAGTACAAAAGTACCTAAACTAATCAGACTTTGAAATCTAGTCATGGACTTCCTTCCCTTTCCCAGAACCTGAAAACCACCAGAAAGCAAGGGTGAGCTCAACAGCTCAGTAAAGCAACAAACCTCCAATCAAAATCCTCAGAATCGCAAAACCAACACATCAGACAAATCCGTACAGAATTCAAAACAGATTCGGACAGATATCACATCAAACAGAACTGTACAAAAACGGAAGTCATATCAAATCAGAAACAGAACAGATCAGACATATCAGATAACAGAATCAGAATCGTACAGATCATATCAGAATATCACATATCAGATATTATGTAATTCATAGCTAAATTCCCTGACACTGACTGAATCTCATAGGATCCAGGCCCCTTATGCCTCCCTTTTGTGCTCACGGCACCAGAATCAGATCAGATGTGCTTATAGCACCAGAATACATATATAGTGCTTATAGCACCTAAACAGATTTCCTCGGATCCGGAACAGAACAGATATCTGATTTCATATTGAGCTCATTTCAGAATTCCTAGACACTAACTGAATCTCATAGGATCCAGGCCCCTTATAACTCCATTTTTATAGCATATACAGATAGCATATCAATTCAGAGAAAATCCGGACAAATCAGAAGTTACCCAAAAATCGGGCAGCACAACGGCAGTATACAGAATTTACACAATTTTCCTGAAAATCAAAATTTGCCAAATTCGCACAGAATATAGATATCAACATTTCAGAACATTTATTCTACTGCACAGATAAATTCCAATTTCACAGAAAAATCCGGTCGACTAAAAACACAGTCGAATCAAAAACACCCGGACAAAAATCTTCAAAATATAGTCAAAACGTGCACACCCGACACAGCAACGATATACAGAAACTTACGCGGTAAAAACTGAACCGGTAAAAAGATACGGACGAAAATCACGAATAAAAATCAATTTCGGACAGATAGTACCGCCAAACTCGACGGTTCTGAAAATTGAGAAAGGTGGAATGTGCCTTACCTCGTGCACAGCAATTTCCTCAACAGTCACTTCAAACGAAAACGGCTCCGCGTCTTCCCGAAATCAACTTTTCCAAAATCTTCTTTTTCTCTCTCCTCAGAACAGTAAATCAGATATTTATTTTTGATTTTCTCTCTCTTCAAAACGACTGAAATCAGCTTTATAATACACAGATCGGCCCGGCCGATCGCGACATCGTCCCGGGACGATCCGACCAAATGGATCGGCCTGGTCTCCACTCAGGGCTGTTGTCTGGACGATATTTTCTACAGTGCCAATCGGCCTGGCCGATGTCTCCAATTGGCCTGGACGATGCCTGCAGAACAGCACCTGGAGCAAAACTGGGCAAATTCTGGAGCTGAACTTCACTGATCGTCCCAGGACGATCCCAGATCATCCTGGACGATTCTGGAGCAGATCGTGGTATTACACTTTCACCGCACAACTTTTGATATGTTATTGATATGATTTTTCTACACATTTTGAGTATTTTCTGTAACGATTCTACCGGTTATTTTGGGTTCTGTACGATTTTGATCGAATAGATAAATATCAGGTTGTTGATTGATGTTGCTTCAGTAGAATAGAAGTCTTATAATGTTGTCGTGCACGTTCTGTACTAATTTGGTAATTTGTGAATTCTGTGATTTCTGTGTAAATTTCGTATACTGTCGTTATGTCGCTGGATTTTCGTACGATTTCCGATTTCCTGAAATTGATGATTTGAACTGATATGCATACGAATGTGAATATATGATTATTGTTACTGAAAGACAAGTGAGGACTGGTTGAACTGTTGGTTGGAGATTGATTGACCTGTATAGGATGGTGGGCCGACGGGCTTTCCTTTAAACTATTGATCATTGATATAACGATTGGGAGGCATAAGGAGATTCTTATGCCGACGGACACAGAGTGACGACTCTTATTGAACCAACATATGGATATCTACAACAGCACTATGGATTATTGAATAGCCAGTGATTGCACTTGTTCAGTAAGACTATTGTATTGAAATGCATGTGTTCGGCATTGACTCGTGATGGATTTATTGCTTTATTGATTTGGATTTACTGACGGATTTACGGACTTATTGTTATCGTACGATTTCATTGATATTTATATTCTGTCACTGCGCATTGCTACTGTTATAGATATTGTATGGATATGGATATTGTAATTGACTCATTGACACTATAGACATGGATGCTACTAATTCATTGATATTGATTCGTTGACACTATTGCTTCTGTATTGTATTGAACTGCTGCATTGGGCTTTATTGTATTGATTTTATGATTTCATATCGATCGATTTAATTGACCAGATAGTATTATTTTGATTAATTTGATTTGATACGATTGATTTGACTGATCACTGATTCTTTTTACTGTTTATTGATTCTTCTACCGCTGCATTGACTACTGATTTGATTTCCGTATTGGTATAGATTAATTGATTATGTGCAATAGATTGTTATGGATTTGATTGACTGACATGCATATTGTCTCCAGTACCGTGCTTTGATTTTAGTTATAGGTATTAGGTGACCTGCTGGGCTTTTTGAAGCTCATTATATGTGGTTAATATTTTCAGGTCAGGGCAAGAGAGCAGGAGATTGAGGTTGATTAGGAACTCTCAGGTTTTTGTCCTTTTTGGTGATAGTGATTCTTTTGTACTCAGGACAGGATAGATTTCAGTTCATGTGTTCCTAGTGTAGCTCCTGAGTATTGTATATGATCTTTTGTGATATGAATAGTATTGTACATTGATGTTTTAAATGTTATAGATTTGTTTTTGCTAGATTGTTTGATTGAAGTTATAGATAGCTCTGGTAAATTGTTGATGGATTGATTGAAATTCTTTTCAAGTTAGATCTTGGGGCGTTATAGATTTTGGTATCAGAGTAGTGTTATTGGAAGAATAAATTGTTACCAAAGTTATAGGATTGGATTGAGAGTTGGGTAGAATGTGTAGCTGTAAGTGCATCATTTTGCATACATTGTTGCATGCGTGTATCATTTGTTCTGAATTGTGCAGGTGAAAAGATAAATGGATAATCTGGAATCAAGTGTACCAAACGAGCAATACAGTGCAGCTCCAGTACCTTCAGAAAGTATGATGCAGTTGGCTACTGCTATAGCACAGGTGATGGGGGATGCATAGAGTAAGATGAGTGGAAGTAAAGAAGAAGAAGCTGATAAGCATTTGTAGATGTTTCACAAGCTGAAACCTCCGTTGTTCAAAGGAGCTGTGGGACCTCAAGCTGCTGAAGATTGGATAATGAGAGTAGAAAAGATCTTTGACAGGATGCAGTGTCCGAGAAATCGAAAGGTACATTTGGCTGTGTTTCTATTTGAGGGAGAAGCAGAGAGATGGTGGATTGGACAGCAGAGAGAGAAATTCCAGGGAAAGACAAATACTGAGATCACCTAGGATGAGTTTACTACAGTGTTTCAGATGTGATTTGTACCTCCGTCAGCTCAACGACAAATGCAAGAAGCTTTTATGAGATTGGAACAAGGACGCAAGACAGTGATGCAGTACGAGGCCGAGTTTACTGCACTTGCGAGGTATGCTTCTCATTTGATCCCTACTGTTGAAGAAAAATGCTATAGATTTCTACACGGATTGAATAGAGAGCTGAGACATCCACTAGTACCCTTCTGGATCCATGAGTTTTCTGAGTTGGTGGAGCGGGCCAGACTGATAGAGATTGATTTGACAACGCCAGTATCGAGTTATGACGACACCAGGAGGAGGAGAGATGAAGCCAGACGAGAAGAGTCAGGTAGAGAAAGGGATAGAGAGAAGAGAAGTAAGTATGGTGATTCGAGGGGATCTGCATCGGGATCTGCATCAGTAGTATCTTCTGGTTCCAGTGAGTGCATTCATTGTGGTCGACGACATGCAGGTCGGTGTTACTTATTGACGGGGCAGTGCTTTCACTGTGGACAGGAAGGGCATAGAGTAGCAAATTGCCCTTAGAAAGGATTGGGCGGCAGGACTGATTCAGGTACAGGACAGCAGAGGACAATTGGCTTGAGGGCCTACAGCGAGAGATCAGGGAACCGGATGACTGATAGAGCAGTCAAAGATAGTTAGAGGGAGACCGTTGCGCCACGACCCCCTGCATTTCCTCCAATGGTGTCACGTATATACAGTTTACAGCATTATGAAGATCAACAACGACCAGAAAGTTCTGCTGGTAAGCTGATTTGACTAATTGATTGATTGACATATGATCATGCATAGTGACATGTGATTGACTGGATTGTGTGATATATATGATTTTCGACGAGTTTTGATTTTAATTTGGATTTGGATGGATTTGTTTTATTTCGTTTTGCTTTGGACCTTTAGAGAAATGTTGGGACGACATTTTTCTAAGGTGGGGAGATTGTGAGAGCTCGTTCCTTTGATTTGCCTTCCAAGATCTGTTTTTCCTCCCAGGATCGGTCGGGACGATTTTGGATCGTCCTGGGACGATCAGTTCATGGCAAAGTCAGTGAACAAGGGATTTTATCGTCCAAGGAAATTAATTATCGTCCTGAGATATCGTCCTGGACGATTGGATTTTGTTCACATCGTCCTGGACAATGTGGCGATCGGCCGGGCCGATCAGGTCTGGGTTAAAAGGAAATCAGCTCGTTTTGAAGAGAGAGAAAATCATTTTTTAAAAACAAAATATCTGAGGAGAGAGAAGGAGAAGGAAAGCAAAGGAAAAGCTTGGTTTCGGAGGCCGCGGAGCGCTTTTCGTCCGTCGTCGTTGTTGGAAGGATTATTTGTCTCACGGTAAGGACTCCGAATTCTATTTCTGTTTTCGAAGATGTTGAGTTTTGGTCGTTTTGTGCACAGACTTGTGTTTTCGTTATCGAAAAACGCGTCGCATTTTGAATTGTCGAAACTTTCACCGCACAACTTTTGATATGTTATTGATATGATTTTTCTACACGTTTTGAGTATTTTCTGTAACGATTCTACCAGTTATTTTGGGTTCTGTGCGATTTTAATCGAATAGATAAATATCAGGTTGATTGATGTTGCTTCAGTAGAATAGAAGTCTTTTAATGTTGTCGTGCACGTTCTGTACTAATTTGGTAATTTGTGAATTCTGTGATTTCTGTGTAAATTTCGTATACTGCCGTTATGCCGCTGAATTTTCGTACGATTTCCAATTTCCTGAAATTGATGATTTGAACTGATATGCATACGAATGTGAATATATGATTATTGTTACTGAAAGACAAGTGAGGACTGGTTGAACTGTTGGTTGGAGATTGATTGACCTGTACAGGATGGTGGGCCGACGGGCTTTCCTTTAAACTATTGATCATTGATATAACGATTGGGAGGCATAAGAGGATTTTTATGCCGACGGGCACAGAGTGACGACTCTTATTGAACCAACGTATGGATATCTACAACAGCACTATGGATTATTGAATAGCCAGTGATTGCACTTGTTCAATAAGACTATTGTATTGAAATGCATGTGTTCGGCATTGACTCGTGATGGATTTATTGCTTTATTGATTTGGATTTACTGACGGATTTACGGACTTATTGTTATCGTACGATTTCATTGATATTTATATTCTGTCACTGCGCATTGCTACTGTTATAGATATTGTATGGATATGGATATTGTAATTGACTCATTGACACTATAGACATGGATGCTACTAATTCATTGATATTGATTCATTGACACTATTGCTTCTGTATTGTATTGAACTGTTGCATTGGGCTTTATTGTATTGATTTTATGATTTCATACCGATCGATTTAATTGACCAGATAGTATTATTTTGATTAATTCGATTTGATACGATTGATTTGACTGATCGCTAATTCTTTTTACTGTTTATTGATTCTTCTACCGTTGCATTGACTATTGATTTGATTTCCGTATTGGCATAGATTAATTGATCATGTGCAATAGATTGTTATGGATTTGATTGACTGACATGAATATTGTCTCCAGTACCGTGCTTTGATTTCAGTTATAGGTATTAGGTGACCTGCTGGGCTTTTTGAAGCTCATTATATGTGGTTAATATTTTCAGGTCAGGGCAAGGGAGGAGGAGATTGAGGTTGATCAGGAACCCTCAGGTTTTTGTCCTTTTTGGAGATAGTGATTCTTTTGTACTCAGGACAGGATAAATTTCAATTCATGTGTTCCTAGTGTAGCTCCTTAGTATTGTATATGATCTTTTGTGATATGAATAGTATTGTACATTGATGTTTTAAATGTTATAGATTTGTTTTTGCTAGATTGTTTGATTGAAGTTGTAGATAGCTCTGGTAAATTGTTGATGGATTGATTGAAATTCTTTCCAAGTTAGATCTTGGGGCGTTACAGACCCGAACCCGAAGCGGGTCGCGGTTGGGTCCGGAAAATTGACCCGTTTGTAAAAATGGGTCGGGTTCGGGTTGACCCGAATCAAAGTCTGATGATGGATAAAACATTATTGGAAATTAATTAAAAAAGAAGTGCGACCCCATCATCCATCCTTTCTCAATCTGGTGATGGGCTTATCAAATTTCATGAAAGACCTACTTATTATCCCAATTACTTTTCTAATCCTGCTCCTCCAAATTCTACAACAGTTGCTTCAAAGACTCCACTTCTAATCAAGAAACTAATGACTGCTAAAATCATTGAATAGCCAGATAAAGGATTGTGTTACAATATTACAATGATGATGAAAAGTACCATCTTAACCATGCTTGTAAGGCTGAAATGGTAATCATGATCATAATTAAGGCTTGGTTTGGGACGGTTTTTTTTAATCTTCGTAAAGCTGTTTTTTTAGTACAAAAATGTTTTGAAAGCAGGGAAAAAATAGTGATTTAAAGCTATTCCAAACGAAGCCAATGACTTGATTTGAAATGACTTTTTTAATGCTTCTTAAAATAACTTTTTAGTACAAAAATTAAAAATCATATTTAAGAAGCAGTAAAAAAGTCGTCCCAATTGAAGCCTAAATTTGACGATTCCTATTTAACTAGCTAGTTTAATTTGAAAGGAAAGCTGGTTTAGGCTTCGTTTGGGACAGCCTTTTTCTTGCTTCTTAAAGTGGCTTTCTAATACAAAAATTAAAATATTTGTACTAAAAGCTGATTTAAAAAGCAGTAAGAAAGCCATCCCAAATGAAGCCTCAGTTTCGTCACTGGACTTACAACCTCTAGCTGTAAAACTATTATGGCAGTTGTAGATAGCTTATCTAATTATACTTATTTTTCTCTTTAACAAATAATTTTATTAGTTTTAAAGTAGCAAATATTTTTTGTTACTGATATTTGTAAAATTTTTATAGTGATATTCAATTTTTATGAGTAAATTATGGCGAGAATTACTATGATTATTTGGCACTAAGCCTATTTTCAAATGCATTGTGTATCTTCACTCATGATTGCTCGTCGTTGCGACAACCATTATATTAGCCACTGTAAGAGGTCACAACCCAGCTGCCCCCATCACCTCTACTATCATTCGATCCCGCCCCAGTCTCACCCTAATGCCCTATTCCTATTATTGTCCCCTGCTCGCGACAACCGCCATTGAATTTATGTTAAATTTATTTTACTTTAAATCAAACATAAAAAAGAAAAAAAGTTTTCACATACATAACATTTGAAACTAGTGTAAATACTGATTTACCACCTAAAAAACACTTTTTCATCTATTCTAACGTCAGTTTAAGCCACCGTCATAAATCCATATCAGCGACTGTCTTCGAACTCCCCGCCATGGCTACGGCCTCTGCTCTCGATGAGCTTCTTTGTTCAATGCAAGCTCCACGTCAACGCTCACTAGAACGAGTGCAACATGTATTGCCCTGACTGTATGAACGACGCTCTCTGCTCTCGCTCGTCTTCCTTGTCCGATGGAATAAAAAGACCAATTTTGGGTATGGTGGCGACGCCGCCAGTGGTGAATTAATCGGTCGCAACAAATGATACTAGAATAGTAGAATGAAGCTATTATGATGTTCTTTCTTGTTAACAGGATCTCCATCTCTTTGTACTTGGCAGCATTGAGCAATATATCAAGCAAGTACTTCTCACCGTCTTCACCCACGCAGCTTTTTCATGGCCTCTTTTTCCAAAATATTTCTCTCCATCAACTCATCTAAATCATCTTGCACCTGCATAATCCCCTTTTTGAAGCCCTGCAAATCGAAACAGTGAAAAAACACAATGAAATCTGTCAAATAGAGCGATCCCATAAGCTCTGCCACCCCTTTCACGACTTTCCTCGCCCCCTTGCTATCTCCTGCGAATGCCATTCCGGCCATCATTCCGGCGATGATGCTCGTCGTCATCCTTATGAGCTCTTTACTCATATCAACAAATTCTGCTGCGGTGGACTCTGCCGCAAGAGTTCGAAGCAGGGCACGGAGCTCACGACGGCGGATGTGAGCGAGACATTCGATAGTGCGAGTGGAGAGGAGCTCCGACATGCATAGCTTTTTCATGAAGCGCCAATAAGGATCGTAAGGAGCGAAGGCAAAGCCGAAAGAGTCGTAGGCGAAGTGGCGGGAAGTGGCAGTGTGGGGACAGTCGCCGTGAGAGGTCAAGAAACACATAATGTTTGACGGGCTTAAGGAGAGTGTTAGAATAGATGAAAAGAGATGTTTTAGGTGGTATATCCGTAAATATAAAAATTTGTGTCGAATATGTATTTACACTAGTTTTTAAGTGTTGAATATGTATTACACATGTTGCGGGCTAGAAATTACGCGGCGATAGAGATTTGATTCTACGTCTTAGCGTTGTACGTATAACTAGCACACACAGAGAACACAAGATTTTTTACGTGGAAAAACCCTTAAAAGGGAAAAAACCACGAGGCCTAGCCCAGTTGAAAATGATTCCACTAGATTTTGAATTGGTTACAAAGGACTGGATCACCTCCAGGGGTGAACAGATTACAATGGCTTAAGTAAGATGTTGAGTCTTCGGCAGGACGTAAGGACTGAACGTCGGGTCCTGAGTTGGACGTCGGGTCTTAGGCAGGACGTAGGGACTGAACGTCGGACCTTGAACAAGACGTCGGGTCTTAGGCAGGACGTAGGGACTGAACGTCGGGCCTTAAGGTGGTGGTCCGGCGAGGTTCCTGCGGTGGTCCGGTGGTGGTCCGGCGGTGGTCCGACGAGCTTCCTGCGGTGGTCCGGCGGTGGTCCGGCGAGGTTCTGCGGTGGTCCGGCGGTGGTCCGGCGGCTGTCGAGGAGGAACTTCTTCCTTCTCTCTCTCCTTCTCTTCTCTTCTTCTCTCTCTTGCTTAGATCCTCTCTTGTGAAGAATGAGGGCTCTATTTATAGATTTTCTGGAGTGGCATGGTCCGTAAATAGGTGTGAGATCAAGGGCGAATAGGGAGTGATCAAATGGACGGCCGATATTGAATCCTATGATCGTGCACCGTTCGTTGGACATTTGGAGGCCTTAATGATATCGGAATTTAGTAATCTTGGGCTCGTTGGATTCGTCTCGTCGAGCCGTTCGATTCGAGTATAAGCTCGTCAAAATCGGAGACCGTTTGGTAACTCAAATTGCAGTTTGAACCTTCCAACAGCGCTTTGAGCTCTTGATTCGGACTCATTTGGGCTCCGATTAGGTTGATCTTGGTGTCGTTAGGTTCGTATTTCCGAGACGCTCAGTTCGACAGTAAGCTTGCTGAAATCGGAGTTCATATGCTCCCGGATTTAATTTTTGAAGTTTCCAACTAGCTTTTGCTTCGAGATTCGTGCCCAATCAAGCTAATTTTGTGATGACGTATCAGTTGCCCCCCTATTTTCGGACGTCGAAGCCCTAGGAGTCCGAAAATATAAGGGTCAACATTTTGCGTTGGACGAATAGCAAAAATCGCTTCCCATAAGTTGAAATTTTGCAAAAAAAACAAGTCAAGGAGGCCTCGATGAGCTCTGAAAGTGCCAAAATTGAGTCCGGAACGTCGAAAAATGTGTCCGGGGACCCCAAAAATGTCCAAAACGGAGTTTCCGGGACGAAAATCGGGCCCAAAATGGGCTAGGCGGCCGGACCGGCCGGACCGGCCGGCCGGCCGCCGCCGCCGGCGGCGGCACCGCCGGCCTGCGCTGGAACGCGCGGCGGCCCGCCTGGGCCGCCCGACCCGCCTGGGCCCGCGCTCGCGGGCCCGCGCTGCGCGCTGCGCGGCGGCCCGCCCGGCCGCCTGGCCTGCCCGGCCGCTTGGGCCTCCGGCCCGCGTGGCGGCCCGCCTGGGCCGCCTGGGCCGCGCAAGCGGCCCGCGCTGCAGCCTGCGCGGCGGCCCGCCTGGGCCGCCTGGGCCGCGCCTGCGGCCCGCGCTGCAGCCCGCGCGGCGGGCTGCTGGGCCGCCTCCTGGCTCGCGCGGCGGCCCGCCTGGGCCGCCTAGGCCCGCCTGGGCCCGCGCGGTCAGCCCGCCTGGAAGCTTCCCACCGCCTCATTTGAACGAACGGGCGGGTCTGTTCAGCCCACCGACCTAGTGGGCCCCACCTGTGCAGAAAAAGGGGTTTTTTAGGCATTTTTAAGCCTTTTTAGGCCGAAAAAATGCCTAAAAAATCCTAAAAAATCCCAAAAAATTCCGAAAAAATTCAGAAAAATTTAGAAAATTTTGGGAAATTGAAAATTCTAGAAACTTCTCTCCTTTCTCCCAAAAACCTATAAATAGGGCCTTAAACCCTTTAGAAAATCACTCCACTCCTCTTCCTCTTCTTTTTTCTTCTCTTCTTCTCCTCCTTTCTTCTCTTCTCCCTCTGTCCTTTCTATTGAGGCCTTCCCTCAGTTTTCTGAGGCCCCTCTCTTGGCAAGGAAGTTCGGAGATCTTCTCCCTCTGTCCTTTCTATTGAGGCCTTCCCTCAGTTTTCTGAGGCCCCTCTCTTGGCAAGGAAGTTCGGAGATCTTCTCCCTCTGTCCTTTCTATTGAGGCCTTCCCTCAGTCTTCTGAGGCCCCTCTCTTGGCAAGGAAGTCTTCTTCTTTCCCCCTCTCCCCCTAGAAATGTCAGGTGATCACCCCCCACCGAGAGATCCTGTGATCCGGGGAGACCCCGTCGCACCGCATGATGGCGAGCGGAGGCCAAATAGGGAGTTGGATGAGACAACGTCGACTGTTACAAATGACTTCCTATTCCTTTTTCGCAAGAATTATTACTTCCCGAATGATGTGAAGACGATGGTCCCGAGGATGTCTGATCGGGCGAATCTTCCTCCTCCTGGGTACGTGACCGTTTCTGAGGCCCACTTGCGGGCTGGTTTACGCTTTCCACCTCCTACTGAGCTGATCGAAGTCTTACAAAGGTGCGGTGTGAACCTATTCCAACTTTCATTTAGAGCAATATCAGTGGCTATGGGATTGATTGCTCTCTTTCGGGATCGGGGAGCCACTATGACCCCGGAGCATCTTTCACGGATGGGCAAGCTTACCAGTGATACGTCTGGGCGTGTGACTTTCAGATCCAAATGGTTGGATGTACGTACCCGCGATCCTTCAAAGAATTGGGTCAATGCTTTCTTTTTTGTGAAGAATGATTGGGGCTTGATAGAGAAGTGGGGAAAGATGAGGGATTTACCATCCCCTCTACATGTCAGCGAGGAAGACATAATGAGGATCTTGAAAGTTCCCGATCTTGAACATCTTCTATTTGAGGTTCGTCATATGAGCAAATACACTGAAGAAGAGTTCTTATTCAAGGTTGGAATTTCATTTCATACTGGGAGGTCTGATGCAAGAAAGTTGAAGCCGACATCCAGGATTCCTGAGCCTCCTGCCCCTGCTTCAAAAGCGGCTCCCAAACGACCGGCTAGAGGCGACGACCCCCATGTTTCGAAGAGGAAGAGGTTGGAAGAGATAACCACTGACAAGACCCAAATTGACTCTTCCCCAGCCAAGCTGCATATCCCTGAGGATGTCATGAATCATCAATGCCTCGGACATAACAAGACCAGTAATTTGGTGAGTAACATATCTCAATATTTTTTATCTCATTTGCTTCTGAGGTGACTTATAATAAATTTTTCTTTTTATTTCAGCTGTCGCGCATTGGGATCGAGATTAATGACTGGAATAATGAGTTTGTTAAGATCAAGTATCTTCAGGGGGAGTTCAAGCGGAAGTATGAGCAGAAGGTTAAGGAGGTGAAGGTGCTTGAAGATGAGTTGAGCGATTGCAGGACTGAGCTTGCCAACACAATGCGCTCTGTAACTCTCCGGAATCAGCAGGCAGATCGGCATCAGATAGATCTTGAGGAGGCTCACGCGACGATCACCAGACTTTTGAGGGAGCAGAAAGTTTCGGAGAAGAAGATTGCGTCGCTGGAGATGAAGGATAAGGAGTCTCAGGCCATTATAGCTGAGAAGGAGACTGCCTTGTCTAGTTCAGAACCTTCAAGAGTTATTGAAGACTTCAAGAAGTCCATAGCATTCAAGACTATCGTCCAGGATCGTGTTGAGGAGGCCCGAGATCACATCTATGCTATAGAGGTGAAGGGTTTGGAGCAGCAGTGCACTGAGGATGGATTTATTAGAGGCTTCTTTAAGGGGGTTCGCCTGATGCAGCGAAAGACCGGAGTTCCAGCCGAAGAGGTGACCCCTAGCCAGGCTTCAGCTGACTTTCCTTCAGGCTCTGATGGTGATGAGGTAGAGAGTGATCTTCGGAAGGTCCTCGATCTTGATGCAGATGATGAGATAGTAGATGTTGAGTAGGCTTTCTAGTTCCTGTTGTTTGTATTAATTTGTCTTTTTAGTTATTGTGATGTACCTGATGTTTTGTACTGTTGTGTGATATCTACTTTGACTTAGTAGTGGATTATTGTTCTGTTGCTATATGACTTAGATATTCCAGTGTATCTATTTATTCTGAGTGAATTTCTTTTATATTTGTTTAAGGTATTTATCTTCCAACCTATGCTTGAAAGTTTAAAAGGATCCTCTAAGGATGTACTGTTTACTTTAAGTTGTACGCCAGAGCCTTGCTTGATGACGCCAACCTGTATGAAAGAGGTTAAAAGAATCTATAAGAGATGTAAGACCTATCCGAGGTTGTGAGTCAGAGCCCTGCTCGATGACGTTAACCTGTGTGGAAGAGGTCGGGAGAATCCATCAAGTATATAAGACCTATCCGAGGTTGTGAGTCAGAGCCCTGCTCGATGACGTTAACCTGTGTGGAAAAGGTCGGGAGAATCCACCAAGGATATAAGACCTATCCGAGGTTGGTGAGTCAGAGCCCTGCTCGATGACGTTAACCTGTGTGGAAGAGGTCGGGAGAATCCACCAAGGATATAAGACCTATCCGAGGTTGTGAGTCAGAGCCTTGCTCGATGACGTTAACCTGTGTGGAAGAGGTCGGATCGAATCCCCCTGGGATTGATCAACTAGCGACTGAACAATAATCATCTACTGCTCAAAATTAAAGTTCAAAACTTAACAAAGTCTTTTACTGCTATTAAACGAAGAACATTGTTCCCGAAAACAGTTTAGGGGAGAAGGAAACTAGAAACACCATAAACAAAGTCCGAAATTAAAGACATCTACAGTAAGCAAAAGACATACAACATTCTAAAACAAACGACACGATTACGCTCTACTGATAGTATTTGCGGAGGTTCTCGATATTCCAAGTTCGAGGAAGCATCTTCCCTTCAGCATTCTTTAATTTGAAAGTCCCTGGCTTCACCATAGCTGCTACTAGGTACGGGCCTTCCCAGAGGGGGGAGAGTTTGTTTCGTTGAGGACCTTTGCCTGCCGCCTCAATGCTGCGTAGGACCAGATCTCCTACTGATATATGTCGAGGCTTCATCCTTCTGTTATAGTGACGGGCAACTCTCTGGTGGTAGGCAGCAACCTTAAGTATTGTCCCGTTTCTTACTTCTGGAAGGAGGTCTAGGTTGTGCCTGAGTTTTTCGTCGTTGGTATTGGAGTCGAAAGTTTGTACTCTATGACTGGGGACTCCAATGTCGACTGGAATGACAGCCTCTGTACCAAAGCAGAGGTTATACGGTGTCTCTCCTGTTGGAGTCCTTGCTGTTGTACGATAGGCCCAAAGGACGTTTGGGAGCTCGTCAGCCCATTGCCCCCCAGCCTTCTCCAGCCGTGTTTTCAGTCCTCTCAGAATGGTCCGATTAGTGACTTCTGTCTGTCCATTAGTCTGAGGATGAGCCACAGCTGTGTGTACTAGATGAATGTGGAGATCTTTACAAAATATGGTAAAGACCCTTCCGGTGAACTGTGTCCCGTTATCAGTAATAACTTTTGCAGGAATGCCAAAGCGACATATTATGCTCTTCCACAAAAACTGTTTGGCATTTGCTTCAGTGATCTTCGCTAGTGGTTCTGCTTCTACCCACTTCGTGAAATAGTCGACAGCTAATATGATGAATTTTCGCTGTCCCGTGGCCATAGGAAATGGTCCCATTATGTCGATCCCCCATTGGGCAAAAGGCCAGGGACTCTGTAATGTCGATATCTCTACGGCGGGTAGATGAGTGAGGTTGGCATGTAACTGGCAACTGTTACATTTCCGTACAAGTTCTAATGCGTCCTGTTTTATCGTCGGCCAGTAGAACCCTTGTCTCAGGACCTTTTGGGCTAGCGCCCTTCCACCCAAATGTTCCCCACAAATGCCCGAATGTACTTCGCGAAGTGCATAATTTGCCTCCGAAGGAGGAAGGCATTTGAGGTATGGCCCCGTGAAAGATCGTTTGTATAACTCTCCGTTAATAATGGTGAAGTTGGCTGCTTGCCTCCGAAGTCGTACTGCCATAACTGGGTCTTCAGGGAGAGAGCCTTCTTGTAGGAGAGCAAGAATGGGGTCGATCCAAGAAACTTCTTTTGATTCCTCTATTGATTGAAGTACCCATGAGCCTTGAATGCTAGGGAAGTGGATCTCCTCAATGAATTTTCTTTTAAAAACATCTCCCGTTGTAGAGGTAGCTAACTTGGAGAGTGAGTCTGCCCTTGTGTTTTTCTCTCGAAGGATATGGATAACCTGATGCTTTGCTATTTGAGCCAACAAGGTTTTAACTATCTGGCAGTATTGAGCCAAAAGTGGGTTGTGAGTATCGAATTCCCCTTCTACTTGAGAAGCAACCAGTTGGGAATCAGTGTGAACCACTAAGTCTTGGACTTCGCAATCAATTGCCAATCTTAATCCAGCGATTAGAGCTTCATATTCAGCAACATTGTTTGTTGCCGGAAACTTCAGTCTAAGCCCGTATTCAAGTGTGGCTTTCTGCGGGGAGATTAATAGGATTCCAGCACCAGCACCAGAACTCCCAGAAGCTCCGTCTACATATAATGTCCAGCAGGAGGAAGAAGGGGATACATCAGGCAATTCCTCGGAGGTGTAGCTAGTACATTCGACTACAAAATCGGCAAGCACCTGTGACTTGATGTCGGGTCTAGGTAAGAACTGTATATCGAACTCTCCAAGTTCTACTGACCATTTGATCAATCTTCCAGAGGCTTCGGGTTTTTGAAGAATATTTTTCAGCGGCAGGTTTGTATAAACCCTGATCGCATGTGCCTGAAAATAAGGTCGTAACTTCCTGGCTGAGAAGACCAATGCTAAGGCTGTTTTGTCTGCCAATGGATAACGCATTTCAACATCTGAAAGTACCTTGCTGATGTAATAGACTGGGCGTTGAGTCGAATCATCCATCCGAACCAAGACCGAACTTATAGCTTGAGAAGAGACGGCCATGTACATATACAAAATTTCCCCTGGAATTGGCTTTGAGAGAAGCGGTGGTGAGGCTAGATAAGTTCGGAGTTGTTCAAAAGCTTCTTGGCATTTATCAGTCCATTGGAATCCTGAGCTACGAGCCCCCCTGAGGATCTTGAAGAAAGGCAAATATTTATCTCCCGAACGAGCTAGAAATCGAGAGAGTGCTGCGATCCTTCCATTCAGTCTCTGAACTTCTTTGATGTTTCTGGGGGGTAGCATGTCCCTTAGGGCCTTGATCTTTTCCGGGTTGGCCTCAATCCCTCGGTGGGTAACCATGAATCCCAAAAACTTTCCTGAGGTGACTCCAAATGCACATTTGGAGGGGTTGAGGCGCATGTTGTAAGATCGGAGAAGGTTAAAACATTCTTCCAAATCTGAGATATGCTGAGATTTCTCGAGGCTCTTCACCAGCATATCGTCCACATAGACTTCCATGGTACGCCCAATAAGGTTCTTAAAAACCTTATTCATAAGTCGTTGGTAAGTTGCCCCTGCATTTTTGAGCCCGAATGGCATTACCAGGTAACAATATAACCCTTTGTCCGTTTGAAAAGATGTTGCCTCCTCATCGGCGGGATCCATTTGTATTTGGTTGTATCCGGAGTAGGCATCCATAAAGCTTAACATCTGATGTCCGGATGTGGCGTCGACTAGCTGATCTATTCGGGGGAGCGGGAAGCTATCCTTGGGGCAAGCTTTATTGAGATCCGTATAGTCCACGCACATTCTCCAAGCCCCATTTGTTTTCCGAACCATCACGACGTTGGCTAACCAAGATGGGTAGTGTACTTCCCTTATGAATCTTGCTTTTAAAAGCTTATCAACCTCCTGTTCGATTGCCAGCTGACGTTCTAGGGCGAAATTTCGTTTCTTTTGAATCACTGGCTTACATGCTGGGTTGATCTTCAGGGAGTGCATAATTATTTCAGGATTAATACCGGGCATATCTGCTGAACTCCATGCGAATACGTCTTGGTTTGTACGTAGAAAGTCTACATATTCTTTTTTCTCTGTATCTGAGAGGAGTGATCCGATCTGTACTGTTCTCGAGGGATGTTCTTCTGATAGGGAGACACAGGTAAGATCTTCTACAGGGGAGGCCCTTTGAGGGGTATCTTCATTCCGAAGATCGAAGTCTTCGATGCTTAGAGTAACTGATGAGTGTGGTTGAGCCTGCCTAAGATAGCATGACTGTGCTACTTGTTGATCTCCTCGTACTGTTCCGATCCCTGATGGGGTAGGAAACTTGAGCTTTAAGTGGGGAATTGAAGCAACAGCCCCGAAAATTGTTTGAAGTGGTCTTCCAAAGATCGCATTGTAGGCTGATTCGGACTTCACTACAATGAATAGAATGGGGTGCTCAACTTGACGGGGGAATTCTCCAAGTACAACCGGAAGAGTAATGGTTCCTTCAACTCTTACAGGCCGGTTGTCAAATCCATACAGTGGACCGGCAGCAGGCTGGAGTTTCTCTCTAGATAGGCCCATGCTAAGAAAAGTGGAGTAGAATAAAACATCTACTGAGCTTCCATTGTCTACCAAGATCCTTTTAACATTGTAACATGGGTCGCCGATTCCTGCGCTAATCACCAGCGGGTCTTGATGAGGAGTCTTTACACCTTCTAGATCAGACTCCTTGAAGGTGATGGAGTGATCGACATGAAGCTTTTTTGTTGGTGGCTCCTTGTTCTCTGCGATTAGAATTTGGCAAGGCGTTGAAGGGCCTCCAGCAATAGTTTCAATCTCACCGACCATCTGGCGGTTGTTTGTCGACTGTTTTTGTTGATCTTGCCCCCCAGTCGGAACGGTTTCTTCTCGAGCTGTTGGATTCTTGATGAACTGTCGGAGATATCCTTGTCGGATCAGTCTCTCAATTTCCTCCTTGAGCTGCCTGCATGCTTCAGTGGTGTGTCCACGACTGCGGTGGAAATGACAATACTGTTCTTGGTTTCCGGTATTAGGCTTTAAAGGGTACGGCCACTTTACACTCTCTTGGTCTCGGATAGCCATTAATACATTTGCTCGGGAGGTATTAAGTGGCGTGTACTCTTTTTCTTGTCGGGGCTCCCGTCGTGGCTGTGAGGGTCGAGGAGGAAGATTGTAGTTTCCTTGCTTCTTCCTTTGTAAGGGGGGATTCTCCGTCCCTGGGGGATTTTTTCGCTTTCCGGTTGTTTGCTCGAATTGCTTCCTATGAGCATTGATGGCTTCGTCGGCAGTAATTTGGGCCTCTACTCGGTGGATTAAATCCGCATAGGAATGGACCGTTTCTCGCATAAGTGCCGAGTAGAAAGGGCCTGGACGAAGCCCTCCAAGAAATACACCTCGTAGCAATTCGGGATCTACCCCTGGAATTTGTCGGGCTTCTGCAGAAAACCTTTGAAAATATTCTTTGAGAGATTCACCCTCGTTCTGTCGTATCCCCGAAAGGTGGGAGGAGTCTTTAATCATCCTTCGGTTGGCGACAAATTGTTCGACAAACAATTTGGCCAGTTTAACGAATAGGGGAATGGACCGAGGGGGTAGGGAGTAGAACCATGTCCGGGCCTGCCCTTTAAGGGTAGCCGGAAAAACTTGACAGAGCAGAGCGTCTGGGGCCTGCTGGATATGCATAATAGTGCGGTAGTGATCGATATGTTCATAGGGGTCTGAAGTCCCATCATAAGAATCAATATTTGGGAGTTTGAATCTTGCCGGAACGGGATATCGAAGGACAGCTTCGGTGAAAGGTGATGACTCCTGAATGTCCCGTTGGTGAAGGGACTGCCTGATACCCCCTGTGGGGAACTCTTCTCGGACTAATCTTCGTAACTCATGCCGTAGAGTATTACGGGGGAGTTCAGTAACGCGCTGTTGGTCTAAGTCCTCGGGGACGTCTGGCGGCATATGCTGTCGGTGACCCGTGCGCGAAGGATGGGTAGAGCTTGCTGTATCGGCAAGCTCATTCTCCGGACGTGTAGGAGGGCGCATCCTTGGCGGAGGAAGGGGGACTTCGACATGAAGAATGTCTTCGAATCCTGGCTGGTCTCGAGGGAGAAGAGTATCTTCTTGGGGTACTGGCGCTGGTCCTCGAGCTCCCCTTAAGAGCTGAAGGATCTCATTTTGAGATTCCTCCATTTTTCTGATACGCTCTTCTAGGGATGGCCCTGAAGTTCCTTCTCCGGTAGGGTGTCGGTTACCGGGGTGAAAGGAGGCAGATGCCTGTCGTCCTTGATTCAGGGACTGATTCCTGGATTGGTGTGAATTAGAGCGGGAGGTTCCCATGATGCGATGGCTACGCCTGTTGACCATTGGAAGATTCTTTAGTGTAGTGGGATTGACTTTCCCACAGACGGCGCCAATCTGTTGCGGGCTAGAAATTACGCGGCGATAGAGATTTGATTCTACGTCTTAGCGTTGTACGTATAACTAGCACACACAGAGAACACAAGATTTTTTACGTGGAAAAACCCTTAAAAGGGAAAAAACCACGAGGCCTAGCCCAGTTGAAAATGATTCCACTAGATTTTGAATTGGTTACAAAGGACTGGATCACCTCCAGGGGTGAACAGATTACAATGGCTTAAGTAAGATGTTGAGTCTTCGGCAGGACGTAAGGACTGAACGTCGGGTCCTGAGTTGGACGTCGGGTCTTAGGCAGGACGTAGGGACTGAACGTCGGACCTTGAACAAGACGTCGGGTCTTAGGCAGGACGTAGGGACTGAACGTCGGGCCTTAAGGTGGTGGTCCGGCGAGGTCCTGTGGTGGTCCGGCGAGGTTCCTGCGGTGGTCCGGCGGTGGTCCGACGAGCTTCCTGCGGTGGTCCGGCGGTGGTCCGGCGAGGTTCTGCGGTGGTCCGGCGGTGGTCCGGCGGCTGTCGAGGAGGAACTTCTTCCTTCTCTCTCTCCTTCTCTTCTCTTCTTCTCTCTCTTGCTTAGATCCTCTCTTGTGAAGAATGAGGGCTCTATTTATAGATTTTCTGGAGTGGCATGGTCCGTAAATAGGTGTGAGATCAAGGGCGAATAGGGAGTGATCAAATGGACGGCCGATATTGAATCCTATGATCGTGCACCGTTCGTTGGACATTTGGAGGCCTTAATGATATCGGAATTTAGTAATCTTGGGCTCGTTGGATTCGTCTCGTCGAGCCGTTCGATTCGAGTATAAGCTCGTCAAAATCGGAGACCGTTTGGTAACTCAAATTGCAGTTTGAACCTTCCAACAGCGCTTTGAGCTCTTGATTCGGACTCATTTGGGCTCCGATTGGGTTGATCTTGGTGTCGTTAGGTTCGTATTTCCGAGACGCTCAGTTCGACAGTAAGCTTGCTGAAATCGGAGTTCATATGCTCCCGGATTTAATTTTTGAAGTTTCCAACTAGCTTTTGCTTCGAGATTCGTGCCCAATCAAGCTAATTTTGTGATGACGTATCAACACACAACTCTCCTTGGCCTATTGGTTGAGAGCTTAGGCTTCCAACTAAGAGGTCCAGGGAATGTCCTAAATGTCCCAAAAAAAAAAAATATGTATTTACATTTTTTTTACACTAAGCCAAATAATTTTAAAATGTTTCAAATATATTAAGTTTAATGCGCAAATCACAAAGCCCCTTAGCCAATCCATATAAAGTAGAGATTTATTGCAGAGCCTAGATAATTCAAGTAGCGCAAAGATAACTATTCTCCAACGGTCTCTACCGTTTTCCTGCTTTCCATTTGCTCACAAGATCCTTAACCGCCACACTAGATGAGCCCCCATCCGCCATTGCCGCCTCAGCTGCGAGCCTCAGTAGCTCCATCCGTCCCCTAACCTCTCTCCCCCACTCCCCCTCAACCACTCCCTTCACCCTCTCCGCCACCTCCGCCGCCTCCACCGCCCCGCTCTCATAACCCCTCATCTCCACCGCCAGCCCCTTCTCCACTAACATCAGCTTATTCATCCTCTGCTCCGCATAAAGCGGCCATGCCACCATCGCCACCCCTCCAACGATCGCCTCAAGCACCGAGTTCCACCCGCAGTGCGTCACAAATCCTCCGACTGCCCCGTGTCTTAGCACCTCTGCCTGCGGTGCCCATGACTTAACCACCATCCCTCTTTCCCCTGTCCTGTCTAGAAACCCTTCAGGTAGCAGCGCTTCAAGGTCTGGCTCGGGGGGCGCCTCCGTCAGCTTTGCGCTCTCACCTCCGCCGGGCGCTAGTGCCGCTACGGGATTTGGAGGGCTTCTTACCACCCAGAGGAATTTTTGCTGGCTTTTTTCAAGTCCAATGGCGATCTCGTGGAGCTGCTTAGCAGGGAAGGCGCCGAGACTTCCAAAGCAGAGGAAGACGACGCTCTGTTGAGGTTGTTTGTCGAGCCAGTCGAGGCAGTCGTGGCGGATCTTTGGTTGGATGGCTATCAACGGGCCGACGCAGTGCACGGGCGGTGCCTTCTTGCCGGGGACTGCAAGGTTGCCGGCGATTGCCTGATAGGAAATACCAAGAATCACTGTTAGAAAGGAAATAACATGGAGAAAGCTTGTATCTTCATATTCTGAAATAAATTACACAATGTGTAGATAAATTAATTTATTTATTTTAAAATTAATATAATACTAATTTTAAATTAAATTTAATATTTTTTAAAATCTTCATAATATAATTTTTACTCGAATATTTTGATATAGTTTTTATTTGAATCTAAAAATATGACATGAAGTTAAATCTTTTTTGGTTCTACCTCTTCTACATATTATAGATGGAATGAAGTTAAAAAAATTGATATAAAGGAAATAATAAAGATACCAAGGAAAAAAAGTAATGAAAAATCTCACTTTTCATATTTTTTTCACCTCAAGCATAAATAATGTAGTATTTATATTAACTTCAACCTATCTATTATGTATACAACTATACATGATTTTGAAGAGTACTAATATATTATAAAAGAAATATATATATTTTCACGGAGCATGAATAGAAAATTTTAAAATTAAATCTAGAGCTATCCGAACTCCAATTTAAGCAAGCTTTTAAATTGAATATCTCAAAAAGATGAACTCAACGACAACAAAATTGGTCTAATTCGAATCCAATTTGACCCAAATAGAGATCCGGAAGCCTATTTGGAAGTTTCGGAACATTAATAGGATAACCAAATGATATTTAAATATGACATGCTTATAGTCGAATCGAGTGGCTCAACGACACGAATCCAAAGAACCCAAGATCCCTGAATTTTGATGTTATTAAGACACTCAAATGCTTGATAAACAATCTATGATCGAGGGATTTGATATCGACTTTCCATTGAAACACTCCTAATGTTTCCTTGATTTACTCCATATTTACTAGCCATGTCACTCTAAAAAAAAGTTATAAATAGACCCCTCATTATTCACAAAAGGTATAGAAAGATATGAAAAATGAAGGATCACTTTTGCTTTCTCAAGCTTGCACTACCCGACCGTCTACTGCTACCAGAATTCCTTCCAGCCATTGTCTTTCTGACCAACATTACTCGTCGACAACCATCGTTCGACTACCGTCCTTCCAACCACCGTCACTCGCTGACTATTGTCCTTTCGAAGAATATTGCCTAACTACGATCCTTCCGACTATCGTCGTCTACTGACTATGTTCCTTTCGACCACTGTCGCCTGTTTACGGTCCTTCCAACCACCGTTTCCCTACTACCATACTTCTAACCAACATTGTCTGGTTATGATCCTTTCGACTACCATTGCCAGACTATGATCCTTTTGACCACCATCGCTAGACTAGGGTCCTTCAGACCACCGTTACTCTACTACGGTACTTTTGACCATTGTCACACAACTATAATCCTTCTAACTACCGTCACCCGACTACGTTTATTCTGAAAACTATCGCCCGCCAACTACGATCCTTCCGACCACCGTTGCTCGCCAACTACTGTCCTTTCGACCACCGTCGCTAGACTACAGTCTTTGAGATCCCCGTCGCCCGACTATGATCCTTTTGACCATCATTTCCCGACTACAATCCTTTCGGCCACCGTCGCCCAACTACGGTGTAACCACATATAATGGAAAACAACAATATAAGACTTTTATCGTACTAAAGCAACATTTTTCAACATCATGATAATTTTATATTCGATAAAAATTGCACAGAACTCAAAATAACCGGTAGAAACTTTACAGAAAATACTCAAATCATGCAAAAATATCATATCAGAAACATATCAAAAGTTGTGCGGTAAAACTTTCGTCAATACAAAATTATGCACGTTATTCGGTAACGGAAACACAAAACTGAGCACAGAATTATCAAAACTCGAAATCTTCGAAATCAGAAATAGGATTCGAATTTCTTACTGCGAGACAAACAAATCTTCCAACTGCATCGTCGGAAAAAAAGCGCTCCGCGGCCTCCGAAATCAAGCATCTTCTTTCTCTTTCCTTCTCTTTCTCTCTCCTGCCTTTTTCTCTCTTCAAAATGATCCAAAATATCTCAAATCGGATATTTATCAAACAAGATCGTCCCGGGACGAACTCCTCTAGATTCAAAACGTCCAGACGAAATTAATTCCAATTTATTTCGTCCATGGACGAAACTCTCGGATTCAGTTCGTCTCGACGGTTCGTCCCGACCCTTACAGGATCGTCCAGACGAAATTGACAGATTCTTCACAATTTACTTCAGTTCGTTCGGGACTAAGGCCAGTTTGTCCGGATTAACAACACTAAAAAAAATCAGCTTCAGAGGGGTTTTACATACGATCCTTCCGAACACTATCGCCCGATAACTACGATCATTTCGACCACCATCGCCTGTCGACTACTGTCCTTTCAACCACCATCACCCGACTACGTTCCCTCCGACCATCATCACTTGACTACTATCCTTCCGATCACTGTCACCTGATGGTCTTTTCGACCACCATCATCTGACTACGAATTTTTCGACCACCATGACTCAATTATAATTCTTCCGACCACTGTGGCCCGATTATAATCCTCACAACCACCATCACCCGACTACAATTCTTCTGACCAACGTCACCTGACTACGATCCTTCCAACTACCATTGTCAAACTACACTGCTTCTAACCAATATCTCCAGCCAACTACCATCCTTTTGACCGCCATAGATAGCCAACTACGATCCCTTTAATCTCCATCTTACTAATAAGTACTTTTTTCAAAGTTGTAATACTATTTGATGTAATTGCATTTGATTTTAAAGTATGATATTTGTATTTTTATTGATGTGTCAAATAACCTTATTTATTATATGTTTAAGACTATTTTTATTTGATGCAATTCTTAGAGTAATGAAATTAAGTGTTATTAATTGTGATGATTCCATTTCATGTTATGATGCTTGTCAATTGTCATTGTGTTAACAAATTTAATGCACACCACACAAAATGGCTAAGGATATATATTATAATACTATTTTAAGGTTATAAATATACATTAGAATTTAGTGTACCCATACACATGGGATATTCAATATAAAAATATGTAGTACAAAATATCATCAAAATACTATAAAGTTTTAATAGATAAGTTCACACATTCAATTGTATGTTTTCTTAATTTAACGATGATTTATATTTCACATATAATGATTGATGTAGCATCAAACTTAGAATACAATGTTAATGGAGGGAGGTGGTTAAGAGGTGTTGGAAGGGATCTCAATGAAGTGCTTAGAGACCACAAGGAAGGTCCATGAAAAAGGGAAGTAAGAGCAACTTTATGGTTTGAACATTCATGAGGCTATGAGAAAATATATCTTTTATTTTCTAGCAAGTATATTTTGACTCAAATGAAGTTTCAGTTATACTTTTCTAAATAAAAGAAATGGTGAGCATATTTATTAGAGCTAAAGGAGTAGAAACATGAGTAGAGCTTGTTGGACATGATAATCTGTGACTTTTGGCCACTTTACAAGTTTGCATAAAAAAGAAGCAGACAAAATACATAAGGATGGATTGCTTTTAGCTATGGTGTTATTGACAAGTTGATGAGGATGGCCTACATGGGCATGCCATAGAGAGTTGGAGTTGAGGTTGGAATGAAACGCTGTGGGAGTAGAGCTTTGCTGGTGGACCCCGGATAGAAATAGTCACGGTTGCGACCACGAAAGAGAGTTTAACTGTCCGCTAGTTCCTTGATGATGAATTTAGAGGCATCAAATGAGATAGAGAAATTATTGTCGGGGGTTAGTTTGTGTATATCAAGGAGATTGTGGGATAAAGAGGGAACGTGAAGGAGATTGTGAAGAAATAGCTTACAATGCAAGTCCGGGAGAGGCAAGATGACTTGACCACTATGGTATATGGTAGATAGTTGTTGCCAGCTATAGTGATGGAATCAGTGCCTTGGTAAGGATGTAATTATTGCAGATTGGTGGCATTTACTATCAAATGAGATGATGCGCCTGAATCGAGCACCCATTCAGTAGTTGAAGTTGGTTGAGGATTTGTAAGCAAAGCCTATAGCGCTTAGGAGCTGGTTAGAATATATTGTAAATTGCATCAATGCCAACATGATGCATCCATATGTCTGGTTTGTAACAGATTGACAAGTTTGTTTCTGAGTGGTGGGAGGAACTGATTCACGCTTGGTGGGTAGTGAAGGTTTAGAGGAAGTTCCACGCCCTTGAGGAAAGCAAGACTCGTTGGGGTGGTAGGATCTTCCTTAGTTTGATCCAAATTTGGATGAATATATTGCTAGATTGTCTTTTGGAGCTGAAGTATCTTTCAGTAATTCGCTTTGAATATTGATCTCTTCATTGCAGATTAAGGAGTAGAGGATGTCTATGCTAATGGGATTGAGGGAAGTCCAAATGGTTGTCTTGAATGAACTGTACGTGGGAGGTAAACCATTTAGTATGTACAAGATCATGTCTTCAGAATTATTTGAGAACCAACTGCTGTAGAGCTTTGATTTGTGTGAAATACTGATTCATGGTGTTATCTCCCATTTGGATGTGATGACGTTCATTCTTGAGTTGTATGACACAAGACCTATTTGTTGGTTGCAATCTTTTCTCCAGAGTAATCCATAATTCATGAGCAATATTACGATTGAGGGTATAAGGTAGAATCGAGGGAGATATGGTGGAGAAGAGGACAAAGACAAAGTTCTGATCAATTAGATTCCATGGATGGTAATATTAAGTAGCTGAGATAGTGTCGGTGGAGGAACGATTGGGCTTAGAAGGGCAAGTTTAGCTACCGGTTAGATACTCTTTGACTCCATTTGCTAAAAAATGTTTTTAGAGCTAAAGTCTATAGATTGAATAGTTTTCATTGTTCAGTTGACATGAGGAATTTCAGTGGAGAAGGTATGGTGAATTCAGCGATGGAAGTGGAGAGAGGATCTGATTATATGCTTGAGGGCTCTTGGCTTGCCATAACGAAGATCAGAGATAAGGGCTTTGGAGCTTAAAGCTCTGATACCAAAATAAAAGACTTGTACTATTTTTATAAATACATAGAGAAGTAGATGATTTAGTAATTAAGGTTTTCTATGTTCATTCATCATGTGATTGCACTATTTTAGCATTCTTATATAGGAATGTAAAATATGGTTGATAATATTCCCCCCAAAACAAAAATATGGTTGATTTGAGTGTAGTGATGTCATTAGCAGCAGGTGGTGTGTGCCAGATATGTGTGTGGAGTCAGACTACTATAGTAGTAGAGAGAGGAGGTCCTATGTTGTTTGTTGTAATGATGCATGTGTGCTAACAATTATATATATATATATATATATATATATATATATACACACTAAATAATTAAAAGGAATAGTATTGTGAAATATTTTTTTATATAAAATAAAATAGACATTCACTATATCTTTATAAGTTTATTACATAAGAAAACACCATTAATATTTTTTTTTAAAATAATACATAGTTTCAAATTTTCGTACTATGATTTTATCCGTTATTTATTTAAGCTATGTTATTTAATATTATGTATTTATCTTTATGTCACGATAGGAAAATGTCTTATTACCGTCGGAATTTTTCGGCGGATAAATATACGCCGGCAACGACGACAGCACCACCGGCGGAAATGTTCGCCAGTGATTTACGACGGCATTTTTGGCGGCTTATCCGTCGCTATGTTACCGGCGGCTAATACGTCGGTTTTGTGCTAGTGTTATAAATAGTGGCGCATAATCCACCGGTAATGACCGGCGGATTTTCTGACGTATTTGGTGTCGGCGTAACTAAAACACGACGAGATGATACAGGCGAAATTTCCATCGGTAAAATTACTGTCGGACAGTCCGCCGGAACAACGTCGGTAATTAACTTATATCGGGCGAACCCTAGGGCTACCTTCTCATTTCCTCCGTTCGACTTTGCTGCTTCGACGTTGCTCAACTTCGCTCCTCGGACGCTGTTCCCCCTTCGACACTATTCGACTTCGCTCCTTCGACCTTAGCCCGCTACAACACCACCTCAGCCCGCTACAACACCACCTCAGCCCGTTACAACACCACCTCAGCCTGCTACAGAGGGTCGCATGTTGATTGAACCTGACTGTGACACGTAAGTACTAATCTTATTTCAGCCATACAAATAAAATTGAAATAATTTTCTAACGACTAATATATTTCTTTCAGGTTTCATCCGTCAAAGCAGCCAACGCATAAAATACGGGACATTATACGGAGCAAATACGATACTCCTTATATTTCTTGGAAGGTCTCGAAAAAAGTATGGGACATGTGCTTTAGAGAGTTTGAGATTTCCTATTATATAAAATTTTTGTATTATATGTAATTTACATAAGCTAACACAATCATTTTATTTTTTATTGTATGTGTTTAAATACAGAAATATTTTTGTTGGCTGTCACAACATAATGATAAAATAAGAACAAATTTTGAGAGGTGTGGCTCGACTCGCATGCGAGACATGTTTACTAATATTAGAAAGTCAGGCCAGCGACCACTCTGGATTGGTGAGGGTGTATGGGCAGAGTTGAGCAGTGCTTGGGGTAGCCCAGATTATACCAGGAGAAGGGATCATAATAGACTGAACAGAGCTTCTGATGTTGGGGGCTTGGATAGTTCCCTTCATACAGGGGGTTCTGTTTCTCATACTAAGCATAGAAGACGTTTGGTAAGGTAATTAAAAATATTTAATAATTTACTTTAATTAGAATACTAATATATATTTTTCACAGAAAGAGGTGCTGGGTAGAGAACCGACTCCTGTTGAATTGCATAGTCGTACCCACAAGCGACAGGAGGACCAGCAATGGGTTGACGAACAAGCGAGGAAAGCTTATGGAAGTATATAAGTTTTATTTTTTTGATGTTATGTATAAAATGCTTAAATTTGTATTAACTTTCATAGGAGGAGTACACGTGGATTCGAGAGAGTCAGGTTGCAGCAGGTGAAGGTTCTTCTAGTGGATCAGCAGAATATTTTGACTATCGCACTTGGTCGCAAGCGGTAGGAAGAATGCAGCACGGTAGAGTATACGGGTTAGGCTCGCAAGCTTATGTATATGAAGGGCAGACATTTAGTGGCTCCAGTTTTTCATCTAGTACCCAAGAGTCTTTATATACCCAACAGATAGCTGTCCTTACAACGGAGCTAGAACATGTAAGGAAAACACAAGCTGATTGGTAGATGCAAAAGCAGTAGCAGCAGATGCATATGCAAGCTTAAATGTTAGAAGAAATGTGAAAGATGAGGGAGCATATGAGTAGTGGCAGGAGTACAACATCAGCTGAGGATGAAACTGAATCAGAGTAGATGTTATTTATCTATTTTACTGATGTGGACATATGTTTTTATTTATTTTTTGTCATGTTTATATATTTCTTGTTTGAACATCTTGTTTATATTTATTGTGTACTTGTTTAGTTGTTTGTTGTTTGGACATGTTTAATTACGTATTTGGTGATGTTCTTGATCAGAAGTTGATGTATAAATACATATTATGTTGTATTTTCTTTTATGTAGGTTTAATTATAGAAATCACTTTTCAAAGAGAGGAAGGTTTTTTTTTATTTCTGTTACAGGTTTCCGGCGGATATTCTACTAGAAACCTGTCGGTAAGACGATATCACGAGGTTTTCGGCGGACATTTGTGACGGTTATTTTGTCGGTACTCTTCGACGGTAGTGATCCATCGGTTTATTTCTGTCGAATTGTCCGCTGGCGTTTCCAACGCATTCTTTCTGCCGCAAATGCCAGCAGAAAAGTCGACGGAAGATAAGGACCAAAATGTCGCCGGGACATGCAAATATTCTGCCGGTATTCCGCCGGAAAAATCGTCGGAAAATAGTTCCAACAAAAAAAATACGATGGAAAAAGTTTCCAACGTGTAATTTACCGTGGCAAGAATTTTCGTTGGAATTCCGCCAGAAACCTATATTTTCCGACGCATTTCAGTCTTTATCGGTGGATTTAAGCCGCCGGTGACGACTGCTTTTCCTGTAGTGTGTATATCGTGCAATGTTTAATAAAAAATAGTGGTCACTACTATAACTCTACAAGCTTATTCAATTGATTTCTTTTAATTTATATACATTATTTTTATTTAAAAATAGAAAAAAAATTTAATGTCGTACCTAATGCCTAACCATAATATTTTCAATAATAGACAAGTCTCATGTTCATGTCGGTCATGTCATGTCCCCATGCCCATGCCCATGCCAATGCATCCTAGGCCATCCTATAATGAAGCTAAACTCAACTAGAAGCTGTGTATAATCTCGATTAAAAAATTCCTTCAAGCTATACTAACATAGACTTAAAAATAAGGGAAACAGATAATATATGCAATTGCCTGTAGAGGGCGGGGCTCCAGCGATACGAAGGTGTTGACGATGATCCCATCAGCGTCTGGCATCCGGTTGAAGAGGGCGACAAAGCCTTTGTAAGCCTCATCGTCACGGTCCAGCATCGGAAGCGGCATGTCGCGTGCGGGGATGGGAGGAAGCCCTGGGAAATGGAGAGGGAAGTCGCCAAGATCCTTAAAGCTTGTGGTGACCTTTGAGTGGAGAGCCGGGAGGTGGAGGAAGGCGGCGAGGCTAGCGGCGCTGCTTGTGAAGAAGATGTAGGAGGGTATAGCGAGCTCAGCTGCCACATCTAGTGCGATTGTACAGAAGAAGTCAACTATGAGTGCTCGAACAGAGGAGGATTGGGAGAGAGAGGAGAGTAAAGAAAGGAGGTGAGGGTTGGAGAGGCGGAAAAGATCGAAGGCGTGAGCCTCGTGGTGAGGAGATGCGTTATGGGGGAGGGAGACGGAAGGGAGGCGGTGGAAGGAGAGGAACGGGTGAGCAGAGGACATGCGGGTCATGAAGGTTTCTGTGGAGCTGGCGGCGCCGGTGGTGTAGGTGGAGTTGACGGTGATAACGGCGACGGCAAAGCCGTGGGTAAGAAAAAGCTTGCCGAGCTCGACCATGGAGACGAGGTGGCCCATGGCGGGAAATGGGTAGAGCACCAGAGTTTCCTTCATTTCTGATTTCGTCGGTGAAAGGGGAGGTTGGGATTGGGGAGATTGAAGACTTGGTGATTAGAAAATCCGTACTTAGGCCCTTTTTGAACATAGATAAAACTGTTTGCTATGTTTTCAGATTAAGGCTTTATTTGAGGAGATATTATTAAGTGGGAAGTTTTAATGAAAGATATGTTTGACTTTAATAAGGATATATAATAAATACATTAAAAAATAATAAAAAATATAATTAAATATTTGTTGTACACTCATAAAATCAAGACATATCGATATCTCTCTCCCATTCCGATTCCACGAAATACTATTTCTCATTTGTTTCTCATTTGAGTCAGTTTTCCACGAAATTCAGTTTTTTCACTATTGTTTAAAGCAATTTTTTAGTACAAATTTTTTACAATAAAAAATCTCAAATGAAGATAACTTTTTAATTGCTTTATAAAACAGTTATTTTGTATAAAATTTTTAGTTTAAAAAATTTGAACTAAAAAAACTACTTTAAGAAGCAATAAGAAAGTCATACCAAACAAAGTCTAAGACTTCGTTTAGAACAGGACAGCTTTTGTACTGTTTTATGAAGTAGTTTTTTCAATTTAACACTGAATGTTTAAAAAATAAATTTGAAATTTTAAGTTCCACATTTAAGACTTGTTGCATCCACATTTAAGACTTGTTGCATCCTAGAATATTCGTGGCAGTAGAGAAATATAGTTTAACATCTTAGCGTTGTACGAAGATTCAACATGCAATCAACTAAAAAGAAATGGTGCAATATTTATAAGAGACCAAGATTTTTACACATAAAATATTGAAAAGGGGAAAAACCACGGGTCCTATCGCAATTTGAATGAATACACTAGTATTTGCAGTTGATTACAAATGAAGCACTTCATTGGGAGGGATGTCTTGGCTTGATGTAACACACACACACACACACACACACACACACACATATATATATATATATATATATATAAATATAAAATACAGAGTGTCTTACATGGTGGAAACAGAAAGAATCATTGTTGATGTGTTCATTTAGTCGGAAGAACCATAGCCAGTGGGCGACAGAGGTCATAAAGGTCGCTGCCTGGCAACGATAGTCAGAAGTATCATAGTCGGTGAAGGTCGAATGGACCGTATTTTAGCATTAGAGGTCAGAAGGACCGTAGTCGACGGGAGACGAAGGTCGGAAGGACTGTAGTTAGAAGACGAAGAAGGTCCGACATTATTTGGAGGCCTTACAAAAGTCTAGCGTTAGTTGGTGTCTAGGCAAAAAAACTGGCATTAATTGGCAATCGGGTAGATGTCCAACGTCAGTTGATAGCCGACAGAAGTCTGTTGTCAGTTGGCGATCGGGAAGAAGTCCAGTGACGGCCAGAAGTCCCGCGACGGGCATAAGTCTGGTGTCGGGTAGAAATCCGACGACGGACAGAAGTCCGACATCAGGTACAAGTCCGACGACAGAAATCGTACAACAAGAGAAAGTTTGTTGTTAAGTATAAATCCGACGACGGTCGGTGGATTGGAAGAACTCCACCGTCAGTTCGTGGTCTGATAGAATTCCGGCGTCGGTCGGCTATCTTGCAGATCTCAGGCGTCGGTCAGTTGCTGTGTGAAAGTTTTGCGGTGGTTGAGGAGGAATCAGTTCCTTTTCTTCTTTCTTAATTACTGCGCCAACTGGAGATCGGGCAAAACTCTTGCGTCGGTCGGCTGCCATGTGGAAGTTCGGTGGTTGTCGAGGAGGAGTCTCTTCCTTCTCTTCATTCTCTTTTTGCTTGTGCCTCCTTCCCCCCTTTGGGGGTTCCTTTCTATGAGAAATGAGAGGTTTATTTATAGCTTTATGAGAGTGACATGGCAAGTAAATAGGAGGAATATCAGGGGTAAATTTGGAGTGGTTTGAATGGATGACCGATGTTGAATCCCTTAATTGTGGACTGTTTATTGGGCATTTGAATGTCTTAATGATATCAAAATTTGGTGATCTTAGGCTCGTTGGATTCGTCTCGTCGAGCTGCTCGATTCGACTATAAGCATGTCATGTTCGTAATCCAATTGGTAATCTAAATTATGGTTTGAACCTTCCGAATATACTTCGGGTATGCGATTTGGACTCATTTGAGCTCAGATTGGGTCGAATTTGTTGTTGTTGAGTTCGTATTTTTGAGACCTTCAGTTCGACTATAAGTTTGCTGAAATCAAAGTTCAGATAGTCTCTGATTTAATTTTTGAAATTTCCAACTTAGTTTTTGCCTTGAGATTCATTCCCGATCAAGATAATTTTTTGATGATATGTCAAAAATAATTAAAAGTAATGTCTAAGTGGGTGTTCATGGCAACAAGCTAAAGTTAGTTAATTAGAAGTTGCCAGAAAAAAACTATACTATAGCTGTTCAAATATTTTTCTTAAAGAAATTATAATCGCTTCTTAAAGCAGGTTTAATTTTTGTTATAAAAAATTATTTTATAAAGCAGTAAGAAATTCGTCTAAAACAAAACCTTACCATTGCATTTTTCCAATTTGGTTTGGGTACTTGGCTATTAAAAGCGAAGTGGCTATCTCAAAGATCATTCCCTTAGAACTTATGTGAGCAAAGTCTAAGCGGCACAGACTCCAAATATTTATTTTCTAGCATCTTCCATTGTTTTTTTTTTTTTTTTTTGGAAAATTTTGGGGCCTAAGCCCATATATTTCAAAGAAATAAAAGATTACATGTGAAAAGGTGAAAACAAGTAAAGCAACCTTGCATAAGCAAATAAAACAAGAACTTATGCAAAGTAAGAAAAAACCTCAACTATACCACCCAATTACATAGACGTAAGCAGAAAAATAAAGAAAAAGCTGCAGGTCAAAAATTGAACAAGTTCTCCATAATAAGCTTGAAGCATATAGCAAAATTCCCATGATCAGAGAAGCCCCAGGTCACGAGCATCCTAATAGCAGAAACGTCCAACCTTCCAGCCTTCCAGCCGAAGAACCTGAGAAATGAAAGCACCAAAAGCAAAAAGAGCAGCAGCCAAAAATGAACCAAGGTTCTCCAAAAAATGCTCCAGTAACTATTTAACCAGGACTCAGGTAATAAGTAACGAAATCCAGCAGACCCCCTGGTTGCCCGAAGGCCCTCCAAGGGGGAAAGAAACAGTGACACCAAAAGGAGCATCATCATTGTCCTAGTTAAATTCACCATTCCAGTAATAAGGCAACAGAATACGAAGGAACCCTCTCCCCCAATCAAAAGTTTTCCAGTAAAACATCAGAATTTCTCCACCTTGATACTTTCTTAATAACCACCTTTTTAACATAATAATGAAGAGAGGAAGAGCTATGAAACTCATTTTCAAATCTCCTATAATTTCTTTCTCTCCAAGTTTGATAAATGATACAACAACCCATTAACAAATTAAAATTCATAGTGGCAGGGGAATTAGAAAATTCAGTCTCCAACCATTCGAATAATTGCAGAATAGTGGGTCTGAAAAGAAAGTTCTTAGTTCCAGGTATAATGGAGTTCAGTATAGAAAAAGAGTAGGAGCACTCGAAGAAAAGATGGTTAACATTTTCTGAAGCCGAGTAGTAGATAGAGCAGGACTCTTGCACATAAATAGTTCTTAATCTTAAAGCATCCTGAGTTTTCAATCCCCCCACAAGAGCAAGCCAAACATAAACCAAGTGTTTCAAAATATTCTTTTTATGCCAAACAAACTTATACCAACTGCAATCAGACAGATGACTGGAGTGACCCTCAAGAAAAACTCTGAATTTAGCCTTTGCACAATCTTTCCAGGATAAACAAGCAGTAGAAGTGCCATGAATCTGAAAACTGCAGACAGCAGTTTTTAAATTCATATGAATGTCATCAGACAAAAACCATCTCGTATCTGAAATGTAGTTCTTCAGTAATGGGTAAAAGAAGCAATCCAGAGAAACACCACCCACAAGATCCGCAACAGTCGAGTTATTACACCAATGATCCCAGTGCAAGGAAATGGGAGCATTAGGTGTAATAACAAACTTAAAATTTGATTTCACAATAGCAGCAGTTTTACAGACAGAAATCCAAAATTTGCTAGCTTTGGGAGAGTGTGGACGCCAAGGGGAGATATAGTGTGCAGTTAACCAAGAAGATAAGGGAGAAGTGTAATTATACATATGGTATATCACCGAGCAGTTAAAAGCATAAATAAGAGCATTTAAAGAGGAAATGCTTAAGCTCCCTTTCAGTTTAGGCTTACAAACAGTGTCCCATGATACCATATCCAATTTTTTTATGCTAGCTATGTCTCCAAAAAATAGAAATTTGGAACAAGTTTTTCTAAAAAACTTAAAAATAGTCTTAGGCAAAATAGAACCTCTAATCCAATAGGCTATGGTATTTTGGATAGTGAACTTTAAGTACTGCAATCTCCCAGCAAGAGATAAAAGATTAGCCTTCCATCCAATAAATCTCTTATGCAAATTGTCCATCAAAGGAAAAAAGTCAACCACCATCAGCCTGTTGAAGGAAATAGGAATGCCAAGATAAGTGAACTTGGAGGTGACATTAAAGATAGAGAGGGCTTGGCACAGCATGTCCTGGTTCCTTTGGTTTTTGGAGAACATAACAGAGCTTTTGTCGAAATTTATATATAAACCTGAGGCATTAGCAAACTCATTTAGAATTGAAGAAAGAATTCTACAATTGTCAATAGTTGCTTCTCCAGTAATTAAAACATCATTCGCATACAAAAGATGAGATAAATGATAGTCACCATCTTTAAAACCTTTAAAACCTCTAACCTCCAGAAGATTAGAAAAAGCATCCATAACTAAACAGAAGATATAAGGGCTTAGAGGGAAACCTTGCCTAAGACCAGCAGAAGAGGAGAAGAAGCCTTCCAATGCACCATCTATGACCACTGAAAAATTAACATTTGAAATACAAGCTTTAATCCATCTAATAAAAGGTTTAGGGAAACCTTTTGAGTCATACGAGCAAGTAAGAAATCCCTGGAAACCAAATCAAAAGCTTTTTTGATATCAATCTTGGCACAAAACATGTTACCAACCCCTCTCTTATTAACCAATGATAGAATATCATTGGCAAGAAGGATGATATCAGTAGATATACTAGATTTTACAAAACCTGCTTGTGTATCTTTAACAATAAGAGGCATAATCGGATTCATCCTACTAGCAATAACCTTTGCAATAATTTTGTAGAGGGTATTGCATAAAGAAATTGGCCTATAGTCCGAAATAGAAGTGGCATTGCGATGTTTGGGAATAATGGAAAGAGCAGTAGCTTTGATCCCACTAGGAAGATACCCTTTGAAGAAGAAAAATCTAATAGCATTGGATACAAGAGGTCCAATGATATGCCATCCCGTTTTGTAAAAGTGATAGTTGAATCCATCAAGACCAGGGGATGATTTAGAAGAACCTTTGAAAACAGCAGCCCTAATTTCATCATCTAAAATAGGGCTAGTAAGCAAGTTAACATAAAAATCTGGAGCAGAAGACCCTTTGGGAAAAAAATCCACATTCCTACAGGGAGGCAGAGGATTAAACAACTCTTGAAAGTGTCTAATAATGGATTGGAGCACCTCCCCCCTATCAGAATTATGATTACAAGAAAATAAATTTACAATAGATTTAGAGCTACCCAACGGACTTCTAATTTTAGCATAAAGAAATTTAAGATCATCCTCTCCATGATGAAGCCAGTTTAATTTTGCCCTTTGAATGATCCAACTATCCTTCATAGAAGTAACTTCAGAAATTTGCAAATTGATGTCTTTAAGAGAGGCACCAAGAGAAACATCAGTATGATTAATCTGAAGCAGATCTAAGAGATTATGTTGTTTAGCATGAAGGACATCAAGCTGCACATTGATAGAATTAGAGTTTGCCCAATCATGATTTTTAATGTTACCCTTTAAATGCCTAAGAACACTACATAAATGAGATAAAGGGTTTCCAACTAAAGGCATAGAAAAAGCATTTAAAAGAAAAACCCAGTATCTATCATGCTTAGTCTAGAAGTTCTTAAACATAAAATGGTGATGAGAGGTAAAAGAGACCTCCGAATGTAAGATGATCGGAGTATGATCTGAACAGGACGGGCTTTGAAAAGAGCAAAAAGAACTAGGGAACTTCTTCACCCATTCCTCATTAATAAGAGCACGATCAAGTTTAATTAAAATAGGATTTATAGCTTGCTGATTAAACCATGTAAAGAAGTTACCCACGGAATACAAATCCACCAGACTATTTGCAAATATAATATTGTTAAGATCTACCAGGTTGGAGTGATGCAGAGCCGAACCTCCAGATTTCTCATTTGCATACCGACAACAATTAAAGTCCCCCAAAATGGCCCAAGGGGAGTCGTAAGAGGGAGCAACCATGTTGATAGAAGACCAAAGATCTTTTCTGTCAGAAGCACCATTAGCAGCATAAACAATAGAGACCTGAAAAGGGGATTGTCTACCAACAGTAACAATCCCATTGATCAACTGCGTGGTCACAAGAGTAGGGGAGAAGGTGAGCTTAGCGGAATTTCATTTAATCCATATCCTACCAGAGGAAGTGAGATTAAAATTATTGAGACTAGCTTCATTCGGGAAGAGAGAATGAGAAGAGTCAAAGAAGGGATCCAGGAGAGAAGGTGCATGAACACGGGTTTCCAGTAAACAGAGCATGTCAAGCTTAAAAGAAGAAATAAGTCGCTTATAGCTTAAATTTTTTTCAGGCCAATTGAAACCTCTAACACTCCACACTTCAATGTTAGAAAGAAACATTAGGAAGAAGTTTGAATTTGGAATTTTTTACTCTGTTTTCCCTTAGCAGATTTTTTGGAGGTTTCCACAGTTGGTTTCTTTTTGCTTTTCCTTGGTTGCTTTAGAGAACTACCAACAATATCATTACTAGTAGCCATATTGTCCTGCTGATCCATATCCGTTTGAGAGTTTAAAATCTCAAATTTTTTGGGAGAGGTGATGGCTGTAGATGGTTTGTCGGTAAGGTTCAACATGGAAGATGAAGAATCAGAAATTTCTTCAGTGGGGAGATTAAGATTAGGAATACTAGCAACAATAGCATCAGTATTGGGTTCCTCATTGAGAGAGCCAGTCAAGTTAGGAAGTATATTTGACGGATTATCATTAGCCAAGGAGTTAGAGTGAGTAATAACTTTGTTGGAAGGAGGGGGAGGGGAGTGAATTTGATAGTGTAAAGGTTGCCCAATGCTATTGGTGTGGATAGGTGTGATGGGCAGAGAAGAAGGACCTACAGAAGAAGGGATAGAAGCATCTTTAGGTTTAGAATCCGTCCGTGGGGGTCTATTGGAGGTGGGAGGTCTTGAAGGAAAGCGGTTGGCTGGTTTCTTACTGTGACTTCTACCACGAGATTTCGGAAAAGAAGTCCTAGGATCATTCTCAGTAGGTTTAGGATTCAATGGAGAAGAAGAAGAATAGTGAACAAGTGATTTACAATGTTCACAAGGAACAGACCTCCATTCATATTGCACCTTCAACTCAACCACATCTCCGTCCAATGAAACCCTAATTTCATCAGGATATGTTGCATTGCAATCTACAAGTACAAAAATCCGAGCAAAGGTGAGCCGAGATATTTTCTCCGTGAGATGATCAGCAGCCAGAGGGATACTAATTTTGCTAGCTATTCTCGAAATACCCTCTGCGTTCCAACAGGCCAGAGGAAGATCATGTATTTTTACCCAGATAGGAACCGAGGAGAAATTTTCTCTCTTTGGCTTGAACTTTGGATGCCATTTCTGAAGGACAAAGGGCTTTCCAAATATGAACCACACACCTTTTGACCATGCCATATCAAAATCTTCCACACAGAAAAATCGCAGAAGAAAAAAGCCATCGCTGAGCGAGAGAAGTTATAGAGAACCTTTAAGAGACCACGTTTTGTTGATCGCTCCCAACAAAGCTTCATAATAGGGTCTACGGCCAATGGAGTAGCCAACAAGACAAAGGCTCCAATCATCACTCCCCTTAGCTAGCTTCTCACTAGAGAAGCGGATAATGTCAGGTTCAGATGGGTGATGAGAAAAGTTGAAGACTTTAGGAGCAGTGGAGGAATCTGGAGCAAAAGTTTGATTCCAGTTACGCAAAGAGGCCGGCACAGCAACATCAGTATTAGAGAGAGGGGGGAAATCAGAGGAGAGGAGAGATGACTCCATGCAAGGAAATCTCTGGCCAAGCCGGAGGGGCGGCAGAAGAAGAGAAGCTCAGCAGGGTAAAAAGGAGAGATGAAATCCTAGCAGAGCAAAGCAGTGGGCGCTTCTGTTAACTTTGTTCTATCTTCCATTGTTATTTTAAAAGAAATTTCTTAGGAACCCCCCCCCCCCCCCCCCCCCCCCTTTTTTTGCTTCATTTTAGTAAGATATGGGAATTCGTCAAAAACTATTAGGAGCTGACAGATCGAGTGATGAACCACCTCTTAAACCTGACAAAGAAGGTAGTGCTTTCAAGGGAAAAAGGTGAGAGAACAACTTGAGTTATGATTGCTTAAAGGCTGTGAAGAAAAATCTATACTTAGTGCATTATCAATATTAAATAAAATGGTGACTGACTCAAAATAATGTGGTTAGTCATATCTGTCTACCTCTTGTATAAGTCTAGTGTTATGTGTGGAATCTGATTGTGTTGATTAATCGGATTGTTTTTTGGCCTCGAACCTCAAATTTGTTGTGCTTGCCGGGGGTTACCCCTTGCTTGGGTTTGGGTGCTTTGCAATAAATTTTTTTTTTCGTACTATGCTCCTGTGTTGTGTACTGGAGCGTCCTAGTGTTGAATGACAAAGAGCAGAGCACTACAGTGCTTTGAATTTGGCATCGCAGCTCTGCAAGTTTAAGAGCCGTAGCGTCATCAGACAAAGGTTTGAGTGATGCAGCGCCTCAAACTACTTTTGTAGCATTGCGAGATGGACTGTAGAGTTTTCTTTCTCATTTTTCTCAAGGGTTGTGTCTCTTGATGGTTATAACTTGCTTTCTCTTGTATTTTTTGTAGGGTTAGACATAGAGAATCGTGCATGTAACAAGAGAAGCAATAAGAGAGTGAGAAAGAAGAGAGATTTGTACGTATTACTCCCATTTTTATAGTGGATTTCTTGGTGTGGTGTAGCTCCATGGGTATTTTTTCCCTATTTTGGGGTTTTCCATATTAAATCCCAGTGTTCTTTATTTTTCCGTTGCTTTTACTTTCTTGCTTGTTTCATCATTGTACTCCTCATCCCCAACATCTAGGGTGTGATTTTAAATTTTGCTAGAGGTCATATCTCAATAATTTCACTAGAGAAAATATTTGTTAGGCATGACTAATACTTCTTTTCTCTTCAAGACATGACATTTATGAAACTATTCTTGAAGTAATAAGTATTGCCAATCATAGAAATTGAGAGTAACATATGTTGGCTTAAACTTGAAAATTACTAACAAATGGGAGAGTCCATTGATCCATTATCAAGGATATTAACAAGAGAGTTTCCGCTATGGGCATGTTCTAAGGCACATTGAATAATTCTTATGGGTTGATCCTCTATTTGGTTGATTTGCTTGCTTATGATATATCTAGATGGATGGCTTCATGTCTTCCCTATTTAATAGCTCTAAAATTTGGCTCTCTTTTTTTCTTTTGCATTTATCCACACTCATCACACCTAAAAAGATGTTGGATGCAATTTTATTCATGGGTGTTATTAGACCTTAGTGATAAAAAAAGGTTAAGAAATGAGAGAATAAGAGAGAGAGAGAGAGAGAGAGAGAGAGAGAGAGAGAGAGAGAGAGAGAGAGAGAGATGTCTAAAGGGGTCTAAGATTTTTTATTGCCGAAAAAAATGCGACTTGGGAGAATAATTTTTTCTTTCCTAAGCTTGCCCTGAGATAGAGTCAAGGCATAACTCTAAATAAAAAGATAATTGCATTTATAAAAAATGAATAAAATACATGGCATTGCCTTATCAAGGCTTCTCATAAAATAAAGATATGCAACTTGTAGTTATTAATTATATTGGATGCATATGGTGGTTTCAGAATAAGGAGCGACTCTCTATAAAGTTGCATGCCGATTTCACTAAGATTATAAGCTCTGACAATTATTGTTGGCTATCTTCCCTGGCCAATCTTTAGGGCCTAGTAAATAGGCAAGTAGCTTTGTCAAATTCTAACTATTCTTTATAATAAGAATGTAAATAAAAAATACTTCATTGAAGAACCCTGAATAGCTTAATCTCATCAACAACTTTACTATAAAAAAGGATACTTCCTTCGATCAACCCTCAAGTTAAGTATGATTGTTTGGATCACTCTAGCAAGTTTACTTTAAAAGGCTCAATGTGGTGACACCTCTTAGCAGATTTAATACACTTGTACTAGGCTTAAAAAAATTTTAGGCATACCAATATGATATTTTGGCTCAAATTTAATTAGGATGGATAGTCTAAGAAATTTGCACATCATTCATTATTTTTGTTATTTTATAATATATTTTATAATAATTATTTATATTATTTTAAATTTATTTGTAATTAAAAATAGTAAATCACATAATTTTATATTATTTAAACATAATAGCAATGCTATTAAAATCAGACTGAACCAATTGAACCGGGAAACGGTCGGTTGAACCATGAAAACCCGAGTAGTATCAAACTAGGAAAAAATCGAACGAACCGCCGGTAGAACCGAGAAACCGGCGAACATGCTGGTTAAATTAAAAATAACATAAACACGGGTGCTTATTTATGAAGTTACTAGGTCCACTTCATTGAAGAAGAACTTCACCTGTCAAGGGAGTAGACTCAAGAAGAAATGATAAATTATTATATGCATGGATAATTTTTTGAAATTGTGTGATTTTTAATATTGTCACATGCTTGAGAAAGAGAACTGAAAATGGTATGTATTCCTCAACATCCAACACACAATAGAGCTCGATAAAAGGTATACATTTTTCTCCCAATGCAATGTTATTTGGTTATCCTGTGCTGGAACTGAGAGCTGCGGGATGACCAGACCACCTCCTGCAGGAATTTGGAGCCACAAGGTGAGTAGTTTAATGAGTTATGAAATATTTGTTTATATTTTATAGACTTATTTGATTTCATATTTATATTATGTGTTATTTGTTTACATTTTATAAATTTAATTTGTGCCACATTTAGGTTCTTTGATTATTTTGATATGAAAATAAAATGTAGAGTGAAAGTATTAGAGAAAATTTTCTTAGGGGGAACCTCTTCTTTGATCATTTTATAAGTTTTAATAATAATTTTATTTATTATGTCATCCGGTTCGATTGGTCGAATATGTCAAACCGTGAACCTCTTCTTCTTCCAGTTTGTTGTCTAGTCCAATTTTCCAAACCTTACATACAGGGGCGGAACCAGCCTTAATTCTTAGGGGGGGCAAAATTATAAAAAGATAAAAAATATATATTTATAACAAAATTCAAACAAGATATTATATTGCAATAAAAATTACAAGCTTTGCATTCTATTTTGCATCTTCTGATAATGTTGCATTACAACTTCATTTGGAACTAAATCAAATACTTCTTTCTCAATATATGGAACTAGACAGTCATTGAGCCAATCATCTCCCATTTTACTGCGCAATCTATGTTTAACAATTTTCATTGCTGAAAATGCTCTCTCCACTGTATCGGTGGCAACGGGCAAAGTTAATGCTAAAACAAGAAGCCGGTGAACTAAGGGGTACACGATATCATTTTTAGCCTTAACAAATTGTTTTGCTAGATCAGCAATATTGTCCAAAGATGAGAACTCCTCGCTTGAACGCATATCAAGAATGTATGTCGATAGCTGGTTCTCTAAAGCCACAAGTTCAACAATAGAAAAATCAACTGAATATAGTTCTGCAAGACAAATTAATTTCTCCTTATTATAAGTAGAGAATGAGTTACTTGGATTTAGACATGACATACAAAGAAGCATTTCAGTACTGGCTTCAGAGAATCTATTATTCAGCTCTTGAAGTTGCATATCAATGATAATATAAAAGAATTCCACTCGATAATGATGTAAATTTGTTGCATCATCATTTCTGCATGCAGATCGTTGACGGGTTTTGAATGTAGAACTCATAATAGGAACATCAACTTCAAAAACATTACAAAAATGTGATACTTCTTCTAATAAGGAATTCCATCTATTATCCCTCATCATCTGTAATTGTTGTTTAGAGATTTGCACTAACTTCATTGCATTCAATATATCCTGATCTTTTCTTTGCAAGGCCTGTGATAATTCATTTGTGACACCTAAAATATCAATCAATAAGTGCATAGCAAGGATAAAATCAAAAGATTCCATAGCATTTATCAGAACACCAGCTTCAACAGCTTGTTGATCATGTACCCTATCTTCTTTGATAATTTCAAGAACTTCAATTACTGAAGCATACATTTTCTTCAAGCTAGTTAATGTATGAAAATATGAACCCCAACGGGTGTCACCAGCTCATTGTAAGCTTGTCTCTTGGTTCAAACCTCTACCACTGTTTAACTCTCCTTTAGACAAATTCTTGAAGTAATCTCAAAAAGATGCTTCGCATGCCAATGATTTTTAGCTACAGCCACTAAACATAGTTGAAATTATGAGCAAAGCAATGAACATAGAATGCATGAGGATTATCATATCTCACTACAACAGCCAGCTGTTCCTTCGTAGAAATATGCTCTCCGAATTTTATCTCTTTCATTTACATCGTAACACCAAATTGAAGGTCGAATTCCTGGATCAGCTGGGAGACTGTTAATATCAGTCTCCATAGGTTCTTTCCTCTTTAGATAACGTTCCATTCGAATCAAAAAATGATTTGATATATCCTATGAAAAATTATATTAACATGGTCTACTCTCTTTTAGTAAGATCAAACAAAAAAAAGTTCAATATAAAGAGTTAAATAACATATAAGGAATCAATCCAACAATAATAAATCAATCCATAACAACATATATGCAATAATTCGAAAAAAAGTTCAATTTATCATCCTAATATTAAAATCACAACTGAAAGAAAAAAAAAAGACCTAAATCAAATTCTCCAGTATATGGAGTAGCTTTCACCACTGACGTATACATCACCATTTATATGGAGACATATATTGGTGAGAGTAATTACTAGCCATAACCAAAAAAAAAAAAAAAACAGAGCTTTTACTTGAAGAATTTAGAGCAAATCAAGTCCGTTTTCAAGGTCTCCATACTTGTTTGAGCTTTATTTAATACACACTTATGATGACATTTACCTATTAAATTATTGATTAATGTTCATCTATTAAATCCTTGAGCAAGAATTAAAAAAAAAATTCTCAACCGATAAGCCGAACTGAAATGCTCTTTGCACTACTCTGTCTTGCCGCCTGCTTCAGCAGAAAGTGCCTCCACTAGTATTCCAAAACTTATCTCTCTACTTTTCTCTTCTTTGCTCTAACGTTTTTCTACAGGTTTCAATCTACAGATTCTACATCAACAAACTTACATGGATAAAGCAACCTTTAAAAAAATAACTTCTCATGTCCATTCTCAATGTCTCCAAACGAAGTCTTTGTTTAATATTTTGTGAGAAAGATGAATGGAGATAGAATGATCATATCTCAGCAGATTTATAAATTCTTAAATCAAAGCAGAAAATAATATAATTTAAAAATTCTCACGGAACTGCAACTGTTGGCCAAACTAGTTTTCTAAAGGAAAAAACATACAAAAAAATAGGAAAGCCAAAACTCAGCTGATTCTTTTGCAGGAAAAGACAAACCATTTGATTTTAGCAACCAAAACTGAAACTTGAAAGAAGAAACAAAAAGCTGAATAAATTTCAGAAACAAGAATAAGAACTTACACAATCGTGATTCCTTGGAGCGGAGCTGCGGCCTGCTTGAGAGGGAGCTGCGGCCTGAAAGTTCTACCCGCTGCCGCGTGAAGAAGAGGGAAGAGGGACCGAGGGCTGCGGCCTGCTTCTTCTTGCGATTCACGAAGAAGAAGAAGAATGAGAGGCGTCGCGGGATGTTAGGGCAAAAAAGGGGCAAATGAATTTTTTCAGAGGGGGCAAACTACTAAAATGCCCTTATATGTAATTTTTTTTTTTTTTTTTTAAGGGGGGGCAATTGCCCCCCCTGAACTGCACTTACTTCCGCCCCTGCTTACATAATAGAAATGTCACAAACTAAAAATTTAAGTACATCAAGATTAAAATTGATTCTATACATCTTAACCTTTTTTACGAAAAAAAAAATAGTTTTCTTGATAATATTTCTAATCACTTTGAGATATATTAATAGAAGTTATCAAAACAACAATTGAATAATAAATCAAACCTATTGTTAAACCACAACTACAATATGATCAATTAATAATAATAAGATAAAAGTAGCTTAAGTCGCCATGGTTATTTCCCTTATAAGCTATTAGATGAATTTGCACCCTAAATATAAGGGCAATATGTCGAAGTCATCAGATAATTATTTTCTTCTATTAAGGCTACTGCCCAACTTTTTAAGAGAAGTTTTACCAAACTGTAGAGCTACTCACCAAAACAAAGTGAAGCCACCATAAATTTTCATTTGAATTAGGTATTTACCTAAAACTATAAAGCTACAAACCACATTGATTTTAGGATAACTTCAATCTTGATAGGAATTCATTGGAAGTTTTTTGGAGGGAGGCAATATCGTGGCTAACTCATACTTGTTGACCTCAATATTGCCCAGACCCGGGCCTAAAGAGTTGACTTGGTCAAATTGACCAAGCCAGACCCTATGGCCCTCCCCACTGGGTTCAGTGGGTTGAGTCGAGTCTGTCGAGCCCGAGCTTGGACCCTGGGTCAACCCGGTTGACCAAGTCAACCATGGTTGACCACTTAGCCCATTTAGAGCCCAAATCGATTTAAATCCAAACTAAATCCCCTCATGGCTCGATCCTCACTCCCCATTGATCTAAATGACTGATTTGACCAAGTCAAATGTTGACTTGGTCAAATCGAGTCATAAATAGGTCATAAACACCTATTTGGGAGGAATTAATGGTCATTTAATGGAATTTAAAGCCCCCCTTCGTTTTGAATTGCAAACCACGGCCAAAACCGACCTATTTCCCTCCTAATCTCGTTCTGATTCGATCCTAGCCGTTGGTATTAGGTCTAAGGGCTTTAAATATGAAAAATTTTGTCCAAATTAGGATCTTTTTGCTCTTGCTTTCTCTAGAGACCGCCTCAACGCTCGAAATTTCGTGTGAGAGCTCTAGAGAGGCTCCTCTCCCTTCTCCACGTCAAACCCGATCGTTCAAGGCCGCCGCCGGCGAGTTCTCCGGCGACCCAAGGCTGTGGGAGTTCCAAGTTCGTTTCCCGTAGATCTAGACGTCGAGAGCTCACGATTTCTTCTTCAAATAGGAGCGTGGACAGTCTACAAGTGCAACAAGCCAGAAATCCCTCGATTCTATCGAGTATTTTCGGTATAATCTCAAACCCTAGCTAGATCACTCGAAGCCATTTAACTTTTTATATAGTGAATATTATTTTACAAAAATTGTCCCCCAAGATTTATGTTCATATCTAGAATTTGTGTTTTAAATTTCGTAGAATTTGGTTGAGAAACGAGTGAGAACGAGGCAAAAAATCCCCTTAGGGTTTCGGACGCGTTCGCATGCAGGGTGGAGAGATCAGGGCCGTTGATCTTCCGATCGACGGTCACGATCCGCGCCTCTCGCGGTCCGGATTGACCGCGGATCTCCGCCCGCGGTTTGGCCTGCCACGTGTCGCCATCTCGTCCGTCTGCTGGGGCCGCGCGGATCGAACGGCGGGGGCGACATCCGACGTGGCTAAGTGGCCACGGGACCGCCGCCGCAATCATTTCCTAATGATTGGCGGCGGCGCCAATCATTGGCTAAAACCGCGGAGCCAATCCGGGATGCGCCACGTGTCCCGCGGGTCCCGCCGCCGTTTTAGTTAATTAAAATTAATTTAAAAACTATTTTAAAATCCTATTATCTTCAAAAAATCACCAGAAATCCGTTTTTCGTCCGTTTTTTGCGTGCAATACCTCGTTGGATTCGTATCGTCGTCCTCTACATGATAAAAAATTTTTTTATAAAAAATGACCTATAGATTTTAATTTATTTTAAAAACAGTAAAAATATATATTTTTAATATTATTTAAATTTTTATTTAATATAATTATTATTATATTTTTATATAATTATAATTATTTATCACCATAGCTATTATTTTGAAACATTAGTTCACTGTTCATTCTTTTCATTATGATTATTATTATTATTTTTATTATTATTATCATCATTTAAATATATGTAAATGTATTTTTTTTTTAATTAAATCTTATTTTAATTATTTTACTTAATTTAATTACTTAGGATATTACTAATTAATAAGATTTTATCCCTTTTATATATTTTGAAATTACTTTAGATTTCAGGGCCATCAAGGTGTTATTTTATGATGTTTTAATAATTATTATTTATTTTAGATTATTCAAAAAAAAATCTATTTATTGTTTTAAAACTTCGAAAATGCATAACTTCTTCGTTTTAAGCCCGATTTTAACGCACAACGTCTTGTTTTGAGCGTATTTGGATTCTGCACATTCTGGAATTGGTTTTATTTAAAATTTTTGTGTCTGTGTGCAGTTATTTGCAAAACAGCCAGCTGTACTATTTTAAAATTATTTAATTATTGTCTTTGAACTTCGAAATTACATAACTTTGTCGTTTTAAGTCCGCTGTCGACGCACAGCACCTTGTTTTGGATGTACTCTGAATTCTGCATATTTTAAAACTATTTTCAGATGAACATTTTGTCTGTACTTTCTGTAATTTCAAAAAACAGTGAAATAACACTATTTTAAAACATTATTTTATTGTGTTTAAACTTCGGAATTTCGTATCTTCGCCGTTTTAAGTCGGATTTTGACGTGTAACCCCTCGTTCTTTTCAGAAAAGCGAGCTTTGTGTTTTGAAACTATTTCCAGCCCCTGATTTTGGCCGTTTTGACAGATTTCTATTTTTGGGGCATTATTTGATTATTTAATTATTATTTACTCAATTAGTATAATAATTACTTTCATGATACAAATTATTTTTAAATCGTTTTGATGCCGTGTGAGAGTGGTCAGCGGGTCTCCCATATATCTATTATAAATGGATTTATTTTAAATTATCTATTTTCCCAAAAATTTATTTAGTTTTAAGTATTTTTAAAGTATTTTAAAACTATATATACTTTAAATCCTAATTCCGGAAGACCCGCTATTTCACGAAATTTTAGACATAGGTTCTATGAATGAAGAGCAATCATGGGGGAGTGGGTTAGTGAATGGTTGAGTCCCAATCATTCACTAATCATCTCTTTAGGTGTCTTTACTTTTTTTATCTTTCATAGATTGCATGTGTAGGTCGTCGCACCACAAGCACTTAGTCTAGGCTCTCCTAGATTTAAGGACATGGCGTGTTTATTTTGTTTATGTACTCCATGCATTTACTACCTTGAGGGTTAGTATGAACTTCAGTTTAAACCCATATAACATAGTGACACCTTAAGGACAATAATTAAGGACCCGTCTAGCGAACTTAGAAGTTTTCTAGGAGCTAGGATAGATCACTGATTGACACCAAAACTCCAACATTTAAACTTAGTGACATCATAAACCTCCCTGAATTTTCTAGGATTTTTTAGGGCTTGTTAGATCCCTTAGCTAACCAACCATACTTAATTTGCTAAATAAGGCCCCGAGACCTTCCGAAAAATGCAATAAATACACCCTAAGTCAGAAAATTACCCATAATTGTTTGATTTGTTCAGAATCTGACCCTTGACCTTAGATAAATAGGGCTCCCTAGTTTGGCCTCAGGTTGACCCCTAATTTGACCATAAGTAGAAATTATCATTTTGCCCCTAATAAATTATTAAAAATTACTAAAAATTCCAAATTTTCTCCAAACACTTGGGAACACTTTCTTAGGTCATCCCTAATCTTTGGGAGTGATTCCAATCAGTTTGGAGCTTGTTTGGAGCAAAACAGTAAAAAAGGCCCTTCCTTAGTTAATTTAGAAAATTCCCTTAATTACCCAATCTTAGAAAACTCATAACTAATTGTAGAAAATTCCAAATTAGGCAAACTGACTTGCATTAGACTCCAATTAGGATCTAGTATTTGTTAAAAATCTTAGATTTCCAGAAATTGGCTTAGATTATAAAGTCAACTTTTTGGTCAACCGTAGTTCATTTATGGCCCGAAACTTAGAAAATCCATAACTTTGCCTAGAGAACTCCAATTTCAGCCTACTACCTGTCTAACTACTCGTATTAAGGTCTAGTATTTTCCTAAGGTGATAGGAGATCCAGACTTAGCCTTTTTACCATAGTGACCTTTTGGACCCTTAGTCTAGTTCGTAGGAGGACCCAGGACTTTCCAAAATTGGCTAATATAACTTTAACTTCAAATATCATCACCCTAAGTTCCTAAAATTGATCAACAAACTATATTAACTAAAATGCACCCCAATTCATTAATATTTGAATTTCAACAAAAATTTCCTTTTCTGGCCTTCAACAGACTTGAACTTTAGACAATTTTAACTAACTACCCATATTAGGATTTATCCAAACCACACTAGCCTTACAAACACATAGAATGGTTTGCTAGGGCACCACTTCTAGATCTAGGTTAGGCCGCTGGGTTTTATTTTTCTGCTGTGTGCTGGAGCTTTCCGTGGTTTTCATTGCATGCTGTTTGAAAAATGATTGGTGTGTTTGCTTACTTTCTCTGCACTCTGGATGTGAGCGCTAGATTTATCCCTAGGTTAGGAACGCCATATATATACTATTCTTCCGTGCAGGTGGTCATGCTCAAGCTAATAAAAAGGGGGGAGCATTATCATTATTTCTAATAATATTTTATGCAGGTGCTTGCTCAGCTCCCCCTAAATAAAAATGAGGGCTAAAATTAATAATTATAACTGCACAGATGGAGCTGCTTAGCCCTCATAATTAAGAGCATGGCTTGGCACAGGGTCAATGGTGTTAGCATTTTCATTTCCATATAAATTGCTTGGGATGATTTTTACTAGGATAACCTTGTAGGGATTCTTAGATTTACTGCTTTCAATTCATGTAATTTATATGTAATAATTGTTAAGAGTTGTGAAAACAACTTCGAGTTGGGATATTCTTATCCAACTCGGATTCCAAAAGAAGAAGGCATCCTTAAGGGGAGAGTCTTCTTCCATTTGGAAGATCGAGCTGGATGGCTTCAGATATCCAAAGAGAAAAGGCAATACACTCCTGTTGGGGAGAATTGTCTCTTCGTTTGGATATTCAAGCCACGACGGATCCAAGGAGTCCAAGGAGGAGTGATCCAAGGAGTCCAAGGAGAGGATACCCAGGAGACTGAAGATATTGAAGATTTGAAGACCCAATATCCCACTCAAAGTTGTTGGCGTCTGTCATAGGCTTAGAAACCCGGGTTGTTGGCAGTGGTGTCCGGCCACTTTACTTTTCTGCATACCCTGGGTTGTAATTAAAGGGCAGTTGGCCTATGGACATTTATTTGATTAGTTTGTGGATTTATATTGATGTGCTTACCTGATTGCGCTTAGAAATATCTGCTTTTTCTAGGTTTCTTTCTTGCATGCAGTTTTTGTTTTCGCCTGGATCGTATTAGGCTCATTAAGGACTATAAAATTTTTCTACTCGTAATTAATCTTTAAAAATTTAAGTTTTAAATAACATAGAAACTTAACGAACCTAGAAAATTGCCGGAACCGTCCGGGGTCGCATGCATATTACTGCATCCTCTCTCTCCTTCTAATAAGACATCTCCCTGCCTGCGGGTAGAGTCCGGATAATCTGGCCTATGAGGATGAAGTGCCGGACCTAGGGAGACTCAGTCTTTTCTAAAAATTATTTTATATTAAGCCTATTTTTAAAGTCCAAAGTATTCATGAGCTGACATTTCAATTAGCATGCATTGCATTAGTAACCAACTAATTAAAATTTAATTGCATTAGCTAGAGGCATTCACCCAACATAAGTCCAGGACCACCTAGGAAATTCTCTAGATGTCGGTCCTCTTTCCAATAAACTGTACCTCCCACCCATCTTTCATAATTGACCTGATAGCATGGTTTTGAAGCGATTAGGTGGTTAGCTGGCTCCCCCAATCCAGGCCGGGATAAGTCCAGATCTTTGCATCGCATTAGATAGGACACTGGTCTTAGTGTGTGTCGAACACTAAGTCCAAACTAGATTTAGAATTCGAGGCTACTACATTCGGTCTCGTAGTATGCCTTAAATAGTAGGTAGGTCCCTTCTTTTCAGGGACCCTAAATCCTACTTATCTTCGTCACAGGATGACGCCACCTCCATCCTTCTCTCACGCATGTGATCGAATGTTTGACTTTGATTTTCTCCAGTTTCTCTTTAGTACCCTAGAGCCTCCGAATGCTGGTATGAGCCACGCATGTTGATTCAGCCCCTTCGGACCTTTCTTCCCTTTGAGTAGGATTTCCTAGTCTGTACCCTTGTGCCGATTCCATTTTAGGAGAGGATAATGTATGATCCTTAATCGAGAGTTTTCTCAGGCTCCGGCCTGGGATGTAATTAACCACGGGGGCTTGCGCCCGTGGGAAACTCGGTCCCACATCTACTAAACCCCATTCGAACTCTTGTATCGGGTGGGGGAAACCCGTGATTAGGTCGTGTATATTACTACCCATCGAGGTGTGTTGGTGAAAGCCTCTATCCTCAATGGTCAGTCGTATGCACGATCCAATCTGTCCCTTCCAATCGACCCGTTCGCGCGGTGCTCTTTCGGAGGTCCACAATACTGACAAACAAGTTATGGTACTTTTTAACTTTGATATGGTTGTTGGGGAGCTCAACAATCCACAATGGGTACTTTGTTATTCTGATCTAGTGCATATGGCAATAGTCCTTCCCTCATAATTTCAGAGAGTATGATATAAGCTACTCTCGACTCCAAATATTTTATTTCTATCATCTTCCGCTAAAATATTACAATTAAATTTTTAGAGACTCACCCTATTTCTACTAATATGTAATAAAACATGTGATGTCTTCGAGGGTTAATAAGGACTTACATATTGAGGCTAACTAGGCAAAGGTACATTGAATAGTTTGTGTGAGTCATTCCTTCATTTGGTTGATTTGTCTGCTTAAGATGAAGTCTTGATTTTCTATATCAACTGATTGCTCTATATCTTTCCTGTTTAATAGCTCTAATTATTGGCTAATGGTCTTTAGCATTTATCCACCCGTAGCACAACAAAAAAAGATGTAGATGCAATTTTCTTTGTGGATAACGCTAGAAAATTACTGATAAGAAAGGCTAAGAAATGAGAGAGAGAGAGAGAGAGAGAGAGAGAGAGAGAGAGAGAGAGAGAGAGAGAGGGCTATATTTTTTATTGCAAGAAAGTGCAAACCTTGAGAGAATGATTTTTTCTTTCCCAAGCTTTCCCTCTAATTGGGTCAAGGCATATCTAACAATGAAAAATTGCAATAATGAAATAAATACATGGCATTGTCTAATCTAGATTTCTCCTAAATTGATGATTTTTTATTTTTTTTTTTTGCTATTATTTATATGGTTGCATGGTGGTTTCGAAGTAACAAGCGAGTCCTTATGAACTGTCATACTAACTTGATTATAAATAGTCGAGTTCTAGCAATTGTTGGTGGCTATCTTCCAAGTTAGTCTTTGGGCTTAGTAGATGAGCGACTAGCTTTGACAACTTCAGACTATTATTTATAATATGCTCATAAATCAAGAATACTTCACTGAAGTGCCCTGGGCAGTTTAATCTCATCAATGAGTTTACTTTAAGAAAGGATCCTTCCTCTGGTAATTCCCAGAGTTGAGTATGCTTGCTTGGATGGCTCTAGCAAGTTTATTCTTGCAGACTAAGGCTTCGTTTGAGACCACTTTCTTATTGCTTCTTAAAATGACTATCTAGTTTAAAAATTAAAATTTTTATACTAAAAAGTTACTTTAAGTAGTATGAAAGCTGTCGCAAACGAAACCTAAATGTGTCAAAACCCCTTATCAAGCTTAATACATTGGAACTCGGCTAAAGAAAATTCTCACTCATTTTTCATTAGGGCGGTCTTAAAAATATACATTATTCTATCTATAGATTACTTATACATGTTATAATCTTTTGTTGCTTGAATATACATCGTACAATAAATATTTTCATTAATTTTAAATTTATTTGTAATTAAAATGACATAATGTCATATCATCTAAATAGAATAGAAAGATTACAAATTAAAATTTCCAGATTAAAATATGAAAAATAAAGAACAATTAATATGATTACTTTAATAATATTATATTCAATAAATTATGTAATACAGTATATGAAAGTTATGCAATTACATCAAAAGATTATCTAATGTGCTATACATTTTAAAAATAAAAAAAAAAAATCAGTAGAGGAAGCAGAAAGTGATGGTTCGCGAAATTTCAAAAGGAGTTAAGAAAAGGTGGTAGGAATGCAACTGCAGGATGTGACAAAAGATTCCATATTTCCCTCTTAATTACTAAACAACACGTAACGTTTTCTACATCAAAATTAAAGCAAGCGAATTTTTTCAGAGCCAATTAAGGTTTCCATTGGGATTAATTATTTGTACCGACATCGGACGTCATTCGAAGGCGAATAAGAGCGCATTATGTCATTTTTTTGTTGTGTATCAGTGTTGTGTATCAGATGATGTGGCATGCTCTCATTCGTCTTCGAATGATCTAGTGTCCACATAGAATAATTTCTCTCGATTGAGACCGTATTTTTAATTTTTTAATATAAATTTTTTTAAATTAATTTTTTTAACTAAAAAATTACTCTAAATGAAATTTAATGTTTCATTTGGAACAACTATTTTAATGCTTTTTAAAATAATTTTTTAATATAAAATTTTGCTTTTAAAAAAAATAAAAAGCTGTCCCAACTTAAGATTGAATGTTTAAGTTCTCAAACATATCAAGATAGAGATTAATTATTATGTGCTATTATTGGACGGCATCATTAGATGAATGAGAGCGCATCGCGTCATTTTTTTGTTGCACATCGATGTTATGTACCGATGTGTACCGGGTGATATGGCGCTCTCTCATTCAGCTTTGAACGGTCCGGTGAATGAGCGGTCCAGCCAAACTGCCTTCTTCCAACGTGAAGCAGTAGACATCCAACAAATCAGAGGACAATTCGAATTCGGATTTGCTACTATATATGTGTGATTATGTAAATTTGAAATTATATTCTCTTAGAGTTTCAGAAATCTGCTCATAGAAATTAAAGATATAAAAATTCTAAATAAAAGTTATCTATAATAAGCAAATTACAACAAAGATTTAAATATTTATTTGTTAAATCATCAGAAGATTAAATTGATTAGGTTTAAATCTTGATTATAAGTTTTCAAATTTAAATTTGTGATCAGTGGAATTCTGATTTCAGCAAATTTATAGTTGAAACAAATGATCCCAATCACACCAAAAGTATTCAGATCTGCAACCAATTCTTCTCAAATCAAACACTTGAAATATTGTTAGAAATCTCATGACACTATTTGACGGAGCAATTGATTTCCAAACTTTGTGTGCTTAGATTAACAACAATCATCTCGATTAGAGAAATCCATAGAACTGAGAATTACTCAATTTTGAGATTATTAGGAATTTAAATTCCTCATGAATGATCTATGATTAAAAGAATAAACATGGAATTGAACATCTGATAGAGTGATTGTTGATTTTAGCCAAAATGAGACTCCAAAGAAACTCTAAATAAATCTCCATTCTTAAAAATAACTGGAAATAGGAGAGAGCTTAGAGATCTAAAGTGGTCTAGAACATTATTTGTTGATCAATCTTAACAACCATCATAAAAAATAATTGTTGTCCAACTACCATCGCTCGACCACCACTACCCAATAATCATATATGTACCACTATAACCTCTACGTAATAACATCATTGCATGCAATTAATTATGAATAAGTTCAATGCATGTTGTTGGCACTGATGTCTATGCCAAACAACTTTATTATCCATCATTATTAATAAGGTTTCTTTTGGGATGGCTATCTTACCGCTTCTTAAAGCAGTTTTCTAGTACAAAATTTTTAATTTTTGTATTATAAAGATGCTTTAAGAAGCAGTAAGAAAGTCATTCCAAACAAAGCCTAAGACTGATGCCTCTATTTATACAAATGTTGATGCATGACCACCGATTTTATCGCCCACCAATATTATCATCCACCATTACATACAACAATGAAACACATCATCATCAATTAGATCGATTACTACCATTGACACCAATATTGATGCCTACAAAATTCATCATCACATATCATTAAGAATATCAATACACATCATTTCCAATAAAGTTGATGCATGTCGTTGACATTAATGCTAGTGCTTGTTGACATCATCTCTAGCCATAACAACTGCATCATCACATATTATCACTAATAAGCCCATGTATGTCATTAACACCAATACTAATGCTTGCAATCACCAATAATATTGGCACACATCATCACTAATAAGGTTGATACACATCATCAATACTAATGCTAACGTACATGTTATTATCGCTCATCATCACAAGTAACATTGACACATGTCATCTCTAACATTATAGATATTTATTAAAAAAAAAGGTAAGATAGTTCTAAAATTTTAATGAAATTTGCAATAATAAACAACAACATTAACAACCACAAAATATTAATAAAGCCCTTACACTAATGGAATTGCACAATTAACAAGCAATCAATATATCAAATGTCAAATTCAACAAACTGAATAGTAAACACAAAATATCCACAAAAAAGCAAAAAATATAGATCAAAAAGTAAGTTTAAAATCTGTTAAAAATCTTATGTTCATAAATAATAGTAAGTTCATTTTATCTCTTCTCCCTTCATGCAAAAAGATTAAACTTTGATTGCTCTTGCTCGATAGTCTCCTTTGTCCTCTTCTTCCTCTCCTTAAACCATAGTTATCCCTGCCTCTCCATGTACAGGTAGGTGGTAATTGTGGAGGCGAAAAAGCTAGCATAGAACCTGATAATGATGGGAATTCAGTGATTTTTGGCAAGTTAGCAGTTCATTACCACTTCTATTCTCAAATTAATCTAGATGGAGGATTCAATTTCTTGACTTTGTACCTAAAAGCTGCTTTAAGAAGTAGTAAGAAAGTCATCCCAAACGAAACCTTTATTTTTTAAAAAATAAACTTTATAGGCTAAGCCATGTTCAATATGAGAAAATCATGAACCTCACTTCATCATTTATGTTTGGACCATGGCCAGAAAAACTAGTCTTGAAGTGCGTTTGCAAAAATAACATTTTGTTCTAAGAATTCGGCTTTCAGAATGCTCAAAACGTCTAGCTGATTAGAATTCTTTGGCCAATTTGCATTCTTAATTCAGCGCAATTAGTTGGTATGAATTTTATTTATATTTTTAGATTTTGAACTTTTTAGTTGAAAGTCAAAACTAGTCCATAATATCTTCAAAACTAGTCTTCTACAATTGTTCCATAATTGTCTTAGTAATTTTCAATTCAACAACGAACATAACGTAATTTTATTTGGTCTCTTAGTTGGGAGCTTTGGGTACCAGCTAAGAGATTTGGATTCGAATTCTATGTATGTGATGTACGTGAGTTTCTTAACAAAACTTAATGTTCGGAAAAAAAAAAAAAAAACTAAGGAACATTAATTGCAACCTCCTTTAATTGAGCAATTCTAGAAATCTTCCTTCATTTGTTAATGAGGGAAACACTTAACAGACTCTTTGCAACACTTAAAATGTTGAAGAACTGTTATTTTGATAGTCTATGGCTTCGTTTGGGACGGCTTTTTTATTGCTTTCTAAAACGGAGCCTATGTCGTAGTCATGTATTAGAGCTCATCAAAATGACATACTGTATGTTACGCTATAGAAACTTAAAAAAAAAAAAAAAAACTAATTTATGTTGAAATTGTTGTCAAACTGATTTTTCATATTTAGCTTCACCATTATAATCGTCTTGTCTTATTGAGCAAAGAAATCTCAAATAAAAGGATGATTAAAGTAATGGACGATGCGACTGTCTGGAAGGAGAAGATAATGCTCTATACAACAAGGATGTAAATATAAAAAGAACATTTTGATCTAAAATGAACTTTTAAGCAAATGTTTTAAAAAGAGATAAATAGATGATATAATTCTTTAATTTTGAATATTATGGGACATATAAAGATTTTACTTGGGGTATTTTTTGACTTCCTTTGTAACAGCTTAATATTTTTTAAAACCATTTTATAGTAGTAAGAAGACCGTACCAAAAGAAGTCTATATTTAGGAGTGTCAATATTGGACCAGACCCGAAAACCCGACCCAAAAATTTTGGGTTCGGGTTCAGATTTTTGACCCGTTTCAAAAAACGGGTCTGGTTCGGGTTGACCCGGGAACTCGAAAAGGACCCGGAATGACCCGGGTGCTCGGTCTGCCCGCGATGGTGCGATCCAGCTGACCATTTCGGCAGCGCCACTGAGCGCGGTCCCGCGGACCCGCGTCCCGCCCCACGATTGAGTCTGTCGCGCATCCCGCGATCCCGAGGTCCGAGGTCGTATCTGCGGCCGTGCCGCGCCAGCCGCGCATCCCGCTGTCTAACGCAAAATGCCGAAGCATGACCCGGTGTGCCGTGTTGAATTCAAAGCGGGTCGGGTCGGGTTGACCCGAACCAGAAGCGGGTCGGGTTCGGGTCCGCAAAACCGACCCATATACAAAAACGGGTCGGGTTCTAGTTGACCCGAATAATGCCGGGTCAATTCCAGGTTCAACCCGAATCCGACATGTGTCCCAAAATTGACACCCCTACCTATATTTATCTATTTCTATTTTTAAAAGTTCATTTCTGATGTCGCCCAAGATTCACGTCGAGCCTGGAGAAGGATTTCGCAAGCAAAGGGACAGCTAAACAGAGCTATATGCTCCCGGGGGTTTGTCTATTGATAGAGTTTTGTAAAAGTAAAAACAGTGTACATTTTCCTGTAACCTTTCTCCTATATGTGATTCCTTTTGCTAAAAGAAAATAACTATAAAAGAAATTGCAGAAAGCAGAACAAACTAATGCAGCAGATAACTAAAATGGTAAATGGGGTAGTGGAAGGCGTATCTGGTTGTTAGGCCGGTATGCCGTCCCGCAGGTACAGTATAAGATGTGATGCATCAGTCCTCTCTCGGTTCGGAAGAGCTCGACTCCGACGAGCTAGTAGCGATAGCGCCATCGTCAGGAGGATTATAGGCCCAGATATCGGAAACATTGAAGGTCGGGGAAGTGTTGCAATTTTCAGGCAGAGCAACCGAATAAGCATTGTCATTGATCTTTGCGGTAATGGGAATGGGACCGATCTTGCGACGAGATAATTTGGAGTATGAGCCTGGTGGAAAACGTTCTCGACGCAACCTGACCATAACAAGATCACCCACCTTAAATAGTCGTTGGCGACGGTGCTTATCAACGGCTGATTTATACCGCATATTGGACTGAATTATTTGACGCCGCACCTCCTCTAACATATCTGCATATTATTCCGTGAAGGTAGTGGCAGCATTGGATTTACACTTGGGTAGTATAGCTAAGTCAAGAGCTGTATTGGGCGGCTTGGTGTAGACTATGCTATAGGGTGTCTTGCCCGTAGTTCTGTTAGTCATAGAGTTATAAGCAAATTCTGCTTTACTCAAAACTTCTTCCCATTGTCGAGGATGTTCTTGGACCAAGCATCGGAGCATATTGCCCAATGTTCGATTGACAACCTCAGTCTGACCATCGGATTGAGGGTGATACGCCGAGCTTAGACGTATTTCTGTGCCGAGTCTTTTCCACATTTCTCTCCAAAAGTGGCTTATAAATTTAACGTCACGATCCGACGTCAAACTGCATGGAACTCCATGTAGACGAATCACCTCCTCAAAGAAAATATTAGCAATGACGGTTGCGTTGGAAGTCTTTTTACAAGAGAGAAAGTGAGCCATTTTTGAAAATCTATCTACCACAACCATAATAGAATCATTACCTTTCTTTGTTCTCGGCAATCCCAAAACAAAATCCAGACTAAGATCTTCCCAAATCGAGTCCGGAATGGGTAATGGCATGTAAAGGCCGGTATTTTGTGCAGTGCCTTTGTAAGTTTGACAAACAGGGCAGCTCTTGATTAATCGAGCTACGTTGCGACGAAGTTGAGGCCAAAAGAATCGAGATTGTAATTGTCGTAGCGTGTTGTCCCTGCCTGCGTGAGCTGCCAACGCGCCACCGTGAGCTTCCCAAATGAGATATTGTCGCCAAGATGAAACGGGGATGCATAAAAGATTTTTCTTAAATAGATATCCATGCCGAATGGAGTAGTCGTCGACGGGGGCCTGGTCTTTGCATTGATCCCAAACTGTGCCAAAATCTGGATCGGTGCTATATAGCTCTTTGAGACATTCCAATCCTGTAATTTCCGTCTGTAGAGTGACTAACAGGTTTCATTTTCTGCTCAATGCATCAGCCACCTTATTGTCAGTTCCCGGCTTGTGTTTAATGGTAAATGAAAACTTTTGCAAGAACATTAGCCATCTCGCGTGCATGCTGTTAATTGACTTTTGGCTATTAATGAATTATAGAGCCTTGTTATCACTACAGAGAATAAATTCCTTGTGAAGTAAATACTGCTCCCACTGTTTCAAGGCTCGTATAACCGCGTAGAGTTCTTGTTCATATGCAGCCCATTTTTGCCTGGAGTCACATAGTTTCTCGCTGAAGAAGGCTATCGGCTTCCCTTCTTGCGACAATACGGCTCCAACACCGATCGCCGAAGCATCGGTGTCCACAGTGAATAACTTACCAAAATCTGGTAAGGCGAGGACGGGAGCTGAACTGAGAAGATTTTTGATGGCACGAAAACTCTCTTGCTGTTCATCTCCCCATTTGAATACTTTGGCTTTCAAACATTCAGTTATGGGAGCCATGACAAGGCTAAAATTTATGATAAACTTGCGATAAAAGTTAGCTAGGCCATGGAAGCTGCGAACTTCAAAGAAGGATTGCGGAGTAGGCCATTCGGTGATCGCCTTTACCTTTTTAACATCCATTTGTATACCTTCGGCAGATATCACAAACCCGAGAAATGCACTTTTGAAATACCCCACTCACATTTGAGAGTGTTTATAATGAGCTTCTGATCCTGTAGAGTTCTGAATAAGATGGCCAAATGCTTCAAATGTTGCTGCCAAGTGTTGTTGTACACTAAAATATCGTCAAAGTAGACGATACAAAACTTGCCCAAAAACGGTTTCAACACCTCATTCATCATTCGCAAGAAGGTAGAGGGTGCATTACACAAGCCAAATGACATTACTTTCCACTCAAACAATCCCTGTGGAGTTTTAAAAGCCGTCTTCCATTCATCTCCGGGACGGATACGGATTTGATGGTATCCACTGTGTAGATCTATCTTGGAAAACATGGAAGCATCGGATAAGTGATCAAGTAATTCATCCACGCGAGGAACAGGGAAACGATATTTAATCGTTATTTTATTGATGGCCCTGCTGTCTATGCACATGCGCCAACTGCTGTCTTTTTTTGGAACTAGTAGTGCGGGAACCGCACAAGGGCTCACACTAGCTTGAATCAATTGTTTATCTAACAATTTATCCACCAGTTCTTGTAAAATCTGCTGTTCCTTAGGATTGAGGCGGTAATGTGGTAAATTTGGCAGGCTAGATCCCGGCACAAAATCAATTCGGTGTTGAATAGTACGTAGTGGTGGGAGCTCAGACGGCAAGTCTTCCGGCGCTATACTGGAGTACTGTTGTAATAGTTTTTCGATTTCTTCTGGGTATTGACGAGCATTATGAGGAAGTGACTTCTCTGTAATCAGCAAGGCATAAATCGGGGCAGGGTCTTTCCAGCATTGTACCAAGGTGGGTCCAGATACAATATGAAGTGCGTTTTGGCTTGAAATTCCTGCGTGACTGTCGATTTGGTTGGGTAACAACCTCAATTTTCTTCCTTTACACTCCAGGGTGTAGACATTAGCGCGACAGTCATACATAGCCCCCGCATCGAATTGCCATGGCCTCCCTAAAATAAGGTGGCAGACGTCCATTTCGACGACGTCGCAAACCACTTCGCAAACATAGTTTCTCCCTATCGAGAAAGTTAGCCGGCAAGAATCAGTCACCTCTATTTCAACTCCCCTCTTGACCCAACTTATTTTGTAAGGATTTGTCCTCTTGGTTGTTTTCAATTGCAAACTTTGTACTACTGATCTGGATACGACATTCTCTGTACAACCACTATCGACAAGGAGATCGCACACCTTTCCCATGATGGTACATCTAGTCCGAAAGAGTGCATGTCTCTGGGATTTCAAGTTACTCCGAGGGGCTAGTAGTAACCTCTCAAGCATTGTAATCACTGGCTCGCCGTCATCAGCATAGACGTCCTCAGTCTCTTCCTCACAATCGGACTCAGCCTCGGCAGATCGGTCTCCATCTCCTGGCTCCGCAAAATGTGCTTGTTGCCGTTGTGGACATTCGTTGGATTTATGACCTGGCTGAAAACAACGAAAACACTTGATAGTGGACGGTTTAGCATAAGGATTATCCTTACCTGAAATTCTTGGTTTCTGCTGTATCTTGGGTTCCGGCACTGCATTCGGTGGAGTTGTGGAATTGTTAGTTGTAGCAGATGACTGAGCTGATTTTCCCATGGGTGGCGATCCCTTGTTAAGACTAGACCCTTGTTCTTGCCAGTACTTACGGCTGTGAGTTGTCCTAGATTGTCGGCTGTGTTGTAGCTCCGCCTTCATAGCAAAGTTCACGGCCTGGGCTAGTGACCAAACAGAATTCAGCTCTAATTTATCCTGGATGCTCTCCTTAAGACCGCCGATGTAGCGTGCCACTAGCTGATTTGCCGACTCATTTAAGTTGTTTCTGGCACTTAACCTGTTGAACTCCTCTGTATATTCACTTACGGATCGGGATCCTTGAATACAGTGTTGATAACGGATGTAGAGGATCTGTTCAAAATCTGTAGGCAAGAATTGGGTATGTAATAACTGCTTCATACGATTCCAATTGCGAACCGGGCCTTTCCCTTCACGTTGTCGCTGCTGCAACGTCTGCGCCCACCAAGCGCTGGCTCCCCCTTTCAATCTACAAGCGACATATTTCACTTGTTTGTTGGATTCAATTTCCATGTAATCAAAGAAATTCTCGACGGCCTTTTTCCAATCAAGATAGTCTTCGATGTGTAAATGTCCGTCAAAAAAGGGAATGTCTAATTTCACCTTGAATTCGTTTTGACGGTAAGCAGCCATCGGCCGGTTGTGCCTCAAGTTCTCGGGATAATAAGGATGGCTAATTTCTTCTTCTCCTGAATCAGCAGCCGCTGCCGCCACGTTTCTGTAAGATTGTATCTCATCCTCTGAATCAGAGATTTCTTGTAACATTGGTTGATGTCGCCAATGCCTGGCTGCGATCATTCCTCGTCTTCCGTCGGGTCTTAGTGGCGCCGTCTGTGGTAGTTCTTCACGCGGATTCCGCTGATGGTTTGGTCTCGCCTTGATGAGATTGAACTCGCGGCGCATTTCGATCGTCAGTTGCTGCACTCTTGCGGCGAGCTCGTCGATTCGACGATTGACGTTCTCCTGGTTTGCCCACAGTGAATCGAGACTCCGCGATTCTTCGGATATAGGTGCCTTGCCGCGATCCGCCATCTCCACGTTCGCTCTCCGTAGCTCTGATACCAACTATGATGTCGCCCAAGATTCACGTCGAGCCTGGAGAAGGATTTCGCAAGCAAAGGGACGGCTAAACGGAGCTGTATGCTCCCGAGGGTTTGTCTATTGATAGAGTTTTGTAAAAGTAAAAACTGTGTACATTTTCCTGTAACCTTTCTCCTATATGTGATTCCTTTTGCTAAAAGAAAATAACTATAAAAGAAATTGCAGAAAGCAGAACAAACTAATGCAGCAGATAACTAAAATGGTAAATGGGGTAGTGAAAGGCGTATCTGGTTGTTAGGCCGGTATGCCGTCCCGCAGGTACAGCATAAGATGTGCTGCATCAATTTCTGAACCACAGTTTCAAAAACATATTTTAAAAAAAAAAAAAATTTGTTTCAAATATAGCCAAAGTCAGTTTACAATTTCGAATAAATTTGATTAACTATAAAATACATATTTCATATTGGCCTATTAGTTGAGAGTTTAGACTTCTAATTAAGAGATTTTGAATTCAAATCTTTGTATATGCATTATATGTATGAATTATATAAATTTATTTTAAGTGCCCTAATTGTCCAAAAAAAAAAAAACTATAAAGTCAGACTCGTAATAAGTGTGTATAATATATTAATATGTATGCAACTCTTCTGCATTACGAGCTCTAAAAACGAAAAAAAAAATCCAAAATAATCGGAAGCTTTTCTTAAAAGTGGAAAAAGCAATATGCACCACTACCGGTGTTCAGTAAATTGTACAGCAAAACACAGTAAGCAAGCATTTAAGCTATAGTAAACGTCCTCCATTACTGGACAACCTTGGCCTTTCCCTTGCTGTCAGTGCTTCCGCTTAACCCTGATACGACGGCGGCCTCTTCACGCCGTTCAACACTCTCCACCATCTCTGCTTCCCTCTTCTGTATCTCCTCCAGTTCCACCTCCCCATTGAGTACTTTCAATACCCACGCCATTGTAGGCCTCCTCTCTCTGTCCACAACGGTGCAAGCCAAGCCCACTTTCAACAGCTTCATCATCTCCTCCGGATTAAAACCACCACGCAGACGCTCATCTGCAGCCTCAAGCAACCGATCCTCCGACTCCATCTCACTCACCTCACTCACAAAACCTTCCGCAGTATCTTTTGGCATTCTTCCCCTGCAAATCTCAAGAACAAGGACTCCATAGCTGTAAACATCAGCCTTCACGTCCAAAGCCGAATTCGGCTTACACTCCGGCGCTGAGTACTGCTTGCTCGCTCCAGCTGCTTTATATGGCGCCCCGTTTAGCGAGATCCCGAAATCTCCCAACTTCGGCTGGTACTCATCGTCTAACAGAATGTTGCTTCCTTTGATGTCACCGTGCACTATGTGAGGAGAGCATTCTTCATGGAGATGCTTCAGTGCAGTGGCTAGCTTGATTGCTATGGCATATCTCTGAATCCAGCGAAGGAGTTGATTTTTTCGTGAATGGAGGACATAGTGAAGGGAGCCTTGAGGCATGTAGTCGAAGACAAGCAGGTTCTCTCCCGTGTCCATGTCGCACCAACCTTTGAGTTCCAGTATGTTCTCATGGCGAACACGGCTCATTGTTTCTAGCTCGTTATGATAGCTTTTCCTGCTCTTCTTGTCAGTGTTGAAGCGTTTCACTGCGTAGAAGGTGGAAGAAGAAAGGGGGAAGTTCATTTTGTACACTTTGGAGGTTCCTCCGAAGCCAATTATCTCGTTGAAATTCCTCGTTCCTGTTACTATCTCGCTGTACTTGAATTTGCGGAAGTCTTTTAGGAGTAACTGCCTTTCTCTCCTTCGTTTTCGGGCGTCTGGGTTGAACTGTTCCTTGACGTTGAAGCAGGCGACGATGATGACGGCGGCGGATATTGCAAGGATGCTTGCTCTGATGAGGATGAGGAGAGTATTGCTAAGGGAGTACTTGAGAACTTTAGTTGATTGAAGTTTGATTCGCCAAGTGCTTTGTGGGTTGTTGCGATGGAAGATTGAAGAAGAAAGGCTCCAGCTTTGGATTACATGGGACTCGAAACTGTTCTGGTTTGAGGAGAAGAAACCCGCGTAGATGTGTTCGACGAAATTCTTCGAGATGAAGATGTGGCTTTCTTCTTTAATCGTGATGCGGGGTTCTCCTGCTGAAACCCTCACCGCCATCTCGCCTTCTTTGTAGTGGATGCTGATTCTGGCCGTTATATGATTGACGCTTGCTTCTTTCAGATATCTGGAGACGGGGAATTCGAGAAATAAGAAAGAGGCGTTCTTGACGGCGTCGGGGGACTGAAACAGAGCGGGTATGGAGCTTTTGGGGAGCAAGAAGAAAGCGATGGCATTGCGGATGGAAGAGGTAAGATCTTGGTTAGGGTTTGTTACCAAGAAGGAGAAGCTGGTGGAGAAGGAAACAAGGGGAATAATGGCGACAGGATTAAGGAATATGACCGCACCGAAGCTTGAAGATGAAAGGCTGCCATTGTTCAGGCAGAGGGAACCGTCCCGGAGGCTGGAGCTGCCGAGGAGGACGAGATTCTTGTTGGAGAAAGGAGGGAAGCGAAAGAAGAGGTTCTGTGAGAAGGCCGTTTTCGGCAAGGTTTGAGAATGGAGGAGAAGGGTGAGGGAGATGTGCAGGAGAAAGGTGGATCTTGGAGAGGAAGCCATGGCGACGTGAGCAAGAAACTTGATGAGATTAGCAGAATCTCAATTATCTTTGTAAGGAAGAAGTGGAGATGAAATTTCTCGGGAGAATAGAGGAATTTGCTGGCAACAAAGGGAGAAAGAGCTTATATAGAACAGTAGACAAGAAGAAGAAGACGACGCGCGGGAAATGCTTTAGTTCTCTGTGTATCTCTTACAAATTCAAAACTACATAGTTGTATTATTAAGTTGTTCTAGGCTTTCAGCCATCTCTCAGCACTGAAGGTTCAGCCATCTCTCAGCACTGAAGGTTTTGTGGTTCTGTTGCTCCCAAATCCTTTTTTTTCACAGAAAAACTCCTTATTCGAGTGCGGATTCTTCATTTGCAATTAGATTAGGGAACGTCATTTTTGCGTATTTATTAAAATATATAATATATCAACAAATGCTAAGTAAATATTCACAAAATATTTAACGAATACTTAGTAATACTCACAACTATTTATTTATAAATAGTCAGCCCATACTTAATAAATACACAACAATCCATCCGTATCATGCACGTAATAATTTCTAGATTTCAAGAAGATGTCTTGAAGGATGAAATTACTTAACCTCGTAATCATCAATTAATTACTAATTAATTATGTTAACTAATCTAATCACTTGGCACTTTAGTTATTCTTGTTATTAGAACCTTTCATATCTTCTTCTTGGAAAAAAATTTGTAAGGAAATTTATGGATGCTAATGATACAATTTTTTATTGACTATTCATTAACATAAATATTTTCCTGAGAAAAAAAAGAGAAAATCTTTTAGCCATAGAATTATATTGCCCCTAATTTATGGATATTATTGTGAAAACCCTTTTTCTTTCATGTTCAGTTTGTTTTGAATTTTCCTTCTAGGTTCGTCCGTACGAAGTTGGGTTCATCTGGGACGAACAATTGAAAGCCTTTAGACAGAGAGCTTCATCCAGGAACGAAATTGATCATCGTTCGTACGATGGCAACCCCAGGAGATCGTCCCTGTACGAAGAGCAAATTTCGTTTGTACGAACTTTGTTTGTGAACAATCCGAGGAGATTGTCCCGAGACGAACAGCGAATATCGTCCGGACGATCAGGGGAAATATCTTAGCCATTAAATATCTATTTCACGTTTTTTGAAGAGAGAGAAAAGCATGAGAGAGAAAAACGAAGGAAGGAGGAAGAAAAGTCAAGTTTTGGGTGACTTCAGTCCGTTTTCGTCCGTCGTCGTAGTTGGGAAAGTTGTTCGACTCAAGTTAAGGCACCTTATGCATTTCTCAATTATCAGAATTGTGATTTTTGATGGATATTATGTTTAAGATTTTGTTTCCGTCAGCGAAAAACGGGTCTATTTTTGCACCGGTAAAACTTTTACCACGTAACTTTTGGTATGTTGTAGAGATTGTAATTTTGCACGTTTTGAGTATTTTCTGGAAGTTTTTCACTGAATATTTTGAATTCTGCGGAGTTTTTATCGAATAGAAAATTATCTAGATGTTGAAAAATATTGCTTCAGTACAATAAAAGCTTTGCAATGATGTTTTACATAATCTCTGATAATTTGGTGATTTTCTAGAATTATGAGTTTTTGATTCATTGGCTTTATATCGTCAGTCGCTATACGAAAATGTGAAATTTTGATATGTGCTCAATTACTCTGTATTTGTTATGATATAATAATTTGATGTTTGGTGTGATTTGAATGATATCATAAGGGAATTATAAGGGGTCGAAATCCTTTGAGATTATGTCTGTATCTGAGAAGGGAGGCATAAGGGGACAGAATCCTTTGAGATACTGTCTGGATTCGAGAATATGAAAATGAATTCATATCTGATAATTTTGTATATCTTATATATTCTGGTGTTGTAAACACAGAGGGAGGCATAAGGAGCCAGGATCCTTTGAGATTTTATCTGTGTCAGGGAAGGGAGGCATAAGGGGTCAGAATCCTTTGATATTCCTTCTAGGTTAGGGATATGTGATCTGATATGTGATTTGATATATGATTTGAAAAAAATGTGATTTGTGATTTATATGATTCTGTGATACGAATTTGATTCAGTTTTTTCGTATCTGTTATTTGGTTTCAATCTGATTATCTATTCTGTGGGAATATCTGAAGTCTGTTTGTTTATTTGTTCTGTACGAATATTTGCATTCTGTCTGATTATATGATTTATATATGAATATCTGAATTCTCTACGACTATTTGAATAAACTCTTTTTAAAGCTTTTTGTGAGTGTTTTTGATATGAGAGTTTATGGAGATTTTGATCGGCTAGTGTGGTCTTGCCGAGCTGTTAACTCACTATGGTTATCTTCATGGTTTTTAGGTTCTGGGAAAGGGAATGAGGTTATGAACTAGCCGTTCAATATCTGATCTGAGATTAGATATTTTGTACCTTTGATTTTTTTTATACAGTCATGGCTCTTCTGTTATGTTATGTATTTTCTTTTTATAGCCATGCACTGTAATGTACATGATTATTTTGATAAAATAAAGAAGAAAATATTTGATGAATTTCTGTATATTTGGATATTTATAGTAGCTATGCGTTCTATAGTCTTGTGTATATTGGAAGAAAGTTTGAAAGCAAATTCCAAAGCTAGATTCTGGTGTTCATCCGTCGCGACTCGAATATAGCTCCAGATTTTCGAGATTCTCCGAATATGGTGACAGGTACAGTTTATATTTCTGAACATCCCTGTCATGTTTTTTTTTTATTCTGGAGCTAGTCATTCGTTTATTTTCGAGCACTATTTTGATGTTTTGCAATTAGCATCCATTACGTTACTTGTCTCGCTTTTTGTTATTTTGCTGGCTAGAAATAATTTGATGACTCGAAAGTTTTGTTTATGTGAGATTGAAATTTCTGAAAAAAAGTGAAAGTCCTGTTTGATTTTGTTACCGATTTCTTCGTATGATGTTATTTTGGGTATGAATTGGCTGAGTTTGTATGAGGCTCAGATTGATTGTCTGAAGAAGCAAGTTATATTATTTCTAGATGGTGAAAGATGTGTATTCCAAGGATTAAGAGATATTTTATCCTGTTTAATTTCTGTGTTGGAAGTAAGAAGATTATGGAAGAAGGGTTGTATGGTATTTTTGGCATCAGTACTGGATATGAATATAGATGCGGTTCTATTATTGATATCCTAGTAGTACGAGACTTTTCAGATATGTTTTCAAAAGAGTTAGTTGGTTTACCTCCAGATAGAGATGTTGAGTTCTGTATTGATGTATTTCTGAGTGTCTCTCCTTGGGGAGCAATTGTTCTATTTGTGAAGAAGAAGGATAATACAATGCGTATGTGTGTTGATTACAAAGAATTGAATAAAATCACAATCAAGAATAAGTATCCATTGCTAAGGATTGATGATCTATTTGATCAGCTTGTTGGATTTTCTGTATTCTCAAAGATTGATTTGAGATCTGGTTACTATTATGTGAAGGTGAGAGAAGCTGATGTGATGAAAATAGCTTTCAGTATTCGGTACGGGCACTATGAGTTTTTAGTTATGCTATTTGGGGTAACCAACACAACAACTATTTTTATTGACCTGATGAACAGAGTATTCAAAGATTATCTAGATCAATTTGTGATCGTCTTCATAGATGATATTCTGATATATTCTGTTTCTGAGGAAGAGCATGCCAGATATTTGAGAGGTGTCTTGAAGACTCTGAGACGACACCAATTGTATGCAAAATTCTCCAAGTGTGAATTCTGGTTGAAAAGCATTTTTTTATGGGACATGTAGTAAGCGATGAAGGTATTTCTGTCGATCCCCAAAAAATTCAAGCAATTGCTAATTGGCCAAGGCCTACTACGGTGTTTGAGATACAAAGTTTCTTGGGCATGATCGGTTACTATAGAAAATTTGTGAAGGATTTTTCTCAGATTTCTGTACCTCTTACGAGATTGACTCAGAAGTCAGTAGCTTTTATTTGGATACCGGAGTATGAAGCTAGCTTTCAAAGATTGAAGGATTGTTTGACTTCTACTCCAGTGTTAGCACTTCCATCTGGTACAAAAGGATTTCAAGTCTTCAATGATGCTTCACTTAAAGGCTTGGGATGTATTCTGATGCAGCATGGTCGGGTAATAGTTTATGCCTTGAGATAGTTGAAACTACATGAAAAGAACTACCCAGCACATGATTTGGAATTGGCCGCTGTTGTATTTTCTTTGAAGATTTGGTGTCATTACTTGTATGGCGTCAGGTGTGAGATCTTCATGGATCATAAGAATTTAAAGTATATATTTACTCAAAAGGATTTGAATTTGAGGCAAAGAAGATGGCTTGAGTTGATCAATGACTATGATTTGACAATTTAATATCAACCTAGTAAGGCTAATATGGTGGCAGATGCTTTGAGTAGGAAGTCTTTTTTGGATTATTATATATTCAGCTCACTTCTGATGAGTATCTGATACGAGATATGGAAAGATTACAATTAGAGGTATTATCTCTTACTGATTCTGGAATAATAACTCAGATGAGTATTCAGCCCTCTTTGGAAGAGAAGGGTCATGAAGCTCAGAAGTTAGATACATAAAATTTGAAGTTGATTGATCAGATCAAATCTGGTAAGAAACCTAAACTACGAATTTCTGATTATGGTATTATTTTCTGTAAGAATAGGCTGTGGATTTCTATGTCTGGAGATATAAGAAAAGAGATTCTACACAAATCTCATTATTCAGGTTATACTATTCATCCAGGAAGTGATAAGATGTACGAAGATATAAAAATCTTATTTTGGTGGCCTGGAATGAAAAAGGATATAGTTGAATTCATTTCAAAATGTGAAGCCTGTCAACTAGTGAAGGCAGAACATCAGCGACTGAGAGATCTTTTGCAATCGTTGCCTATCCCTAAGTGGAAGTGGGAAGAGGTAACGATGGATTTTGCTATGGTATTCCCTGATCAAGGCAAGGATATGATGCGATTTGGGTGATTATTGATCGATTGACGAAGTCTGCACCTTTTCTTTCGATCAGATAGAAGGATCCATTGGATAAGTTAGCTAAGATTTATGTTAAAGAAATTATCAGATTATACGGTGTGCTGAAAGTGATTGTATCTGATCGGGATGGTCGGTTTACTTCCAGACTTTGGAGAGGTATTCAACAAGGATTGGGTACGAATTTGCATTTTAGTACAGCTTTTCATCCGCAGACTGATGGACAGTCTAAGAGGACTATTCAGGTAATGAAAGATCTTTTGAGATTATGTGTTCTGAATTTTGGAGGCAGTTGAGAAGATCATATCCCACTGATAGAATTTGAATATAATAACAATTATTAGTCAAGTATTGGCATGACACCATACGAAGCTCTGTATGGTAAAAAGTGTAGAACTCCTTTGACTTTGATAGAAGTAGGAGATAGATAAGTGATGGGTTCAGCTTTTATAGATGATACTGTAATGAAGATCAATCTGATTAAAGAAAGGTTGAAATCTGCACAAGATAGGCAGCATAAGTATTATAATCAGAAACACAGACTAGTTGAATTTCATATTGGTGACTTTATGTATGTCAAAGTCAGTCATATGAAAGGTGTTAGCATATTTGGAAAAGTAAGCAAGCTTAGTCCGAGGTATGTCGGACCTTTTGAGATCATTGGAAGGGTTGGTAATTCTGCTTGTAGGTTGTTATTGCCTGATCAGATGTCTGATATACACAACGTGTTTCACGTATCCTCTTTAAGAAAGTGGATATCTGACTCTAGAAAGAAACTTTCTGCTGATGATATTAAGGTTCAGGCGAATCTACAATACAAAGAAGAGCCTGAAAAGATATTGGCTTATGATGTGCGAAAGCTGAAAAGTAAACGGATTCCTATGGTTAAGGTTTAGTGGAAGTTCAGAACAGCCAGAGAGGCTACTTGGGAGAAGGAATCGGACATGAGACTGTTGTATCCAAGTCAGTTCTGACTCAGTTTTACTTTGGGAATGTCGAGGACGACATTTTTCTTAAGATAGGTAGATTGTGAAAATCCTTTTTCTTTCATGTTCAGCTTGTTTTGGATTTTCTTTCCAGGTTCGTCCGTACGAAGTTGGATTCGTTTGGGACGAACAGTTGAAAGCCTTTAGACAAAGAGCTTCGTCCAGGGATGAAATTGATCATCATTCGTACGATGGAAACCCGAGGAGATCGTCTCTGTACGAAGAGCAAATTTCGTTGTACGAACTTTGTTTGTGAACAACCCGAGGAGATCGTCCCGGGACGAACTGCGAATATCGTCCGAACGATCAGGGGAAAGATCTCAGCCATTAAATATCTATTTCACTTTTTTTTAAGAGAGAGAAAAGCAGGAGAAAAAATGGAGGAAAAAAAGTTAAGTTTTGGGCGACTTGGACCGTTTTCGCCCGTCGTCGTAGTTGGAAAAGTTGATCGACTCGAGGTATGGCACATTATGCCTTTCTCAATTTTCAGAAATATGATTTTTAACCTTATGTTTAAGATTTTGTTTCTGTTAGCAAAAAAACGGGTATATCTTTGCACCGGTAAAACTTTTACCGCGTAACTTTTGGTATGTTGTAGAGATTATAATTTTGCACGTTTTGAGTATTTTCTGAAAGTTTTTCATCGGGTATTTTGTATTCTGCGAAGTTTTTATCGAATAGAAAATTATCTGGATGTTAAAAAATATTGCTTCAGTACAATAAAAGCTTTGCAATGATGTTTTACATGATCTCTGGTAATTTGGTGATTTTCTGGAATTGTATTTTTTTATTCATTGGCTTTCTGTCGTCAGTTGCTATACAAAAATGTGGAATTTTGATATGTGCTCAATTACTCCATATTTGTTATGATATGATGATTTGATATTTGATGTGATTTGAATGATATCAGAAGAGAGTTATAAGGGGCCGGAATACTTTGAGATTCTATCTGTGTCAGGGAAGGGAGGCATAAGGGGCCAGAATCCTTTGAGATTCTATTTCGATCCAGGAATATGAAAATCAATTCTGATCTGATAATTCTGTATATCTGATATATTCTTGTGCTATAAGCACAAAGAGATACATAAGGGGCCAGAATCTTTTGAGATTCTGTCTGTGTTAGGGAAGTGAGGCATAAGGGGCAGGAATCCTTTGAGATTATATCTGTGTCATGAAAGGGAGGCATAAGGGGCTAGAATCCTTTGAGATTCTGTCTGGGTCAAGGATATGTGATCTGGTATGTGATTTGATATGTGATTTGAAAAAAAATGTGATTTGTGATTTATATGATTCTGTGATACGAATTTGATTTAGTTCTTTTATATCTGTTATTTGATTTCCATCTGATTATATGTTATGTGGGAATATCTGAAGTCTGTTTGTTTATTTGTTCTATACGAATATCTACATTATGTTTGATTATATGATTTCCATACGATTATCTGAATTATGTACGTCTATTTGAATAAACTGTTTTTAAAGCTTTTTGTGAGTATTTTTGATATGAGAGTTACTGGAGATTTTGATTAGCTAGTAGTCTTGCTGAGCTGTTAGCTCACTATGGTTATCTTCATGGTTTTCAGGTTCTGTGAAAGGAAATGAGGTTCTGGAATAGTCGTTAAGTATCTGATCTGAGATTTTGGTATTTTGTACTTTTATTTTTTTTTTGTACAATCATCGCTCTTCTGTTCTGTTATGTACTTTCTGTTTATAGTCATGCACTGTAATATACATGATTTTTTTTATGAAAGAAAGAAGAAAATGTTTGATGAATTTCTGTATATTTGGATATTTGTAGTAGCTCTGCGTTCTGTAGTCTTGTGTATATTGGAAGAAAGTCTGAAAGCAAATTCCAAAGCTAGATTCTGGTGTTCATCCGTCGCGACTCAACGCAATGGGATTCGTCCCGGTCGGGTTGGGTCGTGATAATTATAGTCATTTGAAATGCACTTATCTTGGATGTCCCTTTTTTTGTTATTTTTATTTGGGGTGTCAATATTTGACATGACTTGAAAATCCCTGAAAATCCAACCCGAACTTGGTCCAAAAATTTCGGGTTCATGTCAACCCAAATTTGAACCGGGTTGGATTCGGGTTAGAAATTTCGACTCGTTTGTAAAACTGTGCAGGTTCAAGTTGACCAGAAAACCTGAAATCAACCCATTTGACCCATTTTTAATTAATTTAAGAGGGTCTTAAAAGATTGTTATGAAATAAGTAAATGTTATTTTCAAAAAATAATAAATTATATTGTCCAAACTCAATTAAGCTTAATTTATTTTAAATTGATTTAAATAAATTTTATTTTAATTTGATTTAGGTTTAAATAAATCAAATTAAATAAAAACATTTTAGCAAAACATACCTGAAACAGGTAGGGTTCGGGTTGATATGTTCGCAACATTCAGGTCAGGTTGAACAATGTCGGGTCAGTTTTGGGTTGGACCCAAACCCAACCCATGACCCTATTTTGATAGCCCTAATTTATATTATCAAAGATGGGCAAAATTGAGAGGGGAAAAAGAAACTTGAGTATTGAGTGTAAGAAAAAGAACTCTCATTCGAACCTTTTTTTTTAAGGAAAAATAATTACGTGCGGTATTCGGACTCGTCCGGAGGCTAATTCACAATACATTAGATGATATGTAATTGACCTCCTACTCCTTTTTTGAGGATATCCATCACAATAAGTAACTCCCACATCGCACTAAGCATTCATCAATTGACTTGATTCCCAAGAACCTTCATTCTATAATATCTAATGATTATTGCTTAATCTTTGTCTACAATATAATCTACAAGGTAATATATCAAACTTCCTTGTGGGAAGGCTCGAACCTCTCCTTCCTAAACTCACAAATCAATCTCAATCCAATTTTGTCATTTTGGCTGATAAGCTTCTTCATCGTTTTAATTATATGAGCACTCTCGTTTGCTTTCTTACTAAAGTTCAACTTCATTTTAGACGGTTTTTTTACTGCTTCTTAAAATAATTTTTTAATACAAAAATTAAAATTTTTTAATCAAAAAATTATTTTAAAAAGCAATTAAAAAACCATCTCTAACGATGCCTTAATCTAAAAAAAAATAAATAGTTGAATGTTTAAATCAATATTCTCTTTACTAAAGGTTGAGAAGTATGAGATTTCTAATCAAATTCATTAGTTGGATAATTGGTTGTGCTATAGATGATTTCCTTTTTGTGGTGAGATCAAAGGATATTTCCCCTCCAGTATAAGACTACTTTAGGAGTACCCACTATGACTATCCCCTATCATTATCAAAAATATGAGAGATTACATTAATACCACTAAATTTTTATGCTTTCATACTTGTAATATTTTCATCTTTATATTCATTTATATTTTAATCAAATATTTTCATCTTTATATTTATTTATATTTAGATCTTTATATTTATTTTTGAAATATCTTAAGGCCTATATTGCATCAAAACATAAAGATTAAATTTTTTATTTTATTTTAAGAAAATTGATATTAATAATAACCACAGTGTTGTGAGATTGAGAGCCACGGCGCTTCAAATTGACCCTGCAATACTGCGAGATGGACTGAACAATTTTTCTTTCCCATTTTTTCTCATGGGTAACGTCCCTTGATTTTATTTTACTTGTCTTTCTCTTTATTTTTTAGGGTGAGAACAATGTATGAGACAAGAAGCAAGAAGAATAAAAAAGAAGAGAGATCTATACTTGTTTCTTACAATTTTTATAATGAATTTTTTAGTGTGACATAACTCGATAATTTTTTTCCCTATTTTAGAATTGTCCTCATTAAATCCAGCATCCTTTACTCTAGGGATGTCAATTTTTGACACGACCCGAACCCGACCCAAAAAAATCCGGGTTCGGGTCAATCCAAACCCGAAACAGGTTGGATTCGGATTAAACAAATCAACCCGTTTTAAAAATCGGGTCGGGTTCGGGTTGACCCGGCAACCCGAAATTGACCCGAAAGTGACAAAAAAACTCATATTTGACCTGAGAACCCATTTTTGACCCAATTTTGACCCGAAAAACGAATATTGACCCGATTTTTGACCCAAAATTAGCAATTTTATGTCAACTTCGGGTCATTCGTGTCAGGTCGTGTTGACCCAGACCCGAATCAGATCGGGTTCGGGTCCGGAAACCTGACTCGTTTTTAAAAAACGGGTCGAGTTCAGGTTGACCCGAACAATGCCTGATCAGTTCCGGGTTCGACCCGAACCCGACCCGCTGACCCGAATTGACACCCCTACTTTACTCTTTTATTTTCTTATTTGATTCATAATGTGATTTACTTCCATCCCCAACAAGCTAGATTGCTAAGGACCAAAAAGGCCAATAGACTACACTGGCATACCAAAAAGAGTAATAAATTTTAAAAATTGTTAAAGCTCTTCTGAATGTTAAAATTCAGTTTTGAAGGAAAAAATTTATTCTTGCTCATTTTATATATATATAAAAAAAAGTAATTCTACAGCATAATTTGATAAATAAAAAAAACATATTTCATCCTAAAAATCATCTGCATTATTACATATGATATGATATATTTTAAAAAAGCCTCATAATCTTACACAGGAAAATTTGCAGAGATTTGTAGAATTTACAATCCATAGTAATTTATAATTGCATCCAACTGATGGTTTGAACAAAGTTCATCAACCAAACAAAAATAGCATCACTTTAGGTCCATGTTTTGCAGTAAATTAGCACCAACAAGAGACGAGAAGCAGCTCAAGTACAAAGAAAATAAGCATCTTGGTGAACAAATAAGAATATATTTTCAACCACGAGAGCAGAAATATAAACAAAACATAGAATACAGGGAAGAAAATGAGAATTCGATTGTACAAAGGGACAAACCAGCTCAGTCTAGAGATTGCCGAATAAATGGCCTGTTATTTGTTTCGTTACAATACAAGTATAAATGGATGCAACTGAGAGTGAATCACCATACCTCAGCTCCCTTTGTTGCTCCAATAATAATGGCAATGGCAGCAAGAAAAGCCTGCTCAAACGTATCAAGACAGAAAGGTGGATCACAATCAATCTAAATTACTCTTCCTATTAGAACAATCATAAAAATCAATGAATCATCTGAATGAATATCAGGAAATTAAGGCTTCGTTTGTGACGGTTTTTTTTCGGCTTCTTAAAGAAATTTTTTAATATAAAAATTTTAATTATTGTAATAGAAAGTTGCTTTAAGCAGCGGTAAGAAAACTATCCCAAACGAAGCCTAAATGATAACTTGGTAGAGGCATAATAGAAGCTGAGGTGATTTTTGAATAATGATGGATAAGAATACAAGATTCTCAGATAATATATCAGTTAAAATATATACTGCAAATCTGCAACCAGCCATGAGTAATAGGTTAGCTTTCACATATGCTTTAGATATGAACTTGAATTAATAGCACATCATTCTCTTTGTGACTACTGAAACGACATTTTACATTTATGGGAATGTTCTTGAATTATGACTAACAATCAAGATTTAAATTTACGCAATTGAGTATTTGAGGCATTTTTCATTCGTGAGGTGGGGCATAAGCCTAAAGGCATTTTCAGGTGTAAGTCTCAAAATTTAAAAATTGTAGAGAGTGAAAATAAAGATTAAAACTTATTTTTATATAATACTCAAATAATATATTACTTTCTATTGAACTATTAAGTAACAAATTAGCATACATATAAAATAAAAAAATACAAAAAATGTAAGGTGACAAGTCATAAATTATATGAAATAAAATTGAAATCTAAATATTACAGAAACAAAATAACATAAAATATAAAAATTGCATAAAATTATCATACCATATCAAGTTCAACTCCAAATTCCTTCTTTCCCAGTTCCCTATTCATCCAAATTTAATTTCTAAAAAAAAACTGAAATAGTTGGCAACTACTAAGAAATCATTTGAATTGTCATCACCAATGGCACATTTATTTGAGTCATCATAATAAATTGGTCTCTTCCTTGCATCATCATGTGGAGTCCAATATCTCACAATCTGCTTCTTATTCATTTATTTCAATCATTTTTATCTTTCATAAATGTTTGTCATCAACCTAAAGATGAGGATAATATTCCAAAAAATTTAGAGATGGTGGTGGTGTAAGGCTTCAAAGTGATCGATGATGGCGGATGCAACGGTAGTGGTTGCGACAGAGTCAGCAGATTAGAGGTCCAAACAATCGAGAGGAAGTTGTTGTGACTTGGGGAGGATGAAGGCGTAATTTGTTCAAGGCTTTAGTTAAGGATTTAGATAAGTTTTAATAAATAAATATATACAAATAGTGAGACATATGCCTCACACTAACACGGCGAGATTTTTCATCAAGAAACAGTAAAAAAAACAAGGCGAGGTGTGCCTCATCAAAAAAGTTTGAGGTATTTTTTACTGGAATTGAGCTGAGGCGAGCCGTGTAATGTGCAATTTTAAACAATGCTAACAACTTTGGCTACAATTAATGCATCAATTAAAGATACCTAAGAAAATGTGAAAATATCAATTGATTCATAAAGATATAAGTGAATTACTCTAATAACCTAAACTAGAGCAAAAGTATATAAAATTATTTTAAAAAACTTAAAAAAAAATTCTTTAAACTTGTTACTATTATCATCATACTCATCATTAGCCTTGTCTCAAATATATGGAGCAAGCTTGATTAATTTACTTTATTCATCTTAATTAGTGCTACATTAAGTAATTGGTACTAGCAAATCTCCTTAAATTTTATGAAACTAATTCAATTTTTTTTCAAATAACTTAAATGGAATAAAATAAGCTATTCTAAACAAAAAAATAAGGTAACATAAGTTCATGGTTCCCCCAAACATCAAATATAATCGAATTTGTGGACAATGAAATGGCTGGTGTTTCAAGTTCTACCTTTATTTGGGTAGAGAAAAATAATTATCATGTTAATTTAATTATAGTAAGTTTAGATATGTGTTCAAAATTAAAATTTTGAAATGATCTAGAAGAACTAATACAAATGATTGCACTTAAAGAAAGAGTTTTTAGTGGAAATTTAAATCGACATATTGATAGAGAGGTAAATGATTTTAAAAACATTCATTGTGGCCATGGCTTTGGAGCGACTAATGAAGATTATAAAATCATATTAGATTTTTCTTTAACTTATGATTTTGTAATTGCTAATTTCTTATTTAAGAAAAGAGATGAACATCTCATCACTTATAATAATGGATATAGTAAAAGTCAGATTGATTATTTTCTTGTAAGAAAAATAGATCATTTAGAATGCAAAGATTGTAAAATTATTCCGAGTGAAAATTTATATATCTAACATCGCTTATTAGTTTTGGGTTTTAAGATGAAGCGATAGAAACTTAAAAATAAAGTAAATCATTGTTCAAGAATTAGATGTGGGCATTTAAAGAATATTAATAAAAATATTTTTTAGAGTAAAATTCTAGATTTTAAGATTTTGTTTGTGTACGAAGAAGCTAATGTTATGTGGGAAATCATAGATAATGATATTAAGAATACTGCAAAAGATGTGCTTAGAGTATAAAAGAGAAAAACTACTAATAGTAAAAATAGTTTGTGGAATCAAAACGTGCAAGAAAAGATAAAAAATAAGAAGAATTGTTATAAAAATTAGTTTAGCCGTAAAAACTCTGATAATTGGGAAATATATAAAAAGACCCATAAAGAGTTAAAGAAAGCAATTTGCAATGCAAAGATTTTAGCTTTTAATGATTTATATAATATATTAGATAATAAAGAGGACGAAAGACATGTATAAGTTAGCTAAACAATGAAATAGTAGTAAGGATTTAGTTCAAGTGAAGTGTATTAAGGATGAAGATCAAAAAGTGCTTTTATTAGAAAAGGATATTCAACAAAGGTGGATGAGATATTTTGCTAAACTTTTTAATGAAGATTTCTAGAATACAATTGACTTTAGTAACCTTATCACCCTAAATTTGAGCTTGAGTTCGAGCTCGTAATCTGGCCAACAAGCCGAGCTCGAGTTAAGCATAATGCGAGCTCGACTCAACTCGTTTACACCCCTAATCGCCGACCACCGCCACCGGCAACCACCGTCATTGTCCGTCACTGACCACCACCCTCTTTGAACTTTACAATGCATTCATTTTATTTCAAGCAAAAAAAAAAAAAAAACTCATGCATTCCTTTTACACTTTATCCAAACAACTCCTTAGTTGAGTGTGACATTACATACATTATGCTTCATATTGATCACTCAATTCAGAGCTTATAATATCTCTGTATAATTTCTCACCTTCAGTTGTATATATTTGAGTGTTATATTTAGCATATATTTGATTATTAAATAGCTGTCATGTATTTGCTTGTCCGATTTTGAGTTTGGATAAATTTGTAAGATAAGAAATGGAATTATATAAATTAAATACAATTTCTATATTATTCATGATTGCTTTTTTACCAAAAGATTATAAACATGTTACATGTTTAAAACCAAAATTGAAGTGCTATATTCTCTCACCTCCTAGATTGGTGTAAATGATCCCATAGATGATAAGAAAACTTAAAAAAAAAAAACACAAAAGCTTCAAAATGGTGAATCAAAATATGTCTTCAAGAAAAGAAGAAAAAAAAAAAAAGAGCAAAACGGAAAAGGAGAAAAAGTACAAACAAAAGTACGTGTTGCTCGAGTAGCAGTAAAATAAGAAAGAAGAACTCTCACCTCGACTACACAAACCCATTTCGACTCAAATGAAAATGAGATAAGCAAATTATCTCACAAAGAAATTTTTTTTTTAATGAATTATTATTAGCTTTTAAAAAACTAAAGATATATCTTTTTCCAGTAAAAAGGAGTCCATGATTTTAAAGTAAGGAATTGAGTCTCTCAAGCATGACATAGCTAATTTGGTTAAAAAATTAGTATCTTGTTAATTATTTGAAAATCCAATAAAATATTTATTGTAATAGATTTGAACATGTAGCTTATGTACTTTCCTTTAGGAGATCAATGAACACTAAAATTTTATCATAAACTATTTTGATTCCTAAAGGCAAAATATTATGCCCATCGCCAACTACACATTTATACACATCTTTAATTATCAATAACAGAGGACTCATAGTCGTTTGGATACTAAAATTAAGGCATGTATGTGTTGTGGGTATCTTCATGGAGGGATTGGTGAAGACATGCCGACAATGAAGCATAGACACATCAAAATATCATATCTAAATGTCGAACATAGACACACTTAAAACTATTTCAGAGGCATTTCAAGCCCAAATCAGGGTGACTCATGACCCAACATAAGGAAAGTGTAAATAAACATATTCTAGAATGAGAGCTCACTTGCTTATGCAATCCAAGGGAAGAATTCGATTATTCCCAACATAACTTGAAGAATTTCAAAAATTAAAAGCAGCAGTTTGAGCAAAGAAGAATGTCTTATTTAGAATTTTAAATGTAATAACTCATTTAAGCATTTGTTTTTTAATTTGCTTTCAATTTTAAATCGTATCTTTTTGTAGAGAGAACATTTAGAGGGAGATTAATAAGTTCTTGATATCACCTAAAAAACATTGTGAACTCTTCTTATGATGCTAAAAGAAGGAAAATTATTATATTTGTATATATCATAAGTGATGGTAGGCAAATGCATGACAATAAAAGCAGAATTCAAAATTCTTATATTAAAATTGATGCATGCATAATAAAAGAAAGATTAATTTTATAGTGTCATTATTTTTATAAATAGATTTGCCATCATCAAATAGGATGAAATAATTGACCTCATGAGCCTAGGTGGCTCATGTCTAGCTCACTATTGATTTGATGATAACAAATATTATATGAAGTTACCTGATAGTTTGCTAAGCACTTATACAAATTACTAAATTAGTACCAACTATAGTAGTGATGATGATGATGATGATGATGATGATGATGATGATGATGATGATGATGATGATGATGTAACTTGGAAATGGACTCAAGAGGAGCATTCAATAAAACTTGAGTACAAAGGTTTATCCAAAGTTGTCTTAGTCTAGTGTGGATCTAGATTTCATTGTATTTGATTGAGTAGACTTCCATCAATGGCTTCAAAGATGATGAACGTAATTATTGTAAATTTATATTTTGGATAAAACTGATTTAACTTATGTTTCTATATAATTCTAGATTTATCAATGATTGTTGATAAATTATTTAGATTTATTTTCAATTTATCAAATTTATTGGTATCCATTATTTACATGTATTATAATATTTAATAATCACCTGTTGAAATTTTATTTCATGAAATTTATTAGCAATATTATAAGAAAGTATATGCAGCATAAGTTTCATAATTATATCATGAAATTTAACATTTGCATCCTATAATGCATAAATATTTTAATTAAATATAAATAACTTCTTTCTTATGAATTTTTTATTAGGTTTAAATTTTTTCTTTTTTGCTTTAATTTTTTTATGATATCTTACCAACATAATTATGCTTCAATGTATAAAAACTCTTTTTTTGGAGCTCATTTAATATATTTAAAAATTCAAGATACTAATGCACAATCAGGATTAATGAAACAACTGTTATCATTAATGAATTTGGGGCTTTATTACCATTTCATTGATTTATTGAGTTGTTTGCAAATGGTTTCATATATTATATAATTTTCAAAATTATTATCTGTTTTCCCAAACTTAAATCATATCATATGATTGAGAGATCGTACACATGATCATACCAAAGAAAACCTTAAAATTTCACCATTCGAACTTACCACTACAATCTTTCACTCAATGAATTGATGGAGAAACCTTCATAACTTGCACAACTCTCCTTACGAGTGAATCCAAGGCAAATATTTATCCTTTAAGTGCTAGGCTACCCAACTCTCCGATGCAATTAACCTTCCACCAAAGTGTTCAAATACTTTGGTGGTGGTTAGGATTATCACCAAATAACTTAAACTATAATCTCTACAAATACAAGATTGAAATTTACAAAGTAAAATCACTTGCTTGAATATTCTTATGGTGATAATTGAAATACATTATCTCATATCATTTTGAATAGTAGATTTCATTATCACTTGTTTTATATTAATTGCTCTCACATAGCCGTGAATTTATTTATTTTACCATCATATCATTTGGACACTTCTGTGCCTTTTATGGTTGATGTGCTTATGTAAGCTAGCGTAGTTGAATAGATCATAACAACTATGCTTACTAGCTATATGCTCACAAATGTAGTTTAATCATAACGCAACAATATTGCAGATTTGTATAGTTGCACTTTTAGGTTATTTTACTTGATAATAAGCTTGTACGGTATCTAATTGAGTGTAACATTATCTATTTTGCGCTTAACATGAATCATTAACTATGTAGCTTATCAAATCTTGTAAGGTTCTCACCTACACTCCTATACATTATTGCGGTGCATTTAACATATAGTTGATTATTGAAGTACTAGCTTTCTTGTGTTTGATTGTGAGGGTTTAAGCTTGACGAATTTTGAAATAAGTTTAAAAGTGCTCATTCACGTGAAAAAAAAAGGAGATAATGATTCAACAAGTAATTGCTTTCAAGATACCAATTTAGTGATACAAGGAATCCAAATCACAATTATGATACTAATTTGATGCAATAGACTTAAAAGGTAAACCCTAAAAGGTAATAGAGATAATAGAAATGACAAAAATATATATAGAAGTACAGAAATGACCAGTCATATGTCAGAATACAGAGATAATATCTCCCAAAAGGATTTCAGAACTAATAACTAATCAAAGATCAAACCCCGAAATAGAAGAAAAAAAAAACATCACAAAAAGTACTAACAAACTGCTAACAAATTACTAATAAATATAATATCATTGACAGCAATAATGTTAATAAAATAATGAAATATTGAGGATATAAATAACTCTAACATCTACGATAAAATAAGAAATTAGAATTTAGGTCCAAATCAAGTTCACACTGTTGATTTTCATGTAAGATATGAAAATAAGATTTCTTTAATTTTCATAATAATTTTGAGAAATCTCTATTTTATACTATATATATATATATATATATATATATATATATATATATATATATATATATATATATATATATATATATATATATAAAAAAATAAAAAAATAGCTTTCAAATAATTAGTCAAATCATTCATTAAAAAAAGTAAGAACTCAAATTAAAGTTTCTTGCCCAATTGAGACATCAAACATCGTTTAGCCTCGTGAGTTTTTGAAATTTATTTAGGCCACAAGTTTGAACAATTTCTGGGTGGTTCATATATATATAGCTAAGAAATGAATATTAGCAGACATCATTTAAAGTATCCAAGAAGATACAGAAAAGAAAACAAGGCCAAAAAAGATATCAGCTTCATCCCCCCCCCCCCCCCCCCCTCCCTAAATACATTTTTTATCATCATAACCCTTATGTGATGCGGACATCCAACCGTCCATGGCTATCCGAGGAGCTGAAGATCAACGGCTGTCATCGTCCCACATTATCTTATATTTATTTGTAATTTTTAAATTTTTATTATAAATTTTCCATTTTTACCCTCACTTAAAAGGGTCGTCCTATGTAAGCCTTAGTGGCATATGTGTCTTGTTTTAGTTTCTGATGCAATCAAAAATTTGGGAGAGGGACCCAAATTTTTGATAAAAAAAAACAAAGTCTTTCTATAACTTAAAAGATTACAATAACTCACAAAAATTAGACTAATTAGACAAATAAACTAAAACATCACTTTCATATTATAAAAGGGGTTTTCAAGACCCATACAAACCTTGACGACTTACAAACGACTCAAACGACACTTACAAGACTCCTAAAGAAGCTTTGCCTTGAGAAGAAAGATACATGTGGGGTGGATACATGCGGCGAAAAGAAAGAGATTAGAAGCCAAGAAGAAGAGGGAAAGAGCCCGCAGGATTTCCATAGAAGAAGAAGAAGAATTGGAACAAAGCTCTCAAGCTTTTTCCAAGAAAAACCTCTCAGGTTTTGTCTCCAAAAATCACTCACATTCTCTCTTTTAAAACAGCCACAAACAACACTATATATAGGCACAAAAATGGCAGCCAAACAGCCCAAATATTAGGGAATATGGAAGGTTAAAAGACACCTAGAAGAAGGCTAAAAGACACAAAAAACTGCAGTAGAAAACTGCACAGAAAACAGTAAAAAGACTCTAGAAATTCTCCCCAAACAGCCACCAAACAGCCCCAAAAACTGTCCAATTCAGACCAAAAAACTATTCATATTCCCATTTAAATTAAAGAAATGAAAAGCCAAGAGGCACATTTGCTAAATTCCAAGAGCCAAAGAACAAAGCCACGGAACCAGCCAGGGACAGCCAACACCGTGGAATCAGCACAGTAAACCAGGCGGCAGCAAATGCTCAGTCAACAGAGGGAATGCCAAGACGTCAAAGACAGCACCCGAAGAGGCAAATCACTCCCCAAAGCAGCCAGCCGTGAGAGAGGCTTTTCCAGAGGAGAAAATAAAGGCTGCAGCAACTCAACTTCAAGAGGGATGTGAAAGAACAAAATTCCACCCACCAAATCTTGTTTCCAACCTTAATTTTATAGCAAGACATCAGCTCATAATGAGCTACTTCTCTACTAGAAATTAATGAGCTTGGCACAACTAAAGTTTTAACTTCTTAAGCTCAAACCAAAACAGCTAATGCTTACATGAAATCGGCAAACACCCAAAGGAGAGGGGAAATATGAAAAGACACTAGGTAAAAAAAACTCAACTTGAGTTGACCCCCCCCCCCTTGTCTACATCAGACTCCCCTACTTGTGAATTCAGCTCCTGATGAATTATTTGCTGTTGATTTCCTGGAGGCGGTGCATACAGATCATCCAGTTCTTCGAGTTTTTCGCCAAATCTTTTTAGAATCTCATCTTGCTCTTTTTCAAATTGCTGTTGTAGAAATCTTTTCCACTTCTCGAATTTTTGATCACATAGGAACATGTGATATTGAAGCTTGTATAAACGGTCTTGAAGCGGATCAGTAGAATCACCTTCGGTAGGAATCCATCTGTCCAACGGGAGAGGGACATCAGGATTTTCTTGATTAATCTCCTCCATGATTGAAGCCATTTTTTTTGTTATTTTCCATTTTTTTTTTGACTGACTAAAAAAAAGACTCAAAAGACTCCACCAAAAAAGACTTAGACCCAACTTAAGACTCTTGACAACAAGACTTTCTAGACTCATAACATGACTTCACTTGACATTAATGATTTGACAAACAAAACTTTGATAAACTACTACTACCTGATGACTAAAACAAATTTGACAACCTAAAATTTGACGACCAAATCCTAGGACTTCCTAAACTTGCTCTGATACCAAATTGATGCAATCAAAAATTTGGGAGAGGGACCCAAATTTTTGATAAAAAAAAACAAAGTCTTTCTATAACTTAAAAGATTACAATAACTCACAAAAATTAGACTAATTAGACAAATAAACTAAAACATCACTTTCATATTATAAAAGGGGTTTTCAAGACCCATACAAACCTTGACGACTTACAAACGACTCAAACGACACTTACAAGACTCCTAAAGAAGCTTTGCCTTGAGAAGAAAGATACATGTGGGGTGGATACATGCGGCGAGAAGAAAGAGATTAGAAGCCAAGAAGAAGAGGGAAAGAGCCCGCAGGATTTCCATAGAAGAAGAAGAAGAATTGGAACAAAGCTCTCAAGCTTTTCCAAGAAAAACCTCTCAGGTTTTGTCTCCCAAAAATCACTCACATTCTCTCTTTTAAAACAGCCACAAACAACACTATATATAGGCACAAAAATGGCAGCCAAACAGCCCAAATATTAGGGAATATGGAAGGTTAAAAGACACCTAGAAGAAGGCTAAAAGACACAAAAAACTGCAGTAGAAAACTGCACAGAAAACAGTAAAAAGACTCTAGAAATTCTCCCCAAACAGCCACCAAACAGCCCCAAAAACTGTCCAAATTCAGACCAAAAACTATTCATATTCCCATTTAAATTAAAAGAAATGAAAAGTCAAGAGGCACATTTGCTAAATTCCAAGAGCCAAAGAACAAAGCCACGGAACCAGCCAGGGACAGCCACACCGTGGAATCAGCACAGTAAACCAGGCGGCAGCAAATGCTCGGTCAACAGAGGGAATGCCAAGACGTCAAAGACAGCACCCGAAGAGGCAAATCACTCCCCAAAGCAGCCAGCCGTGAGAGAGGCTTTTCCAGAGGAGAAAATAAAGGCTGCAGCAACTCAACTTCAAGAGGGATGTGAAAGAACAAAATTCCACCCACCAAATCTTGTTTCCAACCTTAAATTTTATAGCAAGACATCAGCTCATAATGAGCTACTTCTCTACTAGAAATTAATGAGCTTGGCACAACTAAAGTTTTAACTTCTTAAGCTCAAACCAAAACAGCTAATGCTTACATGAAATCGGCAAACACCCAAAGGAGAGGGGAAATATGAAAAGACACTAGGTAAAAAAAACTCAACTTGAGTTGACCCCCCCCCCCCCCCCCTTTGTCTACATCAGACTCCCCTACTTGTGAATTCAGCTCCTGATGAATTATTTGCTGTTGATTTCCTGGAGGCGGTGCATACAGATCATCCAGTTCTTCGAGTTTTTCGCCAAATCTTTTTAGAATCTCATCTTGCTCTTTTTCAAATTGCTGTTGTAGAAATCTTTTCCACTTCTCGAATTTTTGATCACATAGGAACATGTGATATTGAAGCTTGTATAAACGGTCTTGAATCGGATCAGTAGAATCACCTTCGGTAGGAATCCATCTGTCCAACGGGAGAGGGACATCAGGATTTTCTTGATTAATCTCCTCCATGATTGAAGCCATTTTTTTTGTTATTTTCCATTTTTTTTTTTGACTGACTAAAAAAAAGACTCAAAAGACTCCACCAAAAAAAGACTTAGACCCAACTTAAGACTCTTGACAACAAGACTTTCTAGACTCATAACATGACTTCACTTGACATTAATGATTTGACAAACAAAACTTTGATAAACTACTACCTGATGACTAAAACAAATTTGACAACCTAAAATTTGACGACCAAATCCTAGGACTTCCTAAACTTGCTCTGATACCAAATTGATGCAATCAAAAATTTGGGAGAGGGACCCAAATTTTTGATAAAAAAAAATAAAGTCTTTCTATAACTTAAAAGATTACAATAACTCACAAAAATTAGACTAATTAGACAAATAAACTAAAACATCACTTTCATATTATAAAAGGGGTTTTCAAGACCCATACAAACCTTGACGACTTACAAACGACTCAAACGACACTTACAAGACTCCTAAAGAAGCTTTGCCTTGAGAAGAAAGATACATGTGGGTGGATACATGCGGCGAGAAGAAAGAGATTAGAAGCCAAGAAGAAGAGGGAAAGAGCCCGCAGGATTTCCATAGAAGAAGAAGAAGAATTGGAACAAAGCTCTCAAGCTTTTTCCAAGAAAAACCTCTCAGGTTTTGTCTCCAAAAATCACTCACATTCTCTCTTTTAAAACAGCCACAAACAACACTATATATAGGCACAAAAATGGCAGCCAAACAGCCCAAATATTAGGGAATATGGAAGGTTAAAAGACACCTAGAAGAAGGCTAAAAGACACAAAAAACTGCAGTAGAAAACTGCACAGAAAACAGTAAAAAGACTCTAGAAATTCTCCCCAAACAGCCACCAAACAGCCCCAAAAACTGTCCAAATTCAGACCAAAAACTATTCATATTCCCATTTAAATTAAAAGAAATGAAAAGCCAAGAGGCACATTTGCTAAATTCCAAGAGCCAAAGAACAAAGCCACGGAACCAGCCAGGGACAGCCAACACCGTGGAATCAGCACAGTAAACCAGGCGGCAGCAAATGCTCGGTCAACAGAGGGAATGCCAAGACGTCAAAGACAGCACCCGAAGAGGCAAATCACTCCCCAAAGCAGCCAGCCGTGAGAGAGGCTTTTCCAGAGGAGAAAATAAAGGCTGCAGCAACTCAACTTCAAGAGGGATGTGAAAGAACAAAATTCCACCCACCAAATCTTGTTTCCAACCTTAAATTTTATAGCAAGACATCAGCTCATAATGAGCTACTTCTCTACTAGAAATTAATGAGCTTGGCACAACTAAAGTTTTAACTTCTTAAGCTCAAACCAAAACAGCTAATGCTTACATGAAATCGGCAAACACCCAAAGGAGAGGGGAAATATGAAAAGACACTAGGTAAAAAAAACTCAACTTGAGTTGACCCCCCCCCCCCCTTTGTCTACATCAGACTCCCCTACTTGTGAATTCAGCTCCTGATGAATTATTTGCTGTTGATTTCCTGGAGGCGGTGCATACAGATCATCCAGTTCTTCGAGTTTTTCGCCAAATCTTTTTAGAATCTCATCTTGCTCTTTTTCAAATTGCTGTTGTAGAAATCTTTTCCACTTCTCGAATTTTTGATCACATAGGAACATGTGATATTGAAGCTTGTATAAACGGTCTTGAATCGGATCAGTAGAATCACCTTCGGTAGGAATCCATCTGTCCAACGGGAGAGGGACATCAGGATTTTCTTGATTAATCTCCTCCATGATTGAAGCCATTTTTTTTGTTATTTTCCTTTTTTTTTTGACTGACTAAAAAAAAGACTCAAAAGACTCCACCAAAAAAAGACTTAGACCCAACTTAAGACTCTTGACAACAAGACTTTCTAGACTCATAACATGACTTCACTTGACATTAATGATTTGACAAACAAAACTTTGATAAACTACTACCTGATGACTAAAACAAATTTGACAACCTAAAATTTGACGACCAAATCCTAGGACTTCCTAAACTTGCTCTGATACCAAATTGATGCAATCAAAAATTTGGGAGAGGGACCCAAATTTTTGATAAAAAAAAACAAAGTCTTTCTATAACTTAAAAGATTACAATAACTCACAAAAATTAGACTAATTAGACAAATAAACTAAAACATCACTTTCATATTATAAAAGGGGTTTTCAAGACCCATACAAACCTTGACGACTTACAAACGACTCAAACGACACTTACAAGACTCCTAAAGAAGCTTTGCCTTGAGAAGAAAGATACATGTGGGGTGGATACATGCGGCGAGAAGAAAGAGATTAGAAGCCAAGAAGAAGAGGGAAAGAGCCCGCAGGATTTCCATAGAAGAAGAAGAAGAATTGGAACAAAGCTCTCAAGCTTTTTCCAAGAAAAACCTCTCAGGTTTTGTCTCCAAAAATCACTCACATTCTCTCTTTTAAAACAGCCACAAACAACACTATATATAGGCACAAAAATGGCAGCCAAACAGCCCAAATATTAGGGAATATGGAAGGTTAAAAGACACCTAGAAGAAGGCTAAAAGACACAAAAAACTGCAGTAGAAAACTGCACAGAAAACAGTAAAAAGACTCTAGAAATTCTCCCCAAACAGCTACCAAACAGCCCCAAAAACTGTCCAAATTCAGACCAAAAACTATTCATATTCCCATTTAAATTAAAAGAAATGAAAAGCCAAGAGGCACATTTGCTAAATTCCAAGAGCCAAAGAACAAAGCCACGGAACCAGCCAGGGACAGCCAACACCGTGGAATCAGCACAGTAAACCAGGCGGCAGCAAATGCTCGGTCAACAGAGGGAATGCCAAAGACGTCAAAGACAGCACCCGAAGAGGCAAATCACTCCCCAAAGCAGCCAGCCGTGAGAGAGGCTTTTCCAGAGGAGAAAATAAAGGCTGCAGCAACTCAACTTCAAGAGGGATGTGAAAGAACAAAATTTCACCACCAAATCTTGTTTCCAACCTTAAATTTTATAGCAAGACATCAGCTCATAATGAGCTACTTCTCTACTAGAAATTAATGAGCTTGGCACAACTAAAGTTTTAACTTCTTAAGCTCAAACCAAAACAGCTAATGCTTACATGAAATCGGCAAACACCCAAAGGAGAGGGGAAATATGAAAAGACACTAGGTAAAAAAAACTCAACTTGAGTTGACCCCCCCCCTTTGTCTACATCAGTTTCTTAGGCCTATATATAGAGGTCCTTTCGTGTGTAATGGGATGATGAATTGATAATGAAATTTTATTCTACTTGTTTGATCTCTTAGTGAGTTCATGAGAGGAGAAGGATCTCTTTGTGAGTTCCGAGATTCCCAAGATCTCTTTGTGAGTTCTTGAGGAAGTGGAAGGTCTCTTTGTGAGTTCCGAGATTCCCAAGATCTCTTTGTGAGTTCTTGAGGAAGTGGCGGTTGTAGATCTCTTTGTGAGTTCTATTGGAGGTGTTGTTCGAGGTGTGTAGCTCCGAATTTTCTTTTTCCTAAACCCAATTTATTCTTCTCCACCTAACCAAACTCTCTTCCTCCCAAATCCCCTCCACCGACCCCCATAAGTCCACCGCCGGCCACCCCAGGCCAATCCCGCCACCGACGGCTCCGCCGGCCTCCTTGGGACGACCAAGCCACCGGCCTCCCTCTTGGGAACTTCAAATTTGTTTCCAAGAGGCATTGAAGACTTTTCTAAAATAGTTCCTTGATTTAAGGCTTTCATATTATTTGGATGTCAATTTGAATTTGAAATTCAAATTAATTCTAATTGATAGCCCTATTATTGGAAACTTTTCTTTCTTTCAAAATTTGAATTTTAATTCAAATTTTATTAAATCTTTGATTTAGTAATGTGGGCCCCACTCTACTTATGACAAATAATCTCCTCCTTCTCTCTATGTGGCCGGCCCCCTCATTGGGCATAATCTCTCTCCTATCTCATTAATAGCCCCCTCATTAAGCCTCCCTAATTACCTACCACAACCCTCTCATCCAATTTAATTCTCCCGATTAAATTTGAATTTAAATTCAAATTCATCCCGCCAATTCCACTTAATCTGAAATTTAATTTCATATTTTCATTCTCTCTCCCCAAATTGATTTGGGATTTAATTAATCTTGCCACCTATGCAAGTAAATGACATTTACGTTTTACATCAGGTGGGTATCAGAGCATGGTTACCTGGGGTGTGGACTCGACAGAGTCAAGCTCTTTTTCATCCCGGGAGAATGATGCGA